>JALMGF010000024.1:6835000-7582500 GCA_023333645.1 Sceloporus occidentalis | reverse complement strand
ATCTCATTTATAAACCAGGTTATTTTATTCATGTACTCTTGTCCTTCTCTCATTGCTTTTAATATGTCGATCTATGTGTATGAAAAAACACCTCTGAGACCGAAGCTATTATCACTAATCTCAGAGCTACATATTATATTCCTCTTTCTCCTTCCAGTTTCCACAGATGACAGGTAATGAATAGATGACAGTTTTAACCATGAACATTTACAAAATAAAACAATGTTTCTGGGGCCCAAGAAAACATGTTATATATATATATATATATATATATATATATATATATATATATATATATATATAATATACAGATTTCTTATGGCATAATCATATCAAAAATAATGTTTTAACAATGTACTAATTCGCAAAAGTTGGAAACTCAACTTCAAACGATGGCCATATGAATTGTTATTAATATTTTTTCTGCAGTTGAGTTGGCAGTTGTAAATTTGCACATAAACTACTGCAAACTCACAGTTATTTTATGCCAGCTTCCATGCACTCTGTTTAATGAACAGACATGCCCAAGTTCATAGGCTTTGTAATAAAACAGTTAATACCTTGGGTGAAAGAAAAAAATAACTTGAGCAATATAGACATTGACATTTTAGTTAATTTATTTCATTAGTTTCAGTATCTTAAAATGTTCATAATTTCATTATGTTTAAATAACATTATCTCTAAGATAGCATAACATTGTGAAGTGGCAAGCCCCTCCGATGTACTGTCATGTAAATAAAGCAAAAAAAAATGACAGAGATAAAAATGTTAGTAGGCTATAGAGAAGTGGAACGAGGTTAGTGAAGTGTGCAGTTTCTAAGATTGATGTTGATACCCTTCATTGTCAAGTGAAATGCCAATAATGCTTGTGTAGCATTTTGTGAGGGCAATGGGAGTATTGATTTCTGAACAATAATAAAGAATGAAGCAAATCTCTCAGGTATAAAAAAATATATATTGGCAGCCATTACAAAAAAAAATGAGTGTAGATTCTCTCTCAGAAAAAAATAATTCTGGTTTCACAAGAATTTCAAGTGTAGCCAGGCATGTTCATAGGGCACATCCCCTGCTATTAATTTAGCTTCAGCTTTCACAAGTTTCTCATTCAATCAACCAATTGGTCTGTGAAGAGAAGGAACAAAATTGAATTCTGAAAGCTTCCTAAAAGACAATATTGCATGGAATAAATGCTAGAATAAAAACTTTGAGGTTTTTCACATGGGAAGCTGACAAAGTTATATCTTCACTCTGATGAGGTTATCTGACTTCTTCATTTTTTTAATGATAGATACCATTTATTTTGGTTATTATACAATTTCTAAAGGTAGCATTTCATATTACTTAACCTTTACATTAATAATTGTATAATTTACACTGCACCTAAATAACTGTTTTAAAAAATATCATGTTGTATGTGAAACTAGTAATATGTATTCTCCTCAATGCACACATGGGATTTCCTTATATGACCCACTTGTAGTTGCCCCTCTTCAGAGGTGAAAAGGTCTGGGATGTTGCAGGACATAGACTTGCGGCACAACCAGGATGGGAAGTGGATGGGGCCAAATACCTCCTCCCCCCTTGCAACCCAGAGACAGCAACAGCTGATGGGAATGGGGAGACTTGGGAAACTTCTAATTTATTGCAAAAATATGACTTGAATTTTTTTTAAACAATGCACAAAAATGTCACAAAAGTCCAAAAGGTTTGGTTTACTCACTTTTTAATCACTATATTTGGGCTAGATTCTCCATCAAGTAGGTGACATGTCTAAAAGGTAAATGTGTTGTGAAATGTAGTCGCATGCAGGTAATGAATATAAGGATATATGATGAAATTTTATTAAGAAATGACAATAATAATTGAGGTAAATGTGGCATATGGCAAAAATACGGCTCATATTCCTTACTGAATGAGTATCAAATGACCAAGAATCTCATACTTGAATAGAATTCTTCATTGCTGTTTTATGCAGTTAAATTAGTATATTATTAATATATATTATTATTCATTTTTTATTTATATTTTTAAAACTCCAGGGGTGATGAGGTAAATGTTGTAAGTTGGTACTCACAGGTTGCGAGTTGGCTGCTTTACTAAACACTGATACACTTGCATCTCTTGCATATGGGTCTACGTGAGTATTTTTGTGACTTGGCATTAGTCAATTTACAAGTTGGACTTTTTTCCAACTCATGTGAGTTTGCTATTGCATTTTTAGCCAACTTGCAAGCACCTGCTGTTTAGCGAATAGACCTCCCTGTCTCTATAGAACCAAGCATTGTTTCACTGAGAGCAGCTGTTTAGTTATGAACTCAGTGGCTGCCACTTAACATCAAACAGGCAGAAGTGCCTGGTTAGCATGCTTTCAGTACTTGCAGAGTTGGTCAGCAACGAACCCAGCATCCAATCATGTGACATTTGTTTAAAGCCATTTGACAGCTCAGAAAAACATTGATATGCATGGGGTCTGCAGCTTTCCAGTTGCTACAAATTATGGTGCCTATAGTGTTCACCGTTCAACAATAGCTTGGACAAAATCATAGAACACTGATAAAACATTATTCATAGTAACAAGTGGAAAATACATACGTTTTTGCAGTATTTATTATCATTGTTATCATATTATCTTTGTGTTTTTAAATTAATTTTAATACAAGTATAGATATATATTATAATAACATTAATAAAATTGTATTTTATCCTTTAAGCTCCTCAGCTAGGAAAAGGTTTTATTTTATAAATGTATTTTATTATTTTTATCCCTATACTTTTGTAGAGTTGAGAATACCATCCCTGTATATTATATCTGGAAATACAAATTATGTATTTGTTAGAGTTAATTTTCCATTTACAATATGAAATCGTTTTAAGTAACTTATTTTCTTTTTTTGGAATTTTAACTGATGCAGGTAATTTTGTATATTATTGATATATATTCTATTTATCAATACATGTTTTTATTAATGTATGCCATATGTTTTTTTGTTTGTTTAGCTGTATCAGATGTGCTTTACAGCTTAAACTATGATAAATGGGAGGCTCAATAAGTGTAGTTATGACAAGTACAGTAGTCATACATAGACATTTTGACAAGGTTACATAGGTATGGGACATAGGACATAGGTATGAATACATCAGGAAATAAGGCCATATGCTTTAGAGTTGATATTCTAAGTTTTGTTGCAAGTTTATTGTTGTTTTAATTGTGTTGTTTTAATTTAGCAGAAAAATGAAATAAGTATTATCCCATGATATGAATTGCATTGACATGAATACACATCATATGAATATTTGCAGATTCTATGCTCCTCCTCGCCAAGATTTCAGGTGTCCAAATCTAGCCACCTTTGTTGGGTGGGTGGTAGAGCCATGGTCATGGCATGGTTAGAGATGTGGCAGAGTTGGGACCACCTCACTTCTTTACCTTTCCAAACACCTTGAACAGCTTCAATGCATCATGAGATGGCCACGTGGGAGTTGTGAGAAATATTTAGTATATTTTAAATTAAATATTTTAAATAACATTGTATATGTTTTCCTCACTGTTCACTTTAGGGTATGTCCCTCTTTTTCTATGTATAATTTGGTAAACCTGTCCTTTTGTAGACATTTTATTTTACATTTAGTGTATTGTTTCCTGTTTTTTTTCTAATGATATATTTAATAAGATTCATGAATTACTATTCATGGATAAAACTATTCAGAGTAACTCTTTTCCTGTTTGTTATTAATCTTCATTCTTATGCTCCAGATTACCTCCATGTAATTATACCAAAGGATTGGTTCCATTTGATGAATTATTTCATTAATCCATAACATATTCTGGACATCTAATATATGCAAATCCACCACCTTTTTATTGAATGTCTGGAACAAAAGCTTAAATTTGGGTGTCATGTAGACAATTATTAAGCACTGCAATTTACAACTTATGCTGTGTTAAAATGCATAGAACGATCATACATATACATAACAAAAGCATTAAGCACATGCAAAGCAAACCAAGATATCTTCTAACAGCCGCAATGATCCATACACCATCCATACATAGGCCAAAAGACAGGTAAAAAAAAGAACGGCCCTCAGGGGTCGGGTATTAAGCCATAGCCAGCCACCCTACACACACCTACACACACCTTCATTTTTGTTTTTTAAATGGGCCAATGACTCTCTTCTTCGCGTTCCAGCAGCGGCCGTTGAAGCCACCTTCCTGAAATTACTTTTTGTAGGTTGGGATGTCTGCATTTCATTTGGACATCAGCAGTACACACAGCAGGCTAAATGCAGGCCTGTTTACAGGCAGTATACCATTACTGCCTTCTTCACTCCCATGCTCAGTTCTGATCCACCCTTCGTGTTCCAGAAGCTTCTAAGCTCTAATCGCTTGTGATAAGCTAATTTACATCTTCACTGCACAGGGAACTAACAGCTGTCCAAAATGATGCTGGTTGGCCTAGATCACTGTTCTAGGTTACACACATATGACATCATATGCTTGCGCTCTGTGCCTTAAAGGCTTGCAGCACCTTCTAATACAGACAATGGGGCTGTGCAGAGTCAGCATAGCCTCTGTAGTGTAAATGAGCCAGTTGAGGAGATCAAAGATCTCTCCTGTAACCGCCCCATAGAGCAGCAGGGTGATCTGCTCCCCAGTTTGGTAGCAGGGGGACTCATGACCATTGTGTCTTCTGGGCTAAGCCTAGTCAGCCTCGGCCAGAATAGTTATAGTTATAGGACACAGTACCAACAGTAATTCTATGAAGGCTATTCCAATGGCATTAGTTCCGAAATATAAATGGTTTGCCTGGTTAAATAAATTGCTTCCAAGAAAAGCTTAAGTGTGCTACAGACCATTTCAAACATCTTCTCTGAGTAGCCGGTAGATTTTGATGATATGAAAAGGGTTGAGGCTATGTTTGGCTAAATGCTATTTGTTATTTTTACAAGACACATCTCACTGAAAATCTATAATGCGCTTTTTCCTTGATGGTAAAGCATTGGGTATATCGTTTTGATCTCATAGTCACCACAGATTATGTCTTCATTGAACCAGAGTGTGGTAAAAGTCAGAAGTACAATTTTTACACAGTACCTTTGACCTACTAATCTTTGGAATATTTACTTTTTATTGTACTCAAATTCTGATTGTTTTATGATTAAACATTGCGCTTCCACAACTGGAAGATGATGGAAGATAAAGGAAGATGAAAGATGAGAAAGGTAAAAGATGAGAAGAAAGGGGCGCAAGGGCAGTGTGCGTATATATATATATATATATATATATATGTGTCATGATCCTACCCAGGCTGTGGAGCTGCATATCTCACTCTTGTTTCAGTTTCCCTGTTTTGCTTGAATCCATTCCTGGATTTCCTTTTGCACTGTTCTGGTCTCCCTATCCCTTGCTTGTTATGTTTCTTCTATAACCTCTGCTTAGCTTCCACACTCCCAGCCTGCAGCATCCTGCACATGAGTCAGAGGGCTACCTATCATGCACCCCACCAAGGGGGTTATCTGTCGTGTGCACCCCACCAAAGGGGTTTCCTGTCATGTGCACCCCACCAAAGGGGTTTCCTGTCATGTGCACCCCTCCAAAGGGGTTTCCTGTCGTGTGCGCCCCACCAAGGGGGCTTTCCTGTCAAGTGCGCCCCACCAAGGGGGCTTTCCTGTCGAGTGTGCCCCACCAAGGGGGTTTCCTGTGTTGCGGCCAGCGCCCCACTAGAGGACTCCCAGGATGAGTGCCCTGCATCGCGACTCCCAGGATGAGTGCCCTGCATCCGGGCTACCCTGGTTGAGTGCCCTGCAAGTGGGCAACCTGCCGTGTGCCCTGAAAAGGGGGTTTCCTGAGTTGCGGCCAGCGCCCCACTAGAGGACTCCCAAGTTGAGTGCCCTGCATTGCGACTCCCAGGATGAGTGCCTGCATCCGGGCTACCCTGGTTGAGTGCCCTGCAAGTGGGCAACCTGCCGTGTGCCCTGCAAGTGGGTTACCTGTCGTCTGCCCCGCAAGCGGGTTACCTGTCGTCTGCCCCGCAAGTGGGTTACCTGTCGTGTTGGCCCCGTCAAGTGGGCTTATCTGCCTTCGTCTGGACCTAAAAGTCCGCTAGAGACAACTTCCTCAATCCTGTTTAGATATGCTGATTCCTGTTTCGGAGGAGAGTGCGCAAGAAGCGGCTTCCTCATTCCTGATCAGATATGCTGATTCCTGTTTTGGAGGAGATTGGTCTGCTAAGCGGCAGTGCTGGTCATTGAAGGACTTGTCAACTCTTCCATCAGAGAGTGGGCCTTCCTTCTGTTGATGTTCCTGTTCGCGTCCGGAGGCCGCTCATTCGGAGGGGGATACTGTCATGATCCTACCCAGGCTGCGGAGCTGCATATCTCACTCTTGTTTCAGTTTCCCTGTTTTGCTTGAATCCATTCCTGGATTTCCTTTTGCACTGTTCTGGTCTCCCTATCCCTTGCTTGTTATGTTTCTTCTATAACCTCTGCTTAGCTTCCACACTCCCAGCCTGCAGCATCCTGCACATGAGTCTTGTGTAATGTCCCATGCCTGTTCCAGGGAGCCTGCAGGATTTAACTTCGTTCTGGACTACATCCGCTGCTATATCTGGGCGCTGGTGTGTGGCTGCACAACCCTAGATGCTCATCGCCCGTGTGAGCGCAGTCGTCCCGCACCAGGCCCTGTCCTGAGACTCCACTACTGCATACTGAACTCCTGAACTCCATCTTTGGGCGTGCTGGGTCATTACAGTCGTCCGTATGGACCCAGTTTCCTGACAATATGGCAGGTATGTGTAAGAGCAGTCTAGGTGTTTGTGTGTAAACTGGTGTGTATATGTGTATATGTGTGTGTGTGTAAAGGCAGGGGTATGTGAGGACAGTGTATGTGTATACATGTGTGTGTAAGGGCAGTGTATGTATATATCCGTTTATGGACAGGTGTGTATAAAGGCAGTGTGTGTAAGGCCAGTGTATGTGTGTGTGTGTAAAGGCAGTGTGTGCGGGCAGTTGTGTGTAATGGCAGTGTATGTGTGTGTTTATGGGCAGGTGTGTGTAAAGGCAGTGTGTATGTGTATATGTGTGCTTATGGACAGGTGTGTGTAAAGGCAGTGTGTGTGGGCAGTCCTGTGTAATGGGAGCATATGCATTGCATATATCATTGCATACTGCAATACTCTGGTATTTTGGCATGATTTAGTGGTGGTATCTTATGTGCCCCCTATATATTGTTCCTAGAGTTGCCACTGCTGTCAGATATGTCTCTTTAGCTCTTATCTGTAAAGAAATTTAGACAAGACAGGAGAATGGATGCAGGAAGACTTTATTTGCAAACAAAACACCCTAGGCAACTAAACCAGAGTTTCATTACAGTGGCTTAGTGGTCCTAAATTTAGCACATTTTTCTCAGGCTTTATATAGCATACAAAGCATATTATCTTTAACTTGCAGATATGTTATACAATAGATAAAACATCCTTATCCTTATCATAGCTTGTAGCATATGTTACATCACCCACCCATCCTAGTACAGTTGGGTGCGGGTAAGGTGCATACATTGAGGTTACACCGCAATGTTTCAGCAAGCCTTATTTGTTTGTTTTATTAACCCTTTCACTGTATTGCAGGAAGATATTATTGTGCCTTAGGAGGGTATTTTAGTATTCTTTAACATTTAACCCACTGGGCATGGGAGCACAGATAAAGGTGAGTGGAGTCATGGGATGATCTTCGTGCCTCCCACAAAATATGTTATTATAGTACATTTATAATATATTTTAAATTAAAATATCTTTTGATTTTTTATTTTGTTTTATTTAACTGATATTTAGCAAGTTGTGGGTGTGTACATGAAATGTGCAAAATTAAAAGTCTCTATAAGATTAGCCAATATACATGTTATTTTGTGAGTATCAACACATCAGGGCATGCCCCTAAAGTCAAATCTGGTCAGTCACGTTAACCTTTTATTCAACAGACCATTCAACTAGTAAATGTAACCAATTATGCTTACCTTTCTATGTATTGTATGTACAAGTACAAATAAGGATTTTGCTGCTTAATTACAACAGTAGAACAGTCAGTTCATATAAAATGATCTGACCATTTATTTATTATTTATTTCAGGAGGAAGAGCAATGTATATTTCTCTTCCAGTAACATGTTTCCTAAAAAATAGTATGTATCAAATGTGGATAAAACCTTGTATTGCATGAAAAAAAGTTTGTACATGAGGTTGCCACATATTTAGGAATATCATAAAAATAATTACCTTAAAATTCATGTGTGTTTGATATACACTGATCTGAAGTAATTTAAACCAGCTTGGATGTTCTCTATGAACTTTGCTCTGAAGAAAACAATGTGTTAAGACAATATTGGAAAAAAGGACATGGGTTAAAATAATTGGGATTGATATGAAGAGATAAGGTTAGCAATAGCAGAATTAACACAGATGGGAGTGAGCGTTAGGAATAAAAACTAAAATAGGATTTAAGTCTGTTTCAGTGTATGTATAACAATTCTGCACCTAGGGCCTTGTCCCCAAAAACCTGGTTATTGTAATGTCTCTCGTACATACATGGACTGTTTCATGGCTATATGCAAGATCAGAGACTTTAACTAAATATGAAATCAAAGATTAACAAACACTTGATATAAAAATCAGAATTCACCACTAAACAGGTTAATCATAGAAAGCCACACATATTTAATAGAAGGGTAAATTGAGTTTTGTTCTATGGAGTCTTATGTTTAATTCTATGAAAAGGGTTCATTTACATTGGTAATTTCACCTGAGTTTTTCCACTTTAACATTAATTTTTTAAAAGCTTCGCACACGTAGGCACTGTGTCCTAAAATAATTGAGGAGTTGTTGGCTAGAGGGCAAAAGTTTGTCCATGTGGCCTTTATATATATATATATATATATATATATATATATATATATTCTAAATAAATCAAAGCATTAAGTGGTTCCGTACATTTTTGCCTTGTACAACCCAGTCATAGTAAGAAGCACGCTTACAGATACATGAAAACAAATTAGTTCTCATTCAACAACACTGTTGTTCCTCAGATTAAGAAATTATCTCTTTCATAAAAGGTAATTTGCAATAGAATAGATATTAGTTACATTATTGGACACCTTACTGGTTTTCATTTAGCATAATACATGCTTTTAGAGAATCGTATGCAATGTAATCCTTAATTAAAGAGTAGAAATATGTTCATATTATTATTAAAATGTATGTTACTTGAATTTCCATTCAGTAATAAGTTTTTTGTCTTTTCAATTAATGAATTTAGAATATTTCATAATGAAGCTTTAAATTATTGAAATTGATACTACAGTTTAGAAGTGAGATAATTCCCTATATTACTTTAGAAGAAAATGAATTATTAATAGTATTCCCCCCACCCCCTTCAAATTATGAAAGGAGAAAAAAAAACACTCAGCACATATTTGCAATAAATCTCTACTGCAAATGTGTGTTGTTTTTCAGGATATAATCTTATTATATTCCTCCAATAATTAGAATATACAAACAATTGACCTATTCAATCAAAAATAAATGTGTAGGTTTAATTTCTGCTTGAAAAAAATAATGCAGTTAAAACATTATTAACTACATTAAAATGTGGCATCTGATAGATTTAAAACCATTGCTTTTAAAGGTGCTGTTCCACATAGACGTTTTTTCCACAACATTCCTAGATTTTTTTATTATTATTATGTTTTAATATGCGTATTACTCTTTTTAAAATAACACACCATTTTGCTCTATTTTGTTGTTGAAAACATTTTAGCAGGGCCTCTGAATTCTGTCATTGCTAAGCCTGCCCATGTCTGACATCAGTAAAGGAGCATTACCTTTAAGCTTTTCTAATAAATCTCATAACACCTATTACTGAGTAAATATGTATCTGTAAATCTTTAAACTTTAACATGTTTGAGCATGAAATTGCAGGTGGGAATGGCTGCTGGTGGTCAGACTGATGTGATGTAATACAAACTAAATTCCTTTATTTTGCTTGTCTCTACATAATGAAGAATTTATCTGGGGATATTTTAAGAGCCCCCCCATGTGGAACAGTTCCTTTAAATAAAGAATTATGTTTTGCAATTGTACTGAATGGTATTCCCAAAAATATTTTGACTTCTTAACCCCTTCACGACAAAGCCCATATATGAATGGGGTCACGATGCACGGCACTGATGAACAAGCCTGTACATGTGCAGACTGCTGTTTAATACGTGCATAGCCGTGATCGCAGCGTTTTCTTTTTTCAAATAACAAAACAAATCACCATATTTTGTCATTTTTTACAGTAAATTAGATGATATGATAAAAATTATAGTATCTTAAGAAAGCCCTGCTTGACCTGAAAAAAACCCAATATATAATGTGTGTGGGTGCACAAAATGAGAAAGAAGAAAATTACAGCTAAACAGCAACACTGAAAAATGTTAGAAGAGCCTTTGTGTACTATGAAAAAGAAACAATCTTGTCATTAACACAATAACAACAGAAATTACAGTTTCAGCACAATTGCAAAACATAATTCTTCATAAGGAAGAATGGGGTGTATGTTGTACCCTATGTATCATCATACATGTCCTTGGCTTAACCCCCACAAAACATTTCCCCTTCCATAGAAGCATAGCAAAATTGATTCTCTTCCAAGCAACTTTAGGCCAGAAGAGGCATGTCTTTGCAAACTAGAGCGATGCTTCTCTTTGGTCAAAATCTATCTGATCTTGTGCAAGTCACCAGATCCAGAACAGGCAAAGCATCCCCACACTGCACCATATTTAATTTAAGGTTTTTCACATTGTGGTGTTAGCCTCTCATGTGACCAACTCTTTATATTAACTTTGTGACTGCTTCAAGAAAATTCTTATTTATTCAGTAAACAAGACATTTGTCCCTCCTTCCACTGTGAAATATCTGTATTACTTGAAGAAGTAGTTTAGAGACCACTACGCTCCCCTGTCCTATTTTGACTGTGCTTTTGTTTCTCGTGGTGGGATATTCCAGGTACAGATATAGATGCTAGCTTGATACACTGGTCTTCTGATGGTGTGGTCACTTTAGGTTGCTGTAGACGAAAATTATTTGGTTTCAGAAAATCTCTGCAGTGTATGTTATACTGCCCTTAGAAATATTCAATATATCTGAAATAGTTTCACTAAGCTTCTTTGACATGATTACAAAAGATATTTCCACATTTGTCTACCTTCAAAGTCAGGAGAACTAGTAGAAGGCCAAGTACTAATAGAATTAATATCAGGTATTAATCATTAAAAGACAAATACAATTCATGTGTGCTAGAATTTTACCCTTTGAATGAAATCTATAGTGTCACAACAGTTTTGAAGAAATGTCTCAACTGATACAAGAAAGGGCTTTCCCCAAACTGTTACTACAAATTTGGAAGACCATAAGACCTATTTATGTAGGTTTTTTTTGGTTTTACTCCTTTAAAAAACATGGAGCATGGCTCATAGATTGCCAATGTGTTCTGTCACATGTCTAAACTCTGAAATGTCATGAAAGTACGGTGTTTCAATGCCGTAAAACCATCATCTTTAGGCTATTCTATTTGACATGCTTATTTGTTAGCATTTTACTCCAAAGGAAAAGTGACTTCATCACTGAAGTACAGCCCCAGACCATTATCCCTCATCCACCAAACTTTATAGTAGACACAATAAATTCCAGTAAGTAGCCTTTTTATGGTTTCCACATCCAGTTTCATCCAGACACACCATGTGACTGAGCTTTTGATACTCCTGGTCAGAAATGTCATGAACTGACTTGTGACAAAGGTGGCATCCTATGACAGTGTCACGTTTAAAGTCACTGAGCTCTTCAGTATGACCCATTCTACCTTCTATGGCATGCCTATGTGCCGGATTTTATGCATCTGTTAGTGATGGGTGTGGCTGATATAATTAACTCAATAAGTAGGAATGGTGTCCACATACTTTTGGTCAGGGCCGGCCTTAGGGGTGTGCGACCTGTGCGACCGCACAGGGCGCCATGGTAGCAGGGGCGCCTGCCCGGGACTTAACTTGAAACATCGTGTTTTTTTTTTAAACTTTATTTAACATCATTCATGTTTAATAAAGTTTAAAAAAAAACCAAAAAAACCCCCCGATGCTTTAATCTAAGTCCCGGGCAGGGGCGCCGAACGGTTGCTCGTGAAGTTCTCAGCAGCTGCTCGGCGCCCCTTACTCTCCGTGACTCCGTCGCGGTGCCAGCGCTCAACATGAAATGCCGGCACCGCGGCAGAGCGAGAAGACGGATGCCTCCCGCTCTCACCGCAGGACTCCGACAACAAGGTAAGTGGGGGGGGGTAGTTTGAAGGGGGGTGTAGTTTGAAGGGGCAGAGGGGGGTGTAGTTTGAAGGGGCAGAGGGGGGGTGTAATTTGAAGGGGCAGAGGGGGGTGTAGTTTGAAGGGGCAGAGAGGGGGGGCGCCAGAGGAGTAGTCCGGCTCTGCTTTTGGTCATATAGTTTTGAGGGGGACCCTTGTAGCTCCAGGACTCTCCTTGACCTTGATCCACCCCTGGTCACAATAGATGTAGCAATTCACTCAATAAACTAAAGAAAAGTTTTGTTTACAGTGCATGAGTGTAGTAAATTGAATTTTAGGAGCAGGGTAAGCCACGACAAATAATTGTTATGACAAAAACTAGAGCGAAAAAACAGATATGAATGTGTTTTCCATATAGTCTATACACGTTACCAATTCATTCTAACTGCTTTAAGTAAAACATCAGGGAAAGATAAAATGTTATTACCAGAGGTCACCTACAGTATGAAAATGTACTCATAATATTATTTATTTTTCTCATGTAAAAGTTTCAAATTGGAAACATTTTTTTCTTATTGAAAAGAGATTGTTTTTTCTTGAACATAATACAATATGCTAAGAATGCTTTCAGCCAAGCAAGAAAATAATAGCATTCCTGGTTTCCATTTGGCAGGAGTTAGTATATTAATCACACATACTGTGAAAGCATTCATTACAAGATAGCATCACAATAAATATAAGTCACTTCTGACAACACAATGGCCTGCTCTGAATTTTCTTCTGATGTTGCTCAAAATATAAGTAATGAAACTTCAGTTATATATACTTTTTGCTTACTGTTCTGTTGTCTGTCTGCAGCCAAAATCCCAAAAAAGTTTAATACAAATGAGTGTCAAAGGGATAAGGAAATCAATTCAAGCAAAGCTAATTCTAGATTTGAAGAGCATTATAAAATGATTGTTTGTAAGATAGTGATTGGTAAACCCACTTTCTGACAATTGTCTGATGATGTGTAAGGTAAGGTGTTCACATACAATGATGCAGTAGTCCTACCTCACACCCATCATGTGGGCAACTGTTGGCATGTGATCCAGATGTTGGTTTGATATTTCAAACTATTTAACTGAGAGAGAAAAAACTTGTGGATTTTACACGTTTTGTATATTCAGGACCTCTGACATCTCTTCTTGAATGTATTTGTCCCTGAAATAATATCAAGTTATTATTCTTCTGCTAACAGAATTTGTCATGATTCATTTGTTCTGTGCCATGTGTAGCCGTTTTGGAGACAATACAAGCCGGTTTGGTGCCATTACTAGCTGTTTTGGCACTCTATTAGGTAAAGTGGGAGGTATTGTGTACAGGATGGTAGAAATAGCCAAAAAAACAAGTGATGGTGTCTTTGATGTCGATGGCTGTGATTGATAGATTCAACAACCTGGGGGATTTTTCCTTACTTTTTTCACTCTGGCCAATCAGCATTTACAAGGGGAAGAGACAAGCATTAGAAAAGGGGAAGGGACAAGCAAGTTAATTCATAGTTTATTTTAGTGCAGAAAATGTACTGTTGTAGGATGAATTGAAGATGCTGTAGTGACTACTGTAGTGTATTACAGGGACTGTAGCAGACATTTAGAGTAGAGTTTAGTTGATTAACACAGGTGGCCATTTATGATACCATACAAACCTGTCATTTGTGGACATGTTCATTTTTTTTATTATATTTAATTCATATCATCTATTTTTTATTGATAAATAAATGGTGACAATAAATATTTGTGACAATATCATATGTATAATATATAATATTGGGGAAATTCAGTCCTGCTTCACGGGTCTGCATGTGCTTATCATCTGCCAGTATCTGCCTGCCCAGGCCCCAGTGCCTTACTACTACTTCTGCTGCTGTACCTCTTTGACCATCCTTATTTTGGGGAAACCTTTTTTTGAAAAAAATCTATAATGAAAGATGAGTGTCAGGGTCCTCCTCCTTTGAGAACACCGCTGAATGTCATTCTCGATTAAAAAAAAGCCCCCGAAAACATATGTGGCAAAAATAAAACTAACATTTTGTCCAAAGCTAACTAGATTGTCATGCAAATATATATATATAGCTAAAACCCAAATTGTTCTTGTTTTAGCAATACTTTAGGAAAATCAATAAGATGCAGAGATGCAGTGGTAAGTTTTCAGTTAAAGCACACAAAACTATGGCTCCTCTATCTTTTCATTACAGATTGGAATACATATATCAATGAACTCAAAGAACACAGAATAAAACATGTAATATGAATTTTCTGGCTGTATAACTTTCAAAACCATCCTCTCCCGTATTTTCCTGCAACTTCAAAGGCAGTGCAAGCACACTGACAAGTATATCAGAGCACATTGAGATCATTTGATTAAAAAATTTCATTTTGCATTTAAGATGTCTTTGATCGAGCTGGCACCACCAACTGATCGTTGTAGGTTTTCTGACTTTGCAAAATATGAAAGTGGACATTATTAAAGGCCCTGAATCGACTGGCCAAATTATCAAAGGAAATAAGAAAAGGCTTTGAAGCATTTATAATTTCCCCTACATATTTAAAAAAAAACAGTTCCTTCGCAATGTTGAGTTTATTTTTAGCCTGTAAAATATCTTTGTAAAATAGGATTAATAATCAATTCATCATAATTAGAAATATCTAAAAAAGAAAAAAGGCATATTTCTACAGGCAACAGATTATATGCCCCATTTTTAAACTTCAAAAATGGTATGTATTATCTTACTGTATTGGGAAAAGAGTCTAATTAAAAGCTTTTTTTTTATCTGTTGGTCAGTTTTGAAAAAACATGCACATACTGTAACTTTCTAAAACATGGGCTCACCTTCTCAACCTACACCTTAATAGACCTTAAAGACCAATAAAGTACACTCAGTAGTTTGAAGTACTTTGGCTTATAAGTGTATTGAAGGTCTTCATCTTAATATCATATTTCCTAATTTTCTTATCAGAAACATCTACAAACACTTAACTTTGTGTGAGAAAGTAACTGCTCTTACATAATTTACCCTAACATTATTATTAGTAAGCAGATTGCATTTTTTTCTGACCATAGAAAAACTATTTTAAGAAAATTTACTTCAGGACTGGCAGAGGAAGGCAATATTAAGATCTTAGCACACAACCTGTCACTTGGGAAGAATAGAAGCATCCAGGTTTATTGAGAAGAATCATGACTTTTACATTGTGCACTGTCCCATCTCATACCATAAAATAAAGACTAACAATCATGGATTAAGAACCAGCTGCAGAATTTGTAACACTGTGACACAACATACAAAAAAACAACCTATTCAAATAAATAAAATGTTAGTTTAACATAGACTCAAAATTATTGCCCAAACCCCAGAGGGTGGAGATCTTTCCCTCTCCACCAGCTTAAGGGAAAGTAACCCACCAAATCCCACCGGGCACAGGCTGCTAAGCATGATGGGCTGGGTATCACAAACCAGCAGGCATTAAGGAGCGACAATGAGCATGCTTCTTGTTTCGCCATTGGAGGTTAGTGGTCGCTGGGATTCCCGTCTCCTCCATGTCCCTTTAAAGTTTGTGTCAGATTTCTGTCACACTTGTGGCCCATCAGCTAATTAGGGGCCTTTATAACCAGGGTTGTATCCAGGCTTCCCTGCTGAAACATTGCACTTCCTGGCCCTTCATTATCATTTGTTTATTGCTTGATTCATTGCATTCTTGTAGTCAGAGTGCAAAGCCAGTGGTCAAAACTAGAACACAGGGATCAAGCAATAAACAACCAATAATGAAGGGCCAAGAGTGCAATGTTCATTGTGATTGTCTAGATTCTGGCCTTTTACTTGGACTGTGAATATTCTATTGATTACTCCTTCCATGCCATGCGATTGTTACATCTGAGTATGACCTTAGCTTGTATGACCTTGCGGCCGTCTGCCAATCTCCAGGCCTACTGCCATCTGCTAGTCCCCCGGCCTGCTGCTGTCAGCCAGTTTACCAGCTGTCGGTCCTGTTACTACAGGTGGCACCAAGGAGGAAGTACCTACAGCCTTGACAGAATGTTCCAGCCACACTGTGGAGTCTGCAGGGACAAATAATTCTCTAATTCTACTTCTGCAACAAGTTATGCTGCTGAAGAATTATATATGGGTGCAAAAGGGGAACCTTGCATTATATCAGACACTGTGGAGTCTGCAGGGACAAATAATTCTCTAATTCTACTTCTGCAACAAGTTATGCTGCTGAAGAATTATATATGGGTGCAAAAGGGGAACCTTGTATTATATCAGCTCCAGATCTAATATCATCATGAGCTACAAGACCCACTGCCAGAACTGCAACTATGTTTGCTACTTGTGTTGGTACATTCCCACATTAGCCAGTCCTTTCTGCTGAGGAAAGGCCTACACAAAGGAACCAGAATCTCTGTTTATATTGTGGGGGGCAATATCATTACATCAGTTTCTGTCCCATCAGATCTTACATGGTCCCAGGAAAGAGAGGTCTCCAAGGAATGCCATGCAGTGGAGCCAGTGCCTTGCATGCTCCAAGATCCCTGAAATTCTCAAGATGGAAAAAACACCTAATTTACAGCATCAGAGACTGAGACAGAGTCTAAGTTTTACCTGTTAAGAGCCAATACCACCAGTAACGCTTTTTTTTATCTGCATTTTGTTTCCTTTCTTCCCCATGAAGATACCACGCTTTCCATCTTAAAATCTCTAACTTCTAACTAATTGTATAGTATTGTCAGGCACCACTGGGATTCAAACCTGCAACCCTGTGGACGCTGCGTTTATCACCTATCCACTACTCCACCAGGTGGATCTTGGACTGCAGTGTCAATGCTCTTGAAACACCTGCCCCTCGTTTGGTCAATTAAGGCTTAATATAAACCAGGCATCAGCATAGCCTCATTGCTAGAGCATTGTGTTCCTGGCCCTGTATACTGAGCTACTGCTTTGCTGCATTTGATCTGTCTCCTGTGTATGACTCTTGGCTATGTCAACGATCCAGTTTTGTGTACCAGACCCCGGCGTGTTCCAGACGTACCTACCTGTCCAGCTGCTTCCAAGCCTTGTGCCCTGCCTGAGAGCTTCCTAGCCGCGTGCCCTGCCTGAGGTCTTCCTAGTCGTCTGCCCTGCCAGTGGGCTTCCTAGCCGTCTGTCCTGCCAGTGGGCTTCCTAGCCGCCTGCCCTGCCAGTGGGCTTCCTAGCCGTCTGCCCTGCCCGTGGGCTTCCTAGCCGTCTGCCCTGCCAGTGGGCTTCCTAGCCGTCTGCCCTGCCAGTGGGCTTCCTAGCCGTCTGCCCTGCCCGTGGGCTTCCCAGCCGTCTGCCCTGCCCGTGGGCTTCCCAGCCGTCTGCCCTGCCCGTGGGCTTCCCAGCCGTATGCCCTGCCCGTGGGCTTCCCAGCCGTCTGCCCTGCCAGTGGGCTTCCCAGTCGTCTGCCCTGCCAGTGGGCTTCCCAGCCGTCTGCCCTGCCAGTGGGCTTCCCAGCCGTCTGCCCTGCCCGTGGGCTTCCTAGCCGTCTGCCCTGCCCGTGGGCTTCCAGTTTCCTGCCTGTTTTTCTCCTGCTCTCTCTGAACACCTAAAGATGGCGCCTAATAGAAAATCTAAAGCTAAAGTAGCGCACAGCCCTGAACTGGACACATCAGCCGGCCTACATCCATTTTCTGAACCTGCCCCTGCATTGAGACTCCTACCTGATCCGGCACCGAGTGCCCTGACAAGTATAAAACTTCAGAGTGGCTTTGTCCCAAACATAAAATAACTACATCAAAGAAGGGATGCCCACACCCCAGCTTCATACATCTCACTGAATCACAGGCTGGGCGGGTAGGAATGTGTAAGACAACAGGGTGAACAAACCACACCCTTTACCTTTAGTATCTTTCAGCCACAACTCTACCCCTTCATTTACTAGCACCTTCTCTTATCTTTCACTCTCTCTTTCCACTGAGGGTCAATCTGAAGGATAAGAGGGTTGCAAGGTCATATGCAAGTCCCATCCACTACATTAAATATATATTAATATATGCACAGTGGGGGTAATTAAATAATAGTATATGCCCCTTCATAACTCCCTCGCTAATCCCCAGATGGGATCCAGCGGTAAATAATCCTTGCCCCTTATCCTATTCCCAGTAAATGGAAAAAGGATCACATATTTTCAATAGTCCTTCCAAAAACAAAAAAATGCCGCAAAAAAACCCCTCCATCTTGCCCAATAGCATTATCTTCTAAAATTGCTGTTGGCTGCATGGGATTGTTAAACAAAAGTGCACAAGTGGCCCCCACTGTTAGAATCTGATTCTGACAATTTTTTTCATTTGGTTTTGGGCAGAAAATTTAGTTTCCTGCCCTTTTGGTCTAGACGAAGACTTTTCTGGAAATTCAGAAACGAAACTATTTGTCGCACTCTCGTGCTCTCTCAATGTCTCCTTTTCCATAGCTCTATTTCTTGTTCTCCTTTCTTCCTTCTTTCTCTGCTTCCCCCCGCTTTCGGTTGCATTATCCGGGCTTCCCTTTTTCTTCCAAAAAAGGAAGAAGCATCTACGCACACCCTCTCTCTCTAAAATGGAGGTTGTAAGCTTTTCTTTCTCCGCAAATCTGTCTGCATTATTCTAGCCTTTTGGAGTACTTTCGCAAAAGGGTGGAGCCACAGTGTGCATCACAGGGACAACCTCTCTCTCATTCCTCCATTCTGGGATGAGGTGTCCCCATGTCCTGCATGGACCACAAATTTAAACAAGCTGAAGACACAATTTTGAGTACAGATATTGGTTAACAAACGCATGACCATCCCTACCATGTAAGCAAATAAATAGCTGCATAGGACACTGAGCCCTCATTAATTTCTTTCATACATTAGCAAATAAGACCATGCAGATCAATCAAAGAGCTAGTATTCATAAAAGGGCTACCTTTTATATAAACCTGATTATTGCACCTTTATTGCAGGCTGTCTTCACGGATATGTAATAAATTCAAACACTCTATCCCAGAATAGCTAACAAACATTATTGTACATTTACCTCTATATTATGTTCCAATGCACAAATTGGCAAATAATGTAATGATTCCAACGAGTGTCATTTCTCTCAGGTTCAAGTATCAGTTTGCTTGTTTTGCTGCTGTTTAATCACCCCTTAAACAAACAATTGCTTTATCTATGTGCTGTGCCTCATTTCACTTTCAAATTATGTGTGTGTTTCTCTCTAACAGCTTATTATGATCTATAATTAACAATTTTGCGGAAAGCAAAGGCTGTGCTGAAAGAGCCCACATGCTATTTGGAAAGTACTTGAAACAGGAGGTTTCTGATTTGGCAATACAATTTATAACCAGAATTCATCACACCAGTTTCAGTTTTAGTCAAGTTTATAGATTGTGGTTTGAATTCCAAACAATCCTCTTTTGGAAACTGGCAACCGAGTGATAATTGTAGAAAATTCATGTCCGCTACCCTTACTTATAGCAGGCAGAGGTTTAGTACATCTCCCTATCAAATCATCAATAGAAAAAATCGAATAAGAATTAAGTATACACAAGGTATTAACCCAGGGGTGGGCAATTAATTTTCCCATGGGGCCACATGAGAAATTGGAATGGTTTTAGAGGGCCAGACCTCTACAAACTACAAACTCCGAAGCCTTGTCCATTTTGTTAACTTATGTGCTGTTTAATAAAGTTATTCAAGCCTACGTCATTGGTAGAGGTGCTTGAATAAGTAAGGCCTGAATAACTATTAGCACAGCACAGAAGTGAACAAAATGAACAAGGCTTCGGAGTGCATACCGTATTTTTCGCTCTATAAGACGCACCTGCTGATAAGACGCACCTAGATTTTAGAGGAGAAAAAAAAGGAAAAAATATTTTGAGCTAAAAAATGGGCTAAAATATTTATTACAATAACTGAATAAGCTATGAACACAGTAAGACACACGCAGTAAGACACACACAGACACAGTAAGACACACACAGACACAGTGAGACACACACAGACACAGTAAGACACACACAGACACAGTGAGACACACACAGACACAGTAAGATACACACAGACACAGTGAGACACACACAGACACAGTAAGACACACACAGACACAGTGAGACACACACAGACACAGTAAGACACACACAGACACAGTGAGACACACACAGACACAGTGAGACACACACAGACACAGTAAGACACACACAGACACAGTAAGACACACACAGACACAGTGAGACACACACAGACACAGTAAGACACACACAGACACAGTAAGACACACACAGACACAGTGAGACACACACAGACACAGTAAGACACACACAGACACAGTGAGACACACACAGACACAGTAAGATACACACACACACAGTAAGACACACACACACAAACACAGTAAGACACACACACACAGTAAGACCTCCCTCCCTAACCCCCCTTCTCAGTATCTCCCCTCTAACTCCCTAACCCCCCCTTCTCAGTATCTCCCCTCTAACTCCCTAACCCCCCCTTCTCAGGATCTCCCCCCCCCGCCCCGGTCACTTACCTTAAACTCCTGTGTTGGAAGCGTGAGGCGTTTGTCTCGGGTGCCGGCGCTTCACTGCTGATCGCCGGCGTCTGACGTCATATGCCGGCGCCCAGCGTAAAGCGCCGGCACCCGAGACAAACGCTTCCAACACAGGAGTTTAAGGTAAGTGACCGGGGCGGGGGGGGACACCGGACTCATTGGTGAGTCACCAGGACACTCTTTGCGGGCCGGTCCGAGCTATTCAGCGGGCCGGATGTGGCCCGCGGGCCGTGCTTTGCCCAGGTCTGTATTAACCCCTTCAGTCCCCTATGGACCGGTACGCCCAAAAAACGTATCCCAAGAATCCCCTATGGACGTACCTGTACGTCCAGCCCTTCTTGCAGCGGCAGGGACACATTTGACAGCCTGGACTCCCCCCTGACAGCAGAAGCCAGCATCGCCGGCTTTCTGCTGTCCGATCTCCTGTAACAGCTTTCGGCACGAAAGATGGAACGCTGTTACATTTTTAAATGCCGATCGCGCAATCGGGCATTCCCTTCTGGGTTGCGTCACTGCTGACGTAACCCAGGAGTTCATCGGAGGACAGGATATCCCCTTTATAGATTCCAAACGTGAAATTTTCACATTTTGCTTTAGACAACCCAGAGTATCTCTTCAAGAGCATTTGGACAATTTTTATTCAACCATTTGGCTGCCAATCACTGCCAAAGTCAGCCGTTGCTCTAATTTCCTGCACTTCTGTGTTGCTGAGGATTTTTGGCACAGGGTATGTGTTACGGCAGACAAATCCAGCCCAAATTTATTGAACCGCCTCTCCTGATTACGGAAATACCCCACATGCCTAGTTTTTTTGTGGCATTCTGGACAAAAAAACAATGGCTTTGTATAAAGTAATGTATACCTTATAGTATATTGTCTATATGTGCTGGGAAAGTATGGAAATTCTATATAAATTAGGTATTTCTGAAATCAGGAGACCTGAATTGATAAATTTGGATGGAATTTCCTGTCACTTTACCTAATTTTGTGAGGATTCAGAGGGAAAATGTAAAAAATATTAGGTATTTTTTTTCTAATTTTTGCTAGTTTTTACTAAATTTCTCATTCTAAATTTTCAGCTAATCATCCAACTATGGTATCAAAAGAAAGCTCTATCTCTCCTTGAAAACACAATATATAGTTTACATGGGTACACTATTCACAGGAAAAGAGAATAATCGTTGAATGGACATAGCGCAAAAATAGCAAAATTGCTCCGGGACTTGAGGTACCAAAAACCCCTGGGATTGAAGGGGTTAAGATTATGTTTCTTTATTTGTATAGAAGACTTAAACACTACAGGGTAAAGCAGAACATAATTTATCATCTCTGTGTCTAAGAGTAACTAATCAACATTTACTTTAGCTGGAGTGACATGGACCCCACACCTAACTTGTTGGAACTGATATCCTCTGTTGTTGGATCATTATTTGTTTTATATACATAACATTATCTGTAGCAGAGTATATAAAACACAACCATTGACTTTTATGAAGTCATTGCTAACTTTTCAGAAAAGGTATTTGGACAGTAGAAAAAAATGTATTATAAGAGCATAGCTTTAGATGAAAAAGATTATTTTCTAGGATTTAGAGCAGAGGAGAATAATGGAAAGAGAGTACTCGACAAAGTTTCAATGGATACTTTTTAAATACCAGTACTGGTCTGGAAGTATGAAAAGTAAACAATAGTAAAACAATTCAGGCAATTCAGGCCCATTCCTTTTTGGGCAACGCATTTTGTTGCCTTCCAGTTGGGGGAGAGGACATCACTGAAAGCGCAATCATGTTGCACTGAGTTCAAGTTAAATTCCAAGGCAATTTGTGTGAATCTAAATGTCTGTTATTATCTATCCCTAAACTGCCCTCCACTGTTAATCTATTTATTAAGAAAAAGATTGTTTATTTATGAATTTGTATAATCCTACAACTATGAATTCATCAGGACCTAAATTCAGCAGGACCCTTTGCAGCCTTGACATTGGCATGTGAATGATCATGGTCAGAACTGTTAAAACGTCATAAGCTTTTTCCTATTGAATTCTAAGTAATACTGCAGTCTATTTGAAAGTCAGTAGCTGTCCAAGACAAGAATAGAGAAGAGGCCTATTCACGTAATCAGCAATTTGTAAATAAATTGAAACATTTACACTGAATGACAATGCAATAGAAAGTCCAATCCTTATGAGCCTCTCTTGCAAAAAAAAGACAGATTTCACAAAATCACCCCTCATTAACTAGACATGTGCAAATGGACCAAAAATTATTCGGACACATTTTTGGTTCGTTTTTGGCTCATTCGTTTTCAGGCAACAAATTACATTTCCTGCGCATTCAGTTCAGATGAAAATCAGAGGGCATTTTAATTTTAGGAAAAAAACTTGTTGCACGGTGCCCACATTCACTCTCTCATACTTTCATTCTCGTTCACTCTCTCTCCCTCTCTAAATGTTTACCTACCTTTTCTGCCGACCATTTCCGGTTCTGCTTCTATTTCCACATCTTTTTGTTCTTCATCTTCTATTTTCTCTCTTTCATCTTCTCTCTTTTATCTTTTTGCCTTCTTTCTTCTATCTCCATCCGCATATTCGCAACCTGGCACAAACATCCGCCAAAATGGTGGCGCTTCTGGTGACATCCTCTCCCCCGATTCTCCAATCAGAGTGAGGGTATCACAGAAATGATGGAAATTCACCTTAGGACAAAATGACGGCACTTTCGTTAGTCTTCTGCCCTACTTAG
Organism: Sceloporus occidentalis; assembly: GCA_023333645.1. Classification (NCBI taxonomy): domain Eukaryota; kingdom Metazoa; phylum Chordata; class Lepidosauria; order Squamata; family Phrynosomatidae; genus Sceloporus; species Sceloporus occidentalis. Next base: position 7,558,861 of record JALMGF010000024.1, on the reverse strand, counting down.
GTGATCGAGGGAGAGGACGTCACCAGAAGTGCCGCCATTCTGGCAGAAGTTCACCTTCCTGGTATTTTTGGTTATGCCTAGATTGGAGGATCTGGGGAGAGGACATCACCAGAAATGCAACCATTTTATCCTAAGGTAAACTTCAACCAAAACTGTGGCGCTTTCAGTGACATCCTCTTCCCTGATTGGAGGTTTGAGGGACAGGATGCACCGCCATTTTGATTAGAATATTGAGGGAGACAACGTCATCAGAAGCAACACCATTTTGGTGGAAGTTTGCACCAGGTTATGTCCAGTCCAGCTACAGCTTACTATCTTGTGCCCGACTAGTGGCTATTGTGCTCTACATCTGCTTTTGTGCCTGTTCCATATTTGGTTGTGTTTACAGTCTGTACTTGTCTGTCTTGCCAGCTTCTCAATACACACCATCTCATCTTAAGATTCAGCCAGCTGTTTAATTTTGCCCGTCTGTACCTTACTTCTGGTAATGATGCATCGTGGGGTACAGACTGAGCCTCTGTTATCCCCTGCAACTGGGCTCCTACCTGACCTGCTTACCCGAGCCCTGACAATGGGAGGGTAGGGAAACACAAATGAACCAGCTTTTTGCGCTTCATGGGGGGTCTGGCCTCGTCCTCTTGGCTTCGAAGAAATTGCCAAATTTGCCAAAATTACTAAATTTGCACCTTGTGCAAATCCAAATGCACAAATCTACCATTAACTAAGCATTATGTAGAGAAAACCAAATGTTTCTTGTAGCAGAAACCACAAATTTGCATTTTTATTAAGTACACAGTTGTTACACAGAGGAATGCATCCTTAGGCTAAGCCTAAAAAATACAAAGAAGATATAATTTCAGTATTTTTTTTTACATTTTCATCAAGAAAATTATTGTATTTTAGTATGTTGTTAGACTTTCTTCCCATAAGTGGAATTATATCTAATTCTCTGTTAATCACTGGACATTTAACTCGCACAGTATAATCTAATTACTAATGTTAACCGCTTATTCTTTAAATGTCCTTTCTCTATATTATTAATGTAAATTTGTAGAAATCCTAGTACATCTCTGCTATTGAATTTCTACACGATTAGCAAATAATTTCATAATGTTTGCAAATTAGTTCTCAATTACAGTTGTCCTGGTTGAAAGCCAACACCAAGGTCATTTAATAGTTTGCTATGAATTCAGCTTTAAAGATCTGTGAACCCACAGACATCATCATTGTTTCAGGACCATGAGAGACTTGCACAGATGCATCCTAAATATATTTACTTATGGCGAGGTCTGCATAGTCTGGGCCAATATATAATATATCCACCATGGTTAAGAAGGTATTAAAGCATACAGAATATGTTAATATTAAAGCATTCACAAGATAAGAAAATTTTGTAAGCCTCTTTAGCATCCCTGCATTGTTTCATTATGCTATCCTTAGCATCACCCCCTAGGTTATTTATATCGCCACTGTACAATTAGCCCACTTTTCACAAAGATTTTGCAAGTTTAAGTTCCTGCCCCCCCCCTCTGATTCTAGGTATCTTATTGTTTGGTAAGGGGGTCCCCAAAGGTCTCACGGCAGTGCGGGAATTGGTTGTCATAGGCATGGCCAACTTGGGTGGCAATAGCCAGGTGGCTAAATGCATGATTCCTCATGGGCTGACAGGGATCATGCCGGAAGCAACTTTATTATTTACACCTCCATCAGTATTCTCAGGGCTTTGCCCTAGTAAGATAGAATATTCTCACATATTATGTTTTATGTCCTCTTCTTATGTTGTGAATATTTTGGTGTTTTTTTCCAAGCATTTTACCTTATGCTAACTTAATGATATTGTAAAGGTATGTTACATTGTGTATGCCATGGGTTTTTCCTCAATAAACCCGTGACCTTTTTAAAATCCAGCAGGCCTCATGTGTATTCATTTGGTAGTTATCCATCTGCCGTGCCGATATCATGTTTTGGCAAACTAAAAACTTTTCACATACCACTCAATCTTTACACTTTTGCATACACATAATACATTTGATAAGAAAAACAAAAGCTTAATATAAGGTTGCAACTGATTCAGTTCAAGTTCAGGTTCCTTTTTTCCTATTTTGATTATATGTGGGTTTAATATTAAGTTTATTATATAAACCACATGTTTAATAGCTTAATGTTACACTTTCAAACAATCTACATTTTTTTCAGATTACTTTTGTACACATTCTTTTCATAAACAAACCTGAATTTGTTGGTCCTCTTTTGGAACAGCTTTATAAAGATAATATTTTTTTTATCTGCTTTGTATAACTTAATTAAGTTAAATATTAAATTCTCTAATGCTTCTATTTATACTGTACCTTATCTTACAATGTATGTATGTCTATTGCACTACCTGTGCCTCAGTGTCACATGGCTGTTAAGGTAGACACTTAAGATTGTTCAATATAACTATACTATACTAGTGTAATGGAACGTGATATTAGCAAGCGATAGGATGCTCTGAAGGCTGAATTGATCTGTAGCCTGTAGCACTGCAAAGCAAAGCCACAACAATAAAGAGATATCCCCAGAGGGGTGTGGAATGGAAATCAAACAGGAGGTAGGTTTTAAATAATGCAGTTGACCCTGGAGGTAGTTCAAAAGAAAAAGGCTTTAAGGGATTAGTATTTCACTTAAAGTCACTAAATAGATAATATTCTCGATTTTAGAAACATCCTCATTGAATGAGAGCATCTGTGTGGTCAAGTGGCCACACATATTGTGCAGCTGCATGTTAAGGGAAATAAACTTGAAGTCATTTGATATGTGGCTCTATTCTTCCCAGTAATTGTACACAAATAATTGACAGCATAGATCCTTCAGATGAGAATATATATATATATATATATATATTCCTTAACCTTAGCATGGAGTCTTATGGAGCTGAAACTGCGCTCACAGACTCCAAGTGTGTCTGTCACCCTGGTGCTAAAAGCGTTTCGTATAACTTCAGAATGAGCACTCTTGGGATTTAAATTTAGAAAGCATTATTGTTCCCATACAGTTGGCAATAAGTTCACGTTTCAGCGCTCATTCAGTTACAAAGATATACACACACACATTTATATATATATCTGGCAAAATTGGGATAGGTTATCATTCGCCATTGAGTGAATGGTTGAATTCCTATGGAAGCAGTAAGTGTACTTTCACACATGGTTTCTCCACTTTGGCTTTTTGTGTAATATGTCATGTTTTGTTATTCATCTGAGGTTGTATTTACTTAATTTTTCAACCTCCTAAGGAACAAACGATGTCCTGATATGTAAAATCATAGAATTCAGAGGGTTAACTTTCTTTTTCACACAACTATAAATCTTTGGGCTAGGCATGATGCCCAACCTTGCCTGCTCCTCCATCCCATGTGCTGTGAGATGGAGATGGTTAAGTAAAGAACTGCAAATAAATTAATATTAAATAAAATAAAAATTCATACCTACCTCAACAGAAACACACATCTAAGATAGAAAAAACAAAAGAACACATCTTTTTGGTGTCAGGAGAGACATCTAAGAATAAGACAGTAAGAGGAACATAAATAAAGAAAAAAAACAAAAAACAATGGAATGCGGAGAAATGTAATTCAAAGAATCATATACCAGCGCCTGGCATTAATTGCCGGTGCATAGTGATTAGGGAACACAGATGCTGAGGTCTGAAGTGATAGACTTCATGCTGCCTTAATGTTGGGCTGGTGACCAGTCCTGCTCATCGGGCGCCTCCGTGGGCACCGGCTACCCAGCCCAGAAGTCATGGTGCCCTGAAGACAGGCCCTAGTGAAGATGGCCTACAGGAAAATCTTGTTTGTGTGCCCAGGGCTGCCAGACAGCTTGCCCCTTATAGATACGCTACTGTTTTTCTAGCAAAAGTGTTAACTGTTATCACCTAAAGCTAACACAGGGTATTATTTTGTAGGGATGTGTGCCCATAGTGGTACCTATTACTTATGCACGCATGACAAAGAATTGTCTTAATATTAATGCATGAATAGCCAACAGATAGCTTTTTAGTTCTCTTTGGAAATTAGATTTTCATGATGCTAAGAAAGCAAGCCAGGACAAACTCCTGTCCTGTTTGATGATGTTGATGGAGCAGAGGTATAGCATCACAAAGTGGAAGAGATATCTTTGACTACCCTTACTCATACAAAAATAAAAGACCACATATTTTGCATTCTTTACTTATTATATTGTTTTTCTTTTCGTTACCTTTTTGTTTGACATACATAGGGAAATATACATATTGCTTAGAGAAGTGTTAGAGAAGGGTCCTTCTAGAATCCTTTAAAAACTTACTCCGATATCTTCTTACCCTTCCTCCCTCCTTCCTTCCTTCCTTCTGTTTTGCTTCTTCACTATATTCATCAATATATAAATCCATGTGACAGTTATTAGAATTTTACCTTATTACATTCATAAAATACCTACATTTTCTGCGGATCTGCAAAACAGGGCAAAGGAACATATGATAAATAGTTATGTAGCTATAATACAACGCAAATTGCATGCATATATCGAAGAACTACTCCCTGGTGTGATATGCTTTTACATTTGCCTACTAGAATTAAATTGAGCTATTGAATGTTTAATATACTATGCATTGCAAGTATAGCTAGTGCCAAAAAACTGCATAAATCAAAGAATTGGTATTCACACTGCCTTTCTAAAGAATCAATACACTACCACAAACCGTGACAGTCTGTTGTTTAATACACATAAGGAAGAGAAGAATTCTTCTATTAAAATGAGTTATCCTAGCTATTTACCAAAGACAGTGATTTAGCAGTGGAAAAGTCTATGGAGTGTCATTGCATGCAGATGATAATACTTCTTGTCCTTGTCGGCCTCTTTCATTGCTCCTATCAGTTACTGCTGCTGCAAGGTCCCCTGGGTACATTAGCAGTCATCCCAGGAAGTGTGTTTAAGTAATGGACATAATGTTCACATTTGCTAGACCAGCCTTCCCCCTAATCATGAATTATTCTTCCCCAAGGCTCAATTGGAACATTACTTTAGAAGCAGAAGATTTAATCCTTTTCAGATGATTGGAGGGAATGATTACAGTATTATTTTCTTGTACAGGCTGTCGCCAGTGAAGGTGCCTTTTTCTGTCCCATTCTTTAAAAGGCGGCAGTCTTTATTTCCCTAGGGTGATATGGCAGTGAATTTGAAATGGGATAAACATCAAGGAATGCAAGGTGAAGAACTATAAATCACTACCAGTTAGTTAATTAGTTTAGCCATCCAGAGGATGACAAATTTAACCCCTTCGAGACAAAGGCTGATTTTACTTTTTGTACCCTTTGTGACAATGGCCTTTTTAACATTTCTGCGCTGCTTGTGTTTAGCTGTAATTTTCTTCTTTCCCGTTTACTGAACCCACACACATTAGATATTGTTTTTTTCAGGACAAGAAGGGCTTTCTTTAGATGACATTGTTTTGATTGTATCATATTATTTACTATTAAAAAAATTATAAAATATGGTGAAAAATTTAGAAAAAAATGACTGTTTCTAACTTTTAGTTGAAAAATCTTTTACTCATCTATAAAAGGTAATGAAAAAACCTGCTAAATAGATTCTACTATTTGTCCTGAGTTTAGAAATACCCAATGTTTTTATGTTTTTTTGCTTTTTTCTACCCATTATGGGGCAATAAGTACAGGTAGCGTTTTGCTATTTCAAAGCCATTTTTTCCAAATCTGGTAATTCTTCCCCCCATGTGCCATTTCGGGTATCTTTGAACCCGGCCAATGCAATTTACCCCATCAAGTCATATATTTTTGAAAACTAGACAGCCCAGGGTATTCCAAATGCTAGTATTTTAACTCTTTCCATGCACCATATCTACCACCAGTCTTTGTCAAACTTTATGGTAGTCATTTTTTTGCATTTGTTTTGTCATACACATTTTACTTCAGGTATGAATTAAAATGTTCTAGTTTATGTCACTATCACAAAACACCCCAATATGTGTTCAGCAACATCTCCTGAGCGCAGCGATACCCCACATGAATGATTTTGCCTGGCTGTTTGGGGGCAAAAGGGCCACATTTGGGGCATGCGCATTTTTCAATGTTGAACTTTGGCATTTGGGGATCCACTGCCCATGCCCTATTTGGTACATCTTTGAGCCGGGCCATTTCAGTGTGCCCAATAAACCCATATATTTTTGAAAACTAGACACCCCAGGGTATTTCAAATGCTAGTATTTTAACTCTTTCCATGCACCATATCTACCACCAGTCTTTGTCAAACTTTGTGGTAGTCATTTTTTTGCATTTGGTTTTCCACACACATTTTAATTCAGGTATGAATTAAAATGTTCTCGTATATGTCACTATCACAAAACACCCCAATATGTGTTCAGCAACATCTCCTGAGTACAGCGATACCTCACATGAATGATTTTGCCTGCCTGTTTTGGGGCAAAAGGGCCACATTTGGGGCATGCGCTTTTTTCAATGTTGAACTTTGGCATTTGGGATCCACTGCCCATGCCCTATTTGGTACATCTTTGAGCCAGGCCATTTCAGTGTGCCCAACAAAACCATATATTTTTCAAAACTAGACACCACAGGGTATTTTAAATGCTGGTATTTTAACTCTTTGCATGCACATATTTTACCACCAGCATTTTTTCAAAGTTTGCAGTAATATTTTTGTGTGTGTATTTTTCCCACACACACCTACTTTATGTATGAATTTACAGCTCCTGGTATATGCCGCTGTCACACGACACCCCATAATGTGTTCAGCAACATCTCCTGAGTGCAGTGATACCCCACATGCATGGGTTTGTCATTTTTTGGGGGAACTAAAAGGCCACATTTGGTACGTGTGCATTTTTCTAATTGGAAATTAGATGTGTGGCCATCCTTCCCCCCGTGTTAATTGGGACGTTGTTGAACCTGGCCCATTCAATTTACCCCATCAAATCATACATTTTTTAAAAGTAGACACCCCACGGGCATTTAATATGCCAGTATTTTAACTCTTTCCATGCGAGAATTGTTTTAAGCTAATATGCTAATTTTAGGACTTGCTCACAAAAATATATTTTTTATATATATATATATTTTTTTTTTAAAAAAAAATTTAACATTTTTTTAAAACTTGGAGGTTCCCCTGATAGTGACATCAGTGGGAAATGATTTTTACATTTTACTGTTTTTTTACTATTTTTTTCTAATTATTATTAATTTTATTTTATTTTTTAATTTATTTTTACTAATCACACTGTGATTAGAAAGCTAGGCTCCATTGACTTGCATGGTGAATGCAGTACCTGTATTCAACCTGCAAGTGGAGCCAAAGTTCTCTAGATGGTCTGGACTATCTAGCGAACTTTTAAAATTTGTGGTTCCTGTTACAGGATGGCGGCCATCTTCCTTGATGGCGAAGATTGCCGGCAGCTGCGGCTGTGACCGCTCTCCGGAGCGGTCACAGCCCATCAAAAGGTTAGTGTTTGGTGTCGCTGGATGCCTCCTGATCGAGGCATTCCAGCGACACCATTTAAGTTTAGGAGGCGATCGTCGATCGCCTCCTAAACGCTTTTAAAACGGGCGTCCGCCGCCATACTTTGTTGACGCCCCGTGGAGGGGCCAGAGATGGCCCCTTCGTGCCGATCGCGGCGTTGCTGAATGCCTCGAGGTCGAGGCATTCAGCAACGCTTTTTGGGTGCAGAAAGCGATAGTAGATCGCTTTCTGCACCCGTTTAAAGACGTGCCGGTCCTGGCACGTCAATTGTCGTAAAGCACATGCTTTTCCGTGCCGTGCCAGGACCGGCAATTGTCATTAAGGGGTTAAAGCAGGAATATATATTTGTGTACAACAGGAATTTGTTTTTCTTATTTTATAATACACAGCAGTATTGCGTCTATTTTATCTGCCTCCTGCTTGATTAAGATGTGCTAGTTCTCAAATGGATTATCATCTTTAGTATCTATTTATGTTCTTGTTTTTGCTCCCTTTATGTCTATTTTGATTACGCCTGACCAGATTTTGTAGCATACCCCACACATAATAACCTATTCCTCATCTACAAAGCCTTACTTTATTTTGATTATAATGACAAAGTAGTCTGCGCCTAGGGTACCTAGAATGTTTATTCAACGTTCGTATTCACAAAAATAATTACTTTGGGCCCTAACATCATCATCACCAAACAAACTTACTATTGACCTGGAAAAAACTAGAGCCAACTGATTTATGTTCATACAAACAGCCTAAGACTGGTCTGTCAGTAGCTCTACCTTTCTTGCCCCTTAAAGGATGTAGAAAGGGGTGTCTTCTGTAGGAGCAGGGTTGGAACCCAAATATAATAAAAAGGGATGGGGAGTGGTGGTATGAGGATAAACCTGTGCTGTGATGGCCGGGGACAAATACTGACGCTTGCCTGTAGATTAAACACATTGACCTGGAAGTCTGGTAATTATTCATGATATTATTTTTTATCTATCTAGCACCATCTAATTTTGCAGTGTGAAATAAGATTTTATTAGGACACGGAGGCTTCGTATTATGCTATTCTCTTTCTTTATTCCCAACAGCAGCAAAGAGATATTTAACAAGGAAAACAAAAACAGCCAATAAGCAGATAGTGCCTCTAATAACATCACGCCCATTCCCATAATCCTCCTCTTTCTTTGCTGCTCCCTCAGACAGCTAACTACCAATATTTGATCTCCTTATATTGTATTTGATTTTCTTTGATTATATGATTTGTATATTTTGTATATTTTCGTATTTTTTCGTATATTTGTGTTTTCTATTTTTATATGATTTCGTGTATTTAGGTATTTTTCGTATATCTGTGTTTTTTCCGTTTCAATGGTGTAGTATTGTTTTACTTACCCTCTTCTCGGTTTCTTATTCCTTTGTTTGTCCCCTGTTTACCCTGCCAGCGTCTCTCCGGAGGTGCTGGTGCTTTTTTTTGCCCGTTAGTGGGCTGTTTCTTCTGGTTTTGGCTCTTCGGCGTCTATTCTCTTCTACGCCGTCGCGCCTTCATTCTTTTTGCGGCCTGCTGAGGCGGCCGCGCATGCGCGGTTGTGTTGCGGCGGCCATCTTTTTTGTCTTCAGTGGGTCCTACGCAGCTCATTTAGGTGTCCACGCTATTGCCGTTGCGGTCCTTCCTATTGGATCTTCTGTGGCGCTTTTTTCCCCTGTACGCGGCGGCCATTTTTAGTTTGTTTTCGCGCAGATTTTGCTGGTACCTGTTTTTCTTGCTCTGTCTCTCCGTTTTGCTGTTGTTTAAGGGTTATATCACCCTTCATATTTTCTTTTCAGGTACTGTTTCTTTTACTGCTGGTCATGCAGAATTCAGGTGATGAGCTTCCTACTGGGGCTAATGTCCCCACTGCTGTCCCTACTAATGTTCAGGTTAGGGATGATCATTTGGTTTCCTCTGAGGAATTCCAATTTATGATGGACACTACTATGTCCAGGTCCATTAATCAGGCTTTAGTTCAAGCTGTAGGAGTTATGTCATCATCCATATCACATTCTATTGCCCAGGCTTTTGCTCAGGCTCAAGGTCCTGGCCTGATTCAGCCTAGGGTTAGTACTTCTGGTCATTCTGAGTCTCGGTCGACAGGGCCTAAAGCCTCTGCCAAGTCCAAACACTTATCTCCCTCACTGCATGATGTCAGGGTCTCCCCTGCTATTATAGAAGGTTCCCAGACTGTCACAGATGGCACATATGCACCGCGCAATAGTGCCTCTGATCAGGCTAAATCGGTCAGGAAATGGAAAAGGGCACGTGCCCTAGTTGAGTCCTCTGATTCAGAGGCCAGTGATGGTGAGGATGTCCAGTCTATGGATTCTTATAGGGATCCTCTGGAGGGTGCAGACTCGGATGAGTCTGATGTTCCCCCTCAAATTCTGGATGCACTTCCTACTGTGCCTGCTATTAAGCAGGCCTTGGGTGTTAGAGGTGTTGAGCCTCAGGGTCCTTTGCTGGATACTCAAGGTTTGCCACTATTTGACCCAGACGATCTCCGCCATCCTCGTTCTGCGGAGTGGGAGCCCCCTGTACATATTGCCAATTATCTGGCATCTCGTATTTGTACTCCTTTATCTAAAGAGACTAGGAATAAGCTGAGAGCCGAATGTCCACGGCCGATAGTTCCCGATGGGGTTTGTAAGACTCCCGAGGTAGACCCACAAATCATTCAGTTTCTGGGAAAGACTGGGTGGAAACCCAGAAAGGGTCTTGAGTTTTCTCTAAAGAATTGTCAGGACAAAGTATTGGATTCACCGGGTCCTGTCACTAAGTTATATGAATTGTTGGAGGCCGTCAAAATGGGTAATCAACCTCTGGATTTTGATACCGCTTTAGGGTGGGTTATATGCATTTGATCTGCCTGCTGGGAAAGGAGGAAGGCCATCCTCCTCAAGATATAGCCTAAATTGGTCAATATGGCTGATTATGAACCTGGTCCCTCGGCCAAAGGCCTGTTATTTGGTACTTCTCTTATTAAGAATTTGGGTTCCTTTGTGAAGACTTTCACAGCCTTGGATAAGGCTCAAAGCTCCATGAAGCGCATTTATACGCCTAAGGTTTTTGGAGGGGCCGGCAGAGTTAGGGGCTGTCTGTCCAGCCGTGGATTTCGCGGTTCATTCCGCCAGACTCGAGGCTCCTTCCCCAGTAGAACGGAATATGCAGAACCCAAGACTACTCCGTTCTTCCCTTCCAGAGGGCGACCATGGCAATCTCGCAATACCAGAGAAGCTTTTCCTGGGAAGAGACCCTACGGTAAGTACCTGGTTTCAGCCGTTTTCCCATGTCAAAGTGGGGGGCAGATTAGCTCTGTTTGCTCACGTATGGCATATTGGGTTCTAGAAACTGTACAGGCTTATCGCTTGGAAAGGGCAACCATTCCTTTTCAGGTGGCTCCTGCGAGACCTTTCGTGTTTCCAACAAAGGATCAAGAAATTATATCTGCGGAGGTAGCAGAAATGATGGACAAAGGGGGCATTCAGGAGGTTCCTTGGGATACCCCAGGATTCGTCAGCAACCTCTTTCTTGTTCCAAAGAAAGGAGGTGGAGTACGTCCGGTAATCAATCTGCGGCCTTTGAATTCCTTCCTAGTGTATCATCACTTCAAGATGGAAGGTATCCATTGTTATCAAACAGTCTTAGGCTAGTTTCTGTATTCATGTTTGTTTGTCTCTTATGTACCTTTGCCCTTCTTCCTTGTATCATCTGAGGATTCTGGTTCCTCTCTCCTCTCCCTTTGTCCTAGTCAATATGTCCTATCCTTGCTTAAAGGAGAAGCGTCCGAGGATTCCGGCTCCTCACTCCTTCCCTTGTGTTCCTTGCCTTGTTCCCTGTCCTTTGTTGTGCCCTGTATCATGTATATCTTGTCTAGTAATGTTTATTCCTTGTCTGGTTCACTGTAGTGCCCTGTAACATGTATATCGTGTCTGGTTATGTTTCGTGCCTGGTCTCCCTGTCCCTTGCTTGTTATGTTTCTGCTATACCCTTTGCTTAGCTTCCATACTCCCAGCCTGCAGCATCCTGCACGTGATTCTAGTGATTTGCTTCATGCCTGCTCCAGGGTGCCTGAAGGATATCACTTCACTTCATTCTGGACTTCATCCGCTGCCATATCAGGTCGCTGGTGTTTGGCTGCACAACCCTAGGTGCACAACACCTGGGTGAGTGTGGTCGCCCTGCAACCAGGCCCTGTCCATCTCCACTACTGCACTGTGACTCCTGCATACAATCTTCGGGCACGCTGGGTCCTTTCAGTCATCTGTTTGGACCCAGTCCGTGACACCTCTCTCCCGCTCAAGCTTGTTGTTCTATCCTCCGCTACATCAACCATCTGGGAGGTACCAAGTCGAGAGCAGTCCTGGCACTGGATTTTTGGCACTATTGCCTTCACAACAACATCTCTATAGTGGCCAAATATATTCCCGGCCTCTCCAATACCACGGCGGACTGGAATTCCAGATATCTCCGAGATGCGAGCGATTGGCGTCTTCATCCGGATTTATTCTATCAGATACTTTGGGGTCCCTTGCATACCGACCTTTTTGCTTCCCGACTCAACACTCAACTTCCTCGGTTCGTCAGTTGGAGACTGGATCCGGACGCCCTGGCTACGGATGCTTTTCTCCAAGACTGGTCTCAGGGCAGGCATTATGCTTTTCCGCCATTCAACATGATTGCCAGAACCCTTCTCCAGCTCCGGAGTCGAGGGGACACTCTAGTATTGATCACCCCGTTTTGGCAGTCTCAGCCGTGGTTCCCTCAGTTGTTGGAGATGTCCATAGATATGCCTCGGATGCTCCCAGACCGTCTGGACATTCTGACGGATCCGGAGGGGAATTTGCACGGATTGGTGTGTTCCGGCACTCTTCGTCTGATAGTTTGGCTGCTTTCCCGGGACCATGGTCTTTCCCTGGAGTTCCGCAATCAACTCTCCGTCTTATGGCGAATGCATGGGCGCCTGGTACCAGAAGAGCTTATCGTTCTGCATGGGATTCCTGGTCTAAGTGGTGCATGGGGAGACACGTGGATCCCGTATCTGCTCCTTTGAATGAGATCCTCGGATTCTTCACTTTGCTGTTTGAACAAGGGAAAGCTTATTGTACGGTGAACATATATAGATCGGCTATCTCGGCTTGCCATGTTCTTTTCGAGGGTGTTCCCATTGGTCGTCATCCTCTTATATGTCAACTTCTTAAGGGTATTCGTTTTTCTCGTCCTCCTGCTTCGCACTATACTTCCTTCTGGGATGTCAATTTGGTCTTGGATTTCTTAGATCGGTGGGGTCCTAATGAGGATTTATCTTTGAAGCAGTTGTCGGCTAAATTGGTTACCTTACTTTGTTTGATATCTTGCAAATGGGTTTCCGATTTCAGAGCATTGGATATTACTGCTCGTTCTTTTGTGCTGGAAAGTGTGCGATTTGATATTTCTCGCCGTACCAAGTTTTTTATCCGGCTTTTCCCCATCGGCCCCGGCTTTGTCCGGTGCGATGTCTCTGTGCTTATGAGGATCGTACTGCTTCCTTCAGGGGCGTCGATGTTGCGCCTTTATTTTTATCATTTCGTTCGCCTCATCTCCTGGTCTCTACTGTTTTTCTCGCTCGCTGGGTGAAGTGGCTACTAGCCCAAGCGGGTATCGATGTTACTGTTTTTGCGCCTCATTCTGTCCGGGGTGCTATGGCTTCTAAGGCTTCCTCCTTAGGGTGTCGCTTGGAAGATATCATGAAGGCGGCTGACTGGTCATCTGAATCTACATTCCTTAATTTTTATTTTCGGCCCATTCAGCACTTGGCTTTACGAGTAGTTAATCAGCTTTGAACTAGCATAATACGAAGCCTCCGTGTCTTAATAAAATTACCAGATTTCACTATTACATGACGTAGAGTCATGATTTTATTAATGACACGGAGGCGAGCATTTTTCCCTCCCTCCCATACCCTTGTTTTTTCTAGGGGGATTGTGTTTTTCCACCATGTGGTAAGTTCTATTGTTTGACGGTGAGTGATATTCTATGCAGTGGCGTCGGCAGGGGGGACCAGAGGGGGCCATGGCCCCCCCTACATCATGCTGTGCCCCCCGGTGTGCCCCCCCAATTCAAACGCCGTCTTTTTTTTTTTTTTTTTTTTAATAGACCCGGAGGAGAGAGTGAGAGGCGCCGAGCGGTTGCTGAGGAATAAGTTCTCAGCAACCGTTCGGCGCCTCTCACTCTTCTCCAAGACCGCGAGGCCTCTGCCTTGTTCGCAGTGCCGGCATATCCGGCGCCCAGCAGTGAAGCCGGCAGAACCAGGGATACAGAGACCTCGCGATCTCACCGCTGGACAAGCCCAAGGTAAGTGAACTTCAAAGGGGGGGGTTAGAAAGTTAGGAGGGGGATAGAGAGTCAGAAGAGGTAGATAGGAAGCGAGAAGGGGTAGATAGGGATAGATTGGGAGGGAGGGAGAGGGGGTAGATAGGATAGATTGGGAGGGAGAGGGGGGTAGATGGGATAGATTGGGAGGGAGAGGGGGTAGATTGGGAGGGAGAGGGGGTAGATTGGGAGGGAGATGGGGGTAGATGGGATACATTGGGAGGGAGAGGGGATAGTTAGGATTGATTGGGAGGGAGAGGGGGTAGATAGGATAGATTGGGAGGGAGAGGGGGGTACATAGGATAGATTGGGAGGGAGAGGGGGTACATAGGATAGATTGGGAGGCAGATGTGGTAGATAGGGAGGGAGATGTGGTAGATAGGGAGGGAGAGGGGGTAGATAGGATAGATTGGGAGGGAGAGGTCTTTATGGGACAAAAATGGCGTACGTTCAGCTGTTTGGGGACAAAGTTGACACAATGTGTAACTTAGGTGCTGCTCAGGTTCTATGTGGGCAGTGTGGACACCAGGGCTGGCTTTGGGGTGTGTGACCAGTGATCTATGCCTGTAATTTAGGGGGTTTTATCTATACCTTTAATGCAGAGTTTATATGTAATTTCCAATTGATTTATATCTGCAAAGCTGGGTTTTGTGTCATTCTGTTCATCTGTATCGGCTATATTTCCATACATTATTAATGTTTATCTGCAAATATAGGATCTGTATGTCTTATTCAGTTGATCAATACCTGGAGTGCTGTTTCCATGTGTTGATTATTTGATCTAAACCTTCAGTGCTGAGTGTACATGTGATTTCCAGTTGATATATACCTGCAATGCTGGGTTTGTGTGTTCTGTTGGTTTATACCTGCAATGCTATGTTTCCATACATTATTTATGTATACCTGCAAATACAAGTTTTTTTTTAATCTCATTCAGTTGCATGTGCTGTTTCCATGTGTTGTTTATTTGATCTATACCTGAACTACAGGGTGTAAGTAAAAGAGCGCTATGGTTTAGTGAATGAGGGGACAAAGGGACTCTGGGGATGATTACAGGGGCGAGGACCTCTCAATGTAACGGTGCAGGACTGACTCTCGCGGTCTTCCCCTGATCTGCAGTCAGTGTGGGAAATATTTTTTTTTTAGTACGGTAGCAGAAGGAGTGATTGCATGCAAGGAAGCGTTGAGCGGGGCCCAAGGAAATGCTTGGGTAGGGTCCAATTTTTTCACTATAAAATATATTGGCAGCAGGGTCTAATATTTATTTATATACTGGCAACAGGGTCTAATATTAATATATATTGGCTGCAGGGGCTAATATTAATATATATAGGAAGCAGGGACTAATATTATATATATCGGCAGCAGGGTCCAATATTAATATATATCAGCAGCAGGTGCTAATATTAATATATATCGACAGCAGGGGCTAATATATATTGGCAGCAGGAGATAATATTAACATATATTGGCAGCAGGGGCTAATATTAATATTTATTGGCAGCAGGGTCTAGTATTTATATTCATATTGGCAGCAGGGTCTAGTATTTATATATATATCGGCAGCAGGGGCTAATATTAATATATATTGGCTGCAGGGGCTAATTTTATATATATATTGGCTGCAGGGACTAATAATATATATTGTCAGTAGGGGCTAATATTAATATATACTGGTAGCAGGGTCAAATATTAATATATATCGGCAGCAGGGTATAATTTTTATGTATATGGGCAGCAGGGTATAATATAAGTATATATCCGCAGCAGGGGCTAATATCAATATATATCCGCAGCAGGGGTTAATATTAATATATATCAGAAGCAGGGTGTAATATTTCTATATATCGGCAGCAGGTTCTAATATTTATATATATTGTCAGCAGGGGCTAATATTAAAGAATGAGAAATAACTGCCAGTTTAGCTGTTATTTTGAAATCATATTTCAATCACGGTCTTTACTTCAAAGAGATAAGTGCATATTATGTAGTTAAAAATGCATGTCTAACGTGTGTGTATATATATATATATATATATATATATATATATACATACAAAGTGTATATGTACCGTTTTTTTATTTGCCCCCCTACTTTGGTCCCTGGCCCCCCATGTGCCCCCCCTAAATATGAAAGCTGGAGACGCCACTGATTCTATGTGGAGTTTATTGCTTTTATTGCGGTGTGTGTTATTATTTTGCCTTCTATACATTTTTCATTGACATACATCTATATTGTTGTTTATAACCTGACGTTTGGTTTCGGACCCGTTTTACCGTATGTCTTTCCATTTTTTCAGCTTGAGGCGTTTTTCTGGAGGTTCTTCTGTTCCTGTTTCTACGCTCATGGATGTGCTGTTCGCGTTTTCAGTCTTCGGGATCTTCGGTTCCAGCAAGAAAGAGGAGGATTATGGGAATGGGCGTGATGTTATTAGAGGCACTATCTGCTTATTGGCTGGTTTTGTTTTCCTTGTTAAATATCTCTTTGCTGCTGTTGGGAATAAAGAAAAAGAATAGCATAATACTCGCCTCCGTGTCATTAATAAAATCATGACTCTATGATCTTGTAATAGTAAAATCTGGTAATTGTCAGAATTGATTCTCCTGGGGAAATCAGGACAGTTCCCAAATATGGTTCTGTCATGTTTTATCAGCTACACCTGCTGAGTTCATTGATGCCAACTCAGGAAACCAAAGGAAACTAACTATTTGCACATTAGTACAGTAAAGAAGAAAGAGAGGTGTGGAAATGCTTCTCTTTCTCTACAAATCTGTCTTCATTATTGCTCCCTCCTGGTGAACTTCCACGAAAGGGTGGAGCCCCAGACACAACTTCCTCCATCCTGGGATGAGGGTGTGCCCAAAGGCTCCTCCCTTTTGTGGAAGTTCACTAGGAGGCCTGGTTTACAGAGAAGCAAAAGAAGAAAGAAGACATGGGGAGAAGTATTCAAAGAAAAAAGACAGGAGAACAAGAAAAGTCAAGAGAAGAAGTGAAGTTGTGGGAAAGGAGACAGGGACATGGATACGGTCAGTGAAGATGGTAGGGAGACATTGAGAGAGAACATGAGAGGTGTAATAGAGTGAGGGAGTGTGAGTAAAACTGAATAAGTTAAAAAAAAAAACAAGGACATTCAAATGAAAATTCTGAGCTCTTTGCTTCATTTTTGTTTTTCTTTGAGAGATTGTCCTCATTCTTGGACATTTGTATGAATTGATGAAATTGGGAAATGTTAATTTAAATTTGTACCAATTAGAATGCACAAGTGTATTGTATAGTATCTGTTTTCAGCATAATATAGTTTTTATGCATGCTGACACCTTGCGTCACAAGTGAGGCAGTTGTCCTGTGCTCACAATGGGAGATAGACATCATTAAGTTCCTTCTTTAAGGATTCTCGTGAACTGGAAGCAATTACCCTGTTGCCTCTTCCTGGACCTAATTCCACTAGTAATCAGCTGAATTTTATCTATGAAGTTAGGTAGCTGCTAAAGAAAATAAATAAAAGTGTACCTAGAAGAACTGATGCTGAAGGCAAAGGGTGGCCACATCATATATTGATTTGATTTAGATGTTTCCTCTGTTTACTCACTTTGCATTTTGTTAAATTATAAAAATAAACTATTCACAATTTTGAAAGCATTCTTACTTTACAGCATATGTCAAAAACCTTTGCACAGTACTTATGTTACTGGAGTACAGAAACATAGGAGCACAGGTACATAGCAACCAAGAGAACTACATTAACCTAGGATACTGGAGAACATATAGAGAGGAACCAAGGGCCAGCAGAACACAAGCACAAGGAGACTCAGGAACAATGACCACAAGTTCAACACCAAGGTTGACCTAAGGATCTAGCCAGGGGGTGTGGGAAAAGAAAACTAGCTGCTAGGTAAAATATGTGTGAGCCTGGCTTCAAGCTCAAGCAGGCAGGTAGGGTAATGACAATGGAGCCCAGGCATGATGACAGGTGGACCTCTAATTGCTTGAATGTACCTCACCCCCTGACATGTGGGACTTAGGGGTAGGGGGAGTTAGGTAGAGTTTTTTTAGTGTTATGCATCAAAACAATAAATTAAATTAAACATGGATTTGTGAAGACTTCTTCTTCATTATAGACTACTGCTGCTGACCTTGTCTTTTTTAACAAGGAGCTAGGTGATATTTTTGTACAAGTCACACCATATACCCTATATTAAACCTCTTTCAAATATTAATAAAAAAATGAATTAAATGTCAATATTCCTAGCATTTTTAAGTAAAAATGAATATTTTATCAGTTGTTAAATAAATCCAACATTAAATATTTCCTTTTTGTTTTAGCATTTGTCCATTTTATGTAGTATTTGCTATTTAATCTGGCAGTGCAGAGTTAAACACACAAAGCAGTCTACCTTTACTAGAAAATGTGAAACCTATTAATTCTAAAATCTGTATGTTTTTCCTAGGTTTGCTTAAGACTTTTTAGCACTTATCCGTTTCATCCATATGGCATCTAATATAATACGATCCACATCTGTGTACTTTAAGACATTTTATGACATATTCATAATTAAAGAACTAATGATGACTAACCATGTTCACTTCTGCAAACCAAAGGGTTCACACATGAAATGTCAAGCCAACCGTTTATGCAGCGTTGATTACTGGAATAAAATAAACTCATTAATGTTGGATGCCATCATTGAGGGATTGCCCTTGGTACAATGTAGTTCTGTCAGCAAGGCAAGATATCCTTCATAAATATGTATATTAAATGAATTATACATTATTTAAAACTGTATATTAATCTTTCATTTGGAAGGTATTACTGGTATTATGGTCAGATTACTAAATTGAGCTCAACTAAAAATATAATGTTTGGAAATTTAAGGTTAAATTAAAGAGTGAAAATGCAAGAGATTTGTGCTCGATTTCAACGCTAGAAGCTAAAATGAGCTAAAAAGGGCTCATTTGGCTGTGATGTAATACGCTACGTTTCTGTCATTTTACAATGAGACACCAGAGTCAGGTAGGACCCAAGGGTACTTGGAATTTCAACAAGCTGAGGTCAGGATTCCAGAAGACAGGATAAATGGGTAAACACGCCAAGGTTAGGATGCCAGAGAACAACGTAATTGAGGAACAAGACGAGATTAAACACGAAGGATAGCAATATATAAACACACTCTGAGGCCTAGCACAAGGCATAGATGACCATCAGAAGCCAAGGTTACTTCAGTCTGAAGGGTTTATATAGGCATCCGGAATGGAAGTTCGAATTTGCCGCCAAACAGTCATGACGTCACTTCTGGTGACCATGTTGTATGTGGCGTAATCTCCTATCATATAGTTCTGCAGTTTGGGAGTTCGCCACTCGAGCGCTCAAGCAGATTGCTGTGCAACAGGAGGTCTCCCTCTCCTGCACGGCTCTTTGGAAGACTGCGGCAGAGGATGTGCGGTGGAGAAGGGTCTCCCTCTCCTCCATGGCAGCTGCTGCGGTGGTGGCCGTGCGGTGGAGGGAGGTCTCCCTCTCCTCCGTGGCAGCTGCTGCGGTGGTGGACGTGCGGTGATATATTTCCATAGGGTAACAATTACACTTATGCATGGCAAGCAAAACATTTGAATAAGATTACATTTTCATTTAATTTTTTGCTGCGTTTGTCTTTGGACAACAGAATTCCTTTTCTGACCGTTTGGTTAGGACGAAATTCCTCCACGGTAAGGAAAGACATTGAGCCACCGCAGCAGAGGCAGGGCACAGGACAGACAGTGCCAGTTAGACACACCCAGATTGTACAGGATTATACATTATATATTTTCCCTAAAAGATTAAAAAAAGAATTGCGGCAGGTGTGGCCAACCATGATCCAATATGGCTACAGACTAAGGCAGCTCCTCCATGAACCCTACATAAAAGCTTACTAAAGTGTGAGACCATTTAGAAACTTTGGTGACCTGCTGCAAGAAGCAAAAAAACACCAAAAAAGAAGATTGTACTGGAGATTTTCAAACACAAGGTGCAGCTGTGTGGGTTTCTCGTTGAGTCCTTGTTTGATTGTGATTTACGGGCCGCAGGCATGTCTAAATTTGCATGCACAAAGAAAGATGTCGATGATCAAGCAACTTGTGCTTTCCGTTACAGACAATTTACAACAAAGCGTAAAAGGAGGCCTTAACCCCTTGATGACAAGTGCCGGTCCGGGCACGTCACGGAAATTCAAGTCGATAACAACAAATGACGTGCCAGGACCGGCCCGTCATTAAACGGGTGCAGAAAGCGAGCTATTTTCGCTTTCTGCACCAAAACGGCGTTGCTGTAATGCTTCGACCTCGAGGCATTCAGCAATGCCATTATCGGCACAAAGGGGCCATCTCTGGCCCCTCCCCGGGGCGTCAACATCCGCCATACTTTGTATGGCGGCGGACGCCCGTTTTAAAATCGTTTAGGAGGCGATCAACGGAAAAAAAAAAAAATATATATATAAAAAATATATTTTTGTGAGCAAGTCCTAAAATTAGCATATTAGCTTAAAACAATTCTCGCATGGAAAGAGTTAAAATACTGGCATATTAAATGCCCATGGGGTGTCTACTTTTAAAAAATGTATGATTTGATGGGGTAAATTGAATTGGCCGGGTTCAACAAGGTCCCAATTAACACGGGGGGAAGGATGGCCGCACATCTAATTTCCAATTAGAAAAATGCACACGTACCAAATGCGGCCTTTTAGTTCCCCCCAAAAATGACAAACCCATGCATGTGGGGTATCACTGTACTCAGGAGATGTTGCTGAACACATATTGGGGTGTCGTGTGACAGCGGCATATACCAGGAGCTGTAAATTCATACATGAAGTAGGTGTGTGTGGGAAAAATACACACACAAAAATACTACTGCAAACTTAGAAAAAATGCTGGTGGTAAAATGTGTGCATGTAAAGAGTTAAAATACTAGCATTTGAAATACCCTGGGGTGTCTAGTTTTCAAAAATATATAGCTTTATTGGGCACACTGAAATGGCCCGGCTCAAAGATGTACCAAATAGGGCATGGGCAGTGGATCCCCAAATGCCAAAGTTCAACATTGAAAAATGTGCATGCCCCAAATGTGGCCCTTTTGCCCCCGAACAGCCAGGCAAAATCATTCATGTGGGGTATCACTGCGCTCAGGAGATGTTGCTGAACACATATTGGGGTGTTTTGTGATAGTGACATATACCAGAACCTGTTTATTTATACCTAAAGTAAAATGTGTGTGAAAAAACAAATGCAAAAAAATTACTACCACAAAGTTTGACAAAGACTGGTGGTAGATATGGTGCATGGAAAGAGTTAAAATACTAGCATTTGAAATACCCTGGGGTGTCTAGTTTTCAAAAATATGTAGTTTTATTGGGCACACTGAAATGGCCCGGCTCAAAGATGTACCAAATAGGGCATGGGCAGTGGATCCCCAAATGCCAAAGTTCAACATTGAAAAATGTGCATGCCCCAAATGTGGCCCTTTTGCCCCCAAACAGCCAGGCAAAATCATTCATGTGAGGTATTGCTGTACTCAGGAGATGTTGCTAAACACATATTGGGGTTTTTTATGATAGTGACATATACCAGAACCTGTTTATTCATACCTAAAGTAAAATGTGTGTGAAAAAACAAATGCAAAAAAATTACTACCATAAAGTTTGACAAAGGCTGATGGTAGACACCCCATGGGCATTTAATATGCCAGTATTTTAACTCTTTCAATGCGAGAATTGTTTTAAGCTAATATGCTAATTTTAGGACTTGCTCACAAAAATATATTTTTTATATATATATATATTTTTTTTTTGCCTTTTTAAAATTTTTTTAACATTTTTTTTCAACTTGAAGGTTCCCCTGATAGTGACATCAGTGGGAAATAATTTTTACATTTTACTGTTTTTTTACTATTTTTTTTCTAATTATTATTAATTTTATTTTATTTTTAATTTATTTTTTCTAATCACACTGTGATTAGAAAGCTGAGCTCCATTGACTTGCATGGTTGAATGCAGTACCTATATTCAACCTGCAAGTGGAGCCAGAGTTCTCTAGAAGGTCTGGAGACCGTCTAGCGAACTTTTTAGACTTTATTGTTCTTTTTTCCCGGGCCGCCGCCATCTTGCTGATGGCGAAGATCACCAGCAGCTGCGGCAGTGACCGCTCTCCGGAGCGGTCACAGTCCATCCCCAGGTAAGTGTTTGGTGTCGCTGGATGCCTCCTGATCGAGGCATTCCAGCGACACCATTTAAGTTTAGGAGGCGATCAACGATTTTAAAACGGGCGTCCGCCGCCATACAAAGTATGGCGGATGTTGACGCCCAGGGGAGGGGCCAGAGATGGCCCCTTTGTGCCGATAATGGCATTGCTGAATGCCTCGAGGTCGAGGCATTACAGCAACGCCGTTTCGGTGCAGAAAGCGAAAATAGATCGCTTTCTGCACCCGTTTAAAGACGTGCCGGTCCTGGCACGTCATTTGTCGTTATCGACTTGAATTTCCGTGACGTGCCCGGACCGGCAATTGTCATCAAGGGGTTAATGATGTAAGCCCAGACATGATCTACGTGAAAACAATGCGTACAGATTTACTCCTATCCTAAAGGCATTTTGCAAGGAATTACATACATACACTACTCTTTTGGTAGTGCAGGTTATCTTCCATTCCCAGGAATAATGAACCTGACTGGGACCGCAGTTAGGTGTAGCAGTTTGCAGCTGGGTTTTCCAGGGGTTTGTTGCTTGATGATGGAATTTTTGGTGTAGGGTACATATTGCAGGGTGATGGTTGGTTGCAATTACACAACTTCTTTGGTTATGAGTATGACCGCTTTGGTTAGACTTGTGCATTCATATTTGAGAGAACATGAAAAGAACACGAATGCTGTTAGAGCTGTTTATCTTGGTAACGGGAGGTAGCACAAAGTATTGACTAAAAGGGTGCTAATAATTGTGCCACATATATATATATATATATATATATATATATTAAACAATTATTCTGTTTTATTTTTTCATAAACCTGTATTGTGTTTGCAATCGTTTGATATCCATGAGAGCTGAGTACTTTTGTGTATTGTTTGAAAAGATCAAAAGGCTAAATAATATTTCACAGCCTTCTCTGCTCATATTTACCAAGGGTGCCAATATTTATAAAAATGCACTGTATATATATATTGAATATATAATATATTTTTTCAATAAACTTTAATAAAGATGCCAATGATACTATAGGCATATTTTGGTATTACTGCAATACTTCTGTATTGTCAGGTTCTGTGCAACCTTGTCTACAAATTGTTATTCTAAATATACAGTATCTAAGTAGGCTACCATTATGAACCTGGGTGTGAAATTCTCCTTGCAATGAATAAAATACATTTGATCACTATGTATAAAAAGGCCATTTCACATAATTTAAGATTTTGCAGAAATGTTTTGACATTATGCATATAAGTGTTCGTAACACATATAAATATAAGTGTAATGATTTCATATTTTATTGGGTAGAAGATGGCAGGAGGACATCTCTCCAATCAACATGAAAGTTATGTTAATTATGTTAACCTTTGATTTTTTTATATTTTATTATTGTTTTGTATCACTCTGTAGTAATGATGGATTCTTTGATTATATTCTTTGAATGTTCAAATAAACACATTTGCTGTAAATTATATTATTTATCTCAATTGTAATCTAACTATATAAAAGGAAATACCTTTTTCCTCTTTTTTTTCAAGTCAAACGCTGCTACACTCAACAAAATTAAGTCTAATTTGTTTTTCATCTCTAAGTGGATCGTTCTTATTAGTAACCTTTTTAACTTGCTCACATTTCTCTCATGGCTCATTTTAGATTGGTACTTAGGATTAATTAATTTGTTGCTTTTGTTGTTTGTTGCAAATGTGTACCCTATTGATGCTTTAATTACAACACTCAAAGGGTACTTTATTTTTATCACTTTGAAAGTATGGAGCTCTGTATATTGGCCAAACTAAAAGACAATTAAAGGTGAGAATAAGAGTTATTTCATAGGTACTTTAAATAATTCATGTAAACCACTGGTTAGCAGGCATTTTCCATACTAAGTAGGGCAGTATTTTTATGTTATTTTCAAGAGATTGAGAAATATACTGTATTTATGATCAAGGATTGTTTGTGTATACTGCTTACTCACATCTGAACAGGCCCTGTAACAATCTCATTTGAGCTTTTATTATTTGATTTTTTTATTTACTACACATTGTTTCTTAATAATTATACATTTATAAAACAATACTTTAAATATGTAAATATACAAAAGACTTGTGCATGTGATAAAGCATATTTTTTTTTTCAATTTATTCTTGTTAACTAAACACTGGGTGTTGTATTAATCCATGGTTGATATTGTATATGAGTTTAAACCAGCCAAAATGGTTTGATGACTATCCACGTGAAGTGTTTAGAATTCAAATTTCCTTATCTTCTTCATAATTCTTATTTTTACTACACTGGCAAATAATGTGTGTTTTTGTAAAACTGAGTTTATGATGTTAATGGTACTTTTATGATAAGTTAATGATAAATACTTGGAAAGTAATGTTCATATTGTATATGTGTGTGTGAGAGCACTCAGCTGCAGAGTGACAAGAGGTAGCCAAATGGAGATCTGTGATCTGCAATGGAGATCTGTGATGCAACAGCACAGACCTCAATTGATTTTACAGCAACCTGGGCCAGTCAGAGGATTAATGCAACAGTACCCACAAATCAGATCTGTCCTGTGAAAACTAGGACACTTGATATTTAATGTATTAAGTTTGAAAGAGATTGAAAAACTCTCATTCAGACTGAAGATTATGTATGTATAATATAATTATTGCATGGAATAATCACATGGTGACAGTAATAGTTTGCATTCTCATGGGGAAATGATAGAAATATTTATTTTATAGAAATAACATCGTATATGAAGTTCTGTTCAGTTAAAATAGATGTTAAATAATAAAGATAAAGAAAATATGACTCAAGTGTAGGTTTCAAGGCATAAAATATTACCAAAACTCTAGAAAGGGAAATGCAAATAGATCTAAAATTTGCTTAGCACAGATGATCAGGTACTAAAACTATATTTTAGGGGAAGGTACAAGAATGGTTTATATTACATTTTAGATAATATATAGTTTGCACTGTCAACATTTAAGACTGAAGAGATAGCTGAAACAGAAAAAACTACCACAGCATGATCTTACAGTTACTAAAGTACCTAGAAAAAGGGCTAAGATAACCAATAACTTTTCTTTCATAAAATCACTCACTTTCTCGTTAAAAATGTTCATATGCAAACTGTATGTCAGTTCAGTAAATCTATAGTGAATTATGATGGATTATGAAGATAAAAATCTAAAGGATATTAATGCAAACTATAACAGCTCCTGTCATCCTTAAATAGTCACAAAACAAGCATAAATTACTTTACTGTGATTTTGGCTTAAATATACTTGAATAAATATTTATTCTTTGCATTAACAATATTATGGGGGGTTACAGATGGATCTATTCACTAAAGGTTGAATGAATGCACTTTACCAGCTGAGGTGTGTTTGCAGAGGCAAACAAAAAATGTAGCAAACAATAATTCTAGCTTATATATTCACTTTACCTACTTACATTTGCTCACACTGCTGCATAGTGTTGTGTGCAGGAGAGAGAGGGGCTGTTGCATAGCTTAGGAAGGGAGGGACTGCCTGACAGCTGCCTGCGGTGTACAAGGAGAAGAGGGGCTGTAAAATAGCTTTGAGTGGCTACCAGGTAGTGTTTTTGGATATATATATACACTCACTGGCCACTTTATTAGGTGCGCCTTGATAGTAACGGGTTGGACCCGTTGGCACTTTCTACAAAGTGTTGGAAACATTCAAAGTTTGCCAAGAAAATGTCCCCCACATGATTACACCACCACCAGCCTGAACCGTTGACACAAGGCAGGATGGATCCATGCTTTCATGTTGTTTACGCCAAATTCTGACCCTGCCATCTGAATGTCGCAGCTGGACTCGAGACTCATCAGACCAGGCAAAATTTTTTCAGTGTTCCATTGTCCAATTTTGGCGAGGCTCAGTTTCCTGTTCTTAGCTGACAGGAGTGGCAACCGGTGTGGTCTTCTGCTGCTGTAGCTCATCTGCTTCATGGTTCAACGTGTTGTGCGTTCGAAGATGGTATTCTGCATACCTTGATTGTAACAATTGAACCAGTGTGCCCATTCTCCTCTGAGCTCTGACATCAAAAAGGCATTTTCGTCCACACAACTGCCACTCACTGGATATTTTCTCTTTTTTGGACCATTCTCTGTAAACCCTAGAGATGGTTGTGTGTGAAAATACCAGTAGATCAGCAGTTTCTGAAATCCAACAACCATAGCATATTCTAAGTCACTTAAATCCCCTTTCTTCCCCATTTTGATGTTCGGTTTGAACTTCAGCAAGCTGTCTTGATCACGTCTGCATGCCTTAATACATTGATTTGCAGCCACTTGATTAGCTATTTGTGTTAACAAGCAATTGAACAGGTGTACCTAATAAAGTGGCAAGTGAGTATACACTTTGTATATATATATATATATATATATATATATATATATATATATATACATATAACAGCCTTGACCCATTGGGGCATGGTTTCCACTAAACCTCTGAAGGTGTGCTGTGGTAGCAGCAGATCTTTTAAGTCCTGTAAGCTGCGAGGTGGGGCCTCCATGAATTGCACTTGCTTATCTAGCATGCTCGATTCGATAGAGATGTGGGGAATTTGTAGGCGAATTCAACACCTTGAACTCCTTGTGTTGTGTTCCTCAAACCATTCCTGCACCATTTTTGATTTGTGACAGGGTGCATTATCCTGCTAAACAGGCCAATGCCATCAAGGTATACTGTGTCCATGAAAGGGTGTAGTGCATCCTGGTGCCATGTGTTCTCCGGGTAAGTGACACACACCTGGCCATCCACGTGATCTAAAAGAAAATGTGATTCATCAGACTAGGCCACCTTCTTCTATTGCTCTGTGGTCCAGTTCTTATGCTCATGTGCCATTGTAGGCGCTTTTGGCAGTGGACAGGGGTTAGCATGGGCACCCTGACTGGTCTGTGGCTATGCAGGCCCATGCACAACAAACTGTGATGCACTCTGTGTTCTGACACCTTTCTATCAGAACCAGCATTAACCTTTTCAGCAATTTGAACACCCCACGAGAGCTGCAGTTTTGGAGATGCTCTGACCCAGTCATCTAGCCATCACACTTTGACCCTTTTCAAAGTCACTCAGATCCTTCCGCTTGCCCATTTTTCCTGCCTCTAACACATCAACTCTGAGGATGAAATGTTCACTTACTGCCTAATATATCCTACTCAGTATTAGGTGCCATGATAACAAGATTATCAGTGGTATTCCCTTTACCTGTCAGTGGTCATAATGTTATGGCTGATCAGTGTATATATACAGTCGTGTGAAAAAGAAAGTACGCCCTCTTTGAATTCTATGGTTTTACATTTGAGAACATAACACTCATCTGGTAAATTAGGTAAATACATACCTAAGATGAAAAACAACACATGACATATTACACCATGATTTATTTAACAAAAATAAAGCTAATATGGAGAAGCCATGTGTGGAAAAGTACATCCTTATACTTCCACAGGAATTAAGATGGTAAGTAGCAGACAGGTGTTGTTAATTTAAATTCCCTTCATTAATTGATCATCAGTGCAACCACCTCTTTTAAAGCCAAATTGTTAGCAGTTTGCTGGTCTGGAGCATTCAGGTCTTAACACAATGCCCTTGGCATCAACAATGTTCTTAGATAAGCAATTATTGCTGCCCATCAATCAAACCACAAGACCTCTCGAACAATGTCATTTGGCGACCAAAGGCGACCGAAGTCGTGACACAGTGTAATATGTCATGTGTTTTTGTTCATCTGAGGTTGTATTTACCTAATTTTTTGTCCTGATAAGCTATAGAATTCAAAGAGGGTGTACTTTCTTTTTCACATGACTATATATATATATATATATATATATATATATATATATATATATATACACACACCGTATTGGCTCGGATATAGGCTGCACCCGAATATAGGCCGCACCCTAAAAGTTTGGTGCTTTTTTAAAGAAAAAGTTTTGTAAGAGATATGCTGCCACTTTGCCCTCCCCCCCACCGAGATATGCTGCCACTCTGACCCCCCCCCCTTGACTTACCAGAGCAGACTCCCAGGTGTCTTGCGGGGCCGGCGGGGGATATCTATTTAATACGCGTATACAACTTCCAGTGCCGGCGCTCAGCGGAAGTGCCGGCACCGGAAGTTGTATACGCGTATTGCGTAGCTGTCCCCCGCCGGCCCCGCAAGACACCCTGGAGTCTGCTCTGGTAAGTCTTGGCAGAGGTAAAACGCATCGTGCGGACGTTCACCGGCTGCGGCGATGCGCGTAAACAACCTCCGCTGCCGGCACGTCTGCACGATGTGCTTTAACAATCTCCCTTGCCGGGAGTGGGAATTCCCGGCAAGGGAGATTGTTAAAGCACATCGTGAAGACGTGCCGGCAGCGGAGGTTGTTAACGCGCGCATCGCCACAGCCGGTGAACGTCTGTGCGATGCGCTTAGACAATCTTCCGTGCCGACACTCTTCCCGTGGGAAGTGCTGGCAGGGGAGGCTGTCTGAGCGCATTTGTACTTCACTGTACTTACGGCACATTTAGTGCACTTTTTTTATATTGCAAACCTACAGTTGTACTTCAATGTACTGCAGCTTTATTGCATTTGTACTTCCTTACAAAAATAACTGCAGTAAAACTGCAGTACAGTGAAGTACAAATGCAGTAAATGTGCAGTAATACTGCAGTAAAAGTGCAGTATTGCAGTTTTTTCATGTCCAAAAAACTGCAGTATTACTTCAGAAAAACTGCAGTAATTTTTTCGTAAGGGACTGTGTGTGTGTGTATATATATATATATAGAATATATATATATATATATATATATAATATATATGTGTAGAAATTGACTACCCCCCATGATAAAATCTGTTTGTCATTATTTCTTATGTGTCATTTTGGCGAGCCATAGCATTCACTTTGGTATTGTTTGTATTAAGGAAATATGTGTTCTCTGTTTGACACTTGCATTCCAATAGTCAGACAGTGATGTAATTTCTGGTCCAATTGGACATGTGATTTAATGTCTTGGACAAGGTAACTATGATTAAATCTAAGCAACGTTCCAAGCTTATGGAGAAACAAATGGAAAATACATCTATTGATAAATGTTACTGCACCCAACTCTTGTGAGTTAAAGGAATGGTACTTCAGGGTAGATATTATGCAGTTTTTGTCCTGGAGTATGATAGGCCAAGGTAGATACCCATACAAGTAGGCTTAAGTATTTTGGGTCCCTGGGGTGGACCATTTGGAAAGCACTCCGCATGTGCATAGTAGTTGTTAGATCTAAAAGACCAGTGATTAGAAAGGCCAGATGACACGTTTGCATTTAGGTTTACACCATTTGACATATTCCTAAATATATAACTATATGAAATAATAATGTAGCAGTTTGAATAATTCATATTAACTGGATTACTATATCTTGCACACTGGCTAGAGAGAGAAAGAGCAATGTAGTCTGTCCTAGGCTGACTAGGGGTAGAGCAGCAGGTCCAATGGGGCAGCAGTCCCCCTGCCGCACAAAACAGGGTACAGATCGCTCTCTTGGATGATCAGCCCCTCAGTATTTCGCTGCTCAATGGGCCAATTAGAAATGATCTCTAATCTTCCCTACAGTCCCGTTTACATTATTGAGGCTTCACAGACCAAGTGCTTTCGTAGGGCTCTGTGAGGCTTTGAGTCAGAAAGTGCTAGGATATTAGGTGTTATATACACCAATCAACAATAACATTGTGACCACCTTCTTTTTATTGTGTAGGTCCCCTTATTGATGCCAAAAAAACCTCACCCGTTGAGGCGTGGACTCCACTAGACCTCTGAAAGTGATGGTAGCAGCAGATCTTTTAAGTCCTGTAAGTTGCGAGGTGGGGCCTACATTGGTTTGAACTTGTTTGTGAATTGCATCCCAGAGATGTTCATTTGGATTAAGATCTTGGGAATTTGGAGGTCAAGTCAATATCTTGAATTCGTTGCTGTGTTCCTCAAACCATTGCTGAACCATTTTTGCTTTATGACAGGGAGCATTAAACTGCTAAACAGGCCAATGCTACACAACCCAATATGCAATAAACTGCTACCAAAACCAGCACGGGTGTACCTAGAGTTATATATTGGCGCAGACTTTGAAGGTCGTACAACATTACTGTTATCTTTATATACCGAGGCAGACATTGACGGTGGTACAGCATAACACCTATCACTATATACTGAGGCAGACATTGACGGTGGTACAGCATAACACCTATTACTATATACTGAGGCAGACATTGACGGTTGTACAGCATAACACCTATCATTATATACTGAGGTAGACATTGACGGTTGTACAGCATAACACCTATCATTATATACTGAGGTAGACATTGACGGGGTACAGCATAACACCTATCACTATGTACTGAGGCAGACATTGACGGTGGTACAGCATAACTGTTATCATTATATACTAAGGCAGACATTGACGGGTTACAGCGTAACACCTATCACTATATACTGAGGCAGACATTGACAGTGGTACAGCATAACTGTTATCATTATATACTAAGGCAGACATTGACGGGGTACAGCATAAATCCTATCACTATATACTGAGGCAGACTGAAACATTTCACCCTTCGCTGTCTGGACTTGAACCACTCTGAATCACTCTGAACCACTCTGAGTGATTATCATGTCCAGCTGCACTCAGACCTAATTGCCATGTCCAGGTGCACCTTGTTTCCTGGTTATCACAGCCTTTATAAACCTGCCCAGTCCTTCAGTCTGGGCCTTGACATTAACGTTATAGGACTGCCTCTTTTGGTACCTGAGCTGTTCCTGTTTTGGTCCCTGAGCTGTTGCTGTTTTGGTCCCTGAGCTGTTCCTTTTTTGGTCCATGAGCTGTTCCTGTTTTGGTCCATGAGCTGTTCCTGTTTTGGCTCCTGAGTTGCGGCCAGTGCCCCACAAGTGGACTCCAAAGATGAGTACCCTGCAAGTGGGCAATCTGCCGTGTGCCCTGCAAGTGGGCAATCTGCCATGTGCCCTGCAAGTGGGCAATCTGCCGTGTGCCCTGCAAGTGGGAAATCTGCTGTGTGCCCTGCAAGTGGGAAACCTGTTGTGTGTGCCCCATCCAGAGGGCTTCCAGTCATGTGTGCCCCATCCAGAGGGCTTCCAGTCGTGTGTGCCCCATCCAGAGGGCTTCCAGTCGTGTGTGCCCCATCCAGAGGGCTTCCAGTCGTGTGTGTCTCCATCCAGAGGGCTTCCAGTCTCGTGTCTCCATCCAGATGGCTTCCAGTCGTGTGTGCCCCATTCAGGGGACTTCCTGTCGTGTGTGCCCCATCCATGGGCTTCCTGTCGTATGTGCCCCATCCAGGGGGCTTCCTGTCATGTGTGCCCCATCCAGGGGCTTCCTGTCGTGTGTGCCCCATCCAGGGGGCTTCCTGTCGTGTGTGCCCCATCCAGGGGGCTTCCTGTCGTGTGTGCCCCATCCAGGGGGCTTCCTGTCGTGTGTGCCCCATCCAGAGGGCTTCCAGCCAAGAGACTTTCCATATATATGTTGTTGTACCCTCATCTGCAATACAGATATTAACTGCATATCCTATGTGTGGTTTATTTCCTGAGCCTGTCTGAAACAACCCCAAACCATCATGCATTGTGGGGTACAGACGGAGCCCCTTGTATCCCCTGCACCTGGGCTCCTATCAAACCTGATCACCCGGTCCGTGACACAGACATTGACGGTGGTACAGCATAACACCTATCACTATATATTGAGGCAGACATTGACGGTTGTACAGCATAACACCTATCACTATATCCTGAGGCAGACATTGACAGTGGTACAGCATAACACCTATCACTATATACTGAGGCAGACAATGATGGTGGTACAGCATAACACCTAATACTATATACTGAGGCAGACATTGACGGTGGTACAGCGTAGTCCCTATCACTATACATTGAGCCAGGCATTGACAATAGTGCAGCATAACTCCTATCACTATATACTAAGCCAAACATTGATGTGGTGTAGGCCTACCACTTCATTGTCTGGCTTAGGGATGCACCGAAAACGAAAATTTTGGACTGAAACCGAAAATGCAGCATTTAACTGTCCGAAACCGAATATGACCCCCCACCATAAAAAAAAACCCTCACACTTTTATATAAAGTAAGTAACACACCAAAATATGACAAAAATTTCAATAACAATATTTATATATATATATATATATATATATATATATGATTGTTAACAGCAATCACACTCCTATCATGCCCAGGCATACCCAGATCCCAGCATGTACTAGCTGACTTGGAATGATAGGAGTGTGATTGCTAACAGCAATCACACTCCTATCATGTCCAAGTTCTAGCATGTACTGGTTGCCTGGGCATGATAGGAGTGTGATTGCTGTTAGCAATAATATATATATATATATATATATATATATATATATTAATATTGTTATTATTATTGTTCACATGTGAACTCAACACTGAAGGCATAGAATCAGACATACAAATCCCGTATTTGCAGGTATACAATAATAAACATAGCAAGAGATAAAACTACAGGCATAGATGATAGGTTTCACAACCCAAAGCCAGCCCTGGCGTCCACACTGCCCACATAGAACCTGACCAGCACCCAGATTACACACATAGGATTTACCATCTTTGTCCCCAAACAGCTCAGCATGAGTCAACTTTGTCCCCAAACAGCCCGGCCTGTGCCATCTCTGTCCCATAAACACCCTGCCTGTGTCTTCTAGGTCCCCAAGGCTCAAACATCCTGCTTGTGCCATCTTTGCCTTTCCACAAATCAATTATACATTTATCATACACACAAACACTTTTGCAGTCACTCACTAATTCACACTTTCATTCACATAATTAATTCACACAATAATTTATTCTCAGTCATTCATCTACCCCCCTCTCCCTCGTTTCTCACTATCTACCCTCTCCCCCTTTGTAGTTAAAGGTTTTGGACTTACCATCCAGAAGTCCTGCGGTGGGAGCGCGAGGCCTCCGTCTTCCTGCTCTGCTGCTGCTTCCTGCTCTGCCGCTGTGCTGCTTCACTGCTGAGTGCCGGAATATGATGTCATATTCCGGTGCTCAGCATGACATGCCGGCACTGTGACGGAGTTAGAGGCCTTGCGAAGGAGACTGAGGGGCCCCGAGCGGTTGCTAGGCGCCCCTCTCTCTCTCTCTCCTCCGCGTAAAAAAAGTGATGCCAGAGTCACCAGAGCCCGGTGCAACCCCCTGATGAGCGGCACCCGGGGCGGACCCCGCCCCCCGCTAGGTACGCTACTGAGAGCATTAACTTTTTCAGCAATTTGAGCTGCAATAGCTCCTCTGTTGGATTTGACCACATTGGCCAGCCACTTTTCCTACCTTGGACCACTTTTTATTTTGTAGGGGAACACCCCACAAGCCTTCTAGCCATCACAATTTGCCCTTTGTCTAAGTCGCTCAGATCCTTCCGCTTGCCCATTTTTCCTGCTTCTAACACATTAACCTTGAGGCTTCTAACATACCCACTGATGTTATGGCTGATCAGTATATACACACACACACATATATATATATATATATATATATATATATATATATATATATATATATATATATATATATATATATATATATATATATATATATATATATATATATATATATAAAATCCAAGATACACAATTGCACACCAACCTTAAATACTCTGCCCGGTGCCTGGTAACTGTGGCAGTAATGCATATACGTTCCAAAGATAGCTGCCAGCACTCGTGGGACTTGATTTCAATAAATGTCAAGAAGCTCTGTATTACAAGTCAACGTTTCAGTCTTTTATTTTCAGACTTTCATGTCCTGATGAAAGTCTGAAAATAAAAGACTGAAACGTTGACTTGTAATACAGAGCTTCTTGACATTTATTGAAATCAAGTCCCACGAGTGCCGGCAGCTATCTTTGGAACGTATATATATATATATATACATATATATATATATATATATATATATATATACACACACCTTTGCTGTTATCCTTTGATATTGTAATACACATTTTAACATTGACAAATTATAATTCCTGGTGAAAAAGTGATGCAGAGTAAGCAGTAACTAATCTGCTACTGTGAATGTTTTGGCTTTCCAAACATGTCTGAACAAAGATTGCCAACATATCTAAAGTAGATATAACTAAAGAGTTCAATACAAAGCTACACAATTCACATCTGTTTGCACCCAGGGTTCAAATTTCCTCTTCATATCAAAAGAATAAACTTTCTGTACAAATATTTGAATGTTGTTCATGCAACTTCCATAAAATATCTCTGGAGTAACTGAATCAATATACAGTCTATAGTAAAACAATAAATAAGTTGAAAGCTTAAAAGAAATTCACACAAAGCTGAATTTAAAAATATACATACAAAACTTATTTTATTGTCATCCCAGCAAAGCTGGTCCTTGACCTTAAATAATTATGATATAAACATGTAGTAATTATATGATTTTGAATTCTAGAAGCTTATTTTCTTAGCAGTTTTCATGGCAAGAACATTTTTATGATATAATATACAATAATAATTTCTCCAGGTGTTAATTCCAGATAATCTGTGTGTGCAGCTTCAATAAACTGTTAAAGAAAATGTAGAGCAATGCCATTCATTTTGGTGAAGAGTCTGATTTTAGCCTTTATTCTAGTATTCTCACCTATAAAATTTGTGGTAATATATTCTAATAATTTAGAAAATGTGCATATGAAATGTATTATTTAATGGGACCCACTATGATGGTGATTTCTGGGTAATATATATATATTACATTTCTAAAAAACACATGTTTAAAACGATGGCTGTCACAAAGAAGGAGATTAGCTGTAGGTTATATGTTACAACAGACTGCATACAAGGGTTGTGATACAGAGAAAAATGTGTGCACAGACATCATCTGGATAAGCATGGAGTTTTTTGAATTTCAGATCAGTTTGTTTGATTTTTTTAGTATTACATGCATGGATGACGGTTTCTGGGTACATGCCAGTTAGAGGACTGTCTCTGACATCTGTGGTCTAATCATATTGCCATGTTAAAAGGAGCCATTAGTGCATCTTCTGAATAATATAACTTAAAGAAATACACAATATTAGTGTCATGCCCCTCTCACCCTTACCTGCTCTCCCCAGCTCTCCTCTATCACTGCAAGCCTCCCAAAAGCTCTGAAGCCGTGGTAGGCCAAAAACCCGGGCCTAAAGTTACAGAAAACCCCAGGTGTTGCCCAGACATCAGAATAATGTTACACACCTGTGGAGGGGAGGTAAAGCCTGCCTCCACCATCAACTATCCACCAACGATGTTCACACACATAAACAGTGAACCAAGTGCTGTGGAATCACTCCTCTCTGGCAACCAATCCAGTGAGGAGCTTGTTCAACACAGGGGAGGAGTAGATACCTGCAGCACTATAAAAACCCCTCAGACTGTAGCCATTTTACTCTAGTATTCCAGAACTTTGGCTCCTGTATGTCCTTGGACTCCAGATTCCTGTTCTTCTCTGCTTTCCTTGCTACAGACCCTCTATTGGATTCTCTGTTACTTGACCTTTGGCTTTCCTATTGGACTACCTTGTCTGTTTCCTGACCCTAGCTTGGACTACCTTATTCTCTGATCGCCACCGGCCCTTGACCTATGGGACTGTTCCTGACATTGTTTTGAACTATCCTCTGCCCTTACACTCCAAACCCAATCCTGACAAATAGATTTTGGCATCCATAAAAAACATGGTGATCAATAAACCTGTGAAAGGCACAATGTTTATGTTAATCAGTTGAAATAAAAATATTAAAAACATTAAATATCATTGGAGAGCTTTACCAATAAGGACCATTTTCCTGTGTATGCTTGTCCATCCATGTTTTAAGCCAATAGAATAATTCTGCTAATTTGTGTGTCTACACACTGAGATTCACAATTATATTTGTAAGTGTAAGAGTGGATAGAACTATCTGGCAAGTTTCAGGCTACTCATTGACAATGTATTTTTATTTTTTACAGTTTGTTAGGAAAACATCAACAAAGTATCTTAAATTAAACTCATACGCTAATTTAAAGCACAACATGTGAAACCACTTATTCTTTGATCCAGCTGCCAGTTAGCAAAGAATTAAATCTCCTGAGCCAAAGATGACTATCTAAGATTTTTTTTAAATCTGTAAAAGTAACAGGGATCACGAGTAACAAATTCAAAACAGTAATTTGACTTTTCTCAATGACAAATTCTACAGTATATGTCAAAATCTACAGATTTACTCAGTATTGTTAAGTAGGATTAAGACTATATACAATAAATAATAACTGGAACATAGCCATTGGGTCTCCAATTTCCCCTTAGGAACAAAAGGCAAGGCATATGCATAAAAAAACACCTTATGTGTATACCACTGAAGGACCTGCATGATTATTCTTATGCATCGTATCTCACTTCCCTTTGTTGCAATTTTTAACCAAATATCTCCAAATCAATTATACTGATTTACAGATAACAAGCAAGCACAAGCTATAAGTAGGGTGTCAGTAAAAGAAAAGATTAGTTTTTATGAGCAAGTCCTACAATTCTATCGCTTCACAAAAATTACTGCATGGAAAGAGTTAAAATACTGGCATGTTAAATGCCCATAGGGTGCCTAGTTTTAAAAAATGTATGATTTGATGGGGTAAATTAAATTGGCCGGCTTCAAAGATGTCCCAAGTATGGGACGTGGGCACAGAGTGACCAGATGTCTAAATGGCAAAAAATACACACCTCACAAAGGAAAGGTGGTCTTTTACCTCCCAAATAACCCAACAAACCCATGCATGTACTCAGAAGATGTTGTGGAACACATATTGGGGTGTTGTTTGGCAGTGACATATACCTGGAGGGGTAAATTTATACCTGAAGTACAACGTGTATAAAAAATGCAAAAAAAAGATTTACTACCATAAAGTTTGACAAAGGCTGGTGGTAAAATTAAGGCATGGAAAGGGTTAAAATGCCAGCTTCTGAAATACTTTGGGGTGTCCAGTTTCCAAAAATATATGGTTTGATGGGG
Organism: Sceloporus occidentalis; assembly: GCA_023333645.1. Taxonomy (NCBI): domain Eukaryota; kingdom Metazoa; phylum Chordata; class Lepidosauria; order Squamata; family Phrynosomatidae; genus Sceloporus; species Sceloporus occidentalis. The sequence goes on along the minus strand of JALMGF010000024.1, from coordinate 7,521,704 downwards.
TAAATAGTATTTGCCGGCTTCAAAGATACCCGAAATAGGATATGTAGGAATTGCAATTCCAATTTGAAAAATGCATACCTCTGAAAAAGGGCCTTTTAGTCCCCGAACAACCTAACAAACCCATGCATGTGGGGTATCACTGCGCTCAGGAGATGTTGCTGAATACATATTGGGGTATTGTCCTGGCATATACCAGGAGCGGAGAATTTATACTTGGAGTACAACGTGTGTGAAAAAAATTTAAAATTTGTTTACTACCATAAAGTTTGACAAAGGCTGGTGGTAGAATTAGTGCATGGAAAGGGTTAAAATACCAGCATTTGAAATACCTTGGGGTGTCTAGTTGTTAAAAATATATGGGTTGATGGGGTAAATTTAATTGGCCAGGTTTAAAGGTACCCGAAATAGCACATGGCGCTGAATGACCAGCTTTGGGGAAAAAATGGTTTTGAAATAGCAAAACGCTACTGCTACTTATTGCCCCATAACGTGCAGAAAAAAGCAAAACAACATAAATACATTGGGTATTTCTAAACTCAGGACAAATAGTAGAATCTATTTAGCAGGATTTTTCATTAGTTTTTGCAGATGAGTAAAAGATTTTTTCTTAAAAAGTGAGAAAAAGTCATTTTTTAACAAAAAATCACCATATTTTATCATTTTTTAATAGTAAATTAGATTATATAAATAATAAAAATAATAAAATAAGCTAAAAATAATGGTATCTAAAGAAAGCCCTGTTTGTCCTGAAAAATAAATATATAATATGTGTGGGTGCACAAAATGAGAAAGAAGAAAATTACAGCTAAACAGCAACACTGAAAAATGTTAAAAGAGCCATTGTCCCAGAGTGTACTACGAGTAAGAAAAGGTCTTGTCATTAAGGGGTTAAGGGAACAGCAAATTTAAACTGTTATACAGGCTGTACACTCACCACTTTACATTGTAGCAGAGTGTCATTTCTTCAGTGTTGTCACATGAAAAGATATAATAAAATATTAGCAAAAATGCGAGCGGTGTACTCACTTTTGTGAGATACTGTACATATATACATATAGTATATTTGGGGTAGATGTCAGAAGTGACGCCTAAAATAACATGCCATAATGAAGGAATATAGAAGATTCTGACCCAAACTATTTTTGTTTTATTTTATATGTTTTGACCATTCTTGTATAAGTACAGTAGGACCTCAAGCTTATTAATCTAGCATTGAATTCCTTGAATCTAGCAAGGTGGCAATTGTAGGTACTGTATAGGTGTTTAAAAGTAAACTTAAATCTAATGTAAAGTACCGTATTTGATTATAAGACGACCCCCCCAAAATCTGATTATTATTTAGAAGGAAAACAAAGAAAAAGCCTGAATATAAGACGACCCTATAGGAAAAAAAGTTTTACCAGTAAATGTTAATTCATGTAAACTATGTAAACTATTTTTTTTTTTAATAAAAGCTATGATTGAGAAAAATATTTTGTTTTTATTTCCTTTTATTTTCCAACCCCGCCCCCCAGTTATGCACATCTGCCCCCAGGCTTGCCTTATACCTCTATATGCCACTCTGGCATTTAGGGGGTTAAAAGGCATATTATGGAGCAGAGTGACATATAGGGAGGTATAAGGCATTTCAGGAGGCAGAGTGGCATTAAGGGGGTTAAAAGGCATTTCATAGAGCACTCTGCCTACAGAAATGCCTTATGCCCCCCATTTAACACCCCCCTCCCCCAAACTTACCGGTGCTTCTGAATCCCCGGTGTGTTGTCCGGGCAGCGGGTAGACGTCTACACGATTCGCGTAGGCAACTTCTGCTGCAGCCGGAAGTTGGAACTCTGATCTCTGACAGCCGGGGAAGGTCTGCGTGATGGACGCAGACAACTCCCGCTGCTAACCGCACCTCCTTCCGGCTGCAGCGGAAGTTGTCTATGCAAATCGCGTAGACATCTCCACGCTGCCCAGGCTACACACCAGGGACTCAGATGCACCGGTAAGTGGGTGTCACGTTCTGCCCAGGCTGCGGGCTGCATATCTGTCTTGCTTCAGTTTCCCTGTTTTGCTTCGATCCATTCCTGGATTTCCTTTTGCTCTGTTCTGATCTTTCATTCGTTGCTTCTGCTTCAGCTCTTTGCTTCAGCTCTGTTTCCTTTATAAGGTGTGCCCCACCTGTGTGTTCTGTTTCTCTCCGTCTGCAGTCTAAGGTATGTCTCAGTGCTATGTGTTTTGATTACATGTTTGGTTTGTTTCGTACCACTGTCAGCAGGGATTAGCGTTAGGACCCACCGTCATTGGAGTACTTTGGCGTAGTGGTGGGCTAAGCATACTATGGCCATATGATGTGACGGAATCTCCAATTGTTATCATATAGTTCTAGGCTAGTTCCTGTATTCATGTTTGTTTGTCTCTTATGTACCTTTGCCCTTCTTCCTTGTATCATCTGAGGATTCTGGTTCCTCTCTCCTTTCCCTTTGTCCTAGTCAATATGGCCTATCCTTGCTTAAAGGAGAAGCGTCCGAGGATTCCGGCTCCTCACTCCTTCCCCTGTGTTCCTTGCCTTGTTCCCTGTCCTTTGTTGTGCCCTGTATCATGTATATCTTGTCTAGTAATGTTTATTCCTTGTCTGGTTCACTGTAGTGCCCTGTAACATGTATATCTTGTCTGGTTATGTTTCGTGCCTGGTCTCCCTGTCCCTTGCTTGTTATGTTTCTGCTATATCCTTTGCTTAGCTTCCATACTCCCAGCCTGCAGCATCCTGCACGTGATTCCAGTGATATGTTTCATGCCTGCTCCAGGGTGCCTACAGGATATCACTTCGTTTCATTCTGGACTTTATCCGCTGCTATATCAGGGCGCTGGTGTTTGGCTGCACAACCCTAGGTGCTCAACACCTGGGTGAGTGTGGTCGCCCTGCAACTAGGCCCTGTCTAACTCCACTACTGCACTGTGACTCCTGCACACAATCTTTGGGCGCGTTGGGTCCTTTCAGTCATCTGTTTGGACCAAGTCCATGACAGTGGGAGGGGGGCATAAGACAGGAGGAACCAGGTCCCCTGCAGCGCTGCGGGGAATCTGGATCTTAGTCTCATAGTCAGACCTATTTGAGGTCTGGTTATAAGATGACCCCGATTATAAGACGAGGGGTATTTTTCAGAGCATTTGCTCTGGGAAAAAAACCTTGTCTTATAATCGAATAAATACGGTACTTTGCATTATAAAAAAGTAACATAGAAAAGTATATGGAAAAAAGTACGTGAACTCCTAGGCTAATCACTTCAACAAAAGCTAATTAGAGTCAGGAGTTTTGGAAACTTGTCAATGTAAATGTTTGGTGTTTTAGCTGTTTTAGAGCTACTTTGACATTTTGAGTTTCCTATTCTCAATCTGCTGATTTGAACCATGCCTCACAAACATTTTTGTAGAAGACCTACAATCAAGAACTGTTAATTTGTATAAAGATGGAAAGGTAAGTAATCCCAACCTCTTTACATATTCATTAGTCCACAGTTAGACAAATTGTTTATAAATTGAGACAATTTAGTACTATACTCCTAGCAGTGGGCACCAAACCAAGATGACTCCTAGGGCACAAAGCAGAATGCTCAGTGAGGCAATAAACTAGAGTAACAGCTAAAGGCTTGAAGGTATCCTTGGTACTAATTAACATCTCTGTTCATGAGCCTACCATATGCAAAACATTGAACAAGGATGGAGTCCATGGCAGGGCACCATGGAGAAAGTTACTGCTCTCCAATTTAACATCGCTTTTCACCTGAAGGTTACTAAAGAACACCTTGACACTCCACAACGCTACTAGTGAAATGTTTTATGGACTAATGCGTCTAAGGTTAAATTATTTAGCAGGAACATGCAGCACTACATATGGAATAAAAAGGGCACCGCATACCCACATTAAAACTTAATCCCAATGGTTAAGTATGGTGGAGGGAGCATCATGATTTAAGGCTGCTTTTCTGCCTCAGGGCCTGGACAGCTTTCCATCATCAAGGCAACCATTAATCCCTAGGTTTATCAAAGATGTGGCTCAGTAGAAGTTGAGTAATGCAGCAGGACAATGACCTAAACATCAAAGTAACTATACTACATTATAACCCATTAGAGAAGCTGTGGGATGACCTCAAGAGTGCTATTAACACCAGACATCCTAGGAATATGGCTGAGCTTAAACAGTTCTATAAGGGAGAATGGTCTAAAATTCCTCCTGAATGTTGATCTGCAGCTACCAGTTATTAAATCCAAGGGTTCACTTTTCCCAAGGATTCACTTTTCCCACCAGCACTTTGAATGTTTTATGGGCGTGTTCAATAAAGACATGAAGGATTATTATTGTTAGTGCATTATTAGTTTAAATGCATTGTGTTTGTCTATACGCGTGACTTAGATGTAGATCTGATCACATTTTATGAACAATTATTGCAGAAAACCAGCTAATTCCAAAGAGTTTGATTACTTTCTCTTGCCACTGTATGTAACAATATCTCCATCTGCTTAATGAAAGCAGCACGCCTAGGTGTCATACTAGCAAGATCTGATCACTTGATTTTACCTGGTTTCATGAAAATATTTCAGTATATCAGGACTAATTGCAAAAATAAGAATTGATTTCATGTACATACTTGCAAACAATGCATTGATCACCTGGTACATTAAAAATTACAATATCAAAACAATGTTTATGCATCTGATTTTACTTTAAACATTTTATTCTTTTGATAATCACTTAAAGTATAAAACTAAAACAATTACAGAAGAAAGGAGCTGAAAAAACATGTTGTAGTCTAGGACTTTGATAACACAATAGACATTATTTATTAAGCAAATATAACCATGTATATTTGTAAATATCAAATACGCACTCAACAGCTGTTTCTTTTAATAGGTATCCATGAGCTCATCTATTCAGAAAGAAGTTATTTATTTGAATAAGATCTATTACACAAATGTTAATCTGGTGTTTAAGCACTATCTAGATAAGGGCATCCAATATCTAATACAATCTAAGGAAATAAAGAGAATACTGAACACTTGTTTAAAATACACCTGGGAATGTTTGGTGACAAACCTGGAAAGATAAAAGAGCCAACAAAGGGAACATTATGACGTAAGCTTTTATTTATACTTTGTTGTACTGGTGATGGCTGACCCAGGCATGAACTCTTTCACAAAAAACCTTTGAAAGAAGCTGGCAAATGCCTTTTAATTACTGTTTATTCCACCTTAGAACTGCACATGGTAACCAAGTACCGTCTATACTTTAAACTAATATTTGGAAGACTTTTGATACCCAGAGAAAAAAATATTGTACTTTCACATATAAAACAAATAATAAGAAAGGTAAACAGGTAATGGATAAATAACAAAGGTAATCAGTTTAAAAAAATGAAACGATTTTTCTAGATACATTTTTCTCATTTGCTGTACATTTTATCCAATGTATTTGGAAACAATTAATGTTAAAGTGATACATTTTAGGTTTCTTGTGTGTCAAATATCTATATCCCATTCTGATTCAGAAATATTTTCAAATGCATTTACAGATGGTCTGCTTGTTCAGAGAATACTGTATATAAATTAAAACACATTCCTTCATTTCCTCTTTTAACATATTATATTTTACTCATTCTATTAGCTAGAAATACTGACAAGGCCTTTTCGACAATTAGATTATATCCTAATGTAATACATTTGCATTAATGGACTTGACAAATGTGAAGATGAGCTTGAAATGGTGAAAATTGAAAGAAGTTTGATCAACATTCAAGGAGTATGATTACATCTGGAGAATGAGCCTCTTTAAAGCTTATGTGACACAATATATTACTCTGTGAATGCTTGTCCACTAAAAGGTATAAAATGCTTCTTTGGACTATTTTCTCTGGGACCAATGTAGCAAAGTCCATTTTATGTTATTAACTGATGTAGCATTTATCTTCAGCTCTTCTCTAGGCCTAACCCAGATCACCTCCGCCAACTGCCCCTCTGCAATGCTGTCCTTAACACCTTTTTAAGGGTATGCGGCACTGGGCAGAAGTAATCTATGGAGACTACGCTGACACAAGACATTCCTCCACAGCATTATTGGGCCAGTTTAGGAGATCAGTGATCTCTCTTTTAGCCAGCCCATTGAGCAGTGGTGCTACAGGTTACCTGGACATCTAATAGTACAACTACCACCCCTGGACCTGTATCCATAGGCCTATTTGGCATATGCATAAACCCTGTGAATACCAGTAAGTAAAATTAACAACTACAACAAGGGCGTATTATTTTAAGGGCTTCTGTACACTAGTTTGATGTATATGTTTCCACCAAAACTATTTAGTTGCCACTCTGGTTTATTTTAGATTTGTTATAGTTGGTACTTGCCTTCTGTACACGTCATTACATCAAAGGTTTATTTTTCTTTGTGTGTGTTACTTTTTTTTTTCTTCATACAGCCACCAAAGTGTCAAAAAACAATTATTATATAATATATATATATATATATATACTCGAGAGAACTCATAATTATGTGCCCATGCATAAAACTTGTCAGGTGTCATGCTGTATCTGATGTGTAACTTTCAGTAAAATTTTATTGCTCCAGGATTGTGTTGCTGTGGTGCTTCCTTTGGGTCTCCTAGAGAGGTGTCGTCTTTTCCACTCTTGTTGGTACAGAGGTATAATTTACGACTGATTCACAAACAAACTGGTCAATTACTCTAAACCAAATAAAGCAGACACATTTCTAAGCCCTCCATCATGCTGCTACACAATCTGTTGATCCAGTGAACAAATATATGTTGAAAGATTAGGCAGGAGTTAACTGCCTAATTTTATAAATAAAAGCTACCTTTCAGTCTAATAAATGTAACACAGATCCATTTTATGCAGACTCGTTTGTTTTAACCCTTTCACCAACAATAGACAGTGCCACTTTGCATACTGATGCCTACTTGGTTGGAGATTCCTGGCTGATGGTGCTTGGAACCTCGGGTATGGGGTTGGGCATCCAGGTATGTCCTTCCCTAAGTTTTTAAAATGTATTAATGTTATTTATTTATTTTATTTATATTATTTATTGTGTTCAGTTTTTGGTAGTCATTGCCCTGTTAACGCACCTAGTTTTGGTTTAGGTTGCGTGGCAATGGCTAGATAAATAAATAAATATATGTATCATATATTATAATGCCACATTGGCAACATTCTTAATTTAAAGTAAAAACCAAAGTAATGATAATAATATAGGTTAATTACAAATAAGACCAATTCATTGTAGCAGAGTACCCAGTATGTCAACTATATTTAACATGAAATGGAAAGATTAACTTGCTGAGCTAAAGTGAGCTATATCTCGGGGAGCGTGGTTAGCCATCGAGGAAGATTGACGCTTAAGTTGAGAGCTCCGTCGCTGACCCAGCCTTACAAGCTATCTTTCATCATTCTGCATCATGGGCAGAAATAAAAAAGCCTCAAGACAACTCTGAGACCCCTAGAGGCAAGGGAAAACATGCTTCCGCCTCATTGCGGGAATATTTTCAGACGCCAAGACATCTCACCTCACAGCCATCTGACAACCTTGAGGCCTCCTGTTAGTACAGTAAGTATGGATGACAGGAGACCAGGTGGAAGTGATAACCTCTTCACGGAGCTCCCATGCCAGGAGACTATGCAACGCTTGTTCTCCTCGGCTCCGTGGAGAGATGACTTCAGCACCCTCATCACGTAGCTCAAGCACGCGGTGAAAGAGGAGATGGTGACCCTGAGGGACGAACTATTGGGCTTAGAGAAGCGGCTTAACACTCAGGCACAAGAGTCGACCCGACTTAAACATTCTATTTCACAAGTGGCAAAACTCTCCACACAGCACACCCTATATCTGGCGGATGATCAAAGACGTCTGGAAGATCTTGATAACAGAGGGAGGAGGCACAACATCAGAGTTCGAGGCCTACCTGAAGCGCGGCTCCAGGAGGAAGAAGACATGTTTCGAGTACTTACCAAGTTATTTAATTTGCTCCTAAACAGGCCCAGGGATGCGGTAGTTTGCAGGGATCATGCTCACAGGGCTCTACAGCTACGTGGTCCCCGACGGCCTCTCCACAAAATATAATCTGCCATATAGTAGATTATCAGATGAAAGAAAACATTATGAAACAGGCAAAGAAAAGCCAGACCTTGGCCCTACGAAGACTTTTTTTATCACAATATTTCTGATTTGACCCTGCAAACACATCGGATGCTGCGCCCATTAACAAGAGAATTACAACGGAGAGAGCTGAGATATAACTGGGGTTATCCCTTCAGCCTTAATGTTTGGATCAATAATACCATTAGATTTCTGAGGTATCACCATGAGCAACTGGAGTTCTTGGAGGAACAAGGTTTTACAGATCTACACATTGCAGACTGGGGATTACTGGAGCTGTTCCAGACTGGAGATCTGGCTGATCGCCCACTGCGTTGGCGCCGCCGCGAGACATCTCGACCAAGGGGACCGCCGAGACAGATGGATTTGATTCCTGTTCTGCGCCGTGATGCTGAGCCCCGAAGAGAGAATGCAAGGGAGTAGTAGTCCCTTCGGGGACACCCCCATAGGGCATTTTCCGCATGGCATTTAGCTTTTATATCAACTTCTGTTACAGGCACAGAATTACATTCCACTGCGCTTTCAAGGCTACTCAGAACAGACATTAGACCACTCAAGACCCAAAAGACTGGGAACAGATTTTTATTCTCACTCACAAAGGTTCCCATAGCACGAAAGTACAAGAAACCTCGTATAAGCTCCATACGTGTTGGAGATGCAAAGCAGCGGTGGGAAGACTTCTACATCTGTGGTGGGAGTGCCCAAAGATAGCTCCATTCTGGAAACAAACGATACCATTTCTACCTGAAACATTTTTGCTACGCCATACTACCCAATCAATCTCGAGCTACAAGAAATCAATAATACCCCATCTACTGAATGCTGCAAAAGCTTTAATACCGCTACATTGGAAGGATCCCTCACCACCTTCATTCAGAGAGCGGATTTTAAAAGTGGAGCACATAAGAACATTGGAAGAACTAGCTATGACCTCTGAAGACCAAGATGAGAAGTACGGGAGAATATGGTTCTATTGGTTGGCTTATATTGGGAGCCCGGATATACAGTCCCTGTTACAACATTAATAATGTGAAGTGCCATGAGGGGTGTTGTGCTGAGAGATGTGCTTTTTTTCTCTTTCTTTCTTTCTTCTCTCTCTCTCTCTCTCTCTCTCCTCTTCTCTTTCTTACTACTTCCCCTACCCTGCTTGTCCTTCGATTTCTACAATGGGTGGATTTATACTTTTATACGCTCAACAGTGGTAACAGACTTGAGATATGCTCTGGTTCTAAAGCATGCGTACTCTTATATGTTTATTTATACCTTGTTGTGCCCTGTATTGGAGGATTATTGACCCGCTATAACCCGCTGCGGCGGGTTTTTCGTTTTCTTTTCTTTTGGAATTTGTATTCCCTACCCCTACCCCTTTCTTCCATCCCCGCACAGACCTTTATTTTCCTTTTGAAAATCAATAAAAATATATTTACAAAAAATAAATAGTGAGCTATATCTCAATACCTGGCTCCACCTGGATTCTTCTTTATTTAAACACTGTTCTAAAATGAATTTGCATTTGAATATAAACTCAACTTTGCAAAGAAACAAGACACATTTATGAATCAAAATCATAGGTTTGGTGCCAGGACGGAGACCCCTGTACTTAGTTTATGTGTAAAGTTTACTTGTTCTATAAAATAAACACTTCCTTGACACACTCCGTAGCTTTGGACTGACTTTGAAAGCACAGACTTAGGGCAATTAACCTTAAATAATTCCATCACATTTTTCAAACTCATGAATATAATAATAAAGAAATATGTGTTCTGCTAAGTGTAAATGTTCCTTGTAATATATAGGCCATAAAAGGTAATAATGTTGCTTTGTAGGCATAGTACACAAAGACTCTTCAAACCCAGAAATGAACAGTAAAGCTCAAAAAGAGACTAGTATATGAAATCATAGAATTGCAAAGATTATTTACTAAACTGCTGCATTCTTCTCTTCTCCTACTTAATGTTAAGCATTTCATGTGTGTTGTGTTGAGAGGCAATGTGTAACTGCAATGTGCAGTAGGTCTGGCAAATGGGGGCAAGTACTCCTGGGCCAGTGTCATATCATGGCCTACATCGACAAGGCCTAGGGTGGCAGGTTTAGGGGGCAACGAACCCTCTGCTGCATAACAGGAAGCCAGCTACTTTAATGGGTGATCAGGCTCTCTGTAGCATCACTGCTCAATGGGCCGCTTAAAAGGGAGATCACAGATCTTCCCAACCGGACCATTGACACTGTGGAGGAGTGGGCACAGATTCCATAGTTACTTCTGCCCAGAGACACACATCCTTAAAAGGCAGAGTGCTGGGATATGACATCTTATTCCTGCGCTCAGCTTTATTGACACGCGAAGGTGGGTGACTGGTGGTGCTGTCATAGCATAGATCTAGGGCAGTGATGAAGATTATTATGGAATTGCCCTGAACTGCCACGATTTGTAGATTTTGGGAAAGCATTTTCTACACCTCACCCTATCACAGTTCCTTAAAAAAGGAGTCACTGACTGTTGACGTTACAGTGAACTCCCACTGCTAACATCGTATTAAATGATGGAAGACATAAGTAGTAACTAGTGCCACCAATGTGTGTGTATTATATTTAGAAAGTTATAAAATGTTGTGCTCTTAGAATCCACCCTCTTAAAAAATGGGTGTACATGCTGTGTATTGTTTTCTATATATGCTACCCTCTTCATTATATAAATCATGTGGGGAATACATTTTCATGTAAATTAATACAGTGGTCATATCACTGGAAATGATGCCTCTTTATTATATGACTCTTAACAAGACTTAAATCTTTTAAGAACCAACCCTATTGTACACCTACAGGATCAAAGCAATTTTTATTTTGCAAAATTTTTCTTCATCCCTAATTTCCCTCATTCTTACGAGGTGTACACACACACATGATATTTTTTTTTTCAAGACAAGTAGGGCTTTACTTTGAAATCATACATATAACACAATATTTAATTTTCATAATATTACAAATTGCTATTGAAAAAAACACATTATGTAATTCCACTTTGCATGTTTAAGTGCCACTGATTTATGTTCAGCAACATCTCCAAGTAAAATCCCACATGCATAGTTTTTTAGGTTTATGAGGACTAACACAGTGCCTTACGCATTACACAATTTCTATTCATTTTTTCATATGTTATGGTTACAGGGCAGCAAAAGTAATTTCTTTATTTTAGAATTCTACTGGTGAGGTTAGAGTTGTACTGTGTAAGCCATAGAAAGAGAGAAAGTACATTTGGTAAAGCTGATACCTTTATTGGCTAACTGACGTATAATGAATTGCAAGCATTTGAGATCATCTAGGTCTCTTCTTATGCCAATAAAGGTATCATGTTTACCAAATTTACTTTTACTCTTTTTTATGAATAGTAAACAGTTAGATATGATCAGAGTCCCTTTTGGGAATTTTGTAGACCACAGAGGTCCTCAGTAAAATAGTCTCTATTAAACCAAAAATTGATCATAACAATTAACAATTAAATTTCCCAATGTATATATATAGCTAGAACATGTGTTATGTGTTTAATCAAATCACTCTGTATATCAAACTGCTTTCAGCGGTACCTTTATTTGAAAATGCATCATTAAATCCAGGCTTAATGAGCATACACAAAAAATGAACACCAATATGTAGTTTTGATTCTCATAACTTAAACAGGAAAAACATGTTTTCCTTTTGAAGAGTAGGTATTTTAGGTTTGACAGTACACAGACAATTTTGTAACTGTAATCGTAACAGAACGTTAAGCTGAACCATATGAGCTTATTGTGTTTTCATGTTTTCATTATCGTTTTGCCTGGCATGTACTTTATTATTTTTTTTACTTCTCACTAGTCATAAAATAAATCACAAGAAAAAATCTATTTATTTAGCTTAGTCTAATCTGCATGAAATAATGGCTTGATAATAGTCTGAAAAAAGCAAGCAATGCATTAACCCAAGAACTGCTTGCATCTTGCAAGTGTGAGTTGGAACTTAGTTATGTTATATGCCAACCCTTTAACATCATATAAAAAAATGGGGATACCTAATACCTTCTATTCACCAAGAAGGACTGATGATCCCCCCACGCTTAACCTTACTCATGTGCAGTGGTTTGAGGACAATAAATCAGTACCCCCTCACATTCCCATACCCTGCTCTATGGGATAGAGAAATATTCCAGGTGGAAAATGGGGGTGAGCACAGAGCTCACCCCCATTTTCCACCTGGTGAGATCATGAGATCAAAAAAAAAATCATGAAAGGCATCATACAAACCACCTATGCCCCCCCTCAACCATTGGTATGGGGATTAAAGTTCCTTATTAAGAACGTTACAAATGTGCCTTTAGAAAAGCGCAACCATTCCCCTTGGCCAAAGATGAGGACTTGAGGGAATAACTTGACAATGCTAGATTGTCCATAAAATTTATTTTTTGCCCTACAGGCTGCATTTTAGGGATGGACAGAGATTTACACTAAGGTGATGGAGGTTAGGAGGAGGCACAGGATGAGCTATGTGACCCCCTTAGGGTATATCAACTGAGCAAGAGGTGGGGGTGCAGGCAAGTATAGGTGGGCTTTATTACAGCTATAAAAACAATGCAATGAAAAGGGCATTCAAAGGGAATGGTGCTAAACCCAAACACTTTTTTTCTGCAGAAGCTAAACCTTAAATACTGGTAATTGTCAACCAAAGGAAATGTACACAAAGGAATTGAAACAAAAAAATGATTTAATCTCAATAAGCAAAAGTAAAAGGTAACAGTGCCTCAACCAATTTCATTTTTTAGTTTTTATAAATAAAAATTAATTTAGGGTAATTCTATATATCAGCTGTGAAAGCACATCTAATATACCCAACCTTCAAAATGTTTTTATATTTAAAGAGGGCAGGTGAATTCTCTCAGCTATCATCAACCCATCAACACCCTGAGGATGTATTATTAAACAACCGGGGATCTCCCCTGTCAGCAGTAGCCAGAATCTCTGGTTTCCTGTTGGCCATTCCACGCCCAAAATTCCGTTTATGCATTCTCTGCTGGAGGTGTCATTGCTGATGATGCTAAATGCAAAAGAGTTCCCAGAGCTTGTGTCCAGACCCTCCTGGTACCTCTGCTGACCCTCCAATTCAGATCACAAGGATGTTTCTAAAAATCTTTTTAAAAAGTTAAAATATAGAAAAAACAATAATTAAATGGATCCCAGTAATGTCACCAAAATATTATGAGGGGCACTGTCTGGTTCCAAGACAGATCTCTGAGCCCCTCTCAAAAGAAAAAAGTAAGAATTACAAATAAGAAATGAAAAACAATGGGTACAAAATGAGAGCCCAAACACGCTGTACCCCTAGAAATAGAAAAAAACAACTTTACCTGCTCCCCAAGCCAAATACTCAAAAATAAGAAAAAATTGTGTAATTTGAATCACAAAAACTCTGCATGCTTATTATTATTATGCATTATTATATTTCAGGAATTCTGCTGAACATAACTCAAGGTTTTTTCCTCATTAGCGGCACCTAACTTGAGGAAGAAATCACAAACACTGCCGAAATAGGGCCAAAAATTTTACAAATTGCATGGGTTCACTAAAAATAAACACATCTTTCAATCAAAATTAATATTTGAAATGTTCACTTTCCCTTCAAGTAATATATCTAATACCTTTACAATACAATTAAGAAAGAGCTCAGTTTTGCTGTGGATATTGAATATTACATGGAGAGGTCCAATGGCTTTAAGATGATATATAATGTAGCTATGTAGTAGAAACTAACAGTCTATATAGTGCCCAAGATAAATGTTTACGTGTCAGCTATCCAGCCTTTCCATACTCCATAAAATACCACCATTCTTCAGTCAATTATTCTTAATTATAATGCTATTGTTCGAAGGTAGAACTGTGAACCACCTGGTTTTCTTTCTGCCAATGTTGCTGTATGTAGGACGTGAATTATTACCCAGCAAAAAGTCCCAGAGCTTGTAAGATTTAGAATCAGCAGAATACAGGAAGAAGTTGGAATGCTGGATTTATTATGTCTTGAGAATACACTGCAGGACACTTCTTCTGTGTGTTTACGTTGCACTGACCCATGAAGCTCCAGAAGCAGTTTGTTCAGCTGTAATCTACAACCATGATTGGGATTACATTGCTTGTTTGCCTATTTTTCATTGTTTGTATACGGATTTTTACATGCCACGTACTATACATTACATTTCAACAAACATCAATGTTGGCGCTGTATTTGATTCTACAAAGAGATATGTTTTATATTTTAACATACTTAATCCAATGTTTGGGTTGAATACCTGGATTTGATGAACAATGAAAAGATTAAACAATAATGCATTTGAATCATCTATTCAGACTGTTAGAACAGTTGCAGAAGGCTACAAGTCACAAATATACTTGCATTCACCATTAATGAATAAAGCGTCTCATACATATACTTTCTGCCTTATTGCCCTAGATTTCAGTGCTAAATTTACTTTTTATGTTACTACATTTACCACTAATTTTAATTTTCACCAATACAAGTTGGTTAAATAATTAGTTTAATGGAAGGTTGTCTTTTCTCTTGTTCATGATTTCTTTTTTCTATCTTTTTCAACCACAATGGTTAATTGATAAACCCAGCATGCTGTATCAAAAAAAGAAACTTTTTCTTACAGGAAAATGTTTGGTGGTCCTGGTATCATTCATTGTAAATAAATGATCTTATCCAATAGTAATTACAGAGCAGAGAGCTTATTTTATGAGTGATTTGTGTTTTTTTGTGGAATAAGAAAGCCTTTCTGGTCCGTATGACTAAGATCTGTCCTGGAATAACATAAATCCTGAACTATTGCCCAATATGTATTTAAGCCATCACATGTAGCCTTCAAACGTGTTATAGCTGTGATGCTGATAGGAAAAAACCTCAAGGGATACATATAGGAATAATCACGTAACATGTTGGAAAGATAATATTAAAATGAATCACCAGTTTAACTTAAATAAGCTGTTCTGATAAACAAAAATGGAAATTAAAGATTTTTAAGCATACCAGCAAAATACTTCAGTTCTGTTTTAAGCCACATGCAATATTGTTGAAAGATTTTTGACACCAAGCCAAAGGTGAGAATTTTTTTTTCACGCTATATTAATAGCTACACTGGGAGGGTTAGTGTCGTGTTACTGTTATTGTACATATTTTCGAAGCCTGGAGATGCAATTTCCTTCAATCTGTGGGCAATTTCCCACCAATTTTCTTAGTAAGTTAATAGGCTGTGACAGGAGATAGAGCTTGCGAACAGCAAGCAGTCTCTGACAAAGAAAATTGCATTTCAGCTCCCTAACTGGGCAATCTAGTTCAGTCAAGTTTTGTAAAACCTACTGGGCACAGTATTGACATCAAGTTATTCATACTGACATAAAGAGCAATATCTTTAACTTATTTGATTGTTTATAAAAACAATCATATCCGTAAAACACTGCATTGAGCAATTTTAATATCTGCTCAATTAAAAATTAATAATTCAGCATATTGTATCACAAAAAACATTTGAGGCATTTAATGATAATTATTTGCTTTTATGTGAAAGCTTTTATTTTGAATGTATTTATGCACTTTTTGTTATTGTTGATATGATTTTTTTTATTATTATTTTATACCCAAACTCTGTTTCTTTGGGTCAACTGCGTGAGGAACGTCAGTGTATGCCTGGTACAGTTATGGTGAAACCAGTTCCGCATGATATAGGTTCTCCAGCTTTGATTCTTGACTATAGAACTTGGGTTCGTCATGTATGGTATTTCTCTAAATTTCTTACTTTCAGAATGACAAACCACAAAGTCAATAGACTTGAATTTGGACCTTCTCTTCTTGATTCTATATCTATCCAGCGAATTTGTTTTTCTTTGTATTAAAAGGCTTTGTGGCCAGCGTGGTGCTTCTCAAAATATGGCGCATAAGTACATTTTATACAGCTGTACCGCATTATAAAAACATAAAAATAAAAAGAAACATTTGTGAAACCCACTGATAACCAGGTAAACAACATAGTTTTGACATGAACACGTTTGTGTGTCAAAGCCAGTCCTTATGTCACAGAATTCTCATCACAATCCATGTTTTCAAACAAAACAGTGTATATATATTTAGCAAACAATGAGTGTGGTCAGAAGTGGTTCCATCTGTCCATTTAGAGGTGTAATTAGAATCATGTGTTTAAATAATTAGAAGCATCTAAGCAGAGGGTGAGTGTGGTGCATCTAGCCCTTAAAAGGGTCAGAACCTGTTTTATCTTTGGCTTTCTTGTATACATGCTTGAAATTACAATTGTTTGGGAAAACATCTGCAGTATAGAACCCATCAAAATATTGTGGTAGAAGCTGAAGCAAGCTGTCCATGCGAGGGTGTGTTCAGATGCTGAGTGATGCATTTTTCAAGGAAAAGACCAAAATGTATCAAAACCAATGGTTTACATAGGGTGTCACCAGGTGGTAAACCTAACTTTTAGTAAACCTTTTCCTGTACAAATATTGAATGTTGAATTGGTTTTGGAGAGATGCATATCAGCAAAACATCATGTGTACACACATTTGTTGAACGAAGTTGTCAAGGTTTTTTTCACTTATTATGGATTATGAGCTGATAACAAAGTAAGTGAGAAATAAGTGGTGATGTTTTTTTTTTCCTTTCAAACTTTTAACCAAAAAAATCATAAATGAAAATACATTTATTACACTAAGCTACATGCTATAAAATACAATAATAATGTGTGCCCAGCATAGGTGATTATTTTTCCTTTTGCTTTTTAGATATTAAACAAGATGAAACAAAGCATGAAGGAACATAAACGTATCATCAGAATTCTGAATAATGGACAGAGGAGATGGGTGCACTTTACACTTAATGATACCATTATTCTCCTGAAATGTATTATTTAAATTAAAATCTAAATGATTTTAAAAAAGCAACAATGCAACATTTGTGCTCTGTTGATTGAAGTAAATCTTCTTCAGTGACAGAACTCAATAAGGTTTTCATGGTTGCCACATGTGTCTGTGTACTAGAGCTTCTGAAGCGTCAGTACTTAGCAAGGCAACAAGATGTGTTGTGCCCTTTTCTTTATAGTAAGCGGCTGGATCAGGTGCAAAAGTGCCACCTATTAATCAGTGCTAGTGGCCTTACATTCCCTGTCCTTTATCTGTGATATTGAGAAATGCAATTGGATACAAAGGGAGAAAACTTCTTCCTGTCAGTAAACTAAACTCAAACTAACTGTTATGACATTACAAGACTGCCAGAAGGGTTGTATCTATATTAGCTGCCCATGAAAGAGATTAAAAAAAATAATTCATGTAGGGAACCTTGGAAATTTTCCCAATGTAGGTTAGTCTTTTTGATATACTTATACCCTATTTGATCCTTCCTAGTTAAAGCAGAATGACTGAAAAGAAGTCATTTTCTTACACTTTCAGAATTTTTGAGTGGTTATATATATTGTATGCCTTTTCCTTAGTCTGTCGTTTAATGTTAGGTACCAATACAAAGACTATTTTTATTATGGAAAATATTGTTGGACGATAAAGACATTATTAATGTTAATACTATTAAGGTTTATTGTGGAACAAGCTTCATTTAACCAGCCTCCACAAATACAACCTATACATATTATTTACTAGGATCGTTAAAGAATTCACATCTTATTCAAGGTTAGCAGTTTAGACTCCCTAGAACAAAGTTCAAGAATATGACAAGGAAGATTGTATGGTTGATACAGAAAATAAGTGAGTAACTAATGAGCTAAACTGTAAAATAATAATAGTTTATGGTATAAAAAATAAAAATAGAGGTTTGTTTCACATTCTAAAAATAGAGCATATGGAAAGAACTGAGCCTGAACAAAGGTTGTGGTTGGTGGACTGATTGATAAGCACCTTTCCCAAAAAACAAAGTGGTGCCTTGTCGACATCAAGACCAAAGAGATCAACGTCTTCTTGTGCATCCCAAAAAGAAGAAAACATATAGCCAGGACAGTTAGTTTATTGATAACACAACACTGAAAGCAAGTGGATTTTTCAAATATAAACAACACAATACTTTGCCGAACACATGGGAAACACAAACAACTCTAAAATCTCAGATATTCAGAATACTTTTTTCAGTATTCATAATGCATAATAACATACCTCTAATTATGTTTCCTATGGTGTGCATAAAGATGGCTTTTAGAAAGAAGATTCTCCAGGGCCTTGTAATTTGTTTTGTATAATTCCTGTTTTGCTGACCATTCATCAATTCCTTATTATAAGGCTTTCCTGGCCAATCTTAAAAAACTGATCTTGGGATATCTTGTCATTTCTTGTGATCTCACACTGTTCAGAAGTGTTAATATATATCCGTATGTGAATAAGCACACTCCTGCGTGCTGAGGGTGATAATAAACTCAAGCATGAAGTAATTGCAGCCATGATGTTCCTTATATCATTATAGCTCTTGTGCTTGGCCTCCGTTTAACTTAGTGACAGCTGTGTCCCAGTATGCTATTGACTGTTACTGTGTCACCAATCATTGTCTTAACTACATTATTTCAAATTTCTTGCCCTGGGCCAAGAGCACTGAAGGGACTGACAACAGATGTTAATGCTATATAAAGGCAATACACTACACCTAAGGAAAGGAAGAGAGAGTTAGTTAATTATCAAACCAAGAGAGGAAGTAAATGACACAAGGAAAATTGTACACCAAGACTTAATTACCTAACAATGTAGCAATTTAAAGTGTTTTTTTTTTCTTTATTTACCAATTACCTGTATTGTCCACATAAACTGCAAAGTTCCCACAGCTAAAGACCTGCATTACTTATGGGAAATGGAAGGAACACAGTCAGAAGATTCCTTAAGTATGAAATGCAATTACACAAAACATTCAGATACTTGTGGCAGCTCAGCTGTGATTACTCACTAATCGTATTTTCTTTGTCACTAAACAACTTGTCAGTGCCCCCAAACAGTCTGCTTGTGCCATATTTGCCCCCAAACTGCTTGCCTGTACCCTCTTTGTTTCCAAACATGTCAGTGCCCCAGACAGCTTGTCTGTACCATATTTGTTCCAAACAACTGGTCAGTGCCCCCAAACAGCTTGTCTCTGACAAACAGCTTGTCAGTGCCCAAAATAGATTGTCTAAGCCACTTTTGCCATGAAAAAGTCCCCAAACAGCTTTTCAGTGTTATTTTTGCCACCAAACAGCTTGTCAGTGCCCCCAAATGGTATGCCAGTGTCATCTTTGCCACCAAACACTTTGTCAGTGTTCCCAAACAGCCTGCCTGTGCCATCATTACCCCCAAACATTCTGCCTGTGCCTATGCCACTTATCTGCACACCACCTACCCGTACTGTGGCAGACTGATCCAACATGCAGGAAATTAATGTGATGTCATATCCTGCTTGGAGGACCAGTCAGACACAGCATGCATAGAAAGCTCTGCATCATTCGATCTCTACACTCTCTGTGCCTCTGGTTATTATCCTTGCCGTAAAGCGACAGAGAGCCTTCTAATGTGGTGCAGACCCTGACAAGTGTAATGTCAGAAGGAGTCAGTATGCCGCGTGGTCACCCGTGCAGTGGTGCTGTGCATAGTATGCAGTGTGGCTGACCATGCAGTTTAGTCTGCAGAAAGGTAGCGAGTTTGGCACTGGAACCTGTTACCCAAGGAGGTCTGGAACCAGCCTGAGAAGCCATTGGAGAAGGTCCTGCTGCGGGAGCAGCTGGGAGGTGGCAGGACCAGGACATTGCGGGACGGTGCCGAAGGTAAGTCCTTACAAAGAGCAAATAAAGGAAATTTTGTTGACTTCTTAACGCTACTTAAGTGAAAAGACAAACAATAAGAATTTGAATGTTACAATTCCAAGCTTTTGCTAAATAGTTCTCTAGTGTTTTTCAAATGAACTGCCCTTAGAAAACTCTGTTTATTCTGTGAAAAGCTAAACTTACCCCCCCCAAGATAAAATTGTTTTCCTAAAAAAGTTTTACATTCATAACTATTATGTTTTTTGTGTGATGCCTGGCTGATTATGTTGGCATGCTACCATGCATGATAGATTAGGCTTTTCATCATCACAGGTAAATCTGTCAACATCAGTGAGCCAGAGACTGAACCATCTGTGCTTCAATAAGAGTATTCTAAAAATCTGCCTAACTGGCAGAGTTTGGGATTTGACAACCATTTTTGCAGTGTATAATAATGTCACTGGTAGAAACTGTGATTTTTAATTTATTTAATACTTACCTCCTGAAGAAGCTGGGTAATCCCAGTAAAATGTGTAGAATAATTGTACATCTTTGAGAAGAGTTTTTAACTGTTTGTTGGCTGGTGTGGGGTTTTTTTTGTACATATGGCTCTGTAAGTGCCTCTTCACAATTAACAATATATGTACAGTGATATTGTGCCATTAGATGTTTTTAATATTATCTTTTCTAGAATCATGGAATTGAAGAACTGGTTTTGATGAACATGTGTGAGCTGGGATTTTTATGAGTGAATAAAGAAACATTCCATTGCTCACTTTCAAAGGTTAAATATACAACACTATTATTGTTTATTTTGTGTTTTCCCTTACATGTATCTGAACCCCTGCTTTTGAAAGTGACACTGTTGTAGGAACAAAACACTTAAAAAGCACAATCTTTATTAGGAAGGCTTTATCATAGATCCTTCCTCTACAAATTAAAACATGCATGGTAAGCACTTCCATTGATTTCAATCAGTGGGACAAAACAAGAGGCAGTGGCATTTCCAGCAAACATATTTAGGGGTGGCACATAGGGGGACAGCGACAAACGTAGGGGGCTTTTATAAATATATATACAGCATTCACCCATGCAAGTCATTGGAGCCCAGCTTACTAATCACTTACTAACAGCAAGCTTAACAATGTCAACATCAAGTTCTAATAAAATGTTTAAAAAAAAGGCTGAATATATATATATATATATAAATATATATATACATATATATATATATATATATATATAAATATTTAAATATATATATATATATATATATATATATATATATACACACATATAAACTTTATTTTTATGAGCAAGTCCTAAAATATGTCTAGTTTAAAAAAATGTAGGATTTGATGGGGTAAATCGAATTGGTCGGATTCAAAGATGTCCCATAAACAGGACATGGGTACAGACTGACCAGATGTTGAAATTCCCCAAAAATGCAAACCCTGGGGTATCTAGTTTTCAAACATATATGATTTGATGTGTCTGGATTCAAAGATGTCCCAAATAGGACATGGGGAAGTATGACCATATATGAAAAAAATGGTTTTCAGATAGCAATATGCTACTTGTACTTATTGCAAAAAAAAAAACCCATAAAAAATATTGGGTATTTCCAAACTCAGGACAAGTATTAGACTCTATTTAGGAGTTTTTTCCATTAGCTTTCGTAGCCGTGTAAATGATTTTTCAGGTAAAAGTCAGAAAAGGTCCTTTTTTTCCTAAATGTTTCACCATATTGTATACCTTTTAAAGTAAATTAAATGATAGATCAAAATAATCTATCTAAAGAAAGCCCTTGTTTTAAAAAAAACAATATATAACTTGTCTGTGTTCAGTAAATGAGAAAGAAGAAAAGTACAGCTAAACATGAGCACCTCAGAAATGTAAAAACAGCCATTGTCACAAAAGGTACAAAAAATAAAATCAGCCAGTGTAACAAAGGGGTTAAAAACATAAAACAAACCTTAGCTTCTTGTTATTTCTTTTGTAGCACTACATTTGTCAACATACAAAAATATCTGTACTATTTTGATTTCAATAACCAAGTTTGAAAATCCAGAAACAAAAATGTGTTAGAATAAAGAATTGGTTAGGAGATTACCAACAATAAGTCATTTCCAAAAGAGGCAATAAAAATATCTTGCCAAACCATAATGAGCAATTTGGCTTAATTTTGTAGATGACGCTGAGTGGTTACATCTCCAGCCAGACCAATTGAATTCTTAAAAAATGATACACATCAACCAGGCATTTCAGTGTAAACATCAAATTTACTTTTTCTGCGCTGTAAACCCAATATATGATTCAGTTACTCAGAAGGAAGATATTCCCAGGGCATATGTTTGTTTTCAACCTCATTTGAAAGAATGATTAGGAGTATTGAATAGGAAGCTACTGAAATGTTCAAGGGAAAGAAAAAAACTTCTTGGTAGTACTCCAAAAGAGCACAATGCAGTTAACTAGAAAAATATGAGTTATTAGCTTATCATAATTGTATCCAGTTTCCAAAGTAATGGAGCAGCCCTGGGTGAATTTCTACAGGGAAGTGTAACAAAGAGTGTGAAATGAACAGATGGATTTAATTCTTGATGAATTCTTGGTTTAGCATGCTAGATTCAAAACTTTGCTTTTTTTATAATGTATTTCCAAATTTGCAATTACGTTCGTGTACACTTATTTGCAGTTTCTCTTTCATCTGTTATGAAAATAATAGCAAAGTCGCACTTCACAAAGCAGAGACTTTTATTAAGATACCAAAGGTGTAGATTTAAACCAAAGCATGATGGACAGCAAGAAGACAAATGTTTTTATAAGATATATATATTACCTATCAAAATATGTTATGGTGGGGACAAGAAAGGTGATAAAAAACCCTCTATTTAAAGTTAGGAAATAAGAAAACATTGCCCAATACTAACTTACATCTACTAGGCAAGCTTAAAGACGTCTTTTCCCACAGGAATCCTATGGTACAAGGAATTCTGTGTAGATATACAGTGGGGCAAAAAAGTATTTAGTCAGCCACCAATTGTGCAAGTTCTCCCACTTTAAAAGATAAGAGAGGCCTGTAATTTTCACCATAGGTACACTTCAACTATGAGAGACAGAATGGGGGGACAGAATACAGGAAATCACATTGTAGGATTTCTAATGAATTTATTGGTAAATTCCTCGGTAAAATAAGTATTTGGTCACCTACAAACAAGCAAGATATCTGGCTCTCACAGACCTGTAACATCTTCTTTAAGAAGTCCTCCACTCGTTACCTGTATTAATGGCACCTGTTTGAACTTGTTATCAGTATAAAAGACACCTGTCCACAACCTCAAACAGTCACACTCCAAACCCCACTATGGCCAACAAAATTGTAGACCTGCACCAGGCTGGGAAGACTGAATCTGCAATAGGCAAGCAGCTTGGTGTAAAGAAATCAACTGTGGGAGCAATTATTCAAAAATGGAAGACATACAGGACCACTGATAATCTCCCTCGATCTGGGGCTCCACGCAAGATCTCACCCCGTGGTGTCAAAATGATCACAAGAACAGTGAGCAAAAATCCGAGAACCGCACGCGGGGGACCTAGTGAATGACCTGCAGAGAGCTGGGACCAAAGTAACAAAGGCTACCATCAGTAACACTACGCCGCCAGGGACTCAAATCATGCAGTGCCAGACGTGTCCTCCTGTTTAAGCCAGTACATGTCCGGGCCCATCTGAAGTTTGCTAGAGAGCATTTGGATGATCCAGAAGAGGATTGGGCGAATGTCATATGGTCAGATGAAACCAAGGTAGAACTTTTGGAAAGTCCGTGTTGCCCAGCGACAGCCCCAAAACATCACTGCTCTAGAGGAGATCTGCATGGAGGAATGGTCCAAAATACCAGCAACAGTGTCTGAAAACCTTGTGAAGACTTACAGAAAATGTTTGACCTCTGTCATTGCCAACAAAGGGTATATAACAAAGTATTGATATGAACTTTACTTATTGACCAAATACTTATTTTCCACCATAATTTGCAAATAAATTCTTTAAAAATCAGACAATGTGATTTATGGACTTTGTTGTCTCATTCTGTCTCTCAAAGTTGAAGTGTACCTATGGTGAAAATTACAGGCCTCTCTCATCTTTGTAAGTGGGAGAACTTGCACAATTGGTGGCTGACTAAATACTTTTTTGCCCCACTGTATGCCTATAGTGCACATCATCCACACATAACAAGTATAGAAATAAAAAACAAGTACACTGAAAACCTTCAGCAAGAATCAGTAGCAGCACTACCAATAGCAAGTTGTCATGTTAACATGGAGCTTGAAAGAGAAAATAATTTAAAAAGGTGGAGAAGAGAGGTTGAGGAGAGGTGAAAAAAGAATGAAAAAGTCCTCGACTGTGGAAAAGTTCAGGTTACACATCTGCTTGTAGGCCACATTTTGACGCTATGTTCTTGGGTGACATCCTTGAGTTGGTATAGGGAAAGGGGAATTTTATTTGCAATGCTGGATTACACAGTGGTTTTAAGTGAAAACCCAACATTTCCTGAAAATTTTAAAAAAATAAATTAAAAAAATATATATATATATATATCGGTATATATAATTGAGCGAGTGTGCTAAACATGGTAAAAAATGCAAAAACATTTTCGACAACATTTGTGGTACTATTCCTTTAAGGGGAACTCAACTTTAAAAATATCGGTTGTTAGCAAATTGCAAATTGAACCATCAACAACTGATAAAGATGGAACATTTGCAGTCAATTGAACCATGATCCATTGCAAATTGGATCATTTTGACAACAAACATCTGGCGATCACCATTTTTGGAAGCTTTGTAATTTTGTGCAAATGAAACAAACCGTTATTGTTTTCAAAGGCAGTGCATGCCAAAGAGGATTATGGAGTCTTTGCCAGTGAGCTGGATACTTTTCAGATTTTCATGTTTCATACTGTCTGCCATCACAGAAAAGAGTATACTTGCAGATTCTGAACTCAACCCCAGACGCCATCCAAAAGCAGTGAGATTTATCAGGCATTACAATTATGGATAGCTAATTTAAAAAGATATAGAAGCAGGGCCGGCATTAAAATTGGACCCTGGGCAAGCATTTGCCTGCCGCCCCCCCGCCCCAAACTCCCTGGCATACAATCCTTTACACCACCAAAAAAATTCACATAAAAACAGAAGTACTTGCCGCACTGACTGCAGATTAGGAGGAGTCAGAGTCATTCTGGTCTTCCCTCTTTCTGCCCCTAATGTGACTCAGAGTGATGTCTTTACACCACATGGGCAGGGGAGGAGTACAATACTATGCCAATTGCATATTAAATGAATGGTGTGGGTCCAGTAACTGACAATCAGGGTAGTAATCAGGGCCGGCCTAAGGTGTTCAGGCACCCTGTGCGGACCATCTTGTGGTGTCCCCTCCCCCGTCATCACCCCCATAGTTCCTTTTGTCCCCTCCTTCACTGTACCATGCCACTCTTTTCCTCCCTCATGTAGTTCAGGCATAGATCAAATGAACAACACATGGAAAAACATAATTGCAGGTATAGATCAACTGAATAAGACATACAAACCCTTTATTTGCAGGTATTAATAAATAACACATGAAACATAGCATTGCAGGTACAGAGCAACTAAATGACACACAAACCCAGCCTTGTGGTTATAGATCAACTGTATAAATCACAAGCAAACTCACCATTGGAGGTATAGGACAAATAAATGCATGGAAATTCTAAATTGCACACATAGGTCACAAACCCCAAAGGCTAGCCCTAGCACCTTTGCCCCCACTTACACATCCATGCTATCACACTCATTCAGAAATACTCACTCATACCGATTCAAATATGTACTTATCTCTAAAAACAAGGAGGGACTCCCAACGAAACGAAAATAAAGCAAAGAGCTCCGAATTTACGTTTTTTCCCCCCACCCATCTTAATGCACTCCCTCATGCTCTTTCACACTCTCATTCACCTTCCTGCACGCTCTAACTTAATTTCTCCTTACCTTCTTTGCCGACTGCTTCTGTCTCCTTGCCACACAGCTCCACTTTTTCTCTTGCATCTTTTGTTTTTCTGTTTTCTTTCCTTTTTCTTTGTCCGCTGCTCCATAGGCAAGTGGATATGGCATCCTGGTGAACTTCTACAAAAGGTCGGAGCCTCCCTCTCTTCCAACTGGTGGAAGGGGGGAGATGCTGTCCCTGTGGTTCTGCCCTTACATGGAAGTCCACAGAGAGGCCAGATTACAGATAGGTTTGCAAAGAAAGAGGCACAGAAATGCTTCTCTTCCTCAGCAAATCTGTCTTCATTATTCTGGCCTCCCAGTGAATATCAGCAAAGGGGCGGAGCCTCCAGACACACCCTCTCCTCTCTTGGAAGAACGGGGAAGAGGGTGTACCCGGAGCGAGAGAGAGCAGATATTTTAAGTATTTTTTGGTTTACACCAAGGAACAATTATGGCCAAGGCCCTGCTACTGTTTTTTACAGAACCATTGCAACAAATATGGGATTGGCTGACACAGGAAAAAGTGCTTAAGAAATAAAACACTGTTAAGGTAGACAAGGTCCCAGGGCCAGATACACCCAAGGGCAAAATCTCAGCTGGGCAAGTCATTCAAAATACCATATTTGCTTGATTATAAGATGACCCCCCAAAATCTGAATATTAATTTAGGAAAAAAAGAAAGCCTGAATATAAGACTAGCCTATAGGAAAATAGTTTTACTAGTAAATAGTAATTCATGTAAACTCTTCATATTTAATAAAAGCTATGATTGAGAAAAATAATTTCTTGTTTTTATTTCCTTTTATTTGCCAACCTGCCCCCCCCAGTTATGCACATCTGACCCCAGACCCTGCATAATTCCACAAGTGAAAAAGACTATGCAGAAATCTAGCTATGCATTGTAAAAGGGCCAATTAAGCATTTCCTGCAATACATAATGTATAGGGAAGACAAGAAGCTGAAAAACAACTCAAATCAATTCTTTAAGGAATAAACTCCTACTGAGCACCTTGGCCTCAAATTGCTTTACTACGCTAATTTAACAAGTTATTTCAACCCATGTCCCTTTTTCAAAGGTTCTATCAGAGGCACTAGCAGGACCATACTAATGGATTATCGGGTGTTAACTCTCACGTATGCTAGGTTATTTGCCGTTCAAGGATTGTGTTACCCTTTGAACGAACTATAGTGTATACGTTTTTACAATATATTATGTGTGTCTAAGGAAGTTACACATACCTTTTCAAAAACGTACTTTTATGGTGGTAATTTTGTTTCGGGATACTGCTGAACTGCCCAAATGGGACAGGGAAAGTTGAAGCATTTCAGTTTTTGCCCCAAAGTTTACCCAAAACACAACCGTAGATTATATTCCAGCAAATATCCTGTGTAGAGGGAAAAAATATAATCACAGCAACATTGGGAAGTGTGCATGTAAAAAGTAATTTTTCCTTTCATGAGAAGACACTAATTTGAGCTAATGTAATTTAGCTGTATGGGCATTATATGCCAACCTGTCTAACTTTATATGTAGACCATCATTTAATTTGAATCAAATATATTCATAACCATGAATATACTTGGCCTTAAAATTATACAACACATCATTGGTACAGTAACAAATTTGCAGCAAGTTATGGTTGAAAAAAGTGTATAATGGTTAAAATGCCAGTTGGACATTGGGGTACAAAAAGCTCAGGTGATCAGGGGGTCAATATACTTCACAAAGGAGGGGGCGTGGACTGAGCGGATTGCAAATGGCTGTTTAATCTGTGAGCTCTGCTGACCCACTGCATGTAAGCCTTGAAATTCGGTACAAAATCTTATTATGGGCAAGAATTCTCGACTCTCAGCTACGCCTAAACCCCATCAGGTTAAGGAGAAATCAACTCATACCTCGGTGAAGACTTCTTCCACAATCTCCAGGACACGGGTTCCCCCGAGTCTGCGTCTAGGGCCTTGCCACCTGGCAGCCCGCGTAGTGCTATTTCGGAGGATCCGTCAGAAGCCAGTCAGGATGTCAACACCCTGCGAATGCAATCACATTCACAAGCTCATCTCAACTGGCAAGACTCTCTCCAAAATTTACCGACCAAGGCGGATCTCATCGCGATCATTAATGAAACACATGCTCCGCTGCGCGCGGATCTCTCGGACATTAAACACGACCTCCAGCAGATCGGGGATCGAGTAACCGCATTGGAACAGGACAACACGAGCACCCGCTCTGGGGTTGACATTCTCTCTGACCAAGTACAACTCTAGACCGCCACTATCTCTCGCCTAATGCAGAAAATGGAGGACCTGGATAATCGGGGTAGGCAATCTAACTTACGCCTTCGCGGGCTTCCCGAATCCGTCCTCCTGACGCAGCTCACGGCCACGTTGCGCGCCATTTTCAATGGCCTACTCTCGAGACCCGCTGAATCTGACATCAAGTTGGACTGTGCGCACCGTGCGCTCTGGCCTCGACAACCTGACAACCAGCCGCCTCGTGATGTTGTCTGCTGCCTACACGATTATACGCTGAAGGAAGCCATATTGGCAGCTTATCGCAAGATGGGTGCTCTGGACTGGGACGGTCACCCTATATTGATATTCCCGGATTTGTCTCCGGTCACCCTACAATATCGTTGCACGCTGCGCCCGGTCACTACAGCCTTAAGGGAGGCCTCGATACCATATCAGTGGGGCTTTCCTTTTTCACTTACCATCAAGAAGGGCCCGGACCGCTACGTTATTAGGCGAGCTACGGATGTGCCTGCAGTCTTGGAGCAACTGGGTCTCCCTCCTATACCTGACTGGGAGTACTCTTGCACCGCGCTCCCTAAATTATCGACCCCTGGAACGGAATGGTCTTCCAGACCACAATGGAAATGCCGACCGAAGATTTCTGCACACACCTGAAGTCCGCCTGCCTGACGATACCTCCAACGCTTCCTGCTCTACCCCGCCAGTTTTCTCCTATCCATCATGGACCCTCATCTCTTCTACCTGCACTGCAGTTGATGGCGTGCTGATTTTTTACCACTCATCTCTGTCTTGTCCGGGTTTTGACACGACAAACCGAAGCAGCGCTACACTGTCTACTCGATGTCTCCATCGTCTTTCCGCAATGCTCTGCGAACTGCACTACGGCTTTGGAGATCGATTATTGATTCTCCGTTCGTTGACCACCATATGCTAGTGGCAGTGACTTCTTCTATCTGTGAGTTATCTCATGTCATATGTATTGCTCTGTAATGCCATATTCGTCCATTTTACTATATGGGCTTGCTAAACGTTCACCTGTTGGGGACTCCCTTTTTCTCAAGGGTGTTATCTCCCCTCTGTTCCTGTGGTTATCTGTTTCCAGTGCACTCACACTTTCCCTCTCCACAGGGGTAGGGGTTTTTCCTTTTACACTCATACACCACCACTCTCACTGATTCACTCTACTCTCTACCACATCACCATACCTTTGGCTTCCTAATTGCGTTTTTTATTTAGTTGCTATCTCTGCTATAAGATGGCTTTTTGTTCCTCGCCATGGTGGATAACTTGCCCTCAACATTTCACTTCCTTACATACATATCTGTACCGATATCTTTCTTTTATTTTAATACATACTAGAATATCACACCTCCATACACTTTCATGCACATACGCTTGCGGTGGGTCTCAGGCTCGGACACATGTTTGCCCTGTTTATCCCTACTCTTTACCGTATTGAGTATTTGGGGTGATTGCCATCCTTACATGTGTTCTTGCCCCCCGAGCCAGCCGCCCAGGTCCTTTGTGGCCCGGGTACTAGGCCCTTCCCGAGTTCCGGGTTTGATGGCTCTCTTGTTTCTGTGTAAACATTTACCCAGATTTGTCCTAGACATGTTGTCTAGGTGTTCTTTTGTCATTTGTTTTGATTATTTCTATGTTTTTCCGTTTGTATATCTTGACGTGTGCCGACGCGCCTCAGCTCTTCCGCTCTCTCCAGGTGTCATACAATGAGCCCACATACTATTAAACTGACTACGCTAAATGTAAGGGGTCTTAACAAACCTGAGCAGCACTCCAGACTCATGCACTTCTTACATTCTAACAAAACCAGAGTTGCTTTTTTGCAAGAAACTCATTTTAAACAAGGTAAGGAACCCAAACTTCCCTCCAAACACTTCACCAATTCGTTTTTTTCGAGTTCTGCGGAGTCCAAAACTAAGGGAGTCGCAATCCTTCTTCATAAATTGCTCCCTTTCCAATAACTTGACACCTGGAGGGATGTGGAGGGGAGATGTATTTTCCTTAAGGGGTTTATTACCACACATAAAATTACTATGGCCTGTATTTATGCCCTTAATAGAGATCAAACCACTTTTCTTGTCTCTGCTTTGCGTAAGCTCGCGGACTTTCAGGAGGGGATCACTGTTTTGGGAGGGGACTTTAATATGGTTCTAGACCCTAGAATAGACACCTCCTCCGGTTCCTCCCATATCCCCTATTCTCGAATAGCTAAAGTCAATCGTGCTCTTCATAATATACAATTGGCTGATGCGTGGCGGACGCAGCAGCCGTCGGTTAAAGATTTTACATTCTTTTCTTCTCTACACACACGCTACACTAGAATCGATTCAATATTCCTTTCCCACCACCATCTACCCATGCTACGTTCTTCTAACATTGGTCCCATGATTATTGGAGACCACTCCCCTGTTCATGTATGCCTTTTCTTTTCTAATCTACCTCCTAAGTCCTGGTAAGTCCAAATGAGTCCTTATTGTCGACACCTGGCCATGTGCAGGTCCTGAGTAAGGAACTCCGGCACTATTTCACTGAAAACATTTCCCCCCAGCTACCATTTTCCACTGTATGGGAGGCCCATAAGCCGGTAATTCGGGGCCACCTTATTAAAATGGGTTCCCAAATTAAACGGCTTCAACTGGGGGGAATTCTTCAGATTGCACAAACTCTCGCTTGCCCCACACATTTCGCCTCAACTAGCCGCCCTTAGAGACAGGTTGGCCACCCTCACGGATAGACATACTAAAAGGCACTACTTATTGACGCGGAGCAACTTTTATGAATTTGGGGATAAGGCAGGTAAACTGCTGGCCAGGGCTCTGCGAGCTAAAAGGACATTCACCTTCATCCCTAAAATCCGGGACCCCAAAGGCAAGCTACATTTTTCTACTCCCGACATACTATCCTGTTTTCATAAATATTACACGTCTTTATACAACTTTCCTCATGCCCCGGGCACCACTCCTCCTGGTGGGCCTTCACTTCAAGACTATCTTGATAAACACCTGCCCTCTCGCCTTTCCTTGGATCAGTCCTCCCTTCTCGAGGCCCCTATTAGTCTGACCGAGGTTCAGGAGGCAATTAAATCTCTGCCTAACGGCAAATGCCCTGGGCCCGATGGGTTCACCAAAGCATACTACCAGAAATTTGTCGCTATCTTAGGCCCTCATCTGGTCACCTTATTTAATGGCCTCTCCAGGGGAGATCACCTGGATCCACATACCAACACGGCACATATTACCGCTATCGCCCCATATCTCTTCTGAACACAAATGTCAAGCTACTGGTCAAAATCCTCGCCGCCCGCCTTAAACCACACATTCCCTCACTCATTCACATGGACCAGGTAGGTTTCGTTCCGGGGCGGGAGGCAAGAGACAACACCCCACATATCTTGGTTCGGTAAAATTTCAGTTGTTAAAATGAATATCTTGCCAAGATTTCTTTATTTCTTTCAGACTCTCCCCGTTTTTCTCCCCCGTGTTTATTTTAGGAGATGCCAGCGTCCCGGACCTGGAGCTCTACTACCACGCTGCTCACCTGCGCAGGGTGGTGGAGTGGTCGATTTCAGCCCCTAAACAGTGGGTGACACTAGAAGGTGCTTGCCTACCCTTCCCCATCCACTCCTACCCTTGGCTCCCTGATGTATCCAGGTGCTTTCCACTACTCAAGCATCCCTCTATCACACCGACACTAAAAGTTTTTAGGAAATACATGACTCAGGGCCGCCTGACCGCGTACCCATCTCCTCTTCTCCCTCTAGTTGGGAACCCAGCATTTCAGCCTGGCTGTATCCGGTCCAGAGCTAGGAAGCTTTCCCCTCTACCCTCCTGTATTTTACCACTTTTTCACGTCTTAACTCCCGAGGCTATTAAACCACTACAGGACTTAGTACATAGAGAAGTGCCTCTATCCCCTGACCTTTTTTATTTTTACGCCCAGTTGGTGCACTTTATCTCTACGCTCCCAAGACATGACGGGTATCGCAGACCTCTGACTGCGTTTGAATTATTGTGTACTGCTGCGAAAGAACCTGACCATCTTTTGTCTAAGCTATATGCAATTTTGATTTCCTTACGCGCTATTCCGAAACCATATTCTCTCGCCATGTGGGAGGCAGACTTACCTGCTATTTACACTGATGAGGACTGGGACAGAATTATTCAATCTATCCATAAGGGGGCCATATCTAGTAAAATACAAGAGACATCGTACAAATTGCTTATTAGATGGTACCGTGTCCCACACGATTTACATTGTTTTGTCCCTTCTGTCCCTGATTTATGCTGGAGATGCTTGGTTGGACCCCGTACGTTTCTCCATATTTGGTGGGAGTGCCCCATGATTCAGCCCTTTTGGACAGTGATTGAGCGTATCCTTAAGGTCTCGGACCCATCCTTCACTCTATCCCCTATTCTCCACCCCAGCTTCATCCCGCCACATAAATAAGAATTCGGTGACGTACCATATTCTTAAAGAGGCTAAGGCGGTTATTCCCCAATTCTGGAGGTAACCTTGTACCCCACCAATTCAGGCCTTTCTCTGTAGAATGCACCTTATTGGGCGTTGATACAGCACACGTCTCTTGTTTTGTTTACATTTTATCTGATGACATGTCGACTCCGTTATTTCCTGCACTCTGGTGTACTTGTACAATTGACAATTGTTTTTTCACGGTCATCTCTCCAAAGGTATGCTGCGTATTCTGATGGGTTCATCCTTCTCCTTACGCCTGTGCGGGTCTGCGTACCCGTGATCCTTGGTCTGATGTCTCCTACTCATTTTTGTCTACAGTGCGTGTATCTTTGTGCTTTTTACTTACCTGACTGTTCAATGCCTTTTATTGTACATGCACGTTGTACCTTTGATGTCATGATACTTTGAACTTTTAATAAACGGAGTAATGACAAAAAAAATATATACTTCACAAAATAAAAATATGTTCCAGATCTCATGTACACACTACAGGTTTGTTTGTTACTATGTAAGCAGAGAGAGGTCACATTCATAGTGATGATGTTCAATAAAAGTTTTTATTAAAAAAAAAAAACAAAAAAAAAAAAACACCATTTTAGAGTTTGAGTACCAAGAGATCAAGACAAGGTGGCTTCAACATGAAGCTTAAAGTATACCAAGGAGAAATACAAAGTTCATATCTTTATTTTAAATATAATGCTTGTTATTGTTAATCTGATGCTTACCAGAAAGACCAAATCTCGTAAACACCTAAATTACATGTACAAACAGCTTACTGGTCACATTTAGCCAATATAAGAAAAGAAAAGAAGTTGTCGGAATGAGAAGGCATAACATTGAAAAATCCCACCGCAAGATGTGGTCGCCAACACTGCTACATTTTCTTCTCTTTTATAATCCTTGGTAGAGAAATAGTTTCTGGGGAACTACTGAGACTTATAAATAGGGCTCCCTCTGTCATTGTACCAAGTGGAGTTTAAACCAAGTTAATGTATTTTAGAGAAATTTAAAGCCAAAAATCTATTGAGATTCTACAAGCACACTGAAAGAGTAGTTTCTTTTTGTATAGGTATTCTCTTAGTTAGAGTCAGGACAGCTCCACCAAAGTGAAGAAACTTAACAGCCATTATTTAAAGACACAGTAATGGTTCAATATAAGTCCAGCTTACGAAAGTTCACACAGAGTAGTAAATATTAATCTATGTAAGAGTACGATAAGTTTTATTGCTACATAGTACATTGCCCTTAGTTCTTCTCATCTGTTCTTTTTCTGGTCAGCGACAATTTCAAACATAGCTGTGCTACATGTTGACCCAAAAAACGAAAAGATCCTAGAACCCGAACAAAAAGGGATTAAATGTTTGTCTCTCTGCCGCTAATAAAATAGATTTTTGTAAAATGCAGGACTTTGTGCAGCAATAAAAGGCAAGTCTCAATTTTATATAACTATTTAAACTTTTTCAGTGTGTTATTTTATTATCCGTTTAAAACCATTACTGGACACTTGCCATTATACTCTAATTATGGCATTATGGACCTGATGATATCACAGTGTCGCAAAACAGGAGTTCAACATCACCACCTTAGTAACCAATATAATTACAAATCCTATGTACACAATGAGAAACCATTTACATATTGACAGTTAGAAAACAAAAATGTCTTGTTGGTACTAAAACCTTTACTGTAGCAAACCAAATATATTTACATTTTATACAAACACTTAACCTCCAACAAAATAGAAAAAAAAACATTTAAACCAATAAATGTTGGACTTCGAAGAACAGGAAAACGCAATTACCCATAAATTCAGGATACTTTTAATTTTTCCAAAAGTCACTTAAAATAATTATAATAAAAAAAAAACAACATTCTTCAGCAGACTTGTTAAGGCATCATTTGATGTCCTTTGTCCCTCTTACATTCTATTTGTTCCAGGCAGTTGATTTTTGTGTACAGAGCTCTGCTAGTCCCTTTGCATCTTTGTACACATGTTTAAAGTAAGAAAAGAAAATTAAATCCAAGAAAAAAGTCAGTTCCCTTCTTTCCTTTAAGAATGCAGTCTTCCTACTTCTACACACAAGTTTATTTTGGCCCAGATTATCCTTTGTTTTAAACGCAGTTATTTTCAGTAGATAACTTCATAAACTGTAGCCTTCTTGTCGCCAGATCCTGTGACAATGTATTTGTCATCTACGGAGATGTCGCAGCTCAGCACAGACGAGGATTCTTTGGACTAGAAAAACAGAGAAAGAAGAATAAAATTAGACACCAACAGTAGTAAATCAGTACAAATAATAAGCTATTCAAGAATGGCATTGGCCAGCTTACCTGGAATATACTGGCTCCGTATGGGGTTCTCCAAGCATTGAGAAGATTATCTTTTCCAGTACTCACAAACCACTTGCCTAAAAATACATTAAAACAAACATTTACTAATCAACGTAAATCTGGACTGTTAATTATAGGACAGTTGAACGCTGCAATTAGGTGCTGCTCCCAGCGACTTCAATGAGAGCTTGGCTCTAATTGACCAACACATTCACTAAAAGTGCGCACACATATATGCTTGCCTGCTTTTAGTAGTCAGATGGGGGGGGTGTTTGGACTAAAGCCCACTTGCTAAACAAACCAATCTGCATGCAGGAAAATGTAGACTATGAATAGATATACAGTGTAATACTTCGATATGAGTGAATTGTACCTTTAACTGGCCAAAGCAGCTCAGGTTTAATTTTACGAGTGTATGTACTCTGCTGTCACAATCACTAAAATATTTTAAGAGACTCAAATATGCATTAAAACTGGGAGGAAAGACATCCAATGAAATTGATCAAAGGTGCACTTTTCTGGCTGTTGGAGGATTGGGATAATGCAAAGCTCTGAAGAGGGCCAGCTCTATGTATTTTAAAATGCGTGAATGGAAATGCTAAATACACAACCATACTTAAGGACTACTACTCACCGCAATAGGCAAACTTTAATGAAAGCACACAGCTCTCATGTAGGTGCAGCTGATACTTGTCTGGTTTATTTACATGTAATACTTCGACATTACTACTCTCCATTCCGACTGCTAACCATTCACCAGTCGGACAGTATCCAAGAGAGAAGATCTGAAAGCACAGAGAAACGCATGTACATTTAACGTACAGTGTACAAAAGATTAAATGATTAACAACTTTCTATCCATCCCCGTGACACCAAATGTTCCATGCAGCAATAAAAAGATGAATGCCTCGTTAATCCAGTCACCTCTCAGAAGTAATTCTCCTTCAATGAAGTAGAATTTTGGCTTATTCATATTCTATTTTGTCATATGACAACACAAGTACTGATAAAAAACCGTGGTGATTTCCTGTGATTAATAACTGAATGCCGTTGCACTCGGAGGGAAAACAGCCAAAGGTATATGCAAAAAGTATTTCAGATTTATTCCCACAGCATTAATCTTATAATGCTTGAGATACTTTATGCCTTAAAGTTGGGGATTTTATTAGCGTTTTCTGCTAATTTGCCACTTATGCATGTATTAGGTACCAGCTGTATGATCATTAAAAAAATGAAAGTGTTTGCATATACTTGTTTTTTCCCCCCTTTTTCAGTGCAACTCCATTCCATTATTTGTCTTTATTCTATCTACCTGGTGGGCACAGGTAGGAGTATTTGCACCTTTACTTAAATATTAATGTGTATTTTCATTAAATACTTTTGGGGTGCCACTCTTCCCTTGTTATATTGTTTTCGTGTGAGTAAACCTGGGGAATAACCGAACACATTAAATAATGTTTTGTCTAAGCGGAAGAGCGCCTTTAACCTGAATATATGGTAAGGTTATGGACCAATGCATTTGTCTTACTGGGAACTTTAACACAGCATGCCTTTCACAATAGGCAGGCTAGAGCAGGCTTTATATTGGTTTATGTTCTTGGGTGACTTACAACAACCTAAATCTCTCCCCCAACCAGCTCTATTCATCCAGAGCAGTGATAAGTTACAGCATTACTATAAACACCCATTAAGGATCTTTATTTTTTTTTTTTTTTTTAAATGCATCACTTTCGCTCGAATGGCACATTGACAGAATGTATATAGCTCTACAGGACTAGAGATAAGGATGTACTGCATATAGCAATATTTGTCTCGTCCATCAGCAGCTTAACGGCTGTCACTAACATTACTTTGACGAAATGTGTCTCAGTGGACTATATATAGATATTGCCTACTGACTCTCCACTTGTAGCATCCTTAGCCAGATTAAGCCTACAAGGGTTTGTGTTTTAACACTTTATATATTTTAATACTTACTAATCATCCCTTCTCTGCTATTCTGTAAGCATTTTAAAAAAGAAGGTTTACCTCTATTCTACAGGGCAAAAAAAAGACTTGCAATATACAACATAACATGTTAAACATGTAGCATCGAAGCATGTTTTATGCTTTGATTTAAACAACTTGAAAAGCAAAACACGGTAGCGTAAATAAAATCTCCTGAGATCAAAAGTACAAGTCTGCGTGTTTACCTGAGATGTGAAGTCATGCTGCTGGAGTTGCCGTCCTTCGCGTAGATCCCAGGATCGTACGGTGTTGTCCAAACCTCCGGTCCAGAGTTTGGTGCCATCATTAGAAATGTCAATACAGCTGGCTCCATCTGTGTGGCCCTGGAATTGCCTGATAAGACAAACAAGATTGAATAACGATTTCCTGCCAGGACTCAAGGTAAACACTGCTAGCTGTTAGCTTTGGACTCTCTACATGTGTCATCTCTTGTAAGTCTAGTGAAACGGAAACACTCCTCCAGCTCCCTCCAGAGTTACACGAAATGCACCCACAACTTAAATACAGGTGTTAATGTTTCTATTGGAAAAGTAAATTCAGTCATAACTGAATTACATTGCATGCGTTGACAGGCACCTTCAGGTTTATTCTTGTAGATTTTTGCTTTCGATGCTAAATGAGTTAAAGCTATATAACAAAGGTGGCCATTATGTGTTTGAAGAAACGGTTACAAATATTATCTTGATTTAATATACAGATTGGTCATTCATTTCTATTACTAAGCAAGCGTTGAAACTGAAGTTCAACTCTACATCTTGATGTACAAAGATTTTTGAGTCAGTGCAGCAATGACACAACCAATAAGAACTATACTTTTTTTGATAAACCCTTGGAACAAGGATTATTATTTTTTTTTTAAAGTTTAATAAAGAGAAAAGAAATAAGTGTCTTATGTATAACTGGCTAAACATTTGTTATCCCTTACTAGCTGATTTCACGTGGGACAAAGAACCCTTCAATGATTCCAGAGTCTAAATACATTATGTTAAAAAACAAACAAAAAAAAAAAAAACTCCAAAATCTTTAAAACTTACATTTGGAATCCAAACTGCAATTAGAAAAAAATGTATTGTAGATTGTATTGATATAGCTAATAAGTTTGATAAAATATGGCAATTCAACCCAAAGAGACATAAAAATCTCCATATAAAGCGCTTTCCACTTCTTCGAAGCAAAGCATTTATGTAGGGCTACGTGCAAGAAAATATCACGTAAAACACTTTAGCAGATTCATAGCACTTTAAAGGAATCAAAACAATTGTGGTGATGTTTTGCCAAGAGAACACTGGCTGCGCTTGTTTAAAATTTCATCTGAAGGTAGGGAGGAGAGTTATCGGAGTCCCAAATCTGTCATGTGCCTGCCAAACAGCCTGTAAAGCCCTGTGGATTTACTCCAGACAGAATAGTTTTCTGGCCTTCCACGCAAGCAGGGTTGCCAACCTAATAGGATTTGAAAGATGTGCGCTACATACAACCTAGTTCTAAGAGCAATTAAATAAAAATCCGTGCTAAGCCTTGTTTAACCCCCTTGGCATTCACTGATGGTTTTAAGATATACCAACTGCCAGGGTTATAGAGCATAAAAAAAACCCAAAAGGTCAGTGCTCAAGGACTAGGTGTAAAATTCTGCTTGTGTTAATCAATATTTTAGGTTAACTAAGAGTATGACTATCTAATAAGAGAAAAAAATTACGTATGTATGGACCCAGCTTGTATCCCATAACAAGTGCAATTAGGGTACATGGATAAAATTCATAATACGGAGCAGCATTAGACTGCTACAGTGATTGCTGCTCATTTACATTGTGTGGTAGAATAGCTATCGTCTTTCTGGTCCACAAGACGCACAACAACCTGCGCATAGACATTTCACACTTACAAAATAAATAAATGTACAACATGCACAACATATATGCCTTAAAAAAAAAAAAAAAATCTACCGACATTGATATCAAGGAGTAGATTTTTTCCATATGCACTGAACATATCCTTCAGTAATTTACTTCAATGATGTATAAGGTTACACCAACAATTTTGGCTTACCTTACGAGAGTCTGGTTGTGTAAATCCCACACTGCAATGTTTCCATCACTACAACAGGAGAAGCAGACCTTGGAATCGGGGCTGATAGCCAGGGCATAGCAGGCAGGAGCAGATGATGTCAGCTCTGCTTTTATCCGTGGGGTAGGAGCTGCCAGGTCCCAAATGGATAAGGTGCTGGCTTCTCCTCCGACGATAAGTGTGCATCCGTCAGGCAGTAATTTACATGATCTGATGTAGTTATCTCTATTCTATAATAAAAAAAATTTAAAAAAAAGTTTATAGCAGAAATAGATTACAAAATTAGCTTCGTTTGCCCTAGTAAAAGCTCCAAACTGCCAAAATGTGCTCTTACATTACTATATTCCGAGTTATTTCCAGAACAATGAAAGCTAAACGGAGAAAATTTACACTCTGAACACTCAGAAGGTACTTCCTCGCACAAATATCTTTATCTATATCTATCTAATCTATCTATCTATCTATCTATATCTGCCTAGAAGGCAGATACCTAATCATTCAACAATGGAAACAAACTACCAAATAAGAACATTACCTACTATAGTGAGAAAATCAACTAGGAAACCCGCTGGTTCAAAATTAAAGGGAGAGCATACACAAAATAATTACCTTTAAGAACATAGCCCCCTCTGTAATTATACGTGTACAAGTATAGTTTGGGATTTACTAGCACATCAACCTTAACATTCGCAACTTTTGTGCATTTTTTGTGCAATGCTCCCATAATGTGCTGCATAAACGCTGTTAATGCTGTAAATTTGCAGTAATCTCCGTGTATTAGTCTCAAGGACGTATAAATATCACACCCCCAAAATGCGGATTTTTTTACGCATACACACACACACACTTTAGGATGATTACAAAATAGGAGGAAAAAGGTGCTGTGTGTTTACCATCTTACATGTATTTATATTTTAGAAACAATATTTGTACAGGTACATTCCTTCAGATTAAGGAGACACACAACCTGTATGTGCACAGCTAAAGAAGTCTGTGTCAACATACATCATGGCAACGCTAAATCCAGCGATTATGTTTCATAACCGTCAACTAACAATTTTTAACAACCTACTTGGCAAACAAAGAGTAAACACACTTTGGATACCGAGGAGACCTTCCCAGGACAAACAAAAAAAACACAAGACACAAATGAAAGAAAAAAAAAAAAAAGTCAGATTGATTTATGACAAGTAAATCAAAGCCCAAGAAGAGGTCAACAATGACACAGCGTATGTCAGCTACAACTCTAAACAAATCTGACATCTAAAAACATGGTTGCATTGCTGCCAAAAAGAAGCTAAAAAGGAAAAATCCTTTAGGTATCCATAAAATAAAAATTCTAGCCCACCTGTCCCAAAAACACCTACTACAATAATCTTAACACAGACATCATTGGCCTAACTCTGGAAAGAGGACTTCAGTGGTTTCCTTGACATGAAAAGCCATTTATTGAGATTCTCCAAGGAGGAATTACCCTTGTGACTCTAGTTCCTGTTCACTTACCAAGCAGTCCAGCTGAGAGACGGGGCTTTTGTTGCCTGGTTGGCTAATGTCCCAGACTTTGACGCATCCTTTACCGCCAGTGTACACGTGCCTCGTGGGGTTACTGATGGTAACCGCGCACACAACTTCACCATGATTTAGAGTGTTTATCTGCCGTGCGTGCCGAGGGATTCCTGGACCAATCAGAGCATCAGGAGGGAAAGGGACCGGCTGCATTTGACCATCTGCTGTGACATGAAATGAATAGGCCCTGGGTGGGAAACAAATAAAAATGTGATACAACGGCCATAATTTATGAAAGAAAACAAACACAAATTTACATGATTAATGTGAATCTATTGTTTGATTGGGCACCAACTATACATCCTATTTTACATGTACAAACTGATAAATAGTTATAGGGTACTCACTTCACTCATGGCTGATAAGGGTTATGGCAGATTGCTTACATGAAATGCTTTTGCTTTAGAGAAAAATATTTTTCAAATACTAATACAATGACCACACTTCCAAGAAAAGGACGATAAAAAGAAATGATCTCTGTGCTTATGTTACTTTGCAAGGAATAAAATCACTTCACTTGCGAACATCGTTATGGAGGGCCCTTGTGATTAAAAGGGAAACCATCAGTGTCTAGCAGGAGAAATGGCCAACTCTGCTGGGCAGTTACTTACGGTTTTCCACCTGGGATTCCTGCCAGGTTTGGGGGCATTCCTGGCACTCTCATATGTGGAGGGGGATCAAACCCAACCTATAAAAAAAAAAATTAAAAAAAAAAATTATTGATTCACCGCATTCCATCTTTACAAATAGACAATTAAACTTAATCTGAATTTATACAATACATACATTTAAAAAAGTGTTAAGCAATATACAACGTATCAATATTAACCTTCCTTGTAGTATTAATGTCTCCGCTTACCATTGGAGATCTTCCATAAGCTACCACTGCAGCAGCAGCTGCAGCAGCACTCATTTGCGGGGACATGTTATGTAGGCTAGCATACGCAGCTCCGGGGCTTGTCAGCTCTCCATTCATGCCTGCATGAGGTACCATACCAAAAGGCGATCCATAGGGACCAGGAACTGCCAATGGAGTCCGCAGACCTGCAGCAGCTTTCAGAAAAAGAGAAATGGAATGCCAGTCATGAGTCACGACAGACACGTCAACAAGATGTTATTTGTGCGAGACAGACAATGGGTGCTTCAAAAAAGCTATACAACTTACAAGGTACTCAACAGAGGCCGACTTTAGAGCCAATAAAACGCCAGCATCTCTGATTTATCCAATTTCAACTCAAAAGGTAACCTCCAAAAATGGTTCTTGAGAATTGTTTGCCACCAAACTCACATGTGATGGATTGTATTTTCGCAGGAAAAATGCCTAATCCTAATTACTTGTAAAAAAAAGAACCCTGGCCTGATCATAGACAGACAGTTAATTTACAATGTAATTAGGTGATTTGTTCGCAGCTCATTTGGCTCACCATGCATCACGCATGATAATTTCCAAGTAAATGTACCCACAAAAGGCACATCTATCTATGTACACAGAAACGTTGAAGTTGCAGCACACACTAGCTTTGAAAGCAGTTATCTTTTTACAGCACAGAGAATTTGTTTCGTAGCTGAATTCCTCAGCCCATTCACCGCAAACTTTTCCTCATGTTACATGGTCTGTTCTTTGTTTACAATTTAGTTGCCTGTGCCAAAACCAAAGATAAAGGTTGAGAGATCTGGAATTAATCTTATCGTAGGCCAGACTTCTGAATTTTTAATAGGCCCTTCAAAAGGGGGGGGGGGATGGATTTCTTCAATGGTTTACATGAAAGGACTCTGCTGTGAATGTAAACATCAATGCATTTCATTGGCCATCTGCATACAGAAATGGGAATTATAATGGTTTGAGGACAGCATTACATTGAGAATACAGAGGTAGACACGTTCTACATGCCTTTGTGAAAAGTGGAGTATTTGGAATTAAAATAAAGTCAAGTGTAAACAGTTTGAAAGTGGGGCAAGCTGTTGATAATGGAGAACAAACATCTGTTATCCATCAAGTCTCCCTGACGGGAGCAAAAGCGTGCAAAAACATATTTAAGATTCATTGGATATTATGTAAGCAACGTATGCAGTATATAAATAGCACAGACTAAAGGGAGTTCTCACCAGCTTGGTTAATGAGCGGGTCCATGGATGGAGGCTTGCCAAGACCTGGACGCAGACCTGATGTAGCACTTGTGCCGGGAGTCGGTACATCACTTCGCGGAGTTGGCGTGCTTGATTTTAGAACAGGCGTGCTGGCTTTTTCATGCTAGTATCATTAAACAAATTAAATGAGTATTATTTTTAATCCGGGCCATATTACACAATTTATCACAACAGCAGCTGGGATATTGGGCACCCACTACCCATTCCTTGAGCCAATTTTCATAAATCCACACAAAGTTGACAGCGTTAACGTTTGAGAAAGAAATGTTTGACCTTTAATTCTTCTGCCAAAAATGAAAACTCAGATCTTCAGAAAGCGTTACGCATTTTGCTAGCTACAGCAGTATAAAAGACTGTTTCTAACTAAGTTCTAAGCCTGCATATAATTTCCTCAATGTGGTCTTTTCACGGAGCTTGACAAATTAAGGACTATCTGGCACAAAATAACATTCTACATCCCGTGCACTTACAATTGGCCTACTAAGCTAAATGGAAAATAAAGGTCTCATGAATTTGCCATCACTTAATTCAGGGATCAGTGCCAAGATAGCTTCATGTTTGGTGTGGTTATTTTCTTTCCAGTGCAAGGCGTTCAGATTACTAATAGCTCTTGTAAGAACACATGGCTGATTTCTGCAACAGCGCTGCGCGTAATAAACAAATAGAATAAAAATCAAGGCCGCTAATCATGTGCCGTCACCAAAGAGATTGATGTGACAGACATAAAACAGCAGATGAATGGTGTATGGTGTTAGTATGCCTGTTTTGCAAGGGACATGTATATGATTTATTCATGGTGATAATTGCTCATATGTTCGCTACGCTCCCAATCGTGAACTTATATGCATCCTTCAGTAGCTGTTGCAAGGTATGAAAGAAAAAATATATACTATTCCATGGCACACAAAAGTGGGAATCTTTCAGAGTTAGATGGCCAATATAACAATTATAAAATTAGTTCTAAAATCAAGTTATCACTCAATTCATTTGAAAGTAAGTTTCAAAATGTAAAAAAAAAAAAAAAAAAAAAAAATGAACACAAAAAACACCTAAAATATATATATTTATAAAAAAAAAATCTAATTTCTTACCATGCTCATTTCCTTTGATTTCAATGACGTAGAGCTTCCTGAAGATGCAGTAGAGGCCGGACTGCTAGACACATCCTTTTTCATTAAACGACTTTTGTCAATGCCATTTTCTCTTGGTGAATGAGCCGGACTTGCTCTTGGGGATGAAGGGTCCTACAAGAACAGCCAACATTTTGTAGAAATAAAATAGGTATGCCATGTTTCTAACAAAAAATAAAGTTAGCCTGTTATAGCTAGAGTCTTGCACGCGGACTGCATTAATGGGTCAAAGGCGAGATTAAAACGGAAATGATCCTATCCAGGTTAATATATTAAGAGCATGTGATCTCTGCATGTGCAATTCTTGCCCAAACGCTATTTGGATGTCAGTAAGGAGAAAGAATTCTGAAACATTACCTCATTTGATACATCCACTACCAGATTGTCATCACTTTTGTCACCATCACTATCCTGTTAAAAATAAAAATTAAAGTAGAGTAGTTTGCAATAAAAACGGAGTTTGTCAATTACGTATTCAGTTAGTTACACACCAAGGAAAAACAGATTTTAATTTTTTTTTTTTTTTTAAGCCTACTTTGTGTGTTGGGGGAAATAAAATGTTTGCATGCAAATTTACACAGAATTTTTTTTATTTTAGGTGAAAGGATGGTTCATTAAATACATTAAATGCCAACCATGTGCAACAAGTGGGAACTGAATCTAAAAGGAACACGTGCAAATTTTATTTTCATTATAAAGGGTGAACACAGAAGAAAGAACAGAGACAACATGGTAATCCCCAGGGATCTATGACACAGATCAATGTTGTGTTTGATGATATTTCTGATATAAGAAGACTAACCCCTGCTATTTCTGAATACGATGTTATCTGGGTTTCTGAAACCCTTGATACTCTGCCTTTGAAATAGAGAAATATGTATTATTCAAATTAGTGGGTAGAGTTTTAGTTTGACGGCGATCTAGAGCGAGGCGGAGTGAAT
Organism: Sceloporus occidentalis; assembly: GCA_023333645.1. NCBI lineage: Eukaryota > Metazoa > Chordata > Lepidosauria > Squamata > Phrynosomatidae > Sceloporus > Sceloporus occidentalis. The sequence continues at coordinate 7,476,833 of JALMGF010000024.1, read as the reverse complement.
TTTAAAAAAATTAAAAAATCGGGTACTTATTATTCACCTTATATTTATTTAACATATTAGATAGCACCACCATATTCCTCAGTGCTGTACAATGAGATTTATAAACAACTGAACGTCTATTTCCCTTTCTTTTTACAGGATGTAAGGGTGAGATGCCACTACAGAATAATTAAACTGCCTGGCAAACAAAAGCACAGGATATAGTTCCTATACAATTAACCTACTTCTGTTAGATGCCGTGTTGAAAAGGGTAACTTACTAAACACTATGCACATTTTCTTTTTTAAATAAAATAATTCTTTTTTTTCTATTCTTGTCTCTAATACCTACTGAAGTCAAATGAACTCAATTACGCCATTGTGGATTTAGAGAGGTGTTTAATATATCCTTGAACACTGGCAACCAATGACAAACGACTAAAATATTTGACAAAAATTCTATATATATTATCTTATAGTACTTACATAATGGCTGGAATCTTTATCCTCCACTTTTCTCTTTTTGATGTCATTGGAATAATCAGGTCCATTCCGTCGTTTATCATTGCCGCGCAGGCTATCAGAGACCAACAGGGAATTGCTCTGTCAAAATAAAAAAAAAAAAAAGGAAAAAGGGTTTATCAGACATTCTTTTCAAAGTCTGAGTTTTTCTAAAAAGTGTATTGACTAAAATTACTTTATAAATTTTATTTATAAATGTCATCGTATTTGCGGCAAATCTACCAATTCTCTGTGGGGTTTTGCTTCTTGGACATACATGTACGCATTACCAGAGGTAATAAAATCTGAATAAGTACTACACACATCTCCCATAGGGAAATAAGAACTGGTGCTAGGAAATACATTTTATATCAATATTGCCTACATTATAGTGGGAGGAGGCTTGCATCATCTTGGAATGGAAGACCATTCTAACTTGGTCAGAAAGACTAATATGAGCAATAGAGAAAGACAAACAGCTAGTATGCATCTTATTATAATTTGGCATAAGTAGTATTCTGTACTAAGGGAATACTAGATTTCAGTTTGAAGACTGGCAACAAACCAGAATATTGACGGTAAACAAATGGGCAATATAATGCTAGAGTAGCTGAAGAGCAATGTATATAACCTGGCATCCTACTGACAACTCAAAGCGACGGCCGAGTACAACTAGCAATCTTTTGTCAATTCACTGAAACAAGCATAGGTTTTTAGGTATGCTGTCCACAGGTTACCGAAACACAAACTTGGGAGATCATTCTACCGTCTCACGATGGGTTAAACATGGCTGGCAACTTAAAATTATACTTCGCACTACCGCAATAGGCCCTACCTTTCTCATATTATAAAGACTTAAAGGTCCTACAGCCGCTTAAAAAATTGTAAGCGGCAGCCATTAGCAAGCAGGGCATATTATGGCAATTAGAGAAGCGAGCTAGCAGCACTCTTGGGCATTCCTCGGCCTCCACCTGGTAGCAATTAAGATATTTTGTGTCATAATTTCTTCCTACATTAGCTTGCGCAGAGCAGGGAAGATGATGAATGCTGCCATTAGAACAGCCGACGACCCCCAAGCAGCACACACACCTGGTTTTATGTACACACTTAACGCAAATAAGGTTATGTTAAAACACATATAGAGCCAACAGACCTTTTGGCGCTCGACAACCGTAACATTAAGCATATGCTAAACACATTAACTTTTTAAGCTTTTCCTACAATTTGTGTAAAACAACGAGGACAGGATCGGTTCAGTGACAATTCATTTGTGCACGTTGGACCTTAATCTTTTGTAAATTCATCATTATAGAGTAGAAAAAAAATACAAAATAATTCTATTATTTCTCAACTCTTAAACTGAGTTATGTGTAAGAAGCACCTTTTTAGCTGTATATAATAAAAAAATAAAAAAAATTACAGTTAAGTAGCATAGGTGATAAATCAAAGAACCTTTCGTATTTTGGCAAATCTAGGGAACGTAATAACATGAAAGGCTTTTCGCCTGAGAAGGCCCATGAGCACAGAGCATGCTGGGAAAGTGATTAATTTGCTTTCATGAGGACTACAGCGATTATTAGAATATAGTTATATATATATATATATATATATATATATATATATATATATATATATATATATGTATGAAGGTTACGCATTAATTACTAGGGTCACTGCACCAACTCCTAATGCAAGAGAAGATGCGGGGAAGATAACTGCATGCGTGAAAAGGTATTAATGGACAACTGCTGTGAGAAAGAAGATAAGTTTCGCCAAATTCCTTAAACGCTAAACACAATTGCAGGGTATACGTTAACGTAAGGGTGTAGAACATACATTTTTCAGCTCCCACGCTCCACATATAGCATGCTAGGCACATCACTATTGCATAAAATATAAATTTTATATCCTTTCATTAAAGTTTTACTGTAGTTATGTTATTCGTGTTTAAGAGATTTAAAGAAACGTGTTTTTCTCACTACAGTTGTCCTTTAAGCTCGGCTCCCTCTAGTGATCAAACTGGGGAGGGGAGGATACCGACGGCTTGCATCATCAGTACAAATAAACGTATGACGGGTGTAAAGAAAGGGAATTTTCAATAATAATGCTTGTTTTAAAGAGAGGGCCCCGCCTCTTCGATATACCTACACTCATTGACACATTTTCATTTCAGAGCCTCAAAGAATAATAAGTAAACCATGTGGTTCAACCCCAAATGTCTTTTATAAAACCAAACTGTTCACATCAGATTTTATTGCTCAGGTCGCTCCCATCCTCTTCAGCCCCAGGAATGTTTTTTTTTCTCTTTTGCCCCCCAGGGGAAAAAAGGTCAACCTTTATGTGATTGTTACTGGGAAGTCCAGACAATGGCGTGACTAAGCGTGTGCAGTTCTGTACACTAGTCCATTGAAGAGCCGAATAATTAAATAGAAAGTGTAACAACGGGGTATTGATCCTAACTTGCTTACAGGGCAATAAAGGGACAGTGAATTTACATTTCTAAACAACCTAACAGTGATGTCAAGGCAGTAAATTCAGAGGTGGGAGGGAAAAATGATAAATGGCACTTAGGTGGTGCAGACAGATGCTGCAATAATACCCTGCAGGGGGAAAAAAAAAAGGCCAAACCTACACATAAAGAAAGGGGGTTATAGGATTTTCTCCTGCTCGGTGCAGCTATTCAAAAGGAACCTTTAAATAGATGAAGACTGAATATTTTTCTTATTGTTTTACAAGTTCTTTAAAAGTTTGGTGGAAACTCAAACTACCCCAAAGTAAACTATATCAGAGGTTGTATTTAAATTGCCTTGGCTTAAAATCATTATAAAGCCAGATGAAACTGTACAATGTCTTTCCCCCCCCTTTCACCTCAATGATAATAGACCCTCTTTGTTCCCCCAACCACACATGTTTTACCCCCCAGTTTACTGAACCTTAAGCTTGTGTCAGGATCAAAAGAAAATGACTTTAATGGCATTAATGTTTATAAAGGAAAACATGAAATTGAAAAGGATCGTTAAAATAGAGCTCTAACTAAAGAAACACTAAGAAAGCTGTTAGGGTGTTGTAGGGACCGAGCCTGCAATTGTAATTTCAGAAACATTACGGATGTAATTTTAAATGCAACTTTGCATGATGCAGTGAATAACCCCAAAATAATGTGAATAGCAGATCTCAGCTCCTCCTGAGAATGGGAAGACTGTTCATCTGGTTTGTTGCCATTTAAGTAGTTTTACGCTTTAATTAGGTATCCATCAGTGCAGAGGATTTGCAAAAGGTGCAGAAAACAAAACAAAAAAAAAAACATTGAAATAGGATCACAAGTCTGATTACTTACTGTTCCCGGCTCTCTGTCTGCCCTCGAAGAAACCCAGAAATGCACAGACATGTCCGTTCAGACACATAGGCAAGAACAGAAAAAAAAAAGGAGGAAAAATTAGAACACAAGTCAATTTTTTTCAAATTGATTTTATTTTTAATGGAGTCATTTCACATTCCTAATACAACAAAAACTGTTTACAGGAAGGTGTATGAAATACTAACATTAAACAGAAACGTCTATTCATTTACCAGAATAATTTAGACGCCAAGTGCAAGCGTGCCCCTTCTAAAACAACGCAGATGCGGCTCAGCATTAATTTAAATACCGCTGTGTGGGTTTCTCTGCATCACATTGATACTAGACAGTAAAACTGCAAAGCAGTGTGCTCCTTGCCCTTCCTCTGGCAGTGATGGGGACACCAGACAGAAGATTAAAAACCACAAGCTGAAGTGGGTTTCTTACTTAGTTTTTACTAAGAATCAGCTATGGTCTACCACATCCTTTAAAAAAGAAAAAAAAGTGTACAGGACAGAAAAACATTTGTTTCCGTTCTTTGTTGCTACATACGCTTTAAAAATGGAACGGTGGTTCAGTTGCAACGTCTTCAAGCAACAAGATATATAGATACAGTTATAAGCAAATCCATGCCTTTGGTTGAAGGCGAGTTCAAAATTCACAAACAACGTTATTGCCCCTTCCGCCCCCCCCCCCAAAAAAGTTTCGTTCTTAGGCACCCGCAAATCGTGAATTTCGCAAACACAGTTGTCTCCTCCAAAAATGAGGAATAAGTAGATACAAATCACTCAAAAAGTAGTGGGAGGTGGCACCCCCTCCCAAATGAGTTGATGAAGAAATCCTACTTGGGCTCGCCCTATCTCTCACCTCTGTGGTGGTCTGAATCGTGATGTTTCTTGTCCTCTTTCATGGACAGATGCGATTGTCCACCAAGTGCACTAGAAAGGGCAAGGAGGCCAGCACTGCTTCCAAGGGGTGGAATCCCAGGGCCCTGAAGGCCTGATGGATGAGGTGTTAGAGGCACTGGCGGTCCATGGCTATGAGACAAATGCTGGGCTTGCAATTGCTGCTGCTGTGGCGATGGTGGACGACAGTCACCCCACGCAAGAGGTTTGGAAGTATGGCAAGGAAGCGAGAAAAAGGAAGAGAAGAAGAGAAAATTCATTAGACAAGAAAAAAAAAAACCCAAAAAAACCCAAACCTTTACAGATTACTCAATTAAAATGCATATTGAACTGAAAACAAGGAAACTTAGGTTTTCTGTTTTAATGAAGGTTTGGACACAGTTGTATTCTTAACAAAAGGGGTAGAGAGTAACATTAAGAGCTATTAAATATTGTGTGGGGGGGGGGGATTTATAGAACACTCCATGTATTATATGGAACAACTTTAACTACCATTAACACCAGAATTATTCTTTATATCTTGTGGAGCACAAGGGATGTTTGAAAATTTCAAATGCTAAAAATTAGTTTAAGACAAATTAACGATCATAATTCTCCAAGCTAGCCAACAGCACACACAGGGGTAGGTGGCCCATTTCTAGTAGGTAGATTTATGGACTATTACTTGATCCAACAAGAAGGGATGGGGCACTATTATATATAGAACCAGGTAAGGTTATTAACCTTCAAGTGTCCAACTGACATTGCACCCTTCAATGGGATGTTTGTTCTAACAGTAAGCTGTGTTTTGAGCTCTTGGCAAACTTCAAATCACAATGTCTAAGTTTCAACAAGAAATGCTTCAACACACACGCATTGGGGACTTATCAGTATGTGTGTGTATAATTATATATATATATAATTATATATCACACACACATACATATATATATATATATATATATATATATACACACACACTGATAACATCGGAGGATAGGATGTTAAGACATTTGAAATTCTGTTTACACAATACACAATAACTAGACTATATGAATGCTATTGAACTGTTCAGTAAATTTAGATGCTGATTTGTGTGCATGTTACAAAAGACAAAATAAATTGCAGGACGGTTGTGTTTTAGCTCCTTGACTTTACAATACATTATACAGTTCCAGCTCATAAGCTTCTGCTGCAGGAAAAGCTTGGCTGGTCCTGTATAATATACAACTAAATCAATGAGATTTCAATCAAAAAAACACATAGAGACAGCTAAGTCCTTCCAGTTGGAGAAACTTGCCAGTATCAGTCTTTCATAATGCATGGGGAAAGAGCATGAAAACCACAACCATCCTACTATCTCTCCCTACAGCGCATAAACTCCGCTGTTAAAAGTAAAAAGTTAACTTTAGCTACAGAGGGAACTTCTCCCTCTTATATTAGACTGCTATTGCCATTATAAGGGCAAGAGGTTGCTTCATTCACAGTCTTAAAACATTTGCAATTATGTTCGGTGTAAAACCAAAAAAAACACCCTTAATAAAATGATACGTTTTCCATTATTCCTACTGCCTTAAGAAACAGCCTTTCACTCAGTGCAACGAGATTCTAGGAAGGGGTCTTTATTTGCAATAACATTTAAAAAAAAAAAAAATTCAGTTTACACGTATGCCTATAAATTAGAATATAACATTCTACCAACAACAAAGAGCGCACGCTTCATCAAACACATTAACGCCTCGAAGATGAGAAAACGGATACTCGATCGCTGGAAATTATAGTATTGGTGCCCAAAATCATTCTGTGAGGGCAGCAGCATGACATCTAAATACAAGAGAATATCGAGAACGTACGCAACAAAATCTGCAGCATAAAATTCAATCTTGCATTCCTGGAAAAAACCCCACAATGCAAGCACATCCTATTTTAGAGTTCGCTACAGTAAATACAGCTTTAGAATATACATTATCTGCTCAAAGACTGTTAATCCATCACATTCTGCAGGGAGGAAAAAAAAAATCCCTATAACCGATAAAGGGGGATTTGTGCCCACTGCACCGGGATTAGACATGGCTTTCAGGAACCTCAATAAGAAAAACTCCTTGAAGGAGGCTCTGTTGTCGTGAAAAATTCATACCAATAATAGTGTGTGCGGGGGAGGGGGGGATTGCAAATTGTATGAAGTCATCCAATGTTTTTAGAATTTTTATTTGATGACACTATATACAGCCCTAGTTATTTATAGGCTTGCAAGGGATTAACTAGATACGCGCACAAATAAACCCTCAAGAGGTTAACCTCATCCTCTTAAGCCTCACACACTACAATCCGAGATCTAGCTGGCAACCACAGCCAAGGAGCGAAATAAACCAGCATCTCGCTAATCCTTTAGCCAATCACTTCATGCAAAGCGAGCCCGTTAGGAGGCAGACAACTCAATCCGCGGATGCTGGCTCACAGCAAACGCACAGACCTTTGACAGAATGCTAAACCATCATAAAACATTATGAAAGAATAGAAGACGGCATGCGGAATCGGCGCCAAGAAGCACGCCGAGTTAAAAAGGTTCTGAAAGGGATCTTCAGATAACAGGTTAGGCTGCCAGTCAGGCAAGAGCAGCGTCTTAAGGGCAACTGCTCCCCTACTGTAAGCGCCAGCGCTGGCTAGGGGTATTTAGCAACCCGCTATTTAACTACAATGGCTACGACTCAACAATCCTCTGACAAGGGGAGATGTTCAAACAGTTGGATGTCTGCCCTGGTTTCCTCACTACACACTGCTGGGGTAATGTCTGAAGATGCCGTACTGCAATACGCTCCTGCTTGCGCAGGGAATACCCATGAAGGCACATGCATCGAAATGTGCCCACTTGTGCAACAGAGCCGTCGGGAAACTGAAATTAAATATTTGCTTGGCTGGCTCGTTTGTTTAAGCCTTTGCGAAAATATTTAGGCTGCCACCAAACACAAAAATTTGGAGTTCCTGGGAAACTCAAACCACACACGGGATGGAGGACTTAAGTCTGGCTTATTTGCATTAGAAAACTCATGATCTTTCACACTCATAATAGCTGTCTAAACCGTTAAATTACTATTTCTTTTCTCGGTGTGAAAGACGCTGCTCCTTAGGAGCACGGCCCCCCTCCATTGTTCTGTCTACTAAGTCTGCCTGCTCAACAATACTGACAGCTGCTATCAAACTAAGCTGCGCATACTTCCAATGCAGCTGCTGCTTGTACTAACAGACAGGCTGCTGAAGCCCCCCTCCCCCCTCGGGGAGACAGGTTGACACACTGCATGTTCAATGAAGAGGAGCAAAGGGGGCCACTGAATTGTCAACCCAATTTTCTGCTCCTCTGCTTTTCCAGGATCCACCAAGCATATGCCAGGAGCAGGCAAGCTTCTGCATAACCGCGGACCATAACACTGCCCCCGACGTGTATTAATACACAAGAACGAGGGTTCAAATACCGGACGTACTGTGGAAAGTTTGTGTCCGGCGTGGAAACGTATGACCGTTGTGTTTATTGCGCTAGTAAAGGATTAAGTACATACTGGTTTTAATCCTGGTACAAGAGCGGTTCATACATAAAATGAGGATACCACCAAGGTCGTAACTGAGGGGTTTTTTTTTTTTGTTTTTTTTTTAGGATGGGGGGGATAAGATTTTAAAGGGTGGCGGGATCCAGGAGTGAAAAAAGGCTGGGGAGGAGGGGTGGGAGTGGATGTTTATGCAAGGCTAAGCTGTCAAGTGTAATAAAGCAGACCGGATAAACCGTAAGCTGAAAATCCACTGAAGCTCCCCATTTCGGGGGAGAAAAAAAAATAAAAAAAAAATAAAAGCTATTAAAAAGGAAATGAAGGTCACCGTCCCAGTTTATTTCACCTAATTGACTGCCAATGGCTTACCACAGGCAAACCAACTGCAGATCTGCAATTGAGAAACTGATGAAAGGAGCGTTTTCAAGCTGAGACTCATTCTTTCATAAGCACTAATCCTCCTGCACTCTTATGTGTGTTTTTTCTCTCTTCTCCATCTCCAGTTGGGATGTAATTTTAAACACAGATGGATTAACTGGTCCCATTGTCTGCAGACGTCATTTGACTATGGCACTGTTAATCCATACAGCAGCATGTCTAATTATCATTACAAAGTGTCTGAGGGAGTCATAAAGACCAGCAGGGCATCTTCTCACAAGCAATTAACATAAATTGATAAATGAGTAATTTGAATCAGCTCAAGCCGCTCACATGAATAAAATCAGAAAGGACAGCTCCTTGTTTCGGCTACTTCTTTAGCTCGCGCTGGAAGGGCAGAAAGACCGCAGAAACACTGTAGACTTTATGTGGCGGGAATAATTGAATTCACACAGAGGGAGGAATGCATGGCTCAGTGCAATCGTTCGAGCGGAACAAATCGCTTGTGATTGACAGCCAGTAGGAGGCACCATTAACCAATCAACATCATTTATCACAAAGACGAAACATGCCAAAACCCCTAAACATTAGGCTGTATATGTTCTATTAAAGTGCAGAGGCAAGCTCCTGTGTCAAAATGTTAATTAAAAAAAACAACAAAATCACAAGCCCTTAATGAAATACAAAAAATTCATCAAATTCCAAAAAAGTGAGCTTTTATAACAAACGGTTCAGTCCATGGTATGAAGCAACATACAGAGTTCAATACAAGCTCAATACAAATCGGATTATAAGAAATGTCCACTTCTTGAACTTTGAACTGCCACCATTTAATACAGAGGGGCAGGCAACAGCAATGGTCATCAAATAACATTAACAGCTACTGTTGCCCAGAAGGTCACGTCAGCCATCTGTTGAACTGCTACTCCCAGGATGCTCATCGGTCATCCTAAAAGAAATGTTGTTTTAACTGCTAGCAGGGCATTGTGGGATCTTTAGGCCACTGCTACCCCAATCCATTAAAATAAATAAATCAGAACATTGTACAGCTTTATCTTGTGCGTTTAAATGAATAATGTCAGAGTTAAGCTATAGATTTCATATTGTGTTGATATTTGTCACACACAAACCTTATGAGTCTCCATTTCCATAACAGGTGATTTTTGGAGAGCGATATTTATATTAAATCCTAAAGAATAAACTAGATGTACACACACAGCTATACATTATATATACATGTGTGTGTACATATATACACACACACACACACACAAATTAATCAGCACTTGAAAAGCAGATGTGTTAATGAGATCATGTTCCAAGCCAAAGGATTATCTCGTGGTAATCCAAAGCATAAACATGAGGGAGGGGAGCAATGATTACTGGGCACAAAACAATGCATACATTTACAACAAAACAAATAAGTAAAGAAAGGTGGTTATACACACTGTAGGAGGTAGACCTGGAAGGCCACGTACCCCGATGATGGCATTCAGCTCTGCCATTGTCACCTGCTTGGCACGCTCTACGGCCTGAGCCACCTGTTGTTGATGCTGCAAAGAAAACATAAAAAGGACCATTTTACAAGAGAATAATAAAAAAAAAAACCCACCAAGACATGGTGATAAATAAAACTGGATGTGAAAAACATTAAGAGTAGCTAAATAATTAACTTTCACTGGAAGCATAAACTGTTCAAATAGAGTGAACACATATGCATGATGGGTATAGTAATTCCTCCATGATAAAATAAACTACAGGAACTCGAGAATCTCCCCCTCCCCCACATTATCCAGTAAGTGTCCATGAGTATGTATCTGCAGTGGATGAGATAGCTGGAACAGATGTTCCTCAGATAAAGTTAACATTGTAAAGTCAACTCATTTATAGAGAAGAGTTGTAATTCCACTTTAGAAGCCTTGCATTTTACTTACTTCCTGAGAAAGAAATGGAATGACTTGTGCACAAATTGTGTTCAATCTCTTGGCAATTTCTGTCTGCAATAAAAAAAAAAAAAAAAAAAACGATAGATGTTAGCATACAAAAACATTAAAAAAAAAAACTAAATTAAGGAAAAATATACAGTGTTCACACAATGAATGAATAAATGTCTTTATTCCCAGCAGAAACAAACTCGTTTGTTACAAAAGTTAAATGGTACACAAAGTAATCTAGAATAGGACAAAACGATTTATTTGTGTTTCTCATTCACAATCACATGTTCCAGGGGCTAACCTCACTCCAAGCCAACACAAGGTGGACCACATGCAGCAACCAGGTTTCTTTGGTTGGTTTAAGACAGTTTATACAGTTAGTGTAAATTAAATTTAATAACCAATTACCATAAGTCACATATATAGTAACCAGATATGTCATTTTATTTATGTAATCCAGGTTCTAACCTCAGCCAATCAGCTACAGACAGCGATCATCATCTTAGCCATATAACATGACATGTCCACAAACTGCTTCCAACTATATGTTGTGACCAATGGCATCCACCTTCAACCAAGATGTGTGATTTGTATTTATAGTTAAGCTTTTAAGATCACGTGACTTTTACAGCTCATCTGTCTTCACTTGGCACATGAGGAGGACATTTTCAGCAAATTAATTCTCCATTTCCCATGACCTCTTAAGGAAAATTGCATTGGGATTCTACTGCCTGTTTAAATGAGAAGCTGGAACATTCCCAGGGGGGGTCTATTTGCAACTTAAGAGGGAAAAAAGTTTTATCATGTATCTGCACATAAGGATTAGGATAAATGGAGTTTGGCAGATCAATAAATTACAATTATGCATATTAATATAAGCCGTTATTAACTGGCTGCCCTGACTTTTCAGGTTTTGAAACCAAGGAAGGAGAAAAAAAAATTAGCTAATCATAGGAGGCAGATTTCCCTTCAGGTTCTGAATGCCACAACATACATGGAATAACAATGTACAGATGTAGTCCAATCATGGAATATAAGGCAGCCATATCCAAAACAAAAAACCATGATCGCAACAGTCATGGCCGGATAGCATAGCAATAATTGTCCGGGATTTTTTTTTTTTTTTTTTGGCAATACAAACTACAGCGTACCATCTCAGGAAAAGCCTCTCGTATCTGTATGGCAGCTCTCAAAGCATCTCAAGAGCCCTTAATTGTTTATGTTCTTAATGCCGAGTCTCTCGAGTGCGTTCATTTTTAATAGCAGGCTCAAGTACTGAGCCTATGAAAGGGCGGCAAAGCATCTGCAGTCATTGGTTCTCGCTACTTGAAAGACGGTCTGGGTTTATTTGCAAATGACAAGCTTGTGCAGTGCCCTCCACTCAAGAGCTGCCATCCTATGTGAAGCATCATTAAAATTAACAGGAACAAACATTGGTGCATTCTGTAAAGCCAAGCACAGAGCAGGAAGCAAGTCTGTATGGGCGTTTTTGGCTGATGTTCTTGACAAACAATGGCTCAAATGTTTGACAGCTTGTGTGTGCAAATTTGAATTTATGTCAACAAGGCATTTGGACTACAACAACAACGCAAGAGTTTTTGACATCCAGCAGTTCACGCTACTGAGAGATTTAAGGTCGCTCACTTCCAAGATTTAAGGCTTGTGGCCGATAACACACATGAGATCACCTGCTGTAAGGACCCCTGAGACCTGTGGTCAGTCACCGAGTGCCCACTGACACTCAGTTCGCCCAATGGCCAGATCACTACCCGTTCAATGGCCTACCTGGCTCATGGAAGATCACCAGGACTGCACACAACAGAAAGAATAGCTGTGACAGAAGTCTCAGGGCTCTCCCTGAAAAACATACTTTCTTGTAACTAATCCCTAAAATGGAAAAGCTTAGTTTTAGAGGAAGTATTTTCTTCTCCGAGTTATGTAGGTTAGGGCCTCAAAAACCTAGGTTTTCTTCTCTGATGGTTTATAACCTCCCTTTATCTGCAGACCTGGTGGTTGCCATTGTTGTCAGTTGTGATATTCTAGATGACTTCCCCTTCTCAAACACCACATTCAGCCGATTCTTTATGGCAGTGCTAATGAGGTCCTGCTTGTATAATGAAATCCTCTCAGAGTGTCAGGCTGTGTGATTAAAACAGGGCTATTTTATTGTTTACCATAAGGCAGTATGACAACAAGTCATGGTGCTTGTCTAATAGACCGGGATAATATACCAGAGCTAGAACACGTAAAACAACCAATATACAGCTGTCTGAAAATATTGTTCAAAGCTTGTTTTGAAAATACAGCATCATTGTTCAAAACATTTTTAATCTGACACTAGTAATAAGTTACTGTCGGGGTAGTTTTACTTTCTTGCTATTCAGGAGTAACGGTCAAGTACCTCTCCAGTCCTTGGAATGCTGAACATATGGGAGCATGGAGAGGAACAGTTCTCTGTATATATGTTACCAATAATGTCCTGCAACTGCCTGCTGAACATATGAACCGCATGAAAGGACTTTGATTTATATTTATATTATATGTGCGTTATATGCAAGTTACACAATAGTAAAATCCACATGTATTAGACTCCCATGTGCATGTTTTGTTCCTTTAATAGACAGCTCAATAATGCAAATTTCCTAGAAAAAAAAAATGGACTTTCTGCCATCTATACTATTACATTGGAAACCACAAAGGAATAAAAAGGTCAATGTTGCACTTTTCGTCATTACTGAATCATTTGAGATAATCTGTGTGGCGGATGTGGGGGAGAAAAAAAAAAAACCCCAGAACAAAAAACAAAAAACACTAAATCGAAGACAGTGAGAATGCTGCAAATGGCTTATTGACCTTAGAGCAATTTTCATCTCCATGTGATAATTGTTAACCTTGTTTGCATGTGCCTACCCAGAATCCCTTGTGGTTGTGAAAGCACCATGAGATATCTGAGGGAAAAGCAAGCCTTCTGGCTTGTCTGGTGTGTGTAGATGAGTGTTTAACAATACTTCTACATCTCCATCTGTCTAACAGCAGACATATGGGGAGGGGGAGGGGGCTTAAAAAAAGAAGAAAGGGGGATGCCGGTCAGAATATTGAGCAATCCTGCTTTTAAAATCCACAGTGCTCATCTTAAATGTCTGGCACTCATTATGTAAACCAGGAATCCATTAATTGATTGGTTAAAGAGAGTAACCACAATAATAAATATTCAAAAGGCTTCCCATCAATTAACACAATATTTCCATAGAGCTAAATACACACACATTACATGCATCCGAGGTAGTGGGAAATATACGGAGACAGAGCTAATTAAGGCAAAGTGACAGGCTGTTTTCATATTTACAGCACTTACACTAAGGCTTCCTATTACCAATTGCTTAACCTTAATTGAACAAAACAAACAAACAAAAAAAAAAAAATACACGGCAAGTTTTTAAAACTGAAATCCGGAATACAAAATAGGATATCATCTTGAAATAAAGACGCAAGAGCAAACTGGAGAAGAACAATGCATTAAAAATAAAAGGTGATTGATTTAGAAACCAAGGTCTCTGCAGTATATCAATGTCAGACAGCGTGTCAAGCGAAGAATCAATTCAGGTATATGCCACTGCCAAATTTCTCTGCTCCCAGATGAGCTTTAGAATTATTTTATTGCTCAAAATTAAATTTGTTCCAAACCGTGTCTCCATGACAACGTTGGCTAACCCTGCAAATCATTTGGGTAATTGGATATCTTATCTCTCTATTGCTCTCAAATCGAATGATTCTGCTAGAATTGTAGCAGCCAATCAAATTTACAGGCCTCCCGAGTAAAAGGCTTAGAAAAGTAGGCACATTCATCTCCTCTTTAGTGCCATATTAACCAGGATATGACAAACTGCAGAGGATGGCTTTCAAAGAGCGTTTGGGATTAGGAACCCGTTATCTTCTTAAATTAAGCCTTCTCTACATACCATTTGTTTCTCCTTTTGTGAACTCTGATAGATTTTGGCTGGAATATAGTGGAATCTATGTGCTCAATACTTCCTGCAAGAGGTCTGGAGGATTTAAAACCGGTCCATGTTACAAATATTTTAAACTTCGGTTTAATGCATGAAAACCTTGCGGCATTTGGAGATAGTGTCTTGAAAACTAATACCCATCTAAACCACTCAACCCAATAGTCCCAATGAACAAATATGTCCTTCATGCTCACCAAGAAAGGAAAGGTGTCCACATCTACTGAAACCTGAAATGACTCTGGCTAGATTCATGTACTGGTCCCTTTTAATTAAATATTGCGGAACATACCGGCGTATCATTTTCATGTAAGAAAAAAAAATACATTATTTTTTCCCCGTTATTTTAGGCTACTCCAAGCTCAAGCAAACACTTGAGAAATGTCATTTACTTTGGGAAAACTAAGTTCATGGCAAGAACGAGAAAAGGAAACGTTAAGAAATTCAGCACTTGGATCATAACCAACTTAGAAAAGTTAATTGGCTCAACGTTTTATCATTTTAATTCCAAAGTTTCTCAAACACACATTGAAACAGCTTGCAGACGCTTATTGAGCAGAGACCGTAAATAGCTGTCGGGTTCACTCGCCGCTGTAAATGGTGCTGACACAAAGCCAATTGGCAGGTATAATGCTCTTGTCAGGGTCTTAAGAGCTTTTGGGCTTGTACATCTTTAGCATGTCAGAACTTTCAACTATGGTTTGAAAGTTGATAACCCTTGAGTGTCTGCTGAGCCTGTGAAACATCAAAAGTACACAGACAAGAGAACTCGAACAGTCTATTACATTTTATTTCACTGTACTACAAATCTCATTTAGCTGTGCAGTGTTTCGGGATACGGTGGTGCTTTATAAATGCTATTAACACAGAAGACGTGATTTAGCCAGTATTTAACCGGAAACAGCCCTGCACAGTAAACTGCACATTCTAGCACTTAATGTGGGGTAAACGAGGTCAAGTTGGTGGCCGTCATGTATTATGTTAGTAAATCCAAAGTTTTATTTATAACATATATGCGATTTCCCCTTCTGCCACATGTCTACAGGATTTATTTCAGTATCCCTGCAGGCAAATATATGGGTTACATCTATAGCAGAATAATATTAAAGGTTAAATGTATACAACTGTGCTGGCAAAGGGAGCTCTAAAAACCGCGTGGAAAAAATAAATCTCAGCGGTTGGTCATGTTTTAAGATGGCTTTATGGAGTATTGGTCAACAAAAAGGTATCCAGATAGCCAAACCTGTACTCAATGTCATCAGCTGGATAATTAGCGATAACTTTGCACCGGTTTGGAGCGTTGACAGCTTCACATATTTATACTGTAAACCTTTTAGCCTACATGTCAAGACAAAGTGCCTATCTGAAGGACCTGTCTGTAGACAGATATGAACAATAGAGCCCAACATGCCTTTTAAATAGGACATGTGAAGTATGGAACAAATTGCAAACTATTCCCTGAAGAAGGAATGAGCTAGACCTGCATAATGTATAGTTCACGGGAACGTCACAAATGATCCCACCACTACTTGTAAAATGTTTCCAGCGACAAGGCTTTGGTCTAAGAGAAACTAGATCTATTGTTGGGACAATTATAAAGCACCTTTCCCATACATTTGCAAAAGTCATTCTTCACTACGATAAGATCATCGGTGTCTGCTTAATAAATCAAGCTGTCAATCCATTTAACAACTTTTTTTACATCAAATTGTAAAAGATAGAATGGACATTTTATGTAATAGGGAGAATCATCACCATTTTAAAGGTAATTTAGTTATTCCATAATACAGACTTACAGTTTCCCTAAGTCAAAGAACAGGGTCATCTTGCAGTACTTTCCTTCAAGTGCTTATTTTTCCACACATGTTCAATTGAACAGACACGCAATGATTATTTCATCCAGGAATAATTCCCAATGTATTCCTAGAATTCTTCTCACATGTTTTATCTCCCAAATCCCACCTATGGCGACATGTTGTTTGGACAATGAGAGCAAATAAAAACCCACCAAAAAAAAAAAAGCTTCTAAGACTTGAGGGTAACTAAAGACAAACTTCTACAGAGAATAGCAATGTGCAGAATACTAATGGTTTGGAACAAATCCAGGCTGAAGTGGCGAAGTTATCAATGAAAAACTTTGTTGGGCATCGGTTTCATCTAATGAATTAATGGGCCTAGAAATCTTCTAAACATTACTGTCATGTCATGTACTCAAGGGTGGTCTGTACGAGGGAAACAAACCAATTTTACTAATCGAATCACAAAATATAAAAAATTTGGTAGCATTAAGAAGAAAAAAAAACAACTCCATTGGCTGCACAACTTTCAATAATGTTCTTCCTATGTTATATTTACTATTATGTGATTTAAATATCTAAGCCCAAGAATTGTCTGCTTTACTAAATGAATTCCAATGTTTCCTTTAGAAGATACTGGATCAATGAAAACTAAAATCTCAGGTTAGCAGTTTAAAGTGAGTGGTTTCTTTAAAAAGGAGTCCAGCAGTCACAAACAAGAGCTGTTTTGTTAATTTTCCTGTGAAATAGAAGAACATTCCCTCTGTTCTAATTCAAAAATCCATACAGGCAATGCCCTTGCAAACTGCTAAACAAGCAGTATTGGCAACCCATTCCTGTTATTTAATCTATTTACTGAAAAACTCAATGGCGGCCTGCCTAATGCATTTTCCCCTATCACACCGGTGCTTGTCAATACGCTGGCTATCTGCCTTTTGAACTGACTTTATCTTAATCTTTTCCCCTCTAGCAACAGCCCGTCACCCTCAACTGCACCAAAAGGCTACTCAACATCAAGGGATAAAGAATACGTTGCCTCGTAGCCTTAAATCTATATAGTCCTACGCTGTGAATGCCCGTGTTATACTGGGGAGGAACAACCACACAACGTAGTTTATAGTGTTTGAATTTCATGTTCATCAAATACAATTCCTATGTTAAACAAAAAAAAAAAAGCCTCTGATTGAACAACTGCAATGACATACAAATATGCCAACTATGTACGACCACGCTTTCCCACCACCTAAACGCTCCAAAAGAAAGATAAATACATTCTATGTTATTAGCTCCACTTGCTTGGCTATCAAAATAAACCAGTTTGATGCAAAATGAAAGTTTGAGGAAAACGAAGACCTTTCTGAAATGTAGAGATCTGTACTTAAAGTATAACGGAAACAAGAGCATGATCTAAGCTCAAGTTTAGCGTGAAATATATTTACATACATACAGTATACTTCGAGACCAAAAATGTCTCAACAATGAGGTGGGCTGGTGGTTTACAGCTACTATACAAGACTTTCTCCTACAGACATTTCAAAGAGTAGTTAAAAGAAATCCGAAGTCTAGAGGTGAAAGGAAAAACCCACGGTTGTAAAGTGAAAACATGTTTTTTTTCACCCCATTTCCAGCGTGTAAAACATTTTAAATGAGGGGGAAAAAAAAAAAAAAAAAAAAAAAAAAAAAAGGGTGGAAAATGTTCTCAGAACACCCATATAACAGACAGGCCCTAAAATTATTAACGTTGCCTGTACGGAAATCACCCCTGCCCCCTCCGCCTATCTTCCGGTAACAAAGACGTTGTCAGAAATGACATTTTTTGTGTCCCCAGATGATGCCTTGCCGCTATTTGGTTATAAGCCATAAAGCACAAATAATTTCAGCCTGTCAAGAGTCGAGCTAATGCCCAGTTTTCCCCCAGAGAGAATTCCTGTCAAACATAATGAGAGCTCCAAAGGCCCTTTCTACAACATAATGAGCACTTAGGCCATGCTGGTGATCAGTCAGCAAAAAGCATCAATTTGAGCCTGCCTGCACCCCGGGGTCAAACGTCACCAGTTTTTATTAAGAAATATGATTACCAGCATCAAAATGCTTTCTTCGAATTATTAATAGCTAAAACCAGAGTAATATTCTGGTTGGGTATTTAAAGAAAAAAAAAGTGAACAAATTTATATTTGAACAGAATACAAAAATAAAAAAAAAAGCCTACTATGCAAAAGATGTATTTCACGTAAAGCACACAATTTTGCATATATATAAAAAATAAATAAGTATAGTTACATTTCTATAACGAAAAAAGGGTTGCATACAAGACGAGTCACTGATTGCACAACACTACAGGGCGAAGAAAGAAGGGGGGGAAAAAAAAAAGAAAAAAAAAAAGTGACCCTAGTGATCTCCAGCAACACAAAGTGCCTTTCATGAGAACATTTGCAATCACCGATGTGAATGTTAATGCCTGTACTAAAGCCACACATAAGCATAGAAAATCCCCAAAGAAATGCAGCTCCTCACACAATCGCTTGCTAAAGGTCTTTGATTATACCCCGGTCCCGAAGCCTGAACTAATCAATTTCTTCGCTGCGCCCTGGCCGGTCAGCCATGCTCTTTAATTTAACGAAACAAGAATTTTAGCTGGAATAGCAGATATACATCAAGCAAAAAGTGTATCGTTGCACTTTGAAATGTGTCCAACTGTGCAACTTTATCTAATGATAATCTTTTTTAAGAGGCAATCGATTTCTTAAAGACTTATTGTTCCGTCATCTTGATGAAAAAGTGAGCGTCAGCATATCTGCTGAATACTTACACCCTGCCATTAATGTTTTCTTTGGCAGACAATGCATGCTCAATTGAGGGTCCTTTGGGTTGAACAATCATTTAGCTGTTCTCCTCTCATGAGGCCCTCAGTGCCTCTTTCCAGTTCAATGAACTTTATTCACCATTATAGCAAGTGTAAGTGAGAATTTTATAGGATTGTGCAAAGCCCACAATCTCGCTTCAAGTTGAGGAAAACCATAGTACCTACATAGTACACAGCAAAACCCAGAATAGAGATAAAGAACTATAGTGTTTTTGGTACATATGTGGAACAGTGTCGCTGCAGAAGTGGTAAAGCCTAATATAGTAAAGAAATTAAAACATGCACGGGCTGAATCTACTACAAGACCAAGGACTTATTTAGGATCAGTCTTTACAGCGGGAACAGTCCCTATCTGCCATCAAATTCTATGTTTCCATGAAAACAATTCATCTGGTACTTGGCATAAGACATTTCTGAAGGTACCTTTCCAAGAAGGACCAACTTTAAATGTGATTTGCAAGCACCAATGTTTAAAATTACAAAATGACCCAGCATAGAGGATATAGCAGACAAAACGTAAGATCAACATCTAGCCAGCAGTCACCTTAACAAGTTACATTCTCTATTAGTGGCTTAACTCCAACATATACCAAAATCAGAGCAAACTTATCACGCCTGAACTATTGAATAAGAAAGAATCTTCAAAGTTGCATTACACATACCTGTTTGTGCATTTCAATATTCAGCCCATAGGACATCTCATAATACTGCAAAAGAAAAAAACAGGTTTATGGTTAACCTGTGTACACCCCACATGGCAAAAACAAAAACAAAAACGTGACAGACACGGGCAATAACCATACGTACCATGACATAGTGCCTTTGCATCTCCGTCTTTTCGCTTGCCAATTTTTCACATTCCAATTTAAGGCTGAAAAAAAACAAAAGCCAAGAGACGCTTTGTGACGAGCCGATCGCTTTGCTTGTTTGATAACTCTTAAACACACAATTAGGAAGGACAACAAAAGTCTCAGCTGAAGGTTAGACCTGCAATCTAGGATGTACTTTGTAGACGAAGCAAACAAGGGCTCTTAAATTAGGTCTCTTATGCCCATTATCGCTGATAAGGTACACAAGAGCCCAAACCAGAAAGACAGCATAAGTACACAATCTCATTGTTGACATGTGGTGTAGACAGAAGGGGAGGGGCCTGGAGGAAGGGAGGAGAAGTGAAGCTCTTACCCATCACAGTATATAAATGACAAAGACTTATGCACAGAGGGACAACGTCTGTATACACCTTTACTGTTTAATAAGCCGTTTACTCTGAGTATTTACATTGAGCACAATTATTTAGACCATTAAAGACAAATGCCTATTATGCAAGTCATGTGAGCCTATTTAGTTTTACTATATTAAGCAGGGCTTGTGAAACTTCTAGAGTTTCAGCTGGGAAACCTAGGTGGGGATCTACTTAATGCATGGTTTATATGTTTAGCTGAATATGGTGACCTTACAGCAAATCTTAGAACTTCAAGAGGGGAAGCCATGACCCTTCCTAATGACTGATGCTTTACGCCACCACATTGGCTTCAATAATTACAGCCTGCATCTGTGTCAGGCGGTTTCACAAACAGTAACTAATTTACTATTTAAACAAAGTCTTATTACTGCAAAGCAGGCTCCTGTGGGCAAACAGCTTTGACTCATCTGGTGTTTTCAACTCAAGATTTTGTTACAAAATGAAGAGTAAATATTGACAGTTCTCAGGCAGGCTGAAAACAAATACAAGGGAAGAAGGAAAAAAATAGTTCATTTGAATGGGGGCAAACTATCCTTGAAACACCATACAAAAAGGGGTGGACAACTAAACTGACTGGCAACACCACCCACTGGAGACACGCAGTATTACAGCCGCCAATTTAAACCAACCCATAGAGCCGGAAAAATTGACCGTAAATCAGCAACAGTGGGCAGGCTGAGCATTTTTACGGAAATCAGAATATATATTTCTTTGGGGAAAAAGAAACCATTTCTATCAGACTAATATAGGAGACGCTCACTAGGTTACCTCTGAGGCCTTAACTTTTAGACTTATTTATTACCATTGCGGTCATAAAAGGTCCAGCACTGACAAGTACTGCCGCAGAATAATCTATGCAAAGTACTACCGGTGTCCTTGGGAATCAATATACAAAGACCACCACAATACACAATACTTACAATAGAAGAGCGCAACGAACAATGTTGGCTCAGTGCTCGGGTCAGACAGTAATACAGAGGAAAGCAGAACCACACTTATGCTACTTTGATAAACCATCAAAGGGTTTCATAAAAAAAGAGATATTCAACCTGATCTAACATTAGAGTTGGTTATAAAAGGGAAAGGAAGGCTGTGTAATGCTCAAGGACCAAGCAGAGGGTAGATCTAATATACCCAAACCGTTAATCTATGAGCACTTCAAACCTAGAGAAAATTAAAGCTTAAAGTACATATACCCCAACAAATCGCAAGAGGAGTAATTATGTGCAATTATTTGGCTAAGAATATGTAAACGGAACGGGAATAGCCTTCAGATGCCAAAAAAGTCCACCGCTCCTCCATGTACCAAAGTAGCAGCCAATACGCTCAAGCTTCCTACATTCAGCTTTCACCATAAAAAGGGGCATCTTTCCCAAGAACTAGATGAAGGAATTATTTACCAACACTCACCTGTGATACTGAGCTTGCAGAAACTGAAATTCCTCTTTGATCCGGTCCAAGGACTCCGGGATGGTAAATTTAAATTGTTGGCCTGCGGCCTGATGCGGCGTCTGAAGGACCAAAAATAAATAAAATAAAAAAACTCAATACAGCATCAACGACATAAGGCAATAGAGACATAATACCCTGAAGACTTATGCCCACATTGGGTTAATTGAAGCCAATTAAGATATGTTTCCATTTGACTAGCCAAGCAAAACAGGGCTGCTGATTAACACATTAGGTCCCATAAAAAAAGGGGGGGGGGACACGACTGCTCTCTTTAAATTATGGGGCAGGAACAGGTGTGACATGTATTGTTTTCACTTCAAGTAAGCTTAAACATCACCGACACAGGCACATAATGAGGCCTTCCAAGAACAATAACTAACCCTTGCTTTAAAAAAAAAAAAAAAAACACACCCCCGCAGATCTCACTTGTAACGCTATAAATAGACCTCGCAGTCCAATAAACATTACATCACATCAATGCTGTGTGACACGTCTCACTTCTGGAACTGCAAAAGTAATTATGTGTAGCAAGGATCATAAATTAACCATGTGACACACACACACATATATATATATATATATATATATATCACATTATCTAGTAATTATATATTATTAATCTTAAGTATATATATATATATATATATATATATATATATATATATATATATATATATATATATATATATATATATATATATATATCCACCACAAAGCAATCTTTGAAGCTTTTATAACGGATATATCCCACTGAAAGGGTATGATATGTAGCCGACAAATGTCATTTCCCTGGTAACCATTAAGGAAGTGACTAACTGGAATTTAACCTAAACGTAAAATACCACACTGTACGTTAAACTACAAAAAGCGAAACTAATGAGGCTTGCGTGCGGCCGGAAGCCTTGTGACACGGCTTTAGACCTCGCGTAACAGGTTACCACTCAAACGGAGGCCTGGCGCGGTTTCTAATGATGGATAAAGCGCGCCCACTGGTAATTGCCGTAAAGTGTATGTAATGGTGCCGGGCCTTATGGGATTAGACAATTAGTCTGTGCCTTATGAGAAAGTTCAAGATTTATTTCTTAAGGAGGCAGTAGGCCAGGCATCTTTTAGTATCCGTGTGAAAGCGCTTCCTAGGGGCAGCACGCAGACATGGGGCTATGAACTCCCCACGTGTGGTCCTGGCCTAGTCATTGCACACACTGAAGACAGCTAAGGGGGAAACATGCAAATAATACAAGTTATCCGTGTTTACTTAACAAAACATACTAAACACATAGAAAGCACATGGAGGCCCCACGTTAGTCGATGGGAAACCAGACGCCAAGTAACAAAAGGTGTTAAGACTTTAAAGGGTTCCCTCCTCTCCACAACTTTAGAAGACATAACAGATGGCAGACATGTGGGCATGAGATTTATGTGAGCCACTGGCTGGGGCAAAATGGCTCACATACCCCTCATCCGGGCCTCTTGTGCACAAAGAGGACCCCCCCGCATATCTATCAGATGCGCCTATAGAGATCATATACAGTCTCTGTATACATCCCAAGGCCAGTCTGTTAGCAATACGTACTAGGAGGCTGCGGCGTCATACATGTACATGAAATGAATGTTCTTAGCATGCAGAAGTCAGTAACTCACCGGGTGTCTGCTCTGGGGGAACATGGCTCTCCCAGCCGCCGCTTTGCCCCTTTGCAGCTCAATTCTCGAAGACTTCCAGAGACCCCCCAATGACAGGGAAGGAGGGGGTATTACAGTATGGATGTATAGATTTATATCCCACTCGGCGGGGGGTATAAGTAACCAGACACACTACGCAGAGCCGCCCAGCATCCTGCCACTGCCTCCTCCTTTCTTCTTCAGCTTCCTTTGTCTACTGAGAACAAGAGGCTGCTTCACAGTACCATGGGGGTTTGTGGCTTCCTCCCCCCGGTCGTATAGCACTGTACCGACTCCTTTTTCTTTCACCCCGTAAAAGGCTGACTTTTCAGCAAACTTTTGCTTTTTCCTGGTAAGTTGCGGCAGGTGGGAGGGATTCTGATCCAGAAAGCTGCGATGCACACAGAAGGCAGATCCGAAACGTTAACACAAGGGACATGCAGAAGATGAGGGTACCGAACCTCCTTATGCAAGTAGAGAGGGGGTAGGTTTGATCAACAGCCCGTGGGGCTCATGGTCGGCTGGGGTGGAAGTTGATCACACAGGATGAAAGGGAGGGAGGGGCAAACTGAGCAGGGTGCAGCCCCGGGGTAGGGTTAGAAGTGATCCGTAAACATCCAGATGGAGGGGAGGCTATGGGAAACCAGAGATCCTGAGCTGCCACTGGGAAGCAAACACAATAACAGCCCTTAGTTCCGATGGCTAATTAGCAGCTCCTGCTCCTCCCCCACCTTCCCCGGGAGAGGGACAGGAACAAAGTGCTGGGAAGATCAATGGAGCCAAGAGGGGGGTGTGAAAGATCGCCAATCAACCCCTCGAAATAAAAGGAGTAAAGTTCCTTAAATCACAAGAAGCCCCCCCACCATAATATATATAATAAGAAGCACCACTGGAGGGCCAGCTGATCTCTGATGTATAGTCAAGACCGGGAGACGACAGCGGGACGAGCTGCTCAGAAGAGAGGTCCTCAGTCGCAAGGAGGGACGGCGTAGAACCCACAGCCGAAGAAGAAAGTAGAACGCACGGTATCCACTCCGAGGAAGCGCACGGTGCGAAGCGGCTGGAACAGGGACACGGGACGTAGCGTCTCAGGCCGCCCTCGCCTCTCCACAACTGGTTACATTAACACGCGGTTTCACACTCCTCCAGCTAACCAGAACTCGGCCCCTCCCAGAGAACGCAAGGGCTAGACGCGTTGCAGCCAATGGGCGTCTCGAGGACCCAACGTGGGGTTGTGACGTTTACAACCTGACTCTAGCCAATGGTATCTTCCCCCATGTCGTTCCTGGGTGAAGCTTGCAACCCTGGTTTCGGAGCACTACGGCGAACCAATGAACTGAAAGAAGAGGTGGGGCTGTGTGGGAAGGGCGGTGGCGTGGAGAAGTAGCTGCTCGGCTGTCAATCAAAGTAACGTGGAGGCAAAGAGCGTCAAGCAGCGTGTGTGTTTATAATGCTGAAATATTCGCGCGTGGATTTATGAGAGTATTTATGTGGATAGCACGGTACGTGCTTATAAATAGATGAAGATGATACCTCTATTGGCTAACTGAAATGTAATAGATTGCAAGCTTTCCAGTCTATTCTTTGTGCTTATTATTTATAAATAAATGAGAAGGGAGTTTTGTGTACCCCATACCACATAACTTGCGTGTTAACTGAAGTAGTTGCTGCAAAAAAAAGTAAATAATATTTAAAATATGTCATCTTATTTTTTTTTCCCTTGTAATTTCCTTTTTTGTGCGTTTATATCACACGGCGGAACGGTCTTATTTTGTACCGTCTCATCCATCTGTGGGTCCACGTGATAAATAGCTTGAGGAGCTGTTTAAAGCCCATTCAAGCAAATAGACTGCCGTGGAATCCTGTGCTAAATGGTGATGTAGATTTGTGCAAGATATATACATCTGGCAATTATTCTAACGATCTGAGATGAAATGTGGCGTGCAAGATGTAGTTAGTGTGCTTTTAAATCACTAGTGAGGAAGGCCTTTGAACAAAGCGCATTTATTTAGAATAATACACGCATGCATGCATGTTTGAGATGTATGTGTGTGTATATATATATGTATATATATATATATAATTACACGTGCTACAGCCAGGCCCGAACACTCAAGGTCTAAATGTTTTAGTATCCTGAATACCAAATGTAACAATGTTAGATATGATGTTAACAATATATATATATATCACACACGCTCATGGTAGCCAAGCTCATATTTTGGTACAGGTATATATGTACACCCCAAATTTGGAGCACATTCATTTAGTACCCAATTACATATTTATGTGTGTTATATATAATATTTTAGAACCATGGATACGCAAATTCAATTTTTTTGTGCTCAGGAGTCTGACACTGGTACAAATATGT
Source organism: Sceloporus occidentalis (assembly GCA_023333645.1). Classification (NCBI taxonomy): domain Eukaryota; kingdom Metazoa; phylum Chordata; class Lepidosauria; order Squamata; family Phrynosomatidae; genus Sceloporus; species Sceloporus occidentalis. The sequence continues at coordinate 7,450,891 of JALMGF010000024.1, read as the reverse complement.
GTATCCCACTTTTACAATTATATATAAATACTGTGTGTGTGTGTATATATATATTAATGTTCAAAGTTTGGGGTCACTAGCTGTGTAACATAATTGAAAAGGGTTTCCAAATGATCAATTAGCCTTTTGAATTTAAACTTGGATTAGCGAACACAACCTGCCATTGGAACACACGAGTGATGGCTGCTGATAAAAGGCCTCTGTACCCCTATGAAGTTATTCCATTACAAAACAACCGCTTCCAGCTAAAATAGTCATTTACAGCGGACAAAATTTGCCTCCCCCAAAAAAAACAAGGACACTCCTAAGTGACCCCGAGCTTGTGCAATATATATATATATATATATATATATTCCATACACTATAGCAAGGCCAAGACAGCTCAAACCTCTTCCCACATCTACACCCCAACCCCCATTCGAGGGCCTAAATATTTTAGAAGCCTGGAAACACAAATTCTTCCTGACAGCATTTGAGGGGGTTAATTATGACTGAAATCCGGCATGAGCAAAGCATAATACTAAAGAGTTAAATTTTAATTAAAACATATTTATCTTCTAATGGTACTAATCCCCCCTAGAACCAGGAATAATATAGTGATTAATGAGCGTGCTGGCTTTAGAGGCCTTCTGTTAGTCTTAAGGCCTTCAGTGCCTACAGCCAGAGCGTTCTTAATTGTTCACAGGAACCTAGGGCCACTAGACATAACAAGGAAAATAATAAGCACGCTCTTTGTGCCTTGATTATTTGCAATATGTAAAGTTGGTGCCCTGTGTTTATAGCTAGCCATTTTCCTGAACAGCCTTTCCTATCATCGCAACAACATGTGACATTGGCAAGGTTTTAGTGTGTGCTAAAAGACTGTGTAAACAAACAGCACAAAGAGTCTTTGCACCCCGTAGACCAGTTGCTTTATCAAATAGGTTAAAGATTTGCATTGTGTTTATTTTAGAATAATTTTCTCCCGTGAGCGCCAATTTCTTATCAAATGACAGATTTCCTCCTTTTTTTTTTTTTTCTTTCTTTCTTTTTTCGTCTATTACTCCCTAGGGGAGATCTACAGTTCACATAACTACAATGTAAAACATTTCCAGGTGTCAACAGAAAAAAAAAAAAAAGACAACATGGCCGGCCTATAAAGATAAATACGTATTGTATTGCATGGGATATGACGTGCCCGTTCTATTGTGTCTGAGACATCTGTTTCATTTTAAAGAATTATAGAAGATAGATTACATAATAATATTTTTCTTCAAAAGGGAATGCCATTACTTTTTCTTTAAAGAGTCTATTGAGCTTGTTGATCAAATGAATGGTAGGTTGGAAATATAAAGAATTACGTCTTCCCAGTCTCTGTATGGGCATCATCACAGAATTACTGGTATAACCGGTTCATTATTAAATAATATCTTGTTTTTGTTTTGACTATAATGTTACATTATATGCTGTTACTATGTGTACAGGAAACATGGTTTAAGGGAGCATGTGCAATTGCACGCTATTCATCAAAGCAACTCATTTACAGCTCTCTGTTAAGTTAATAACCCCAGTGTGTTGATCGTAAGCAGGCTAGAACAGCTATCAGGCACAACGGCAAATGCCCAATGAGCTGTTGGCCGACAACATCCCACACTCCCCAGATCTGCCACTCCACCAGCAGATTGGTTGCTCCAGTGTGCAGCCGCTGGCTGGATATGCCCGGTCGCATGCTACATAAGCAAAATAACATAAACGTGTGGCCACGCATAACCAGCTGTTTGTCACACTTACGTCATCAGGTGGCTGCTGGCCTTAAAGTGCCAGGAACACCTTGTAATCCCCAGTCCAGCTCTGATCTTATGTGACCAGAGAGTGATTTTAATAAAAAGTATGTATGAGTTTGTCAAACTGGAGAGAGAGAAAGAAAAGTTAATTGAGATTTGCATCTCACTGTTACTACCTAATGATTTACCTGGTACTATCAGTGCACATGACAAGCAGCCATGGAACAAAGCTGTTTGCTTTTGATTTCATTTGACATAAAAGTACCTTTTAAATCCAACCAACAAAAGTTTGTATGGGTCCCATATTCTGTCCCCAGCAACTGCTCCACTCTGATGCAAGTGATGGTAGTTTTGAGCTTTACTAAAACTATATATATATATATGCACACACACACACACACACACACAAACACCAGTGTCAGTTAAGGCCTTTGGCTGCACAGTAATATAGCTAAATTTCTTTTGTACAGTCTGGACATCACAATTCGGTGTTGGTTTGGAAAGCCCCACTGAGTTTCGCCCCCAGGAATCTTATTTAAGGACACAGGCAGGGGACCACTGACAAAGCCATGGAGACCACCGAGCACAGCTGTAAGGAAGTTTTAAAGTGAATGCCCACATACAACCAAGACAAGACAGTTTCAACAGAAATCTATACATATATCATGGAAACCGAGACACTGCTTCTTTACTAGTTCTGTTATGCTCTTTTGCATGCACACACAAAGGCATCATGAATACACACAGACAAGGCAGAACCACATAATTCTTATACAGAAACCCCACCTAAATGCACACGGACATGCACGCACAGAGTATCTCTGCTCCTGTGACTGCAGGCTGGAGCATCTTGGCACAGTACCTCTGAGCCTTGCCTTACTTACAAGCATAAGACAATCATAAGACATGCCGATTCCACCCATGAGCTGCTTACCTTCTGATCCTGTCACATGGCAAGAAGTGAGAAGCTCCCTATACCATTATTGATCTTACTCAAGAAATATCTGCAAATACCCATGCTGTAGTAAGGGGCCCTCATGCACCAATTGGCCACTATCTGGGCCCTTAACGCACCACAAGAACCATTGTTTGCTTTTGAGCTGTATTTTAACTTTTTTGGCAAAACCAAATATGTCTCAAGTGTTTTGGAGAGATCAGAACAATATTGTCTTAAGAGCATGTGTTTGATAATCTAGTACACTTCAGTACTATCTGTAAAAAGACTTGAAAATCATCTATTTTAGTCTTTGCAGGCTCCATGGAGGGCAAAAGGTAACACCATGTATCTTATCTCTGTTAACAGCTGGACTTTGCAAGACACACAGTGTAGGAAAACAGCGCACCGCTGTATTTATTTAGTCTGACTGTCAATTAGTTTTCACTTTGTAAATTAATCAAACTGTAATCTATTGAGGATTCACTGATTATCATTTCAATCTCCCCCAAGAAGTCTGGATTTTGTATCTACTGGCTACAATCATCTTCTTTGATCTTGCACTGTGTGCTAATGATATTGTTCATCTTATTTTGGAGAAAAAACCCACTGTTATATTTAATATATTACAGTTGTATAAAAAATGCAAAATATGTGTGTAAACGTGTGAGTTTATTATTATTATTATTTTTTAGCTCGCAGGTTTCTATATAGATAGATACGGTATGGTTCTTGATTATGCAGTTTTTGTGGCCTAATTAGAATAAGAAAGAGTACTAATAGCAGGGTGTATATTTAACATAACAATGGCCGAGCTTAAACGGAGGCCATACAGCTGTAAATCTTAGCTTTTGTCAAATGCATCGCAATGGCTATTTGTAGCAGCAATAGCTGAAGGTCAGTCCTCACACCAGGTTTGTTGGTACATTTTTCTACTATAACACCTGTGTTCTGCATTACAATAACAGAGCTACTTACAACTCTGATTCCCATCTGGTAGCGTTCTGATCGCCAGTCCTGCCTATATAAAAATAAAAAATAAAAAAAATCACAGTAAACGGTAATTTGTCACTATAGTTTTAACTTAAATACATTTCTTCCCCCACTGAGTATTTCTTTCCTTTTGAAAAATGAAGAAAATATATATAATAGCTGTCAGAAAAAAATGATGTATGCTTTAAATATGTGTAACTTCTTTGTTTTCTTTTTTCCTACACTCATCTGTTGAGTGCGGTATTGAATTAATTTATTAACTGTTCTTCATTGCAGGTATACATGCACAGTTAAGTGGTTGTGAGAGAAGACAATCCTTGGTAAAGAACAGAAGCATTTTTTTAGCGTTGACAAAGTTCTATAAACTTTAAATGTGTTTGCATAGCACTTATGTTAACTAAATGGAGTTCACTGTAGATGATGTTTAACCTCATGACTAAAAGTTGCTTAGTCCTTTAATCCTTTAAATACCAGGGGCCAATAAAGATTAGGTGGGGCCCTACCTATAACAACTATTACCCTCATTATCAATCTGGTTGAGTTGTAGTACACACATTCTCATCAATCCATTTGTTTTATTTAATAAATATCTAAATGGCTTCATGTGTATGTTTTTTTTAATGGATTTACAGTGGGTTGGCGCCTGTGACCACTGGGTCTTGATAGTTTTTATGACTCTGCAGCTTATTATTGTTACCGTAACATAAATGGTAAGATTGTGGAAATGTTATTTAACTATGATATTACAAGAACCATAAAAGGGAAAGAAAAGCCAGCCAATTATTCAAAACTTAAATTTTCATTTTTTTTTGTTTAAATCATGAAGGTAACTAAACAAATAGACTTAATTCCACAGTGAACACATAACAATAATGTTGGTAGCCTCATGGATCCATTTCAGAGATTAACCTAACAATGTAAACCAGGATGTACTATCTCTTTAATGTTAAAAATGAGAAGAAAAAGTCAGGAATGTCACATATTCAGTGGGCTTGCGGAAAAAACTAGGTGGTTTAGCCTATGACATGCAGATAATGAGGAATTAGGAGTCAGGAATTCTAAATTCAAAGCAAATGAAGAGTTTAATTCCAAAGCAGAGTAGATAATATTTAAAAATGTATCGTAGCCGACACCTGCATGAAGCTGAAATTTACTCTACAACTAAGCTGATTCAAGTGTATCAAATAAGAAAAAAAAGTATAAAGGGAGCTAAAAATAACTTGAAAAATTATTGGTGCATAGTATTTATGAAAGTCACATAAAGATCCGCTAATAATCCACTGATTCAGTGTAATTTATAATGTGTAGATGCTGGCGCTGCTGAAACTTTACCTAGCTTATCCTATGACCTTGGCTAGCAGCTGCTCAAACAGCACAAGACTTTGGTTCATCATTAACGTCATGGATCATACTTTCTTTGAGAATCAAGTGCATATTGCTGTAATCTGTAAAGCTGGTTGCCACCTTCAGCTCACCCCCCCCCCCTCATATCTGTGTTGGATGTGTACAAGGTAAATGTTGTTATTGCAGATTGGTATGGGCTCAAGTCTTGCCCCTGTTTTTGTGTATCAGCTTTTCAAGGTAACTCCCACAAATATATGTCTCAGTATCTTGCTCAACTTTAATTAATGTAATCTTCTGTTGTATGTATTTTTTATTTTTCATAAACATACATTAATTTTCTGTAGACAGTTGTGTGAAAAAGATAGCATACCCTCTTCAAATTCTATGGTTTTGCATATCAGGACATTTTAACAATCATCTGCTCACTAGCAGGTGTAAAAATGAGGAAAATTCAACCTCAGATGAACAAAAACACATGACATATTACACTGTCTCATGATTTATTCAACCAAAATAAAGCCAACATGGAGAAGCCATGTGTGAAAGTACGCCCTCACTGCTTCCATAGGAATTAAGATGCTCAGTAGCAGACAGGTGCTGCTAATTAAATGCCCTTGATGCATTGATCTTCAGCAAGTGCGACAACCTCTATAAAAGCCAAATTTTAAGCAGTTTGCTGGTCTGGAGCATTCGGATGAGTGTTGACATAATGCTAAGGGGGAAAGACATCAGCAATGATCTTAGAGAAGCAATTGTTGCTGCGCAATATTCTGGAAAGGGTTATAAGTCCATTTCCAAACAATTTAAAGTCCATCATTCTACAGTGAGAAAGATTATTCAAAAGCCATAGAATTCAAAGAGGGTGTACTGTCTTTTCACTTGAATGTATGTTGTGCTCCCTAGTTGAAGTACAAACCCCATAATCTGGTCTCTGGCTGGACATTGCTAGGATAGCTAAAACCTGAGGCTCAGTAAATGCAATCGCACCAATATAGTTTTGGTTCTCTAATTAATTTCTGGACCACTGCTTTCCCTAAAATAATAACAATAAAAGGTATATGTTAAGATGTTCTTTTATTGCAGTTTACAGATATTTTTCTGAATAAAGTTTCTTTCCTTCATCTCTCAAATCACTCACCAAGTCCTTCGCCTGAAAAACATCAATTCCTCACACAAGAAACAACCAATATACTAATCTACATTTAGAAACAGACACGTGCAGTTTAAAGGCAGGTAAGAGCTATTCCGTTCATCTAGCCCTTTGCCTATCCCATATATGTTTAAAATATTCCACTGTATTAATCTCTACCATTTATGCTGGCTACCTGTTCCAGGTGATTGCCCCATAAAGGTATGAAAAATTTAGAGGTCAAAGAATACGCGATGCTTACTTCCAGCAGTGCACAAAATGAGCACTGTTTCTAAGTACAAACATTATTTGCTGAGAATGGATTGTGCTTTCAGTAAAACCCCTATATTGCTTTTTAATGCCATTAGAATACAAAATAATAGCTTAAGAGAATTAGAAGCTAAGCCTTTTACTGTTCTCCTTGAATAGTAATAGCCAATGACCTACAGGTATCAAAAGTCAAAGCTATGTAGAGCTCTTAAATGAAAACAAGGTGCCATTCTGCATCCTCATGCTGAAATGATTTACCAATTGTTCAAATGGGTCTGATACCCCAGGACTTCGTATTGTAGGAATCTCCCACTATTGCACAAACTAGAGGCTGGCGGTCAGTCTGATTATGCCATCATACAGTTGATTGTCAGGGAGCCAGCCACAACTCATGCAATTCTGTTTTGGAGGACCACAAGTGGTACAGCGCTGCGGCATTTGATGGCTCTATATAAAACAATAAATAATAATATTATAAGCTTGAGAGCAGGGCCCTCTTTACCTAATGTATTAGTTTGTCTTCTATTTTTTTCATACACTTTGAATGTATGTACCGTAAGAAGCGCTGCGAAAATTGTTGGCGCTATATAAACAAGACCTTATGATAACAATAATAAAAACGGTTGCTCTTTTTTTCTTAATCTCCCACTGCAGAACAGGTTAAACCTTTTGTTACCCCAAACTGCAATTTAACCCCTTCGCGACCTTTGCCGGTTCAGGACCGTCATAACAAGAAGGTCACTAAATGACCTTTGACGGTCCTGAACCGTCAAAAAATTAAATAAGCTTAGAAAGTGATCAAGGATCACTTTCTTCGCTTAAACGGCCTTGCTGCAATGCCTCGATGTCGAGGCATTCAGCAAGGCCGAGATCGGCATCGGGGGCCATGTCTGGCCCCTCCCAGGGGCGTCAACAGCCGCCATACATTGTATGGCGGCGGACGCCCGTTTTAAAAGCGTTTAGGAGGCGATCAACGATCGCCTCCTAAACTTAAATGGTGTCGCTGGAATGCCTCGATCAGGAGGCATCCAGCGACACCAAACACTTACCTCTGGGTGGGCTGTGACCGCTCCGGAGAGCGGTCACAGCCGCCGCTGCCGGTGATCTTCGCCATCAAGCAAGATGGCGGCGGCCCGGGAAATAAAACAATAAAGACGAAAAAGTTCGCTAGAGGGTCTCCAGACCCTCTAGAGAACTGGCTCCACTTGCTGGTTGAATACAGGTACTGCATTCAACCATGCAAGTCAATGGAGCCCAGCTTTCTAATCACTATGTGATTAGTAAAATATTCAAAAAAAATAAAAATAAATAAAAAATGGAAAAAAAAATTAAAAAAAAATGTGCTAACATTTAAAAATAATTATGCAGTGATGTCACTAGATGAACCATCCAGTACCAGCAAAATGTGTAAAAAAAATATAAAAAAGTATTAAAAAAATAAAATAAAATTAAAAAATAAAGTTTATTATTTTGAGCAAGTGCTAAAAATTCTCAAAAATCTCAACAAAGAGTTAAAATAAAAGCACTTCAAATACCCAAGGGGTGTCTAATATATAAAAAAAATGGCTGATGGGGTAAATTGGAGTGGCCTAGCTCAAATATAGGGCATAGGTACAGACTGACCAAAATGGAGAAAATAAGCGCACTTCCCAAATGTGGCATTTTAAATCTGAAACAACACGACAAACCCATGCATGTCGGGTATCACTGCACTCAGGAGATGTTCCTGAACACACATTGGCGTGTTGTTTGACAGTGGCATATACCAGGACCTGTATATCTATAACTAAAGTACAATTTGTGTGAAAAAAAAAAATAAAAAATTACTATTACAAAGTTTGACAAAGTGTAGTTCTATAATTGGTGCATGGAAAGGGTTAAAATAACAGCATTTGGAATACCCTGGGGTGTCTAGTTTTCAAAAATATATGGTTTGAATGGGTTAAATTGAGTTAACCGGCTTCAAAGATATTCCAAAGAGGAGAGGGAGGCACAATGACCAAATGACCACCTGAATTACGCATGCCCCAAAAGTAGCCTTTTACCAGCCAAACAATCTGACAAACCCATGCATGTGGGGTATCGCTGTACTCAGGAGATGTTGCTGAACACATATTGGGGTGTTGTTTGACAGTGACATATACCAGCACCTGTATATCTATAACTAAAGTACAATTTGTGTGGGAAAAAAAATAAAAAAAATTACTATTACAAAGTTTGACAAAGTGTAGTTGTATAATTGGTGCATGGAAAGGGTTAAAATAACAGCATTTGGAATACCCTGGGGTGTCTAGTTTTCAAAAATATATGGTTTGAATGGGTTAAATTGAGTTAACCGGCTTCAAAGATGTTCCAAAGAGGAGATGGAGGCAGACTGACCAGATTTGTTAAAAAAGATTTGGAAATCATAAAACGCTGCTTGTACTTATTGCCCTATAACTTACAAAAAACAGCAAAAAAACATAAAAACATTGGGTATTTCTAAACTCAGGACAAGTAGTAGAATCTATTTAGCAGGTTTTTTTACTTGCTTTTTTAGGTGAGTAAAAGATTTTTCAAATAAAAGTCATAAAATGTGTTTTTTTTTCAATTTTTCACCATGTTTTTTTTATTTTTTTAATAGTAAATAAGATGATACGATCAAAATAATGGTATCTGAAGAAAGCCCATCTTGTCCTGAAAAAAACAATATATAACTTATGTGGGTACACTAAATGGGTGAGGAGAAAATTACAGCTGAACACAAGCACCACAAAAGTGTCAAAACAGCCTCGGTCCCACAGGGTACAAAACGAAAAATGAGCCCGGTCCTTAAGGGGTTAACAGATATATGAAGTGATTTGCTTTTGCAGAGAAGTTACCCCAACAACCAGGTATATATATAGATGCACTTAACCACCTTTATATGCTGGGGACTGTAGTTTTACAGGGCAAGGTTGGGGCCCAAAGGTAGTAGTTGACTATTTAGCTGTTCTGTTTCTTTGTAAGGGATAGATAACTAATCCAAGGCTATAGAAATCTTGAGAGGTCAATTAACCCATAAGAGCAATAGTTACCTTTAGTTGCGCTGTGAGTGTAGTTTACCTTTCTTCACCAATCATCCAAAGTGAGGTTTAGGTTTTCGGCACCTCATAAGAACGCCTGCCAACAATCAGTGAAGAAAATCTGCTTTAAAAAGTTTTCCTAAGATTTGCCCTCGCTTCTTTTAGTAGTGAGACAAAATGAGACCCTTTATTGACAGAATATAACATGTGCATTTATGTCTGTAAAATAACTAGAGTTTTTACATTCATAGGCTAGAATTGAATGTTCATTTTTCTTAACCAAATATATTATATGTTATGTATTTAGCTTAAATCTATGCTTTTTGGTTAGACCGGCAAGGGTAAAATAATCTGCGCTTTGGACATCACATTAGGATTTAAATGGTTATGAGAATTCATTTCACTTTGTAAATATAGTATTTATCTGATAGCCCATTAAGAAGCCATAGATTTTATAATATTCTTACTCATGACATTATTATGATGGGTAAAGTTTTAAAAGCCTCTCTTGCTTAAGTGTTAGCAACATAAATAAATTATAAGAAGCATAGTAATATAATTACTCTTGACCTGCATTAGTAATTATGATGTGTACATATACTTTGAGAACATTAATTGTTTATTGGCCAATACAGTTTGTGCCAAAAAAACTGAGGTTACATTATGATGTCATATTCTGTTATTTCAGTGGCGGGAAAAGGAAATGCAAAACGATTTTGTATCTTGCGGTTGATTAATTTATGTATATTCACTTTCCGCTCTCTGTTGTTAAAAATCTAGCCTGCAATTTTAACCTTTTGAGTTCAAACATCTCTAACATAGAAGATCATTCATTAACCTTAACGGTTTCGGCATTGTTCTACTGTTTAGATATTTTACCTGCAAGAGAGCGTAAATAATGTTTTACTTCAGTGAAACAGCACCTTTAACCCTTTAAGGTCCGTGGGCAGCCTGCACTGCATACAATGCATTCCAATTACAATGCTCTCTCAAAACTTTGCATTTCACAAGGTACCTTGTAGAACCAAACAATAGAGTGTATGTAATTTCAAACTCCTTTGAGCAGTTGTAACTCTGATTTTTTTTCTTAGTTGTTCTTTAAACAATTAATCTGTGCCCAAGTCAATGAATAAACGTTAAAATTCCTCTTCCGCCTGATCAAACATGTGATCTGTGACCTTATTTAGCCAAAGACAGCCAAACACCTTTTAATAAAAGCTTTGTTTCTCAATGTCGCTGGTGACTAAGTAGTAATTGGATAATAATAGTTAATAGCGGCGCTACTCCCCCTACACATTTCAAAGCTGTCACGCGATTAATAAAATTAGTCTACATATATATATATATATATATATATATATATATATATATATATATATATAATTCTAAGGTACAAACGACCAGTGATGGTAAAAAAAACGTTTTGAGTAATTCTCTACTTGAAAGCTATGTATAAAAGTAGGCTGTGCAGCAGACATATCTGTAAACATTTCAGAAGTGATAAGTGAAGAGTTTCTGTAGTGCCATACACTTATCATTGTTTATAGAAATCTTCACTCAAGTGAAAGATTTATTTTGGCCAGCAAAAAAAAAAAAAGAAAAGGGTGAGGGAATTCTAATGGTGACCACAGAGCCGGCTGTTATTCTTAGAATGTTTTATATGCAAGAAGCCAATCACACTGGAAAGGCTGGGCATTCTTGAATGAAACCGTCCCTTCTTTTTGGACGTAAGAATGAAACATGCATGCTTCAGTGCATTTTCATAAAACAAGAACAACAACAATGGAAGTCTATATTATAAATCATGTAAACCTGTGACAGTTTTAATTAGCATTACTTTGCTAATTGAAATACACCGCTTAGGAACAACCTGACCTTAATTATGGTCTAGCATTGTACAGTAAACGGAGGATATTCATGAAATTCAAATATTTTGGCTGCTACAAAAATCAAATAACAACCTTTTGATATTGTAAGACATAAATAGGATTTTTTTGGCAGTTCGTACACCCTTGTTGTTTTTCTGCAATTTAATCTAATTGATTTATACGTGGCACTTATTTTTCACATGGAATACAATCAATGTTCCGGGAGACCTTCTCCATCTGGATAATTAAAATAAAATACTGTCAATCCTGCTCAATCACTAAGTGCATTTCTCAATAGGGAACAAAAATGAAATCAACGCTGAAAAAAGGATCAGTAGCACATTGTTTAGTGGTAAAACCTCATATAAAACCAAACCAAAAGCATCTTTTGTGGTTTCTCACGATATGGCAAAATTAAAGATCACAGGAAACCAACCAGATTAACTTGGGAAAATCTGAAAAAAGGAACAACCAGGCTACATGGAAATGACATATTGGCTGGCTAGTATGCTTTTATATCAACAATTTCTTTGTTGGGTCTTAGATCAAAAGAATCTGCATATGTTTTCATTTCAATCTAACCAGAAAATGACATCCAGATGTGTAATAAGCATTCAGTTAGTATTGCTGCATTGAGTAGATGAGTTGGTACTGTTTGCTTACAAGTGTAGCTGGATCATTAACATTAGCTGGAAATGTTTGCAACAAGCTCCTAACTAGGAGTTCTGGAAACACTCCATATTCAAGCATATTTTGTATGGTGGCCAAAGAAATGTTAAAACTTGCAGCGCTTAATAAGTTGTTTTCCCGTCTAAGCCTGGGAAAAAAAGGCAGTCTCTTGTTCCTAATCTGGCTTTGCAGTCATCTCAAAGAGCTGGTGTGCAAAGAAATTAGATTCATAGACCACACACACACAACACACATCCAGACACACATTTATAGATGTACACCCAGTCTGGCAAAATAACTTGTTTCCTCTCATGTTTACATTTTACAATAAATGTATAGGGCCTTTACCGCGCAATATGTTGATTCAAGCTTTTAGAAATTTTAATATATATATATATGTACAATACACAAGCACAGGAGGTAACGTTATACAAAGTGGAAAAGAGAAAGAGTATAATGTTCTTTAGTAAAGGAAAAATCACTCATATTCATATATTATCAAATGTTCGATCCTCATATGTTTTTCAGCAACTTGGAATTTTTAGAACAACGGTTGCTTTTATAAGAATAATATTGCCCACTAAAAACTGTTAAAGAATACTTTTTGGCTGTTGAAATACACATTTTGTATTTGTTTTGTAAAATTAAAGAATTAATCCAGGAATCATCTCTGTTGGACTTCTTAAAATAGAAGCTTCCCAAATTTTATTTAACCAAATGTACTACTTTCAATGTTATGTGAATGCACCTTAAATACTTTTCGTTTATAAATGGAGTATTGTTGCTTGTATGCCGTGATTAGTTTGTAGAAACCCATGCCGGAAATGAGGTGTGGGGAAATGTTTACCTTTAGTATTGGGTGGGTAAAGTGTTTACTTTCACAACTTTAAACTGTGCTAAGATGAGGAAAGGTGTCAGAGATATAGACCATTTACTTTGTCATTCATGGTCGTATTAGACTTCATGGCTCCGTCCTGATAACCTTGTAGGTGCTGTATCACCTTTCAAAAGATGCTTGACAGTGTCAGTGACCTGTGTAATAAAGACCACCTGTTGCTACATGAAGAGATCACTGCTGTCTGAAGGTGATCTTAAGAGATGGTAGGTAAAATATGACAACCGACAGAGGGAAAGCAGCTACTACTGTGCACAAATAATTGATTATGAAGAAGAAGCATGTGTTGCAGTAATGTTATCATTTGTTTGCAACTATGTGTGGATCAAAGCCACAACTCTAACTATTCTCTTTCACGCTATACATTTATCTGCTCTACTGCCTATCTTGATCTCCTTTTGCGCTTAGAATAGTGTATCTAGTATCTACCAACATGCTCCTGTCCATTTCCTCATGGGCTGCTGTATAGAATTTGTATTTGTAAGCAGTGTGTGAACAGTAGGAGGAAGTGGGTTTAGGGGTATGCAAAAGCATAGTACATTCCATGACACTCAAGTTGACTATAGGAACACTTCAGTCCCATTTTCATGTTAAATGTATATTGAAGTGCATTTTGCATGGAGTGTTGTGCATGCAAATCAGTACATGCATTATGTGGTTATTGGAGTCAGAAGATAAGACTCCTCCCTCTGCTGCCTCTAACAACACCAGGGAGCATTTTTCAGTACACTTCTTGAACATGCTCAGTGGGAGTAGCAGCCAATTACATTTATGCTCTCTGAAGACTTATGTTAACTTGCGTACACACAATTGGCTGCTGCTACTGCCACTGATTTCAATGGGAAGTGCTACTGGGCATGTGCAAGATCTCTCCTGGTTTCGACAGAGACAGCCGACGCAAAGATAAAAGATAGAGTCTAATTTTCTAATTACAATAATTAAAGAATGCATGCACCAATTTGCATGCAGTAAGATACATTGGCTTCAATGCAAAATGGATTTTAAAATGTATTAAATAAAAATATAAATTTGGGTAATAGTCTGCTCTTTTAAGAAATCATGAGCCAATTGTCGCAACACGTGGTCTGTCTTTTACAAAAAAAACCTTTAATAAAATAATTTAGGTTTTTGCAATATAGTTCCATGCAAACTTTATCTAAAACATATTTTTCTATGTTAAATAAGATGATTTTTTTTGCAGTTTGCAAAATCCAGTAAAATCCATTCCCTGGTAAGGTTTTCTGCCCTTTGGCTATGTTCCATATAGCATGATCCTTCTTGAAATACCTTTAGGAATCACTTTAACAAACCATTCAGATGTGATTTCCATTTACACTTGCATGGACATAGGTTCCTCACAACATTTTTGAACTTCAGAAAGGCACTTGCTAGCAGGAATAAGTTATGTTCTGACAGCTTCAGAGAATCATTGGATCAGTGCTAACAGTTTGTGTTAATGTAGCTGAAAACTAGAGACTTAAAAGGATAGAAGCATTGGCTATCATCCTTATTCCCAAGGGATGCCAGATGTTTCTGTAGATGCTAAAGGGTTCTATAACCGCATTTGGAAAGAGAGATGGTAAGGAATCAAAAAGTGACTCTGTGTCCGTGTACATGTCTTAGATTCACACACACATATATACAGAGAGAGAGAGATTCATATGTGTATATTGTAATAAATGTACAGTAGTGTTCCATAAGGTTGTGAGGCCAACAGTGGGGAATAATAAGATTTACCCAACTTTTTTCCTGTCTCTCCCATGTCCCCCAATGCATTATTTTTAGATTTCCTGGACTCTTTATTTACATTTGATTTCTCCTTGCCACTTGATTTAAAAACAATAATTCTGAGGTCCTATTTGGTTTTATAGTGTGAAAGCGTTAAGGTTTTACTCAACCTAAAATGTATTTACATTTCAGTAATAAGTATGACATTATTGCCCAAAAAAGCCACGTCACTCCCTGTAGGGTAAAGACAGGCACAGAGAGACCTCAGCAAGATGAGGCATAGGTACCTCATTGTATAGATCACCATAATAATGCATGGTCCATTCTTGCTACATTGTTTCTGATCCACTGGATTCACTTGATTGCCACTGGTGTCTTTGTTGTAAATTAGATTTGGCCTTGTGTAAGGCCTAGTTAACTAAGCAAAATATAAAGAAGGTCACGAAACTGATTTAACTATGTTACTTTTCAGAGCCAAGACTCCCCATACTCATGTGCCAACTCATACTTGTGAATAAATCCATTTGTCATTTGCCTATGGGTTTTTCTGCAACAGATTAATCTCCTTAAAAATGACCAGTCTAGTCTGTGCTTGATCATAATACTGGTAGGCATTTTGAAATACATTTGAAGTCAACCATATAATTATACAATTACCTGTTCTCTAAAAGTATGTTCAAAGCATCCTATTTTACAGGGTGGTGTTTGAATGTACCAATATACTAGTTTATTTCACAATGTGATGTAATTTTTTTGTACATTTATGGAAAGATTAAGAGGAGATGAACAGGTATTAAGGAGGCATGAGGATGTCTTAGCTGCATGCATCCAGTGTATTCATGGTAGGGACAGGGACCTTATCTCTAGGATATCCTATGCATGTACCTGAACGAGACCTTGTACATTTCCTATTGTCCCTGGTGTTTTGTAGGTACACCTACAGTGACATTTTTGGGATATTATGTGGCATACCTGGAAGCAAGGAAGAAATATCTGTACCACAGAGAAGCAATTTTGCCCCATTACATGGGTAATGTAGGGTGCAGTCCTCTGCTTTCCTGGACACCAAGTACAGAAGCTATATGAAGTGTGGCCCTCTGCTTTCCAAAGAGTGTAGTTAATAAGTTGATAAGTAAGTAGTTAATAAATTGACTGATCTTTTTTTAATTGATTGATCACCTGGTCCTATCATTTTCACATCATTTTAGGGATTTGTTATTTGCTTATTTATAAAGCTCCACCATATTCTATGCATTGGGAAAACAGAATGTAACAAATAGTGCGTCACATAAATTTCACTTACAGAAACAAAAACTTATGATGGTGCTGCTCTTACGAGCGTTAAATCTGGAACTCAAATACCACCCCCCCCCCAAAAAAAAATGTCCTTTGACAAAGATGATGTATCATGCTTTGTTTGTCAACCAAATGTCTAATAGGTGTCAATTATAAAGGAGGATAAATAATTTTAACCGACAATTATCTTATACTAATGGGTGTAGCAAATGAAAACCTTTCTGAGTTTCTACCTACCAGCTCTAACAATGCTAATTATTCAAAATGTTTAGAATTACCCAATTAAAATGCCACAAATAAGTAGAATGCAATCGTTTAAATACATTACATCCAGTGAATTGTTTGTACCCAGCAAATGACAAAACATATTATAGGGATTTTCAAAAGGTCTCTAGTTTCCTGTTTGGTATGATCCATAATAATAATTACCCCTGTGATAACTTAGAGCTAATGTTTTATTTCAGTGTGTCTTTTTCTTTTACTATTTAATTTTACTTTTAGGTTTTCATTTTACTGCTTACTTTGTCAGCATTTTGTCAGCTGACACCAGATTTCATAAGCATTGTAGACTAGTGTGTTGTAGACTAGTGATTCAGTCAACCACTGTTCTAGCGTGAGAAACTCTTTGGAGTTTGACTCTATTTTGCATTTGTTGCTAACACAAAACCAGTTGTTTAATGCCAATGACCAATAAATATTTGATCTTCAATAATAATAGCACATTATTCAGCACAATAAAGTATGTTGTACCAGGCACACCCTTAAAAGGTGCTGTTCCATTAATTAAACTATTAATTGCATTATCTAGTATGCTAAGCAAATAAATCTTAGCAGATCTGTCATTTTATTATTTATAATGAAGGCTTAATCATATAAAAACAGAGTATTAAGAAGTTGGGGTTTTTTTTGTTTGTTTGAATGGTGCAGCAACTGGCATCAGTGCCTGGTATTGTGTAATGTGACAATTAAAGTCCTCAGCACAAGTTATGACTAAGGACTTTTTTTTTTTTTTTTTTACAAATTATTTCAGGGAAAGGTTTGGTCATTCAACATTATTAATAATGATGTTTGTAATGCTGCATTTAGTTCTAAAAAAATTAAATTATGGTAAAACAGCACTAAGTCTCTAATGAGTCCAAGACTTTTACCCATATTCTTAAAAACTAGCATCTAACACAAATAGACTAAAATATATGAAATTAGACATGCATATGAACAAATACAATACATTTCAATTTGTGGTTTTAAATTGTTATTAAGATAGTAATTAGAAAAAGAAATATTACATTAAAAGCTCATTACAGCATTTTCACGCATAAATTTCACTGAATATTTTTCTCTGACCTCAGGTCTCACATTTATAGGAAACTATGTCTCCTGTGAAGTATTTTGACCCACTGCAATATATATAATGGGAATTCATACACTGCACTCCCTTCACAACTCAAAATAATGGATGACATCATGAGATGAGTGGCAGCGTATTTCAGTACAATGTGGGGGGGGGGGTCCTGATCATATAAAATGTCTTGCTGCTGTTTTTGATGAATGTGGGCTTTTGAATTGGAAAACAGGACAATACCCCCAAGGCAGTCAAGTGGCCCAGAGTAATTGTTTAGATAGGCTGCCTTGAATTCTTAAGTATTATTAAGAATTCTTGAGTATTAAGTGGTAGGTAACAGTTAGTGTTTGTGCTCATACTCTCCTCCATATGTGTAAAACATTTTACCCCTGAGACTTCAGCTTAGGACTATGTTTACTATATTGATCCTCCTAATACTACATCCTTTTACATTTTTGTGTGCAATTATAGCCAATTTTAGATAACCGGTTTTATTCATCACATGGAGGAACATAACCTATTTTTTTTAATAATAAACACAATTGCAACGTGTCATCAGTTAGAAGATTCCCGTCTCGTATTTGGTCCCACATGTAACAATCAATAAGGTGTTCAAACTGTCTCTTTCCTACAGAAGTTTTTTTTTTATAAGCATTTTATATTTTTTATAGTTATCATGGCCATACTCACTAGCATATACTTTACCTAGTTTTGATTGTTTATATACATGGAATCCCTTTGCCTGGAGGAGTGTCTACATCTGTAAAATATGTCTCTTAACGGCAAAAATCTTCCAACTTACTTGAGTGGAGAAGTGATCTGTCCACCAATTATCTATAAACCCCCATTACCACCATCATGGAAACGTACATTTATGAAATGTAGAGTTTGTTTGTTTCTCGTGTCTCCCATGAGAACAAATGAAAAACTTGTCTGGTAATAGTTAACGAAAAATATTTATAAACGTGACATGGGTGACCTAATTATCAGGATTGTTCCTCCGGGTACAAAAAAGAAGGTCAGTGGGTCATCTATTGATACCTATGAATCCAAAGATGACTCACAGTGATAAACAAAAGCACCTTAAGGTACATACATGTGTTATCTCATATAGCCAAAAGCACAAAGATAGCATCTGGGAAAGGTGTGGGTTTTTGCCACTTTTGCAATATACTGGAAAGCAGTGATTTATGGGAGGATTACGAGTGGAGAACAAGTACCTCTTCAGTTATTATAATCATAAACACAATGATAAAATGTGTTCAGTGCTAATATATAATAATGACTAACCTTAACAATAAAATGCTAATTAGAAAACAATATCCACATAGTTAAAATCCATTCTTATGAATAGTAATTGTCAAAGGGGATGATAAAATAATGTCCACAGTTATTAAATCTAAAATGAAATTCAGTTTTATAAGTTATATTTGAAGGACTTAAATATCTGTTGGCAAAGTGTGACCATGTAATGTGATATATCTGATGACTAAAGCTATATTGTGTTGAAAAAAATATGCATTAGCATCTGGCATGTAAACATATATCTTAAGAAAATGAGAACAAAATGCCCAGTCATGTATAACATTTAAGAAGACACCTTTGCTGCATGTATGTAAAATGTTGCTTACCTGATATTTGTAGTACAGTTGTGCATAGTGCGTATAAGTCCTTCGCTCTATTATTGTCAAGCTCCAATTCAGGCACTAATGCTGGATGGTGGGGCAAATGTATATCCTTCAACATTAAAGTAAATATGATGTCTGGCTTGCTCCTTATCAAATGCCTTCATCTCTTAGATTAGCACTATAGAATATATGACTGTATTCCCCAGTTTTATTTCCTAGTGTAATGGGAATATAAAATAATAAAACTTAATTTTGCTATATGACAACGCATCTGCATTTACATGAAAGATGGCTTTAATCAAATAATGCTAGGGTTATTTATCACGTGGAAGGTATACGTACTTATTGCCTATTATATCACTTCATCTCCCTGCTTCACACTGGCATTCCAATCTAAAAAGATCTTGTATGTAACATCTGTATGGCCATTCTCGTTTGTTCAAAGAATGTTCAGTATATCATTCATTTAAACAAGTCTTTCATTCTGCAAGGGTGGGATGGATCAGAATTATTTATTGTGTTTTTACCAAAGGTTAAAGGTTGCGGCCCTATGCCCTACAGTTGAGAATGTGAATTTGTGTTGTCGTTTTTCCTTCCTTGAAATAAATATCATTGGAATCAGCCTATCCCTTAGAACAATGTTCCATTATCTAATGTGAAACAATTCTTTTGAAGACCATTCTTTCATGCTCACTGCTTAACTATGGTAGCTGTCACACCAAAGATACTGATTAACTGTGACTTATTGAGCATTCACATACAAAAGAGAAACCCTGTTCCTTAACCCCTGTGGTTTGGGGAGTGATTATTACAAGACACAGCGTTGTAGTGATGAAAGGGTTAAAACGTCACACGCATAAGAGCGTTTCTATTAACAAAGAAGCAAATCAAGCCTATTAGGTGCATTAGATTTGTTCTTAAAGTATACAAAATGTTAAAAATGTAACATTTAATATAGTCTCCATGAGATCAGTAGACCATGATCTACACAGGTGGTAAAAATAAGTCTTAATTTACATAATCACAGTTCGACCATTTGTTTTTAACCCATTGAGTGACAAAAATATAGGCAATATATTAATGTTATATTTACCTCTCACACTCAAAGGGGTTAATTAACAATGTGTATGCAAGTGCATGTGTTATAAATGCCTTTGAATTTCAATGACAGAATAAAGCCCAGGGGAACATAATTATGTTCTGCATTCACCCCTTTCATAGTAGGTGATCTTCAGAAGAAGTGGCAAGCTGCCATTGGCATTTTAAAAAAGTGTTTCAAAACCCTGACAAGTATTAGAGAAACCTTGATGAATGTAAACAGCCAGCCTCAAGCAGTAATACCTTCTTTAAGATCATCTGTATTCCAGTTTCCATCAACGGATACAATTATTTTTAAGGTGACAACACAGATTTATGTATGTGTATTTTCTACTTACACAAATTAATTGACTGAATATCACAATGGTATAATTTGAAACCTTTTGAATTACATTTTTTTGCAACTGCACAATGTACTCATATGCCGTTATGCATTGTACGTAGCACTTTATAGAAAAAACTATTGTATCTTTGAGCTCAATAGAGTTAAAAGGTACAATAGAAGATATAAAGCATGCTATAACATTAGACACACTAAGAATGTGCCTCATCGACTCCATGGGAGATTTGCAGGAACAATTAGGAGGGGAATAATTGATTGTGATGACAACTGAGTTGGTACAGAAGAGCAGTTAAGGGTTGGGGCAGCAGCTTATGCCCTTATTTTAAAAGGTCAGGTTTTTGTTTGGAGATGGGGGTATAAAAAAAGAGGATGTTGCATACCAGAATGGAGGAGTCCAGCTAGAAGAGATTGCATCTGAAATACAAGTCAAAGTGCCTGGAGATCAAAAGGCGGTTGCTGGGTCAGCCCTAGGGGTCCAACACCCTAGGCAAACTGTTTGCCCCGTGCCCCACTCCTGCATGCACTTGCTAATAAAACAGAAACCACGTAGCAGTATTCCCACCGAGTAGGCCTATTTTGACTAGGTCTAATTACATATAATTATGATTTGTGAACAACTCAATCAAAAATGGGTAAAACCCTACGAATCGTCCTCATTTGGGAGTGTCTCAAGTTTTAACTCACTTGCGCCATTACAAAATCCTAGGGTGGTCGTTCCACGGTGGCTCTATGCACCGATTGGAGAGATCAGTCATGTCCCATGTAATGGGCCCATAGCGCTCCACAGAGTATGTGTGTGTGTGTGTTTAAATTCGATTAAGGAAAAATTAAGGATTAAAGAAAAATATTTAAAAATACCTTAAAATATTTTTAGCATTTACAGGGCAGTTTAAGCTTGATGAGTGTATTTATTTGTAGATCAATATACCAACAGCCCAATAAGACATCTGTGTGTAATGTGGCTTTCCAGATGTTTGGGCAGATAATGCTTCGGTAAACTCATCATATTCCATATGTCAAAGATGAGGAACTAAATAAAAATAGTTTTACAGTAGACACACCCAGAGCCGGCATTAGGTGTTCTGGCGCCCTGTGCGGACTACTCCTCTGGCGCCCCCCCATCCCCAAAAAAGAAAGGAATAAAAACTTGTAACAAAGCTTGTAACAAAACCCCAATCACTATATACTACGCCAAACATTGATGTGGTGTAGGCCTACCACTTCATTGTCTGGCTTAGTAGTAGGGATGCACCGAAACGAATTCTGGACTGAAACCGAAAGTGCAGCATTTACCTGGCCAAAACCGAATATGACCCCCACCATAAAAAAATCTAACACTTTTATTTAAAGTAAGTAACACACCAAAATAGGACAAAACAATTAAATAACAATATTATATATATATATATATATATATATATATATGATTAACAGCAATCACATTCCTATCATGCCCAGGCATACCCAGATTCCAGGATGTACTCGCAGACTTGGCATGATAGGAGTATGATTGCCCTATCTACCCCTTCTCACTCCCTTCTATCCTATCTACCCCTTCTCACTCCCTTCTCCCTATCTACCCCCTTTCCCCTGTCTCACTCCCTTCTCCCTATCTACCCGCATCTAACTATCTACCCTTTCCCTCTTTGAAGTTCACTTACCTTTCAGGAGTCCTGCGGTGGGGGTGCAAGGCCTCTGCCTCCCAGCTCTGCCACTGTATGGAACAGTATAGAGTGATGGGAGTTATGATGTACTTTTAGAGCATAATTAGATCATGAAAAAGACATTGGAAATGGTACAGCATAACACCCATCACTCTCACACTTACCAATCCACACATATACCAATCCACACATATACCAATCCACACGCATACCAATCCACACGCATACCAATCCACACGCACACCAATCCACATGCATACCAATCCACACGTATACCAATCCACACGTATACACTAATCCACACATATATACCAATCCACACATATACTAATCCACACACATACCAATCCACACACATACCAATCCACATGTATACCAATCCACACGTATACACTAATCCACACATATATACCAATCCACACACATACCAATCCACACACATACCAATCCACACATATACCAATCCACACATATACCAATCCACACATACACTAATCCACACATATACCAATCCACACATATACCAATCCACACATATACCAATCCACACATACACTAATCCACACATACACCAATCCACACATACACCAATCCACTCTCACTGAATGCTTTCCTACCTTTCCTCTTTTCTCCTTACAACTCCTTTTCCTTCTCTTCGCTCCTCTTCTTCAGTTCTTCTGTCTTCTTCCGGGTCAGAGGGCACGGACAGCGGTGGGCGCGGCTTCAGTGTTGTGCGCCGGGATCTGACAACAAACCCCAGCGCACAGCAGCTGTTGCCGCGCGGATCACAAGGGAGCGGTATCGGAGGTCTTTAACAGACCTCCGGCTCCCTTAAGTGATTTTAAGCCGGGTTCAAGGGAGATCCTTGAACCGTCTTAAAATCACTCAAGGGAGCCGGAGGTCTGTTAAAGACCTCCGATACCACTCCCTTGCGAGCCTGCTCCTCCAATGGCAGACATTACTGTTCATCTCTGGAGGGGTGGCCCCCTGATAAGCGGCACCCGGTCCGGACCGCCCCCCCCCGCTAGGTAAGCTACGGTGGCGTCGGACCCCGCGGTGTCGGACCGCGCGGCGGCGCCCCCTGGAGTGTGGCGCCCTGTGTCGGTAGAAGGCACAGAGGAAGTTTCAAATCTCCCGCCAAACCTCATGACGTCACTTCCAATGTCCGGGAATCACCACCATGATGAGTGTGGCGCAATCTCCCTTCATATATGCCTGCAGTTCGGGAGTTCACCACCAGAGGGCGCGCGAGTGCCGAAACCGGACGCCGTGTCCCAGGAGGTCTGCCTCTCCTGTGCGGCAGTCCTGTAGATGACGGCGGAGGCGGCACTGTGTTGGAGGGAGGTCTCCCTCTCCTCCGTGGCGGCTCCGGTGCCCGTGCGTTGGAGGGGGGTCTCCCTCTCCTCCGTGGCGGCTCCGGAGGTCGTGCGTTGGAGGGGGGTCTCCCTCTCCTCCGTGCCAGCTCCGGTGGCCGCGTATTGGAGGGGGGTCTCCCTCTCCTCCGTGCCAGCTCCGGTGGCCGCGTATTGGAGGGGGGGTCTCCCTCTCCTCCGTGCCAGCTCCGGTGACCGCGTATTGGAGGGGGGTCTCCCTCTCCTCCGTGGCGGCAACGTGGGATCTGGGGGCAGGTAAGTAACAGTACCCCCCCTTGAAAGGGCGCCCTCAGGGCGACCACCAGGGCGAGAAGGATGCCTAGCATGAAACGCACGTATCAATCGTGGCACGGAGAGGCGTGCCGCAGGTACCCAGGATCGTTCTTCAGGACCGAGACCCCTCCATTGTACCAGGTACTGCAAACTACCCTGTTGTCGCCGGGAATCAAGAATTACCCGAGGAGTCCTTCTTTCCGAGGACCTCCTGGCAGTTTCCATAGTAGAATTCCCTCCTCGGGTAAACCGGTTGCAGACTAGGGGCTTCAACAATGAGGCATGAAATACCCGAGGGATGCGGAGCGTTCTAGGCAGTGCAAGTTCGTACGCCACCGGATTGATCTGCCGGATAACTGGAAAGGGCCCAATAAACCGTGGGGCCAATTTCATGGACGGAACCTGGAGTCTCAGAAATCTAGTAGACAGCCATACTCTTTCGCCAGGCCGGTACGAGGGGTTGGGGGAGCGCCTCTTGTTGGCCTGACGTTGCTGGAGCGAAGCCGCGTGTTCTAATGCGGAATGTACCGAAGCCCAGGTGGTACGAATAGACGCAAGTCTCTCCTCCAGATCTGGAACAGCTGAAACCGGTAATGTCTCTGGGAGGGACTGAGGATGGAGACCATACAGGCAGAAGAAGGGTGAAATCCTGGTAGATTCTTGGAGCGTGTTGTTCCTAGCAAACTCTGCAAACGGCAACAGATCGACCCAATCATCTTGATGATCGTTGATGAAGAGTCGTAGATACTGTTCCAGATGTTGGTTCGCTCTCTCCACCAGACCGTTCGTCTGCGGGTGATATGCTGAGGAGAAGGCCAACGTGATGCCCAGGGATTTCGCGAATTCACGCCAGAATCTAGCCACGAACTGGGTACCTCTGTCCGACACGATCTCAGACGGTACTCCGTGGAGCCGCACAATCTCCCGGATGAAGATGTCCGCCAGAGTAGAGGCGCTGGGTAGTTTCCGCAATGGGATAAAGTGGGCCATCTTAGAGAAACGGTCGACCACCACGAGGATTACGGTATGTCCCCTGGACGGCGGCAATTCCACAATAAAGTCCATGGCCACATGAGTCCAGGGAACCGAAGGACAAGGGAGAGGTCGAAGAAGGCCAGCCGGACGAGTGCGAGAGGATTTGTTGGCCGCGCATCTCGCACATGACTGAACGAATGCTGTAATGTCTCTGCCCCAATGAGGCCACCAAAAAGTCCGTGAAAGTAACTCCCTAGTGCGTGCCACTCCTGCATGTCCCGAGGTCCTGGCACCATGTAGAGTGCATAGAACAGGCACCCGCAAACTGGGAGGGACATACAGCCTCCCCGGCGGCAAGGAATCCGGAGCTTGACCTTGAGAACGAGTGACGCGATCCAGCAAAGGAGCATAACCCCGTAACCGAATGGCTGCAATGACCTTGGCAGAAGGGATGATGGGTTCTGGCTCTCTACTCTCCGCCTCAGGTTGCGTAAACATGCGGGACAGAGCGTCCGCTTTAGTGTTCTTTGAACCCGGACGGTACGTTAGCACAAACGGAAATCGGGAGAGAAAGAGAGCCCATCTTGCCTGGCGAGGATTGAGACACTTAGCCGACTCCATGTATTGGAGATTCTTGTGATCGGTCAGAATCAAGGTCGGTACTGAGGCCCCCTCCAGCAGGTGACGCCATTCCTCCAAGGCCAGGATAACCGCCAACAGTTCTTTATTCCCTATATCGTAATTCCTCTCGGCTGTAGAGAAGTGTCTGGAGAAGTAGCCGCAAGGGTGTAGTGGTCCGCTGTACGAAGCTCGTTGGGAGAGTATCGCTCCCACTCCAGATTCAGAGGCATCCACCTCCAGGACAAATGGTAGAAGCGGATTGGGATGCCGTAATACTGGAGCCGTCGTGAACTTCTCTTTGAGAAGAGTGAACGCGGACACTGCTTCACTCATGAACTCTCTTCTAAGACGGTCTCATTCCTAGATTTAAGCCTTATTGCTAATAATGATCAAGTTATAGATACTGTTACTTATAGAAAACCAACTTCAGGAAATGCATTACTGAGAGCGGATAGTAACCATCCAAAACATACCATACGGGCCATTCCTGTTGGCGAAATGACACGCCTTAAAAGGAACAGTAGCACTGAGTCTAATTTTCAAGCACAAAATGAAGGGTTAATCACTCGACTTAAACAAAGGGGGTATTCTTCTAGACAAATCCAACGAGCAGAGAATATAGTTAGATGCAAAAATCGCTCACAATTATTATTGAACAAAAGTAATAAAAGTACTAAGATAGAAAGTAAACCGGTATTAGCATTAACTTATTCACCATTTTTCAACATTGCTAAGAACATAGTTACTAGGAATCTGTATATATTAAAAGAAGATCCAATTCTTTCTCAGATTTTATCTGCAGGGTGTGCAATTGTTCCCAAACGGGCCCCCACATTAAGAGATGATTTGGCTCCTAGTATGTTAAATAATCAAAATCTCAGTGATAGTATGTGGCTACAACACAACGGTTTTTTCCGCTGTGGTCGTCATCCATGTAAAACATGCAGATATGTTAAGGTTACTAATAAATTTACTAATACTATTGGCACTAGGGAATTTCATATAAAAAAATATTTGAACTGTTGTAGCAGCAATGTAATTTATGTCATTGAGTGTTCCAGCTGCGAAGTTAAATACATAGGATGTACCAAACGACAATTTAAGACTCGCATTCTGGAGCATCTCCATGACATAAATCCCTATTCCATACGATCAAAATCAGGGGCTTCTGCACACTTTTTGGATAAACATGCGGGCTCAAAAAATTCTTTTGTAGCCTATGCTATTGAAAAGGTGACATCTGGTTTTAGAGGAGGTGATTTACATAAAAGATTACAAAATAGAGAAGCTTTTTGGCAGTTTACTCTTGATACCTGTATACCAATGGGACTTAACATTAAACAGGAATTATTGTTACATTATGATTAAGATTTATTTGATACAATTTTGTCTTGGTCAAATCAGGTATTTTTATTCAAAAATTATTTAAGATCATTATGCAAGTGGTAAATATTACCTATATGTTTATGCACCTCCCTGTGATACTAAAGCACTGTGAGCAGGTTAAAAAACACACAATATACATGTAATAGCCTCATTGACATATATACATATTATTTGTGGATCAATAGTGTTTATATATTTGCTGTAGGTTGTGTTGCCGTGCTCACGCTGTTTACATTAGTCTTTTTCATCTTATTGCATCTAATTGTTTTGTAATTGGATTTTAATTGCACATGTGTTGATGACGAGTAATCTCACCACTCCCCCCTTTTTGTTGCCTTACTTAAGGGAAACAAATTCAGTGGTGAGTTATCTGTGATAAAGAGCGGGGTACCGCTTGAAACGCGTCAGATTTGAGGTTTCCTGTGTACTGGATGCACAGGTGTGAACTATGCTTTTTAATCATTAAGTAAAATAAAGCTGGAAGTTTTGTTTTTTTTCAAATGCTGGATCGATCCCTTTGGTTTTTTTTGTGTTCATTCCACGCATCAAGTCCGTGCGGATCCGTGCAGATGAATATATAGGGAGGTGAGCTGGCTTTTGCATTTATTCAACTGCTTCGGAGGACCATTCAGACACATTGGCCCCTTTTTTAGTCAAGTCCGTTAGAGGAGCGACAATCCTCGAGTAATTCCGGATGAAGCGTCTATAGTAATTAGCGAATCCGAGGAAGCGTTGCAGAGCCTTGAGACCCGTAGGTCGTGGCCAATCTTTGATCGCCAGCACCTTCGATGGGTCCATATCGAAACCCTCAGGAGTAATCACGTACCCCAAGAAAGTCACCTTGCGGGTCTCAAAAACGCACTTTTCCAACTTGGCATATAGCCCATGCTGTCGGAGACGGCTCAGAACTTGACGGACCTGGTCGCGATGGATAGATAAGTTCTCTGAGTAAATCAGGATATCGTCCAGGTATACGACCACGAACTGCTGGAGAAAGTCCTGTCGACAGTCGTTAATAAATTCCTGGAACACCGCCGGGGCATTGCACAAACCGAACGGCATGACCAGGTACTCATAATGTCCCGAGCGGGTGTTGAAGGCTGTCCTCCACTCGTGACCGGCACGAATACGGACCAGGTTATACGCCCCACGGAGATCCAATTTGGTAAAGATTTGAGCCCCACGTAATCTGTCGAAAAGTTCCGAGATGAGGGGGATAGGATAGGAGTTCCGCCTTGTAATCCTATTCAAGCCTCTGTAGTCGATACAAGGTCTCAGTTCTCCGTTCTTCTTCTTGACGAAGAAAAACCCCGCTCCAGCCGGGGACGTAGACCGACGGATGAAACCCCGCCTCAGATTCTCCTCGATGTAGGATTCCATGGCCTGGGTCTCGGGAACAGACAAAGGGTAGACTCGACCTCGGGGTGGCATAGTACCCGGAAGGAGATCAATAGGGCAGTCGTAGGGTCTATGAGGAGGTAACTTCTCCGCTTCCTTCTTGTCAAATACATCCGCAAACTCCCGATACTGACTTGGAAGGATCGTAGCGGCCATCTCCGAACCAGTAGACACCATGGCCAGTCGAATGGGTGAGTCACAGTGCTCCCCACAAGCTTGACTCCAGGACGTGATCTGCCCAGTTGCCCAATTGATGGTAGGGTTGTGCCTTTGTAACCATGGAAACCCCAAAACAACAGGAGTAGAGGGAGAGCAAATTACCAGGAACTGTAGATTCTCTTTATGCATCATCCCTACGGAGAGTGTCACTGGTACGGTAGTTCGGGTGACTTGTGGCGGATAAAGTGGTCTGCCATCAATGGCCTCAATTCTCACCGGCGTGTCTTTAGGTGTGGTGGGAATAAACTGCCTCTCGCAAAAATGGGCATCAATAAAGTTCTCTGCGGCTCCAGAATCCAGGAAAGCCTCAGTGCAAACGGATCCCCCCGACCAGGAAATCCGAATTGGAACGGTCATCCGAATGCTGCTAGAATCAGAGGACAGACCCAGCACACCTAAAGCAGGTCCTCTAAACCACTCTAGGTGCGGGCGTTTCCTGACTTTTTAGGACAGGATCGGGCCCAATGTCCAGTCAGACCGCAGTATAGGCAGAGCCCCTCCTTTCTTCGCCTGGCTTTCTCACTCTCAGACAAACGAGTGATTCCCAGCTGCATAGGCTCCTCACAGGTAACAGGAGACGTGGGTGGTGGTATGAACTGAGGAGCCAGGTGCTCTCAGATTGTCTTGTTGCACCTGTCGTTCTCGAAGACGAAGGTCGATCTGGGTAACATAGGAGATTACAGAGTCCAGGTCAGATGGAAGATCGCGAGCAGCAATCTCGTCTTTCAAAGTCTCTGATAGTCCGTTCAAAAAAGCAGCGATAAGGGCCTCGCTGGTCCAATTCACTTCTGCCATTAGCGTACGACATTCAATAGCATAGTCCATGAGGGTACGCTCTCCTTGACGGATGTTGAATAGAGAGGATGAAGCAGTGGAACTCCTGCCTGGAACATCGAACACAGCACGTAGTGCGGCCACAAATTCGGAATAGGAGCGAACCGCCTGGGTACTCCTCTCCCACAGAGGAGATGCCCAAGCCAGGGCCCTGTCCGTAAGAAGCGAGATTATGTAACCAATCTTAGCCCGATCAGAAACAAAAGCATAAGGGTTAAGTTCAAAATGAATCTCGCACTGGTTGAGAAATCCACGGCAGGTCGCAGGATCTCCTCCATATCGCTGGGGTGGAGGAAGATTCATAGGAGCATGAACCACCGGCATCGGGACTTGTAGACCAGGATCTGTGCGTTGTAGAAGGGTCTGGAGTGCCTGGGCAAACTGATCCAGACGATGGTCCATCTCATCCAGACGAGCCTCACAGGAACCCTGAGATCCTACCAAAGCGGGTCTCATGATGGCCTTCTGTTTCTGTCACGTACAAGTAGTTAGGAGACACCGTGGTCAGGTAGGACTCCAGGACAGAACAGGTATAACAAGCCGAGGTCAGGATTCCGGAGAGCAGGATAGTCGTATAACAGAGCCGAGGTCAGGATTCCGGAGAGCAGGATAGTCGTATAACAGAGCCGAGGTCAGGATTCAGGAAATCAACGAAGTCAGACAAGCCAGGATCATACACAGGAATACGGAATCAGGAAACGCTATCTGGGCACTAGCACAAGGCATAGACAACCAACAGAAGGCAAGGTCAGATAGAACTGAAGAGGTTTAAGTAGAAGGCACAGAGGAAGTTTCAAATCTCCCGCCAAACCTCATGACGTCACTTCCAATGTCCGGGAATCACCACCATGATGAGTGTGGCGCAATCTCCCTTCATATATGCCTGCAGTTCGGGAGTTCACCACCAGAGGGCGCGCGAGTGCCGAAACTGGACGCCGTGTCCCAGGAGGTCTGCCTCTCCTGCGCGGCAGTCCTGTAGATGACGGCGGAGGCGGCACTGTGTTGGAGGGAGGTCTCCCTCTCCTCCGTGGCGGCTCCGGTGCCCGTGCGTTGGAGGGGGGTCTCCCTCTCCTCCGTGGCGGCTCCGGAGGTCGTGCGTTGGAGGGGGGTCTCCCTCTCCTCCGTGCCAGCTCCGGTGGCCGCGTATTGGAGGGGGGTCTCCCTCTCCTCCATGCCAGCTCCGGTGACCGCGTATTGGAGGGGGCAACGTGGCGGCAACGTGGGATCTGGGGGCAGGTAAGTAACAGTTTAAGAGTCTTTTATTTCCATTAGCTTCAAACACTGTATGAACTCATTGACACAATATTCTATTTATTTAGCAATATTTAGCAACTAATATTTTTACTATTTGATTTAGGAGATGTCAAGTGTTACATTTCTTTGAAATACTTATTATTCTTGTACTAGAAATAATAAGCATTGCTTTTCAGCTGCATTGGCAGGAAGTGTTCAGAAATACTATACACTATTTGGGCAAAGAAAAAATTATGTGTTAAAGTATCAGATCTTAAAAATGTATATATATTTATATTTTCTCTGTTTTGGTAAATGACAGAAAACGGTATGTGAAGAGTGAGTTGGACTTTTTTTTTGTGGTTTTTAAAAAGCATGTGTAGAATTTGCTGTGAAACATGACGTCTTTCACAGAGGGGTAAGAACAGCCTGTGTTGTACAAGTTGCACAGACATTAGGTTCAGCATGAATCAAATAAACACATACACTAAATAAATCTGTGGGGTCTACTCAAATCATCTGTTCAGAATTGGTATACATTTTTTTGCAAATCTATGAAATAAGACTTAACGATATTGTGGGTGAGATTGTGAAGGATTATTTTTATTATCCAAGATTTATGTTTTTAAGGATTAGGCGTGTTATAGAAGCAATATTAAATGGTCAGGATAAATGGATTTTCTGTAAAAGCATTTTATGAGAAAAGTCCAACTAGGTATGTGAAAGAATCAAATGTTCTCTTTGTGCCCCAGAAATCAAGGAAAAAATTAAAGAATATGATTTTTTTTTATGTTGTTTTAATTGACAAAAATATTACAGGCCTCCAGGTCTTAGTAGGTCATATTAGGTGGCTGAGAAATATACAGTTAAGAAGAAACTAGTTGTAGCACCTTGTCTGAAATAAAGTAGGATGATAACTATATATTAAAATACAAACAAAAATTCACACACTTATAATATCATTAAAGCCACCCAGCCATCTTATGCACTTTAATGCATGTAATATCTGCTTGGCTCCTTTTCATTTGTGTGATGTCCTCATGAGCGCCAAAACGCTTCTCTTTCTCCACAAATTCATCTTCATTATTCAGGTTTCGGAGAGTACTCCCGCAAAAGGGCGGAGCCATGGGGGACATCCTGTCCCCCTTCCTCCAGTTGGGCGTGAGGTGTGTCTGGATGCTCCGCCCCTTTGTGGAAGTGCGTGGGAGGTCAAGTTCGCAGAGAAGAAAGAAGACAAGGGGAGAAGCAGACTAAGAAGAGAAAAGAAGAGACAGGATAAAGAGAAACTTACACGGAATCGGTCTGTGGAGAAGGTAGATTGAGAAAGAGTGTGAGAGAGCATGATATCATGAATTTATAACATGCTCCTCCTTTGAAAACATAATGAAATAAAAACAATAAATATCCCTTTTTAAAAAGCACACAAGATCAAAACAAACATGAGATTTTTTAAAAAAAATCATCTATATATTTGATAATGTGATTCTTGGATTCCATTTTGACATCTGCAAGACATATTCATTAAAAATAAAAGAAGGATTGTGTCTGCATTTGTATTTTTTCTTTTTATAGACTTTTATGGGCATTGGAAATTACAGATAAACTACGTGGGCCAAACGGTTCTTAGCTCCAGTCAAATTGTATTTTACTACGCAAACAAAACAAGGATATCAAATTGAAGGCCAATGTGATTCAAAAGAGATGTTATGAGGGCTACTGTAACACAATGAGCAGCCAAGATTCCAATGTCTATTCTATTTAAGTATTGCGTTCCCTATAGGATTTGATTTTAGAAAATATTGAGAAAACATTGAACCATGTGGCCCGCACATGGGAGATATAGAATGTTTTTATTCATTGAAGGCTATTGTGCTCTGTGTTTAGAAAATAAGTTTTCAATGAGTAAAGGAAGTTGAATTAAGAATGACTGCGTGTGGGTAAGATGTTTGGGCCAATGTAAATAAACTAAAATTTTTGCCTTAGGCAGCCTACGTATGCTTTAAACACTTTACCTTTACTAGCATTTAACATATGGCTTAAAAAAGAAAGTTGTTCAAGCATGATTAAATGGATTATATCTTGGGAAGAACTGTATACATTTGCAGGTATAACTGTGTTTGTGACCACCAAGGCTAATTTTTTTTTTGTTTTGGGAATTTGTAAGCTAAAATTAGTATACATCTGTCAACACTTGATGGGAAAAAAAAGGATCTAAATTTAAGTCTACAATAATTCTTGAAAAGAAAAAAAATGTGCCGGTCATGCTCACTGCTGTTTTATGTTCTTTGATCCAATGTATTGTTGGAATTATAGTTTTGGCATTTGCTTGACAGGAAGGCCAAATGTGTCCAATAACAAAATGTCAATGAGGGAAACAAATGTGAGCTGCAAAAACAAAGCTTAGTGTTTCATCCTTAGTCACCCTCAGATTCTTGCATTAAAACATCTGTAAGGAAACATTTCATTGAGTGTGGTCGTGACCACAAAACTGATTAAGACATGCTGTGAAAAATGTTTATGCATCATTGTTTATGTCAGCAATAAAAACGTAGTATGGGATTACCCACCAAATTAATGCCTAGGTTCCTTGGCAGCCCACATTTAAGAACAGAATTAGACTATGCATGATCTTAAGGTATTATGAATGTAGTGTATATCTACAGTAATGTAGGTCTATTTGAAGTGAGTGTTTTCTTTTAGTTTTAATGGCACACAGCTATCCTGTCCTTGAAGATATTTATTGCCAATTAAACTGCACTCTGTACAAAACTATCACTTTGAGTGTAGTGGGGCTCTCCATTTGCTGCTAAGCCAACAACCAGCAGCAGTGGAAGTCTCATGTGTTTAAGGGTACAGAAGTTTATTATTTGTCATGTCCACTATCAATGAATGAGCACTCATTGCATAAGTTCTTCAGCCTTGAAAAACCTAGCAAGGAGTTGAGCCCCAAGTTAAAGGCACAGGGACTTAGACGACCCCAACAGTGAGGACGCTCAGGTGTAGGCAGGTAAAGTTTTGTACTAAGTGTAGTAGGTTAAGCACAGATGGATCCGGATATCTTTACAGGTAAACTGCAGGCTGGAGTCAAAGACGGGTGACACAGAATGGCAGGGGTTAATGCGGAATGGATGATCAGACATAGTCAGGTTCAGCAAATACAAGCCAAACGTTGGTACACAGAGCTGGTAGTCAGACAAGTAAGGTACAATGCACAGGTAGGGCAATACAGGATCAGAATCACTAGGCAGAAGAGTAGTCAGGCAAGTCAAGGGTCAGTGACAGCAAACACCATCTCCAACTTAGCAAAAGAAATAACAAGACCACACCAGAGTATCTGTGCTAAGCTGTTACAGATTTTTAAATCCGGTGCAAAGCTATCCACAACTCCAGCCATGCTTCACGGGCTATAACTTTAAATATAACTTTTTAACAAAACAATAAAAACTGTCTAAGTCTCCCAGGGGGAAAATGTGTGTAATGAGAACTGGAATTAAAGTTTTGCATGGGAAAAAATCTTCCTAGTATATCTTAAAACAATTGCACAGTATATAGAAATTAGAGGTTCTTTCAATACCATGAAAACCTTTTTTAATTCTTTAAGTATATTCTTCACAATTCAGGCAAAGAAGAGGTTAAACATCAGAGAATGGTATAAAAAGCGAGCACCTGGACAATTCTGAATATAATATCTAATTCATTTTATTACAATTATATATTATTATATCACTTAAAATATCATGAGGTCACATCATTACTAGAAATGTCATGAGATCACCAAAATATAATGCAACTGTTCATTTGTATGGTAGGATAAGCCTTCTGAAGAGGATTATGTTAAACACAGGCTTTTTTGATAACCATTGTTTTTAAATAGCTTTTTTTGCATAATTCTTTAACAAGTAGGTCAGATTAATTCATTCTTTAACCAAAGTTTTTTCTTTTAGGAAAATGTCTTATGAGAAAGTTAGATGACTTTCCCTGCTTATAAATGTTTCTGTACCCTGCATATGCTTTCTTTACTCTTTAATCAGTACTTTAAAAGTAATAGACATAACAATTATATACAAAATAGTACATTGTATGTAAAAAATAAACAAAACATAAGCAATATTAAGGGAGTCACCTTCCTACCTTGTTCTCGTAATTATTTGGTTAAAACACACCTCTGAATGCTTCCAAAAAGGTAAGGAGGTACTTCAGGTATGTTTGTTAGGAAACAATTCTTTGCTAAATTTTGCTAAATACTTGTTAATCTTTTTTTTTAAGCTAAGAACCAGTGTTCCAGCTTAATAAAATAATGAGAAAGGGTAATTCGAAGAATTATTTGAAGAAACAGCAGGCAATTTTTTGACAGTGTGGTTACTCAAATCAGTCAGTCAAATTTTGGAGGTCTTCCTTTACGTTCAGAAACTAGACAGCTTATTTGTCATGCATAAAAAACGGGAAATTCAGTCAGAAGAAAAATATAATTTGCCTCTCTATAAATCATGCTAAAACCAAACCATGAATATGCAGTTTAGTTCAGCATGTCTAAAAAAGTACATTAACGGGGCATGAAAAAGTGTGGGCTACAAAATGAATAAGGTCAATGGAACACCTTGGTGTTTAGAAAAAAACCCATTTATTTATAGTAGAAAAAGACACCTTAGAAGGGATATGGTATTAATCATAAGCGCACAATACAAACCGCTCTCTGAAGAACTCTTCATTAATAGGCTCTACAAAGAATAAGAGGCAAACCATTCAGACTTGAAGAAAGAAGTTTTTACCTAAAGAGAAAATTATTCTTTCTGCAAAAAGTCACCTTTTTATAATTTCATTATTATTTTTTATCTACACGTCTTTAAACATTGTATTTTTTATGATAATGATGACGTACATCCTCACTTTTTGAACCTTATAAACTGGATTACAAATCATTTAGCTCAATTAGGAATGTGGTTAATGGAGCTTAGCATTATATGGTCAAAGTTGTCAGTCTGCCAGCTTTGGAAGGAACTGGGAGCCACAAGGAGATTGAAGAAGATTAACAAAATGGTGGGGAAGTTTATTTTGTAATTAGGGGTCACTTAGTAGCTCATGAGATACTTGAGAAAACATTGCTGGCTGTTTTTAGATCACATGTGGTGAATTTATACGATACTGGGCTTGATCTTTCCGATTGGTATTGGATACTTTTCAGAAGTCATTTGTGGTTGGAGGAGCCTGAGCAATTTATGTTAAAATGAAATTGCCTCAAATATAGTGGAAGAAACAGATGAAAAGCTTTCATCTGGAGAAACACATATTAAGGTAATGTCAGGTTAGCGTAAAAGTTAATTTGTGAGTTCATGGTGTATTTGTGATATTATCTCTATTATGGTTTATGCTTCAAGACATCTTTGTTTTGTTCAAAAGTTTTGAATGTGAGTCTCCAGTAACATAATGTCCTCAATATTGTTGCGTGTTTAGAATTATTTTTTTTTTACTAATATATATTGTAGAAACTTGCGAAATGAGAGAAACGCATTGCTTTATATGAATACCTTGTTTTTGGATTATAAATAATTATTCGGTGAGCTGATAGCAAGTTACCTGTACTGTGGTCATTTGCATTGATGTTCTATGAAATTGATTGTATTGTTTTAACTGCATTTTGAAGGGGATTAGGAAAATAAAAAAATGATTGGAAAAAGACTATCCTGGGGCTCCATTAAGACACCAGAAAAACAAAGGTGATAAGGATTTTAATAATTTGTTACAGTAGAAAGTCTGATAAATTATATAAAACATAGAGGAGCATCCTCAACAGACACCAGTATATCTATATGGACATCACTACTTTACATAAAATATTTCCTTATGTGTTATGTTAACCATGTTGTGTAGCAGTCAAACTTTGTAAATGGAAAGTTCAATTTTGATGTTCTCTGACACATACACAAGAACTGTCAATGATGAAATGCAGAGCATGTAGGATTTGGTTTAGAGGTTGTGCTTTGCTAATCTTGACATATTTTATTTGGCTCTGTATGATTGGTATGGTCGGTTAGTGGCTGAACAGTTAGCAGACCTTGTGAAATAAAATACGAGTTTAAAGGTTTAGTTTGGCTTGATTTTGTAAAGCTTACAAACCCATGATATACTTTCATTCTTTTCCCTTGAATAAACACTTGAATAAACCCACTTAGCCACTTATGGTTTG
Organism: Sceloporus occidentalis; assembly: GCA_023333645.1. Classification (NCBI taxonomy): domain Eukaryota; kingdom Metazoa; phylum Chordata; class Lepidosauria; order Squamata; family Phrynosomatidae; genus Sceloporus; species Sceloporus occidentalis. The sequence goes on along the minus strand of JALMGF010000024.1, from coordinate 7,414,387 downwards.
GCAATAATCAAATACACAAAATAATCAAAATAATTATGAAAATTTGACCGCTAGCATTGTATATGAGCAAAAAAATAATTAAAAAAAAATACCAAAAGTAAAAGAAAGAAATTGCTGTTTATTGTTATGAATTTGTAGATTCTGCAAGTACCCAGTGAGTTTTTAATATCTCAGTCTACAAAATATTGAAGTTATGAATATAATATTATAGTTGTATTCCAGTGTCATTTTAGAATTGTTCTGGTTGTGTCATGAGAAGTTAATTCTGAGAAATCAGTTTCTTGAATTAGACAGGCGACGATTGGTTAAATACTTAACATGGTTAAGCTAAGAGATGTGGATGGCCTAAAATCAATATTTGCAATTGCTTTCTCAGACTTCAAGAAGCATAATTGCTTACTGACACAAAAATGAAGATAAACCCAGATAATTATTTTACTCAGCCATTAGGTTTGTGATATTTATTTGTAAAATGATGGCATATTGTTGACGGTGGGGCAAGGCTCACTATGTTTGCTATAAATGTTCTTATTAGAAGTGTAATTTCAAGAAAGGTCACACTGTCTTGCATCCTCCTCTAACCAGAGGAAAACAATGCCCGAGTCTTCCACATTTGTTCCCTGGCGCATTAAATAACAGAGGTAGTTCAGTACCAGAGATTTCGCATCCTATGTACTCCCCACCCTACGGGGAAGCAAGCACCAAACTACTTTACAAAGTTCAACAGTATAAGTGAGTGGGGAAAGCTAAAATTTAAAAAGACAGCCTGTCGTTCTCTTATAATACTCCCTATAACCACAAATATATATAATGTAACTACGTTTTACTTAATGGAGAGGGTGGTATATGAATGGAACAGCCTCCCAGCAGAAGTCATAGAGGCTAATATAGTGAGGGAATTTAAATGTGCATGGGATATAGTCATGAAGCTAGTCTGAATCTAAGACGAGACCAATGACTGATTAAGGTTTAAGGAAATATGGGCAGAGTCAGACAGGCTTAATCTTTTTTATTTGCCGTCAAATTCTATGCTTCTATGCTTCCGCTAATACATCTTTAAGCAATACTAGGTTCACTGCATCAGAAAGAGAAAGTGGTGTATCATTTTTATTAGATTGATAATGATGCTAGAAAAATATAGAACAATGATATACCACAACAAAGACTTATACAATTTAGGTGATTTTTGTAGAGGTTATTTATTATAGCAGATTATTCCCTTCACAACCTGTCTTAATCAGTCTACTCCAAGGTGATCACCAAGAGGTTTGGACAGAAGAAAATGTAATTAAAGGCAGTGGTGGAGCATGCCTTGTCTCAAATGAAATGAGGTTGTATCTCAGGACAAAATGACCAGAATCAAAAATTTAAAAAGATCTTTATATTGAGCTACAGGATTACTTGCGTTTAGCTTCATTCAAGTAATTCTCAACACAAATATGCAAATTAAAGTAAATCATTTGCATGTAATATTCATTCTAGCTTGTCACAATCAATGAGATCTTCTAAACATCAAAGCACATTTTACATACATCACAATATATATATTATAATATCTACAAATTTTGTTTGAAGATGTGCTACTTTATATGCTGAAAAAACATGGACTCCCAGGACAAGAACAAGTGGCAAAAGATGCTGTATTCTTTTTATGGATATCATTTCTAGGCAGACTGGATGGGCCGAATGGTTCTTATCTGCCATCACTTTCTATGTATCTCATAAATAGATGTATAGATATGATTTTTCACTCACTATATTTGCCTGTCTGAACTCTTGCACCTTAAGGGAGTTTAAAAAAGCATCGTCGCCCAACTACGAGTTGTAAAGGCCTCACAAAAATGTAGGTTTGTGTGACAACAGACTTGATTTTGATATGTATAGATTGGAGGTATGAGATGACGAGTTGTATGACACAATCTAGGGGCAAGACAGACCCTAAGTGCTGGTTTTATTTACTAAACATTGTTTTAAAGGTGAGTTGAAACATTTCAACCTATTGACCTATCTAGGCATTATGCCGGGTCAACACAAGCAAGTTTGTCTTGCAACAAGGATGGAGTTGTTCCTGTATAATGATTAGCTGATTGGTTCAGATTTCTTTGTCACTTCACTTATATTTCGTTGTATTCTGCTGGGCCAACTTAGCCATTCTTTCAGTAGAAGGTGTCCAAAGTTGGCCCATCATTTAATGTTGATGACCCAAAACCTACAAACTCACAGTTTACTGAACATACTCCTGAGTGATTGAGTGAGGAAATACTGCAAACCTGAGCTGCTGGGTGAATTTTAGTATCTTTTACAGTTAGAGACCCTTATGCTAGGTTATAGCAAATCTGAGAACCTCATTTTATTATGATTTTGATAATAGGTAAGGGTTTTATAACATGGCATATACTATCCCGTTGTCTCAAAATATAACACTGTACCACAGCAATATGAAAAATAAAATCTTCATTCTGTGTTTAGTTGAAATCATCTCTGTTTGCAGCATGTGATTTATATTAGCATATGTGTTAAATACTGAAAAACACTTTAAACCAGAGTTTAAAACAAAGTTTTAAACTAGTTATTTAAATTACCATAGGCTAGCCAACAAAAGCCTCATAGTGAACATAATATTAATCATAACCATGTGAAGGTGTTATTGCCATATCATCTTGGACTTAAATATGAATGAACTGACCCTTTCATGTAGGTGACATAGATTCTTTGTGAGCTTGTGGTGATGCCCTTCCTATCTCCTATGTAATTCAGTAGCGTATTCTGGCCCAGGCCGATGAGACCTAGAGTGGCAGGTCCAGGGTCCCTGTGGTGACCAGGCTCCTTGTAGCACCACTGCTCAATGGGCAAGTTAAACTAGAGATCTCCCCAACCGGCCATTAACACTATGAGGACCTTGATGTGTTGACGCAGCCCTCAAATTTAATTTCCCGGTGTTCATCAGCAAGGACAACGGAAAAAGGCTGCTGGTGGCGCTGCCCTGGGTACATCCATTAAAACACTATAAAAATACATTATGTTCCTTGTAGTATATTCAACAGACTTCAAAAGTCATAATTCAACAGAAATGCTACTGGTACTTGTTAATAATATAACCTGTTTTTATCCATATCACCATCTGCAAATAATAATAGTAATATGAATTATTTGTTTAATTTTTTATGTTTAGATGTTTGGTTTTTTATGAATAAATAAATGTCTCTATGACCAAAGATAGCAAAAATCACAGACAAATGTTAAGTCTTTTAAATAGATTTATTTTTGGACAAAAACCAAAGAGCACTTATTGATAACATATGGTACTTATAGGATGTTGGGACCTGCATATGCTTTTGGTCATGGTTTTACTGGATTTATTACTTTTTTTTTCTTCCATAAAAATTGTAATCTAGAAGAGATATATATATATATATATATATATATATATATATCAATGCTTTCATCAATGATTACACCACGGGCAGAAGTCTATGACCTCTAATAACGTAGCACTACTTGAAAGAAAAAAAATAAACAACAAGGTTTTCTATCACAAATATATACTATCCTCTGTCTATACTCCTTTATAATTTTATCTGAGGAAAAGGCTTATGTGACTAAATTTTTTGCTATGTTGCCCCATTAAAAGATATCAAGCTTGGCTAAAGACCCCATTATTTACACTACACAAAAGTTAACTTAACTTTAAACAAATGTAGTTAAAAATATTGACTTTGCACAACTGTTTTCTATGTTCATCGTGCTATACTATATGTCCTTATAATTCTTAGTAATACTCTTGTTTTTTTGTTCTGGTCCTAATTGTTCAGACTCCGATCATATCACTGATTTACGTCTCGTCATGATCACGAGTTTGAACTGGAATCCTGTATCGCTTCTGAACTCTGTGTGCTAGATCATACCACTAACTAGCACACAGTGGAGGTCACTGCCCCAGGTTGAAGAAGTAATGACAGTCAGGAGATAAAAGAAAACAAACCTTGTAAATTAACCCCAGCTCCTTTACTGTCAAACTGAAACCATTCTGGGTAAATAATGGTGTGATTTGGAGAGATTTCAAGTGTGCTAGTTTTCTCTGTGATAGGTAAATAAACTGTTTGTGCTATTGCAACGATTTGTGCCCTTCTGTGTTTATCTTTTTATTTCATAGATATGTCTGCTCTAGGCTTTCTGTTATGTTAATATCCAAAAACTGCCATACCCCACCATATCCATGAAATAAAGTACTTAAGTAAATAGACTGAATACATGAAAAATAATTACAAATTATACAGCCAAATTTAATTTAGTACACATACTATTTGTTCCATTAGTTTGGAGACATTCTATACAGGAGACGATTGTAGCTTATGATTACTAATCTTTAAGAAACACTTACAAAAACTTCAGTATTTGTGGATATTAAGAAACATGTTAAGGATATGTTAAAAAAAAACCCCAAAAAGGTTATGATCCATAAAAGAGATTTATTAGTTCTGAGTAGCTGTTATCCAGATTCAGTGTTTGAGCCTAGGTGAGCTGATTTATGAATTACCTGAATAGCCTCACCAAATGAGAATTACAGGTGATTACCGGTCCTCCAGAGGAGCCTTTCACCATGAGGGGGGATAAGGGATTGGCCCTGGCCTATTTCCCAGCCAGCCTACTTATTATCTGCTCTTGGACAGGTGGCTACACAAGAACCAGGAGATGAGAGCATTTCTGTGCATGCTTCCCACCTTAGGTTGACCCTAGAACTTTAAATGACCTGGGTGGAGAGATTCCAAACCAAGCAAGTCCTAATCAGCACACAAAAGGCTTTGTCAGGCAATCCAGGTCTAGGTAGGCAGAGTTTTTGTGTAAATGATAAATCAAGCCACGGTCATGGTCACAGTAAAATCATAGATAATCAGGCCAACTCAGGAACCACAGTATTCAATCAGAATTTAAATGCCAAATCAAAGGGAACACATCAAATTACACTCTGGGTCAGAGCAAGGCATAAACCATGTACCTAAACAGGATAAGATGTACAGTAGGTGTGGTAAAGATTACATTCTAGAGACAGTTGGAAATATAAGTTCCTGTGGTGGTTTACATAAGAGAGAACATGGCTTATAAACTGTTGTTATTGGATCAAACTAACCAAATGGCATGCAGAGTGAAAGGAGCTGTACAGCAACTGAACACGATTAACTTGATAGCAACTTAAAACATAATAGTAATTAAACACTAAGGCCTTTTCATCACTGGGGACCTGTGCCACCAGTGTAGCTGAACTGAAGGAGGATTCGTAGCGACAGCAATTGTGATGTTGTCCAAGGTTGGGAGGAAAAAAATTTTCTTCATTGAACTTGGTGGAGACCAAAGTGACAAAGGAACCCTGCCATGCTTGGCTGCTGAATTTAACAATGTCGACCCCTATTCTAGCTTAGTATCTTCTTCCACCACACGTTGAGACTCCTCCTGCAGTAGTATATCCTCACCTACCAGCTTTTCTACTCATTACATTACATCACATACTGATGGAAACCACTATCCCATATAGCTAGCTCTCACTTTCACTATATTTGTTGGTCAACAAACACTGTTTTAGCATATTCAACAGATCACTAACCCTTTTAGATGCATGTTTGCACATTATTTGTATAGAAATTAGGTACAAAGCAATGAGCTGAAACGCTTTGAATGGGTGGTTCAGCAGTTTCTTCCTACACTCTATGTAGTATGTGGTAGTAATAATAACAATAGGTAAAACTATGCAGCAGTGTCAGTTAGGACTTAAGGCATGGAAAATGCATGGCCATCTGCAATTATTACTATCACTTGATATATCAACCTACTTGATTACATTAACTCTGGCTAAACAATTTGTATGTTAAAATCGGGGACAGTCGCAATAGCACTGTTAATACTAAATAAAGGTAGAAAATTTATTTATTACAACATAAAGCAACACTTACAAATATTTCTCTAAGTCTTAACATTAATACTGAACTTTGGTAAAACACATCTGAAAGAAGTTCCCCTTTACAGTGCACTTCAACAAAAAACAACAGAGAGTGAAATATTTCAATAAACAACATAAAGTTTTACATGTGAAATTAAATAAAAACTAGGATAGGCATATACCGTATTTGCTCGAATATAAGAAAAGGTTTTATCTTATATTCGAGGTCATCTTATAATCGGACCTCAAATAGAGGTCTGACTACAAGACAGCACTGCAGGGGACCTAGATCCTCCTCTCTGGCAATGCAGACAACCATGCTGCTGCCGCCGGCACTTCCGCGTGACATGACCTTCTGGTGCTCTACTATAGAAGCCCCAGCGGAAGTCCCGTCCAGCAGCAGCAGTGACTGTCAGAGAGGAGGATCCCCCGCAGCGCTGCAGAGGACCTGGATCCTCCTTTCTGGCAGCTGGTGAACATCTGCGTGATGGAGCGCCAGTGTCACACGACCTTCGGTGCTCAGTCATAGAAGCCCTGGCGGAAGTTATGGGTAGCAGCAAACTTTGTGCACATCACACAGATGTCTACCGGCTGCCTCCACTAGACACCAGGGAGTCAGAAGGAGTCTGAGGATGCATTGGTAAGTCTGGTGGGGCAGAGTGGCATATAGGGGGTATAAGGCATATCTGGAGAGCAGAGTGGGATATAGGGGGGTATAAGGCATACCAGGGAGGCAGAGTGGCAAGCCAGGGGGCAGGTTGGCAAATAAAAGGAAATAAAAACAAGAAATGCATTTTTCTCAATAATAGTTTTTATTAAATATGACATTTTGTAAAACTTTTTTCCTATAGGGTAGTCTTATATTCAGGCTTTTTCTTTTTTTCCCTTAATTAATATTCAAATTTAGGGGGGTTGTCGTATAATTGGGCAAATACACTAGTTACCCTGAATATAAGGCAAGACCAAGGACTGACCAAGTGTCCTTGCATCAAGAAAAATGGACAAACTAGATGGACGGATGGTTCTTATATGCTGTCAAATGGTTCTATGTTTATGCCATGTACAGTTTGAAAAACTTTTAAAAAACTGTTGAGGTAGATAGGTGATCTTTAACTGTAAAGTGTCTAGATTGAATTCATTGGCCTTTAATGTTAAAAAAAGACATTACTGTCCAACGTGGATGTAAAAACGCAATATGGTTTAAGTTAATGTGGCTATGCATTCGGCTAAACCTAATAGGTTTATTAAAAATTTTATTTTTTGTTTTAGGTCTTGCTCTGAGTCTTATCCACTTTTTGTGTGTTCTCACGGATAACTTGTCTAAACTTTTTAATCCCCATTTTGCCTTTTTTCCCTGACTCCATTTCCTACTGTGAATTGCTTCTCTGTGCCTCTCTCTACTGCCTCCAGTTCACTCTGGATGATTGCTGCTTGAACCATTTCCCTTTATATTTACCATACCTAGTTTAAATGAAACCTGTTACACTTTATTTTTTCCACAGAAATAAAATAGAAAATAAATCAGTATAAAACATAATAATGTCAGGGAAGACAATTTTGACAGTGAACATCATTTCAAAAGTAATACACATAAGGGGAAACTATTACAATTGTGAGTAACTTGTTTCACGTTCACAAGTCTCCAAATTGGATTGTTTGGCAAACCGACCTATTAAAATAATTTGTCAATACGGCAAAATGAAAAATGTCATCATATGGCCAGCTCCACCCTTGGTGTATAGACCTGATTCGTCTGGCCATACCCGTCTTCCTAGAATCTGTCTAAATTTAAATAAAAACACACACATGTTACATGGAATACAGCAGCAACAACAATAGTTCATTTGAAGCAGGGAAAAAATAAGGTCAGCCTAGGCTTGGAGGGTTTGTTTAGTGGGTTTGAATTATTTCATGCCTAATGTTAAGTAGATGAGAAGCACATTAAATAAGATGACAGAATTCAGATTATAGTATTTTTCCCTCTTCATTTCTGGTCTTTAGCTTGGTGGATGAATTCTCCCTTTTTTCAATTTGCTAAGATGTTGAAATCTGCTTTGTGTGATTTATGAAGGAACTTGAAGCGATTAGTTTCATAGTGCATAAAAATTCCTTAGGTTCAGAGGGATGTCCAATCTGTTACACCATGAGCTGTTGACTGGATGAGAACATGAGCAGCTCTGAGCCATAAGGAGATTGTGTTGAGTTATTAAACACTTGTGCTAAAGCTGCTTATTGTTAATTCCCCAATGTCCTGCTGAAGCGATCGGATAAGATCAGATCGGATTAGATCAAAGAGCCTGGGAACTGGTCTTTCAAGCAGATTCATTTAATCAATAAAGAAGACTGGAAGAGAGAAAGGGAGAGGGAATAGTTGGTAAGACAATATAAACACAGACTAAATTAAGACGCTCACTTAAAAAAAACAATATAAACATTTATGCAAGGAAATATAGAAAGGTAATACCGTATTTGCTCGATTATAAGACGAGGTTTTTTTCAGAGCAAATGCTCTGAAAAATACCCCTCGTCTTCTAATCGGGGTCGTCTTCTAATCAGACCTCAAATAGAGGTCTGATTATGAGACTAAGATCCAGATCCCCCGCACCGCTGCAGGGGACCTGGATCCTCCTGTCTCCCCCCCCCACACACACCTACCGGTGCGTCCTGTGCGGGGAACTCTGATCTCTGACAGCCGGGGAAGGTATCCGCGACGGATGCAGACAAACCCCCGCTGCCAACTCCACCTCCTTCCGGCTGCAGCGGAAGGAGACGTCAACCCGCTGCCCCAGCAATACAGCAGGAAATTGGAAGCACCGGTAAGTGTGCGTGTGCGTGTGCGTGCGTGCGTGCGTGTGTGTGTGTGTTAAATGGGGGCATAGGGCATTTCTGGAATGCCTTATACCCCTATATGCCACTCTGGGACTTAGGGGGTTAAAAGGCATATTATGGGGCAGAGTGGCATATAGGGAGGTATAAGGCATTTCAGGAGGCAGAGTGGCATTAAGGGGGCATTTAATAGAGCACTCTGCCTCCTGAAATGCGTTATACCTCCCTATATGCCACTCTGCCCCATAATATGCATTTTAACCCCCTAAATGCCAGAATGGGATATAGGGGTATAAGGCATTTCTGGAGCAGAGTGGCACATAGGGGGTCAAAAGGCATACCATGGGGCACAGTGGCATATAGAGGGTTAAAAGGCATATCATGGGCCATAGTGCCATATTGGAGTGGCAAGCCTGGGGGCAGATGTGCGTAACTGGGGGACAGGTTGGAAAATACAAGGAAATAAAAACAAAAAAAATATTTTTCTCAGTCATAGCTTTTATTTAAAAAAATAGTTTACATGAATTAACATTTACTGGTAAAACTTTTTTCCTTTAGGGTCGTCTTATATTCAGGCTTTTTCTTTTTTTCCTAAGTTAATATTCAGATTTTGGGGGGTCGTCTTATAATCAGGGTCGTCTTATAATCGAGCAAATACGGTATTTGAAAAAAAAATCCAAACAAATATCTGCTGCCTATATGAAATATTTTTCAAAATGTATTTTTGTTAACCAAGTGTACAGTATGTACAAAACAAATTTGCTGAGATTTTCCAGTGGATTTTGTTAAATGATAATGTTTAGAATGTTTAGTCACTAGATGGACTGTGCAAAGAAGAACATTTTACATTACTATGAATAGTATCAAAATATTTTTGTCTTTTACCATAACAGCATAGATTTATCAGCATATGAACAGCATACATTTATCAAAGATGAACGCTTGTCATCTGGAGCTTGCATGTGGGTATGGGATGATTTGCAGAGATATATTGTACACTTATAAAATAGGTATACAAACTATATAATGTTTTTTTCCCTACCTTTTGAAACAGAACTTATAAATATCAGTAATTGGATCACAGCTGTAGTGAATATGGATATTATAAAGTTATTTTGTTTCACAACGCTCCGATTTATTAATTCAATTCATGTCAGCATTGTTCGCCTGCATAGAGTAAATTTAGTCAACTTCAAGTATTATTTTAAATATCTAAAGTAAGTTGTTTTAACTCAATGTCTAGATTGTTTATGACGTTATTGTTTTAAACCTAATAGAATGGTTTTTATTGATAGAATACTAAAGCCTGCTTACCTTCCCCCATAATATGTTCTGCTATTAGAGTTGATGGTTAGAGGTAGTGCCAGAATAGAGACCCCAAGAGAATGAGGACAGCACCCACAACTGCCCCATCATGTTCCTCAAATGATATGATATCAAAGGTCCTTGATAAGATTAGAACCATTTGACCTATCTAATCTGCCCATTTTTTCCTGATGTTAGACTCAGGTTTTATTCACCCCAAGACAGGATCAAAAGCGTTACATCTGAAAAATGGGCAGACTAGATTGTCTGAATGGTTCTTATCTGCAGTCAAGTTCTATGTAAAGGAGCATAGAAACTTTTAATGCAGTCAATGAAGGCTGTAAGGAGTCAATACAAAATTTGCATGAGATATGTATCTGGCAAGACAAGACCAAGGACTGATTAAGGTTTTAGTGGAAAACAGACAGACTAGGTGGGCAAAAAGGTTATTATCTCTCATCAAATTCTGTTTCTATGTATATAATTTACATAATTTTAGATAAAAAATAACAATTAATATTGTACTTAGAAAATACAGTTACAATGATTATACTGAAGGAACTCTCATACCAAGAATTTATAGCAAGGTGAAATTGCGGCACCAGTCTTGATGGAATGAGGAATAAAAACATTGGAAGCTTGCAGGGCCATCCTTTTCTATCACAGTAAGTTATTGTGAGTTAATGTTATCGTTAATTTGTTCATGCAGATTTTGTGACATTTAATATTATTCATAACAGTCCTAAGGAATCTGCTGCTCTATAAATAAATGTAATTCATACATATTCCTCACCCCTAAGGGGGATGATGTCTATCCAAGTACCTTTGGAGATAACTCATCTTTTATGGTCCATCTTGCGATAATACACAAAGCTACTGATTCTTGTTTTGCCCCATGGAAAGGGACCATTAAAAAAAACAAAAAACTTGATGCAAACTTAATAAAACACAATAAATAATCTCATCCATGTCTAAAGCAGTAGATTATAACGTGGCCTCAAGATGCATTGGAGCATGTTGTTCTCCAATCCACTAGCAGCTCAGCTTTGAATTTTCCATTGATTTGATTAGGCCACATTCAAGTCTAAGTTGCATATTCAAATCACTTGGGAATGGGCAGTGGGTTTCAACGACAATCTCATGGCACCCAAAGAGTCCTTGAATGGATGTAATTGCACCGACCCAGGGGACTTAGGATGATTATATTAACTCTCATACACAGGGAGGGGAAGATGTGGGGTGATTGTCACGCTTGATCAATAGGGGTCCTGGGATTCGCCATATTTGTTTAATAAAGTGTTTTTGTAAATAAATATTTACTGCAAAGGAGGAAATGTCTTTCTTTCGTGAGTTTTAAGTGACAACATGCATTTTTTTCTTTCAACACACATGCCTTCACCTGCAAAGTTTAAAATCACAGGCATCCACATGCACAAAAAATTCACATATTAGTAAACATACATGTGAGTGTTAGTATGAGCGCTAGTACAAATGATACAGAGGGTTTGTATAATTTTTAGGAGTGTCATATACTAAAGGAATCACTGAAATCAAATGTGACACTTCATTTGTGATTATTATTGTCATAGATCAATTAGACTGAACAGCAAAAAAACACCTTCATCTTTAGCATGTTTTAGCTCTCAAAATTAATGTGATTTAGTGAACACATATAAATAAAAACCTGATGAGTCCCCAGTGACTGTGAGGTCTGCTGGAGCAGAAGTATATTAATTTCATGCAGATGATGAATTTCTTAAGCATTCAATGATAATCATGCTTGATTTGACAAGACTTTCTCATGCTATTTTAAGGCCTTAATTTTCTGTGAAGTTCTGTCAAGTGCTCATCAAGCACCCACTTATCTCCCTATATTAACCTGGCATCCAATCACAAGGTTGCCTAACAAGTTTTTTCTCTGCCAAGTGGCAAGCCATTATTATTCTAGTCATGTGACTGTCCAACAAGAGAAGCCAATCAATGACTGATTAACATTCAGGTCACATGACTCCCAAGGAGAGTAAATGAGTTACACAATGAGACATCAAACAAATTTTCATCTTGAAAGAGTGATTGCTTTTCCTGCCGCTGTGATGTTTGTCAAATTCACTCTAGCCTTGTCCAATTAAGCTTCATGAGCTGAATTAATAATGAAAAGATGTGAACTCTGTGCCAGCACGATAGCTACCAGAAACATTACCGCTAAAAACATTGACAACATGATTGAAACACATCTGGAGAACTGAAATAATTGCTTTCGCAATTTTTGTTTCCTGTGTTGTTGTAATCTCTAGTGCGAAGTGTGAATTGATGTTAGCAGTTAGTGAGTTCTTTCTATGACACTTTAAATAGGAGAGTGGTTTGACTGTTTACTTACACACCATCTTGTAATCCGTCTAGAAAAACATATGCTAAACAAATATAACTTAATTGGATTATTTGCAGTGTGAATGATAATGATGGACTTCACATTGTTAATGATCCACAAGTATTTAACAGCAAGTCCAAAAAAATGACTCGCTACACACTATTGAATAATTAGCACTTTTTTATGTATTCATTGTGCATAAGTGGAAGCGCTTAGGCACCTAGTATGTTGGTAACATGCTAGCTTGCTGGATAGGTTAACAGGACATCAAGTAAAACGAGGAGGGTCCAGTTAGCGCTACACACTCTTTCACGTATAAATGCTGCTCAGACCAATCTAATACTTATAGAACATATATTTAAGCAAACTGATCAAGTATTACAGCTGGGCGATAAATTTAAACACTTTCTTGTGAGAGTTACTTCTGCAGTATCTCCCACTGGAGCCAAGGCTGATGCAAAGTAGGAGAAAACTATGCATTATAAAAAAACTCACCCTTTACAATGCATAATGATGAGATGAGAAGAACTGTGTGGAACGCAATGCTTGTAAATAGCGTGTTTTATGAACTTTTTCTGTTTTTGAAAACTATGGGGGCAAAAACATTCCCATAGGTGAGAAACGGTTTCTTTTAAGATAAAAAAAACGTTATTTAAACTTTCAAGTTACAGTTTTTTTTATAAAAAATGTATACTTCCTATATTTTTAATTTATTGTAAATAATTTAAATAATTTGGTAAACGTGTGAAAAAATAACAGTGATTATAATTTTATACAATACTTGCATATTTAAATATAAAAATATACGTTGTCGTGTCTGTTTTACTAGAGTGGATGCAATGACTGGTCTGTGACCAGTTTGTCTCCTCATATTCCAATCACATCACATTTTTATGACAAGGACGTTCCTGGCATGTACTTCTGCAGTTATCATCATCATCAAGAGCTTGACCTGTTATACCTGAGCCATAGTTTGTATAATTGTTTTGCCAAAATACACTTTGTTTAACCAAAAATATGTTGTTAAACGTTGTAAAATGTTTTCCAAACACAAAATAATGTAATTAAGCAAACAATGAGTTATGTTGTCCTCTTTTTGATGTGTCATTTCAAAGTCATGTTACCCGGTATAGTAATTACATGAAAAATACATAGCTGAGTGACACCAAAACCTATGATCCATTGCAAGAATAATATTCCTACATGCTGTAACAATAGTTTCTTTTGCCTTTCATGTTTGTCATAGTTTCACATACATTGAAACTTCGTGTAGCTTTGGTGGTCTTACAAGATAATGTTCCTGATTGGGAGAAGACAATGACAATCTGCAATCTTTTTTTCCACCATATTAGGAACCTTGTTTAATAGCAGTAAACAATGCAATATGCATGAGATGTTTCTTTAAGCAGCAATTGGCTAAGCAAATACTTGTTCCAGACTACTGTAGCATGCAGTAAATTTATACCTTACATTTCGAGTAATTTCCTATCTATATCATTAGAGACAACCTAGAATTCCTACAGCTATTAATACCACTTATTCAGAGTAGTATGTATTTCTAGGGCAGTCCAGGCAGTGGTGGTGGTGGTGGTGGGGCAGCCATCTGATATTCTCATGCAGTGTTGGATTTAGAAATAATATCCTGGAGCTCCGCAGTGATTGATGTAGGTTGGCTGTAAGGAAACAAATTAGAACTAAGACATTAGTCTTAGATTATTTCAATGTACTGCATACACATAACAGGAAAGATAACTTGTGTCACAATTCAGGGTACCTAAACATAGAAGGGATATTTTAATTTTTGATAAGTGTTGATTAAATTATATGTTTTTGATCTCTGCTACCATCTCAGTATTTTTTTACTTGTAGTAAATGTGAGTACACAGATAGACATCCAAGAAGCCACTATACATATAGACTGGTACCCATGTCATGCCTAAAAATGTCGTAACAAAAGGCTTTGTAAATGAGGCAAAGATAAGGAGTGTTCAGTGCATAGTCAAATTGGTTCAGCTGGCCAGAAATAGAAAAGGCACAGCGATTCATATGACTATAAAGAAATGTCAACAGTTGCTGTCAACAGTTGAAAATGTGGTACTCCAGGAAAAACAACTAACCTTCTCAGCACGATTTTTTTAGGGCAAATCCCTTTACTTTGCACTGCCCTGCATTGCTATTCTGGAATGCAATGGCTTACCATACTGTTAGCTTTATAATATGTGGCACTATGGCAGTTTTCTACTAAAAAGTCCTTATTTGTGTGAATGCCATATATATTATTCACAAGGATGTGATTGTATAATGTCACAGATCAGATTCCTTTGAGAGAATACTTTATTGTCATATTTGATCATTATTGTTAGCTACGCATATGCTTTTATACACCAAAAGCTTTTTATAATATGCGATGACAACGAACCATTTGGAACTATATGAATCTGTATCTGTAATTTAATCTTAGTGTATACAAAAGCAAAATATTTACAGTATTAACATTATTTTAATGAGCAAAGAAGGTAGAGGCTCCCAATCTATGAATGAGCTATACAAAAACATTGTATACCCAATATTATTGAATACATACTAATATATGTTTTAATGATAAAATATGACAAATGATAATATAACATATAATATCTTAATAACTATCTATATACGGTAAATCTATCTGTACAATGAAATATTATCTTCAATATGTTGTGTGTTAGAATTCTTTGGAAGTAAAATCCCCAATGAACGCATCTTGCAGTCTAGTCTTGCAGGTAGCAAACAGATTGTTTCTTAATGCAATGCTTGGATTCCATGTTCTGAGTTTGTGTTTTAAGTGTTGTGTTTTTTAGAGATATATTATTGGTGTATAGCATGAGTACGTTGGTTGTACACTGGATTTATATTTTAATTCCACATTACATTTTTATTAATTACAAAGCAAAATGATTCAGGAAATAGCATTAAGAATCGTTTGATCTAAATCGCTGTCATACTTAACAAAGTTTATTGCTTTAATCCTCTTGTCAAGAATGTAAAGTCACATCAGACATAATAGTCTAGTTACCACACCCAATAGAATGTAATGAGCACAATTACAGGTTTAAATGCACCCTTATTTCTTTGGAAGTACCTGGTAATACCAGTACTGTACTTATGGGGTGAACTAGGGAGATCAATCACCCAACAGAGAGGTCGTCCCTAATTATCTGGCCCACGTGTTGTTGCCTCAGATCTTGCTATGCCTAGTTGGCCTAGGTGGGAATATGTCACTGGGCAATATAGTTTGGAGAAGCTGTACAGCAACAGACTTGATACACAGTAGTCATAAAGGGATTTGTGTGATGATATGGTATACCTGAGAAATGTACAATATTTTATGGACATTGCGGGATACAGTGTTGATGACGTTGCTTATTGATTAACCCACAGATATTGTTTCCATTATTGAAATAATCTTCCATAAGGGTGGTGACCTTGACAACCTGTAATTAAACTTGACACAAGATGCATTTACTTAAAATCACTCCCCCTCCCCCACTGAGTAAAATTAATTATTGTATTTCCGTATTTCCGTATTGTATTTTTTATAATCAAATTTTTATCTTTTGTACACATAACGAATTTTGCACCTATAATATGTTTATTACAAGTTGTTTTGTGTAGCTATGACATACCTTTCTATATATGGTTGTCTGAAATTATGAATGAGGCAAATTTAACTTCATTAAAAATATTTATGGAAAATGTTTTTCACACCAAAATGAAAAATTGTTTTTACTAGTATCTCTGTTAAACTGTAAAAAATAAAATGAAACCATAAAAATGTATACAAAGAGGCGTAATAACAAAACACATAAAATAGTGTCTCTCCCCGTACTAGATGACAGAACATCAAGTCCGCATACCCACTTAACACTTCATCACTTTGCAACCCCATTCTGGTGGAGCAGCTGCACTTTTCAGGGAGGGTAGGACAGTCTCCTCAGAGAATTACATTTAACACTATGGGACCCCATTGACCTAGACCAGCTCAAGCAATATGAGTAAGTGGTAACTAAAGGCAAGATCCCTCCTACACCAAGTTAGGGTGTAACTAAGATCTTGTACAAACAGAAAGGAGAGAGATTTGACTTAAACCGGTAATGTGGACTACAACATCCTAGCTTTGATACTAGGTGGCAGTTTGACGTCGGTCATTGGACTCTGAGCTCTCCGGAATAAACTAGAAGCGTCACCCACCAGTAGCAATATCTCTTGAGTACTGCCACACAGTAGCAGAGGAAGTGATATACCAACCTACTTGAATTGCAGGGTACATTAAAAGCAGACTCACACTGGTGCTGGGAAGCATATCATATAGCCTGCAGATAGGAGTCTTCAAGTAACCCCATTTCATACACCACCAGTTACACTGTCCTACCAGCTGTCCTGCTTGCAAACACTGGCTGTGTACTGTCAGTCTATTTATATTCTGGTAACACTATGCGATTTTGACAATCATACAGCATATGGAATTTAAGGATGAAGAGTGTCTGCTCATACATTTCATTTAGCTTACCTGCACTCGCTCCACTAGATTTGTGGACTTTCAACATTTTGCTATGGACTTTATTATTATTATTATTATTATTATTATTATTATGAATAATAAAATATGATTATGTTTACCTTATATTTATATACTATACATTTCCTGCCAAAATAAACCCAACATCAGCTGCTGTCAGACTTACTGACTGTTGTTTGACCCCAAACATCCCCCAGGTTTCTTCCTGAGTGCATGGCTGGGTCGTGTACCCTCTTCTGCCTATGTTTCTCCATGGGTCTCTTTATTGAGTCTTATTGTGACTTGATGGTCTCATAAAATATGACATAAAATATGACCTGGGGCACAATACAGTTTTCTCTTGTATTCACATGATATTATATTATGTATATATTTTGATGATCCCTCAGTTTTTTCAAATTTCAGTTTTAATATACAATGTTACAGTGACATACTGTAGCATGTTATCATTTTATTGTGTTTTTACTCAGCTATTACACATCATACCTCCCAAGTGTCCCTCTTTTGAAGAGAGAGTTGCTATTTGGGACTCCAAATGTGAAGAGATTTCTGTTCCAATGTGAAAATAGAATACATCAGCCTAATGTAACTTAACTCGATGGCATAAATAGCTATCAGTAGGTCACACATGTCTTGTAAACCCTATTCCTTGCCACAGCTCTAAAAAGACCAAAAATAAAAACATCCAATTTTGGCCATTTGACATTTTAGCTGGTATATTACTAACCAACATGGTTTTTGGTGTGGTTTCAGTTTACATATAAGGGGGTATACTATTCTAAACTACACTAATGTAAAGGATGTTTTCAGCCTGTATTTGTGTGAGGGGTCTCTGGGGTCCCTTCAGGACCTTCTCCTTTAGGGACTTTTCCCACTCGTCCTGCCCCAGTTCACTCTTTCTGCTCCTCTCCTATCCTATCCCCCATCCTTCTCCTTTCTGAAAGGTTGGTCCCTTGTCCTACTTACAAGAGGGGTGTTTTTTGGGGGGTATAATCAGCCGGACATTCGCCCATGTCCTATCCCTACCACAACTATTGTTGATTGGAACTTTGCCAGAATGGCAAAATTAAAACATGTAGCCTTCACTTCCACTTCAGTGACATTTCTAATCAGTCACATCTAATTAATGTAACTTTTAATAAGGTGATAATTTTCTTTAACACTACAGCAATTTGAAACAGAAGTGCCACTAAAATGCAATTAAATTAGCAACCAGAAATAAATGGTGTTGATAACTACACAATCCTTTAACATACGCTCTATTAGCTATGAAATTTCTGCCCTTTGATTGCCATGTTTCAGTTGATGACTTGTATGATGTTCAATAACAATGTGCCAATTAACGGGATTGATTGTTCCTCTTGACACAATTATTAAAAAGCATGCAGTTGATTAATCAGTAATCCTATAGGTATCGCTGGGTTATTATCGCTTTCTCATTTGAAGGAGAATGTAAAGCATTTTGACATTTGAACCATGTATACCAATAATAGCAACTCTAATATGTAAAGTCAGATATGCAGTAGTGCCGATCAGTAGCCTTAGACATGAGCTTAATACATTACTACACTTTATACAGATGTGTGACGTAGGGTCACTTTAAATAAAGAAGTATTAGAAGTTTTGAGCTGAGACTAATTACATAGGTAGTGAGGGTATAAAAAGACCAATTGTCTCATTAAGTTTGTCCTGAATGACTTGCTATTTATTTACTTTTTAAGATAGTTTTATACAAAAACTAATTTCTTTCTTTACTGTGTTTGTGATTAAGACAGGGAAAGACACACAGCCTAAGTACTATGCTTGGCTTTTTCTCTGGCTACCCTGTGAAGTTCAGGTATACATTTATATTATGCCCTGATGATGCCACAGTGACAGACACATGATGTTATTCAGATGGCTTGCCTCCAGTGATGATGTAGTAGTATAGAACATACAGCTATAGAACAAGCGCAAGTTATTTGGCAAGAAGGGAAAACGTTACCATTCCTTCCAAATTTGATTACATAAATTTATATTAACATTTCAAAACTGAAGAGTGAATTATTTTTTGTTAAAATAATTATTGGAAGCAAAATTTAAAAGTTTACACTAAATATATATATTGCACAGCACCGCAGAATCTAGTGAAGTTTCATTAATAAATAATAATAAAGCGGATATCTTTGCCATATTCTTTTTCATAAAGGTCTACTAAGTTCAATCCCTATGGAGCTCATTTAGCAGCACAAGAATGCATTTCATTAGCAGACGGCTGCATAAACCTGCAAAATCACACATTTTATTAGATAAATATTAATATTCCCGCTATGGCTTTTTTACAAGCGTAAATTCCTACTCAGTGGTATCTAATTATGCAAATGAATGATCATTTTTCTTACAAATATTCCAAAATGTTAACACAGGAAAGCAACACTTGATAAGCTGCCCTCTATTTCTATAAAGGCACGAGAGTTAATAAAACCCAAATACGTTTTAATGGCTAATCTGTAGATTGATTTTAAAGTTCTACATATACATTAAGTTCTTAAGGGTAGTTATTACATTTTCTAATTTATTTTCTTCACTCATGTACTGTATCCTTATTTGTATAAAAATTTGCCTACAATACTAGACAATTATTCACTTACAAAAAGTCATATATATTTACATTCTTGCTTTATTATCTTTTTATTAGTTATATTGAATTGTAAACAAAAATGTGTGTGCTTAATCACTTGGCATTTGTGAGGCTTTAAAAGTGGAACTCCCACCATACTTTTATATCCTTTAGTTACTGTCCTATTGTTGTAATGAATACATTTATATTTAAGATTTGTCACAAAAAGTCTCATAAAAAGTAACCGGGTACTCATCCACCCATGATCCTTTGCTGTTTATGAAGCTAGTTTTCACAACATGAACATGGCACACATGACACAGCCTGCATGGTAGTCACATACATATACTTTTGCAGCAAAAAGGCACCAAATGTTCTTACAGAAGCAACTTATTGTAGCAAAGTGGGCATGTATTTGTAACAATACAAAGCAGGGGAGTGGGGCAGCTTTAGGGGATAATTCTAAATGTGACTGTCCCGTGAAGACCAGGACACTTAAAGTATGCTCTTAGTGTCCGGCATCAAGATGGTATAACACTTGACTTATTGCAGGTAAATCACATTGAGAAAAACAGTGGGACATCCATGTAAAACCTTAAGCAAAAACTCACTTAGCACACATAGGTAGGTATCATACTCAGAATACAAAAAAGATTGTTTAAATAATTAAAAAATATGAATACATTCAGAAAATACTACATGATTAATATGTCAATTGGAGCATTAACGCGTTAACACCATTTAAAGATCAGAATGTTATTATAAAAACAAAACAAAATACATTCTTGCACCTTGAAATGTGAAGATTAGGCACATGAGCCTGTATAGAATTCAGTGAATAGTTGCTTTTGTGTAGGCGGTTTAGGAATAAATTTAATATGTAAGCTTGCGAGCGGGACCCTCTTTTTCTAATGTATCGGTTTATCTTAGTCTGTCAATTCTGTTTTGGCATACGCCTCAAACGTATGTACTGTAGGAAGCGCTGCATAAATTGTTGGCGCTATATAAATGAAACATAATAATAATATGTAGTATGCCTTTAAGATCCTTTCACATTTCCAGGAATTTATTTGGAAAATATATTGAAACATTGAGGCTTTCGTTAAAAACAAACCAGGCTTTATTTCTGGTGGCCCCATTTGCTTGGTAAAGGCATACTGTATTTTAATAAATACATTTCTCAGTTAATAAGACAGACTAGTCATTCTCACTAAATATTTCACCAGCGTTGTATCACAGTACTGAGAAATGTATTTGAAAGCAATGTATTGTTCACCTCTTTGGCACTCAAATATTCCACACGACTGTAAACATATTATTAACATGACAGGAAATGACAGGGGTGATTGCCTAAATACCCCACAGCCTTGGAATGTCATTTAAACCACAGCCGCCTAAGACTTTAAAGAGACGTCTCGACCTCGAGGAAACTGCATTACATAACTGTGCAATATCAGTTTTATACATCCAAGCTGTTTTAAAAGTCATCATTTTTCAGAGGGAATTTGTCAAGTTTCGTCATCTAAAATTATTTTGCTGTCACAAAAAATACACCAGAATCCACACACACCTTGTAAGCATTTTACCTTTTATTACCTTAAAAAACTCTCTTGTGTGTGACATCCACAAAAAAATGCTATGATTTATTACAGGAATGGGATCTTAATTTTATTTCTACCAAATTTCCACATTTTACATACTTAATAGCTTTTTCAACCAGACCATTGTCACCCGTGGTTGTTATTTCAACATCTGTCTCCACTAAATTGCAGAGCTCTTTGTATTTAATCCTTTGAGATGCATTATTGATAACAACCTTAGTTGAGAAAGTAGCTGCCAAACTTAAAGTTGTTGAGAGTACACTTGAAAATAAGGCTCAGCAGTAGAACCGGTTGTGTATACATTAGTCTTTTCAGAGAAAAACTGCTCTGCAACCCTTATAGCTAAATTGCCCCAACAACTAATCAATGCTTTTATTTGCAGAGTGGTTCTCCCTCAAAAGGTCCTAATGCTAAATCCAAGCAGTAATCAAAGCTCTGTCGGTATCAAGACACCGGTGACATAAATGGCCCAAATTTCCAACGTGGTTGGACCGATTCCAGTCATACCATTTTGATGATACAAAGAGGCTGTGTTGTGCTGTGGAATTCATTTTCTTGTTTACTTCCTACAGAAACAAGAGCATAATCAGCACTCAGTGCATCGGATCAGACTGCTGAGTTGTTGACAGAAGCTTGGAGAAGCTTGCCAGCTTTCCACATGAAACGCTGGCTTTCTTCTAATGCACCCCCTACCGTCTGTGTCTTTGCCAATTGTGGCACATCAGAGCAGCCATTGAGATAATGACCGTGAAGTCTCATGATACACTTTGATGAAGTGTAACATTTTTAAAGGATTTTTGTCTGTGCCAAACTGATAGAGACAGCTGACTAAAAATCATCCCATCAAAATGAAGGCTGATAAACAGCAGACAACAGCATGCGTCCCTGCAGAGGAAAGCAAAGCTGTGCTGAATATTTATTTTTTTTTCGAGAAAAAGCGGACAGACCTGCATATATTATATGCTGTTTTTAAGCTTCATGGCCATGTTTGTTTATATATTCCAGTTTTAGCAATGGGGTTTGACACAGCAAAAACATTAAATATTTAGTTTCTTTGTTTAAAATCTATTTAACTCTTTGGTAGATTGTGGGCCTTATATACTCACCATAATAAATATGTGAATCCTATGAGGGTAAAAGTATTTACCTAGTCTCTTGATTTTTACATCTTTACATCTATAATACTATATTAAATATGCTGTTCCACAACAACAACAAAAAAGTTGAAATTTTAAAACAATTCCAAGGATTGGCCTCATTTTCAAACCTTGGTGTCCAAAGTTCATGTTTAAATTGTTTCAAGGATGCAAATGAGTTCAGTAAGGAATTGCAAGACTTCAATGATAAGATGTAAATTTAAATGCATGTTGCTTGACATAATAATGCTAATTTGGGTTCACACTTTGTTGTATTAAAAAACTTTGAAGTAGTTCTCTCTGCCGAACATGGTCAGAAATTGATATATATGTCTTAAAGGGTGGAACCTCCAGTTTTACAACATACTTTTAATTGTTTTACATAAGCTTTTGTTTAGCTCTTGTTAAAGATGATTATGTTTGTGTAAAAAACAAACAAAATTGTTTTTTTTTAATTAGCATTTTAAGATATTCCAGAAATTTTAGCTTGAATGTGTATGTGTACTTGTGTAGGCTTTTTGCGTATGTGAACATGAATGTGTAAGTCTTTATGTGTTAACATGGATGTGTTTTGGGGTAGATGGCACAGGGAGGCTGCTCTGGGCAAAGATGGCACATATATATATATACTGTTTGGGGCAAATATGGCATTGATAAGCTGTTTTGGTGGCAAAGGTTGCACTGTGGGACATGTTGCTTGCAAAGCCCTTATCCCTGACACCCGTTAAAGAAGAATGCATATCAAAGAACTCTGTTAGTATTTTAACATGCATTCTTCAAAATGAAAAAAAGTCAAATAAACAACACTAACATAGACGTTCCAATCTTGTTGCTGCAGCTGCCCTTTTCCTCTATGGTCCAACATTTCTTGCCACTAATTGGCTGCTTGAACATATTATGTACCTGTACAAGATATCCTCAAATGCATTCTGTTTTATCATTTGTCTGATATACTTTGTGAACAGTACCCCAATTTAGGCTTAGTACATCAGCATTCATTCTGTACAATGCCACATAAGGCATCCTCCTTTAGATATTCAAGAGGAGACAAAAAATTGTGCCCTCTTAATTAACTCCCTTCAAGGAAGGATATGTTACTTCATAGCATTAACAGTCAATTATTTCCACTAATTGGGTTTATTTTGATATATAATATGTATACTATTTGTATAAATCAGTTATCAGTGGTAAGTCAAAACAGTTTTAAATATGTGTGATGCGGTTTGCGATTTTATAATTAGTAATATAATTAATTTTGCCATCATCACCTATAAATAGCAGGTAGCAGCTGAGTCCTATTTGTGACATATGTATGATAAATGATATATTGAAACTGGGCAAGCTTTTGAGACTTCTACCTATGCATTCATATATGTACGATGTTAACTTTACAAAAGCACTACAAGATTTTAAACAATCTCTAGAAACTAGTGTACAATCCGAAAAAACATGCAATTTGAGCTCACAAATTATGTTAAACTTACTTTGGGCTGACAGTGGGATTCAAGTCTTATCTTTATTGAGGAATCATGAGAAATAGAATAAAATTAACATGATATTTCATGGCTTTGCCTTTTGTAGTGGCAGTGCTGGACAATAAAAATATTAATACTTTAAAAACAGGATCTTAATCCCAGGTAAAATTAAGGAGAATCAACTGCTATTTCCTGTGATATGGTCTTGTAAATTGGCTAGAAAAAAGAACGATCTGTAGTGTTCTTATTGATAATTTCCTAAGAACCCTAAATTTTCAAAATGGCCAGACACAATATTATTATTATTATTTAATGTTTCATGTTTCATATAGCGCCATCAAATTCCGTAGTGCTGTACAATGGGTGGACAGGACAAAACAAGTAGTATGTAACATAACAATTTCACTTACAGAGACAACAGGTGAGGAGGGCCCTGCTCAAACGATCTTACAATCTGGAGACAATACCCATTCATCCATTGGTAGGGCTTACCAAGATTATACATTTCTCAGAGAGGAACTCTGGAAGAATTTGATATATGCTCAGTGTAAACATTTCTCAACACCCCTATTCCTTACTTTGCTTACCTAGTCTAAAAGCTATATCTCTTTCATACTGGGACACTTTAATGACTTAAATTGGACTGGTAACTTCGACAAGGTATTAAAATTGGATGGATCGGCTCAAGGTTATATTAATTTGCTATACTCTCTCAAACGAGTATATCATGCCCAAAAGGGATAGAGGTTGAATATTTTTCCTTGAAAATTTAAGCAGCTGCTGCTTTGAGTAAAGCATAGAGACTTCTACAGATTACTATTTACCAAGCAACATATTATAAGTATATCTATGGTGCATATGTCCCTACATAGGCAGAGCTGAGGGAGTACCGAAACTGCCCTAAATATCCAGTCTACCCTTTGTACAGTGCTGTGGAATCTAAAACACTAAATAATAATTCTAATCATATGATATGACACGGATCTATACCATTGTTTCTTTGATACAGAATTTTTAGCCAAGTGGTGACCAATATTAATGTACTAGAATAACAAAGGTTACACTTTCCTCTAACCTGGCAATTTTTGAGTTTTTTGCTCCAGGAGACTCAAATGGAACTATGGCGCATATTATATCTGTTGCATCTTGAACAATCTAATCTTGAATAATGTATTCAAAGGGAGCCTCCCTCTTTATCTCTATTTCAAGCTTATTCCTATTATTGACTGCAACCAACAAAAATTGTAGACCTAATCTGGTCATTATACCTAATACTTTATACTAGCTCTAACCTAAGCATAACATCTAACCATACCTAACACTTTCGCTATCCACTAACAGTACCACAACACTACTCCTTACACTATCCATCAAACCCTAGATGTAATCACTTGTTTTTGTTAATTATTTGTGTGCTGGTTGGGTTTGATACAAAACCCAGGGAAGGAGAGACACCAAAAACATTAACAAAATTGCCCCAAACTCAGGGAAGGAACTTTGGCAGAAGACTCTGATTTGTAACATTCATCCTGATACATGCAAAATATATGAAATTGTGGAAGAAAACAAATCTCAATATTCTGTGTTCCCATTAGATATGTGGTTATTATTATTCTACTCGTCCTGAAAAAATATATAATTTGTTGGGGTACACTAGATACGTTTGTGTTAAACACTTTGGAATAAAGCAGTGGTGTACTTGAGGAGGGGGGCAGCCCCAGGTGCCACTCATCAGGTCTCCTGGAAATTCCCTCTGTCTTAATGTCTCCCTAGTTTCTCTGCTGATCACTTCTGTGTCCCTGTCTCCTTTCCCACACCTCTGCATCTTATCTTGGCTCTACTTGTTCTTCTGTCTTCTTTCTTCAGTCTTCTTCCCGGAGGCCTGGTTCACAGAGATGCAGATGAAGACAGAAGAAGAAGAGGCAACAGAAGAAGTGGAGCTGGAGGAAAGCATACAGGGACATAGAAGTGGTTGGTGTAGAAGGTATGGAGACATTGAGAGAACATGAGTAAGAGAGAATGTGAGTGAGAGTGTCAGTGTGTGGGTGTTTTTAAATTTTAAAGTGGGGTGATGCCAAACATAAGAGCTGCCCTGGGTGCCAAGCATTCTAGGCACAGTTTGGAAAAATTTGGAAAAATTGTAAGATAACCCTGGTTAAATTATTGTACTTATCAGTAACCTTGGTGAACCCAATTGAAGATCATGCTCTTGATTGATTGTTCATTGAGGTCCTTACCTTGCTAATAACACTGTTGTATTCTATGTTATTATTAGTTATTAGGTTATATAGTGCCATTAAATTTTGCAGGGTATTGTATAATAGAATGTTTCTGTGGCAATCACGCTCTTACTAATTAAGGCTTATAGGGAAAGGGGCTTCATCAGAATTGCTGTAAGCCATCAGCTCAGTGTAGTACTTGCGTCTCAAATGTAACTTAACTATCACATAACTACCTAAAATGGTGACCTCCAGATCTACAGATAATGTTTATTGAAACAATTTGAAACAAAATCTAGTGCTATACTACAATACTACAAAAGACTGTATTTAAAACTCAAAGAAAAAACATTTTTCACAATACTTTATTTTTAAGGTCTTGCTGAATTACTTGTAATAGCCTTAGATTTGTGAAGGTCCCCAGATGGCTTTTGGCTCTTACAAGTATGCGAAGCGCATTCACACGATGTGCTTGTTTCTTTCCCTAGAGTTTTCTAATGTCATCTTTCAAGTCTTCATTAATGTAAAGTCACTGAACGAAAAAGTTACTGGTACGGGAGCATTTTAGTCATAGGGGTGCTACATTTCCACTCCAATAGGACTACGATACGGTTTGTTTTTACTGCACGTGCTTGTATATTTGGGATTATTGTAAATGCTAAAAAATATGAGAGACATGGCTAACAAACCACTGCCTATTATAAATCATTACAAAACTATGTAAAAGCACTAAGGAAACGGTAAACAAGTGCAATAACATTACAAGAAAAAACAGAGACCTAATTATACAATAGGTAGAATGTGTTTTAATTCATTTCATCATATACCTTTATTGAAACAAAACATTGAAGTTGAGCCAAGCATGAGTAACATATAATATTTTGAATTAACTTAGAGCTGTTTTATGTATCTGCTGCGTAAATAACATTTAATGCTTACAGATTTGCTCTCCCTAAAGGTAAGTGCGCTTCATCATCTAAATCATGTTTATTAAATGGGTCATAGCAAAAAAAACATTACCCTGGACTCAACAGGTGGTATTCTTGGAGATGTAACTAGTGTTTGAAGGCAAAATAATTTTGTCCATTAAGTTTGCCCAATTGTACACCTTAAGACAATGTCAGACTATGGAGCTTAGGCCCTGGAGCACTTATAAAAAATGGCCGCTCTCTTCTTGTGTCCAACTATTTTTCCATATAGACATTAATTAAATAGAATGTAAAATAAAACAAACATTTTATTGCAGATTCCTCTATATTTCTTCATGGTGTCAAACTATGTTCACAAAAAGCAGCACATTTTTGTCTAAGGCCTGATCGCTACACACGCTTCACTAAAATAGGCACTGCACATGTGCAGCCAATGACATGCCAATCAAGGTCAAGACTGTCTCATTCATTTCAGGACAAGTGGCAAATATAAATACTATATATACTCTACTATACTATATAAACCATATAGCTTTGTATATAAGTTAACTGTGTGCTAGTTAACTGTCTTCTCTAGCTCTCAAAATATCCCTTTAATTAATGCTAATATTTCATAATGAAATTAACAATCTACATTCCTCAAGAGTTACCTGGATACGATTACGAGTTGTTGCTTGTTTAGCTTTTCTATTTTTTTTAAACTATGCTATGCATGTAGCATAAGAAGTTTAAAGATGGGCAAAACACCATAACAAATACCAAAAAAATACAGAAACAAAGGGGCATGATTTTAAATCAGAGATTTAAAAAGGCATGCTATACCAAAAAACTTCACCATTCACAGTAAGTGTCATAGGTACCTGAAATAGCCCTCCAGTTGATATAACAGTAAGATCTAACCAAAAATTAATTTTAGAATCCTTGGGATTTGCAAAAAGCACTTTCATCTGCTCTTATCCCAAAATACTCTCCTATGTGCTTCTTCGTTCTGCTCAAGATTTGTACCTTTCGTCTACTGTAATCACTTTTTCCAACTCATGTATATAGGAGTTAACCCGTGCTGTACCCATTCCCTAGAATTCTGTACCTTGTTCTGTCAGACTCCTTCCTTCTTTTTCTAACTTTGAACACTTTGAACTTTTATTTTCTATTTTAACATTATTTTTTGTTTTCACTGTTCCCCTATTGTAAAAGTGCTGGTGCTCTATAGGATAGATTTGAGGGATTTGGTCCTGTTTTCATTGAGCCAATTTTTGCTTCCTACTAAAAACAACCAAACAAAAAACATGCTAACTACCTCTCCCAAGCACAAATACAAACAAAACCACCAGTAAGTACCAAAGTAAATTGAATCCTTTAACAAAACACAGAGAGTATACACATTTGTTTATAGTATTTTATTTTATGTACTTAAAGTAGCATAATGTCATACAAACAACTTTTTAGCAACATTTTAGATGTTTTAGCAATTGTCAAATGGTATTTATTAAATAAAAACTGAGTTAAAATTCTTTCTTAATTGTCACAAAACTATAACTAAATAAAATTCTAAAGAACCATCATGTTATTCGACTTGGATAAATATTTGGCTCATAAGCGTTAAGTACATTAGCCATTAAATGTGTCTCCCCTTCTGCACTACTTAAGTAACAAATAGTTTGGCAAAATGCTTTATACCGAAAAAGACATAGATGAGCCATTTTCTTCAAGGAGTTTAAGGAAAGAATACATACAGTAAGTTAAATGAATGCATTCACAAATGCTATAGGAAGGACTGAATGGGATGTGTTTTATATATGGAAACAAAACAGAAAAACAACATGGGGCAAGAGAAATTGTGTAATTAGTAGTCTAGACATGCAATTTGTAGGTATGGCAGTAATTAGTCAGAGCTATCTGCATTGTTCCAGATTTCCCTGCAAGCACTATTATTTTTTTTACCCACATCAGGCATTTTTAAGAGACATTTACAATAAAAGAACAATACCTCATTTTGCAATTAGGAATATGGAAGCAAATTCAATGGAAACTCAGCCCTGACTAAAGTATGCTTAGCTCCCTGCTGTGTTCATTTGATTTGTAAAAGGTTAGTAACCATAAGAAAAGGGTATTCATCCCTCTAGTTTAAAACCCCCCCTAGATCTTCAGGTAACTTTACATCTCACCTTACTTAAGACCTTTAAGATGCTTAAGGCTATATTCATGAATGTATAAGTAGTGTTATTACAAGAATAAGATATAGATGGAATTTTTAATAGAAGACATTTTCAAAAATTTATTGTTTGCATGTTAAATAGGATTAGACTCCAAACAAAAGCTCAAGTATTAAAAGACATCTGTTTTTTTAGCACATCCACATTTTTGTTGCTGTAAGTACATTTTTTTTATTGGTGATCCATTTTGCTTATTTTCAATAATTATTTTGAATGTACATTATGAACATATTTTTCGATGTGGATGTTACAAAAAATCAAATTAATAATAATTATATATTATAAATATATATATATATATATATGGTGTATATATATATATATATATATATATATATATCTATACTGGTATATATAATGTGCATTCAGGCTTTAATACAGGGGTGGGCAATTAATTTTCCCATGGGGCCACATGAGAAATTGGAATGGTTTTAGAGGGCCAGACCTCTACAAACTACAAACTCCGAAGCCTTGTCCATTTTGTTAACTTATGTGCTGTTTAATAAAGTTATTCAAGCCTACGTCATTGGTAGAGGTGCTTGAATAAGTAAGGCCTGAATAACTATTAGCACAGCACAGAAGTGAACAAAATGAACAAGGCTTCGGAGTGCATACCGTATTTTTCGCTCTATAAGACGCACCTGCTGATAAGACGCACCTAGATTTTAGAGGAGAAAAAAAAGGAAAAAATATTTTGAGCTAAAAAATGGGCTAAAATATTTATTACAATAACTGAATAAGCTATGAACACAGTAAGACACACGCAGTAAGACACACACAGACACAGTAAGACACACACAGACACAGTAAGACACACACAGACACAGTGAGACACACACAGACACAGTAAGACACACACAGACACAGTAAGATACACACAGACACAGTGAGACACACACAGACACAGTAAGACACACACAGACACAGTAAGACACACACAGACACAGTGAGACACACACAGACACAGTTAGACACACACAGACACAGTAAGACACACACAGACACAGTAAGACACACACAGACACAGTGAGACACACACAGACACAGTAAGACACACACAGACACAGTAAGACACACACAGACACAGTGAGACACACACAGACACAGTAAGACACACACAGACACAGTGAGACACACACAGACACAGTGAGACACACACAGACACAGTAAGACACACACAGACACAGTGAGACACACACAGACACAGTAAGACACACACAGACACAGTAAGACACACACAGACACAGTGAGACACACACAGACACAGTAAGATACACACACACACAGTAAGACACACACACACAAACACAGTAAGACACACACACACAGTAAGACCTCCCTCCCTAACCCCCCTTCTCAGTATCTCCCCTCTAACTCCCTAACCCCCCCTTCTCAGTATCTCCCCTCTAACTCCCTAACCCCCCCTTCTCAGGATCTCCCCCCCCCGCCCCGGTCACTTACCTTAAACTCCTGTGTTGGAAGCGTGAGGCGTTTGTCTCGGGTGCCGGCGCTTCACTGCTGATCGCCGGCGTCTGACGTCATATGCCGGCGCCCAGCGTAAAGCGCCGGCACCCGAGACAAACGCTTCCAACACAGGAGTTTAAGGTAAGTGACCGGGGCGGGGGGGGGACACCGGACTCATTGGTGAGTCACCAGGACACTCTTTGCGGGCCGGTCCGAGCTATTCAGCGGGCCGGATGTGGCCCGCGGGCCGTGCTTTGCCCAGGTCTGCTTTAATATTAGGTACACAAATATACACATATTTTTGTACTTCTCCCACCAACCACACAGAGGTTGCAGGAGTTGCAACTGCCATGGGACCTATGCCTCTAGTGGGGCCAGATGACCCCTGTTACCATTTGTTCCTGTCTCCTTGTGCCGGTTCAAAACTCGTCAGACAGGTCTAGGTCGAAAGGGCCCTAAACAATTTCGAACTAGCACGAGAAGACAGGAATGCAGTGGTCACCAGTTGTGACTTTAATGCGAGGCAATAAGGAAAAAAATATTATTTAAAAAAAATAAAAATACTTTATTCCAGTCATATAGTTATATGGCTTGCAAACTTTTACCTAATTTTTGTACCCACTTTTTTATGAAGCTGGGATGATGTACAATTCATATGTACTAAGTGTACATTTGGCTGCTCATTCATTTTGTGTATATGTGTATCCTAATAATGACAATAACTTAAACACTATTGCACTATTTTGAATGTCATTGGTCTTTAATGCTTTTTAAACATTTGCCTTATTGATCTTGTAAATAATTTAGCAAATACTAAA
Organism: Sceloporus occidentalis; assembly: GCA_023333645.1. Lineage (NCBI taxonomy): Eukaryota > Metazoa > Chordata > Lepidosauria > Squamata > Phrynosomatidae > Sceloporus > Sceloporus occidentalis. Next base: position 7,382,944 of record JALMGF010000024.1, on the reverse strand, counting down.
TATATCGATTAAATTAAATAGTGGTGGTTGTCAGAAGTGGGCATTCTTTCCTAAGCACAGGCCTCTTGATAGACCACCTCCATAGACCACCTATGTCAATGAGAGAGACCTTGTGACTGCGTAAGTAGAGACTGGAGCCTGTTGTTTTTAGATTTGCAGGTTACTTTAATTTTTGTTCCATTTGTATACACAACTATTTTAAAAACTGACATAATTACCTAAAATAAAGAGAAAGCAACTTAACTTATCTATGGTCATCTTTGTTGTAGAGGGTAGAAGAAGACATTGCTTAAAAGTTTATTTGCCTTTAAAGTGGAATTTTATCTTCTCGTTTATCTTCTTTTTGTGATAATATTAAAGTGTTTACACTACTTTCTCTTTGAAGTTTTGTTTGTCTAACACAGGGTACAGAATCGTTTAATATACAATGATAAACAAACTCTACCCCAAATGAGACAAAAAAACACTCCTCCTAAATTTGTGATTTTTCATATGCCTTTGTTTGTCTTAAAAGAAGTAGCATGTGAGTATTAAGTTGTACAGTATATTTCATTTCAATGTCCTAATGTTCACTAAAATGATAATTGGTTTGCAGGATAAAGATTAGCTGGAAAGGTTAAAGGATCTTAAGGTGTATGTATAGTGTGCGAGGAGAGGTGGGAGGGGTTGTGATAGAGACATTTAAATACACAAAGGGATTGAAGAAAAATATTTCAAAGAAGGAGAAATGTAAGGAAGAGGTTACAGTGGTCCATTGACTACAGTGCCAATGCTAACTAAATCTACATCTGCATAAAAAAAATCATGCACAACTATATACATTATAGAAGCTAAAAAAAAACAAGCAACTTGTAGAGTCATTAAACTGCCAGGGGGTTGCGAGGTGACTTGCAAGTACCCAACACCTTATAAGAAACCGAAAAGTAAATATAATAATACAAACAATGAAACGGGCCTCAGGGCTAATGGCCCCATCCCTTTTCTCCAATATAATGCATGGTGGGGTAACGTTAATAAATCTATGAGGGTATGAGCCCAAGGTATACCCCACTCAAACCCATCCCCCTGCTCATTTATTTAGTAAAATTAATTAAATATATTATAATGGACTAGCTGTTTTGATCTACAGGGCTTGTATATTAGGTAAACAAGTGAACAGCTGGCCACATTGCGGTCATGTTCTATATCTTTTCCCAGTCATCTGTTATTTATATAGCCTGTATATAAAAGGAGCTATAAAAATACTAAGAAGTCAACATTATATATGGTAAACTATAGCACTGGAGAGATTGTTTTTGCTCAGAAGTTGTTGGAAACCGTATAATATGTTTAATGAAACCTTTGACAGGGACATTCCACAAAGGCGATATATGAAGGATTTAAGACCTGTCTACTTATGTATCTATCAGTAGGTGAAACAATCATGGTTGCATGGTTGCTAGAGGGCCTAGTCTACCACTGAGTCCACTTGTCTCACTTGTTCTCCCTTTTAAAGCCACTAAGTGCAGGTAATACCCACAGGTAGCAGCATGGAGAGTGTAAAGATGATCCATTCGGATGATTTCTTACACTCTCTTCCTGCACGCTATGTATAACTGATCCAGCAGGAAGTCACATCAGATCCTTTTCATGCATGCTGGATCAAACTGCATACAGCACAAAGGAAGCGAGAAACACCACTTTTGCAGAAAAAATGGTATGGGCAGGGGCACAGGCAGGCTGTTTGGGGGTAAAGATAGCACAGACAAGCTGGGGGCACTGGCAGGTTGTTTGGGGGTAAAGATGGCACAGACAAGCTGGTTATGGAAAAAAATGGCACAGACAAGTAGATTGAGGGCTAAAATGGCACAGACAAGCAGTTTTGGGTAAAGCTGGCACTGTAAGACATATTGGTTCCTGAAGTCCGGGTGGCCCCAGGGCAATTTTTGCCCTAGTTTTGCCTCTGTATCCATCCATCCTCATCTATCCATTAATGGATGGATTGCATTATTTGTATAACTTTAAGTAGCAATTTTCTGGATAAATAATTAAAACTAATATGTGATATGAAATACATGATCAAAACACTAAAAGCACAAAGTTGTGTATTTTAATGTCTAAATACTGTTTTGTGCTTAACGTTATGCCTTTAACTAGAACCACGCTTTAATGATAACAAACTTCGTATTTGTAAATTGTACAGAACAATTATGCAGATCACGAGCAGTATGCCATTTGCACGTTTTGCAAAGCGGTGGCAATCAGAATCTTATTTGTATAACAAAAATTAATTAACAAAAAATACAATTAATGAAACATTTGGCTATTAATAAACAACCCCTGTGTGTTTATGTCAACAAGGTTGTTAATTTAGTAAAACCGAGAGGAATATAAGTTCATCAGAGGTGATTCTTTTTTCTGTCTCATCAAACAATTAAATTTGAGCACAATGCTGAACGATGATAGTTGCATGCAGTGTGTTTATACAATGTATTCTAATCATTTAACTAAACAATGTTTATTCAGATTAATGCTAAGTCTCAGTAGCCTATCTTCACTTTATTAGTGGTTGCGTAGGATGCAAAATAACAGATCTGTCATTATCGCTCATGAAAGGAATAGATGGACCTTTTAGTTTTTTTCTCCATTTTTCTACTGACCCCCCCAAAAAAAGAGTCAAATAAGTAGCCAGCATGGTTTTGTAGATTTCCAGTTGATTAAAGAGATGTCCTCAGGGACTGGAGTTCAACAGATAGATGTCTTTAGTATGTGTATGTGTTGATTCAGAACAGATTAGTTTTTCTCTCTATTCATAAAGCCTGGGACAAGACACCTTCCCGTATTCAGCATTCAAACCTTCTTGCACCTTCTGTTCTGAGCCAATATATGGACAATAGGTGTGACACCACAGATAAAGTAACAGGCGTCCCAACGAGATGGTGTTAACTGTTTTGTTGGTTACTCCTAACTAATGAGCTACAGCTCCTTTTAATGACAGGAAGGAGGGCTATTGAATTACAGAGAAATAATAAAACCATTCCTCTTTGTTAAATTGGTTTGTGTCTTCTGTGAATGACCGAAAGACCAGATTTACTTGTACAGATATTTCCAAGCCTACTTCAGACAACAAGGTGTCATCACCTGCAATTTGACATCCCTGTATTTTGTGAGTTAACTGGAGTGATACTTCCTAACCTCTGTTCAAATATCTTATTTTAACTTTTCTGTGCTAGGGGCATGTAAATTAAGCTAGACTACTTGTTTTATTACCCTTTAGCTGACTCTGGGAATTCTTTTATGTATGACACCACTATAATCTCAGGGCCATTAACACTGGTTTTGTCCTTCCATTTACCGATAATTGACGATTTCTTTTTTTCCTTCTAATTATAATGTTTGTTCATTGTTGGTTTAGTGCAGTAATGGCAGTAGTACATACTGACTAATATAGTTCTATAGGTCAGCTCTTTATGCATTTGTTAATAATCTATTGAAAATATTATTATTAATGAATTACCATATCAATGGTATTAATGCCACAAATAAATGCAGGTGGTCATACAATGTAGCTCTTTTGTGATACTGTCAAACTTCCAGAAATAATAATGTAGCCATTGCACTGCCTGTGCCTATTCCATAGCATTTTAATCATTTGTCAGCATTATGTCCAAATAATAATTTTTGAAAGTAAACATTGTCTGAAAATCTCCTTCCATTGATATTCATTTCTATTATTAAGCAAATCCAACCTCACTTTGCATATTTATACACCACTAGGCTATTATAGTCCTGCCAGTCATTCATGCAAAGAGTCACCAGCTCATTGAGACCTCTGCTATTGTGGGAAGACAGACCATATGGGTCCTGCTCCATCTAGAGGCCTTTCCTTCAGGCAATTATAACACATAATTTCAATTAACATGGGAACATCTTCTATAGCTGAAGATTTATTAGCTACACCCTTACGAAAAAATTACTGCAGTTTTTCTGAAGTAATACTGCAGTTTTTTGGACATGAAAAAACTGCAATACTGCACTTTTAGTGCAGTATTACTGCACATTTACTGCAGTTTTACTGCATTTGTACTTCACTGTACTGCAGTTTTACTGCAGTTATTTTTGTACGGAAGTACAAATGCAATAAAGCTGCAGTACATTGAAGTACAACTGTAGGTTTGCAATATAAAAAAAAGGGCAGTAAATGTGCAGTAAAACTGCAGTACAGTGAAGTACAAATGCAGTAAAACTGCAGTAAATGTGCAGTAATACTGCAGTAAAAGTGCAGTATTGCAGTTTTTTCATGTCCAAAAAACTGCAGTATTACTTCAGAAAAACTGCAGTAATTTTTTGTAAGGGCAGTGATTATGTTATTATCCTAAAGAAACTAATTACACATTAATAACGTATGATGTGATGTGGATGCCTATACTTTGCTTAACATGGTGGTTAGAACAATATGATGACACGGTATACATTTCCTACTACTAAAAATAAATGAATCATATCATTTATGCAGTCAGTTATATAATGCTTAAGTAATCATTAATTAGGTGAATATATAAAATTCATTGTTTTCCCACTGGTTCTTTTTGCATTGTGTTTTCCTCAAATTCACAAGCCCCATCCAGTGTAATTATTTTTTTTTGTGTCATTAGTCATGTTTGTATGTTTTTAGTATATAATCCTTTTTTAAACAATATTTAAAAATATTTTAAACCGTGTGAGACTGTGAACCCCAGGGAGTTGATTGGCATGGCATCTGGGTACAGCTGCTATGCAGATTATATATTCTGTGGAAATTCCATGCCGGCTTTTCCAGGAGGTGAGAAGTCTACAAGATCCGGTCCGGGATTTCTATGGGGCCGGCGTCAGGCACAGGTGCTGGGCATTAAAAACCCCAGGAGCCTGATACTCAGAGAGACTGTTGGGGGAAGAGAAAGTTCCCTGAGCTCCCAGGGCAAGGAGAGGCCCTGAACAAGAAGACCATCCCTGAGCCAAGTGAGGCAATACCTGCCTGGACATTTTGTGTGCTGTCTGGGGGAGGTTTTCCAGAGCCTGGCGTAGCTGGGTCTGGCTGGGAGGTTGAGTTAGTGGGTGATTAGGCTGGTCAGTCTGGGCCAGCATAGTTCAGTTAGAGAGGGCTCCAATTGGGAGCTAGGTTTTCTTTTTATGATTTGGTTTTTGGGGTTTGTGTTAAAAATAAAGCGCTGTTTTGTTCAAAGCTGGTGTTCCCGACTCTGATTGCCCTGGAGGACTGTGCTTAGGACTCCTAAAAGTGACATGTATGGCCCTCATGCTACAGGGTTTGTCACAACCGTTTATTGTGATGTTTTGTAAAAATATTAAAATGTTATTGTAACTTGCAGCTTTTATTTCATATTAAGACTTCATGCTCAGTAAATACTGTAAAACTACTACACATAAACATGAAGCTTATTGTATGCTTCTAGCCTTCTCAGTCATGATATAATTTGATGTCTGAAACCTTGATATGACTCACTTTTGTAGGAATTTCCTCTACATTTCACAAAAAAATCTTTTTTAATGTATTAAAGTACTATAACATATAAGTTAATAATTAATGGTCTGTGATCTAGATTTTCAGCTATGACTTATTTTCATATTTCAGCAAATATTAAGCATATTTCAGCATATTAAAAAAATATAGTTAACGCAATGGAGCTTTATTATTAATCAATGCTAATGATAAAGGACTGATATTTTTGCCGTTATTTGAAAATGTATTCCAAGAGTGAAGGAATGCAGCTCAAACTCTTCCTTTCAAATACTATTCTTCAAGACAAGGTAATATGCCATCATCACGCTCAAAAGCCCAGGTTAGGTAGCCCTGCAGACCACCTGAAGGCTAAGAAACTGCAATACGTCATTAACTGTCATAGGACATGTATACTTTTGTGCATGCGTGCATCTTACGTGCACCTACAACTGCATAGCAAAACAATACAGTAAAGAAGGAACTTGAGTTTACAGTAACACGCTGCTTCACTAAATTGTCTTTAGTCTGCAATATTTTTTTCTATTATACATATTTTTTTAATTCTATGAAATCCTAATGGATCATAGATGGTTTGCCAACAAACACTAATTTGCTATTGCTTACTAATGTGATGCTGGCTTCATGACTCAAGCATTAGAAGAATTAATCTAGTGCATTAACATTTAACATTTAAAAAAACATTTAAAGCAGTAACGGATGCTACTATACAGATCAGCGAGGCACTTAGCATCTCTTAAGATTGTAGTAGGATTAAATAGTTTGTAGTGGTTGAATATATACTTTTACTATGTCAGTCATTGTTGCATAATAAAATATAATACTTTCTTCATATAATAATGAAACATTTTCTATATTATACGTGTATACATTTCCTGTATTTATACATTTATACACAAATGCTGTGTTTTTATTTTGCTGTGTATCAGAACATAAGAGTGTACATTATTACTAGCATACCTCCCAACAATTCAAGCTGGCTAAAGGTGTGGCTATGGGGCAAGGCTTTAATAAGACTTTTTTTATTTGGCTTTATGACCTTCAAATACCTGTTTGGTATTTATGGAATTCCTTTCAAAATAGTGGCAACTTGTTTGATATGTAGTTTATGACCAGATGCAACTCTGAGGCTTGAAAACAAGTCTGGTCACATTGTCCTGTGATACATTTGCAAACAAATACATCTGGCTCACTCCCAGTAGCCCAATAAGCTCACATGTTCACTGGATAATTTAAAATACAATGATATCCACCAAGGCAGATCATGAAAAGACAATTGAAGGAGTGCAGACAAGATTCAGCCATGTCTGAAATGATTTTAAAACCCTGGTTACTTTACATACATGTCACTCATTGGGTACCTATGTTGAATTCCAAATACCAGTCGTTTGGATGACAACTTAAACAGTTTCTAATTGACCAGACTCAACCTGTTGACTCCCAACTCACAGTTGAGTAGCAATGGATATCACAGCAACTTGTGTTGTTAAATAAAAAAATAAAAAAAGTATTGTCCAATTTAACAGAATCCAGTCTTGGAAAGAAGCGAGTTAATGTAGCACCAATTAAACTCTCAATAAATCATACAGCTTCACAAACTTTTATTGCCAACTTCGATAAAAATTTACCTGCCAAAAGTTGTAAAGCTAAAAATATAATTCAAAAATATCAACAATATTATACAACAATTTTAAATTTAATTTCATTTTTTAATTTAAAATTTAAACTTTTAATATGTTCAATGTTGTTCAGGTTTTGGTCAAATTAAGTTGGGTTCTGTTAAACTAGAACAGTCAAGTTAGCGCTGTAACTAAACTAGCAGCTAAGATTTAGCTCAGACTTTACTGAACAGACCTGTAAGTGTCACCATTCAGCATATACGTCAAATTGGAAATTATTTCCTATATCCTGCTAATGTAGTGTGTGTGTACATGTCAGGATTCCTACCACCACTAGGGGCCACCCACTACTATTTTCTATGAGTTGAGCCGTGTTACCCGGGTGTAGCCCTGCCCTTCAGTCTGGACCTTTGCATTGTAGCATATGCCCTGTGCTGTTCCCTGTTGGATTCTACCCGTTTTAACCCGGCTTGTCCTGACCTTGCTCTTGGCTCCTGATTTGGCTCCTAATTATGATCTCCTGGTATTGACCCGGCTTGTTCTGACTCTGCTCCTGGATTCTGATTCGGCATTGATTTGTCTTTCTGGTTCTGGCCCAGATTGGCTGACAACGTGTGCCCTGCCGTTTGTCCAGTACCCTGCCGTGTGTCCGGAACCCTGCCGCTTGTCTGGTGCCCTGTGTGAGGACTCCGTGCCATGTGTCAAGTGCTGTGTCCGAGGGCTTTCCAGCCATGTGCCCTGTCCAAGGGCTTTTCAGCCATTTTGCCAGTCAAGACCAGTCCTGTGTTCCACTTACCTGTCTTGCCAGCTTACTCCAATACAGACTGTCTGAAAATAATATCACTGTAATACTATAGGAGTCATATTTATTTGCTACTTATAAAGATTAATTTTCAGCAACCAATAACTTCACATTAGTCTGTATTATTTTGCAATGGAATCAGTGAAGTGTACTGTTGAAGCAAGGTCAAAAACCATGAAATCTTGCGAGCTGTCCACTTGTTCAGTAATTGCAGTTAGGATGTAATTTTAGACAATCAGATAAAGCATTTCAGCTCTGTACTTTATGGCTGTAGCACCCCGTCTGTTCACTCATCCTCCTGGACTAATTGAGCTTATCCATTGTATGAAATGCTAAGAAAAGCAAAGGGTAATTTGAAGCACTGCAATTCATTACCAGGGATGACTGAATCTGATAAGCTAGACGGTGGGTTTAATGTTATCAATTAAATTTAGTTCATGTCTCTATATAGAGTGCTAGATTAAAAGCGTCACACATGACTTTTATTAGGGCAGAAAATGGCTCACATTATGGGACTGTTAGAAGAACATATAAAAAATCCAGTTCTCCATAAGAGGATATTGTTAAAAAAAACACAAATAGAGGGGTTCCCGTTTTCACTTTCTTACAGTTATTTTTTCCACTTCATTATGTTTTAGAAATATCTATAATAAGCAACATACAATTCCCCATATGACTTTATCATTGCATATTTTGATTTCTACACATCTGCTTCAGTAAATGCATCTGGGATTTATGGCAAAATTGTCTGTGTTTATTGTAGCCATATTATCAGTATGTATTGCAATTATCAGTCATAAGTTATTAAGACTAAGCAGCCCATGCATATCCCTGAACTACAACATTTTTAAATGGTTGCAATTGATGGCCGGGTCATATTTGGTAGCTGGGCAGAGCATATAAATGCTGGACTAGTGCGTTCGGATTTCAACAAATTGCAAAACTACCGATTCATCCAACGTCACGAAAACGAGGCCAGACCCCCCATGAACTGGATGAAAATGAAGCAAAAAAAACCCACCAGCATTTTCATCTGAAATTTGCGGGCCCTTTCACTCACTCTCTCTCATACTCTCATTCTAGTTCAATCTTACTATCTCCAAATGCTTCTTCTGTGATGACTACCACCGCTTCTGTCTTCCGCATCTGATTGTTCTTCATCTTCTCTCTTCTATTTTCTCCGCGGACATAACCTGGCTCGAAACTTCCACCAAAACAACGGCCTTTCTGGTGATGTTTGGTGGATTGGGCAAGAGAAACCTCTTCGATTTTGATGGAAGTTCAAAATGGCTGTGCTTTCTGAGATGTCCTCTCATACGATTAGAGGATCAGACATAACCAGGTGAGAGCGGCGCATCCAGTGATGTCACCAAAAGTGCCACTATTTTGGTGGAAGTTCACCTAAGGGAGCCCTCATTTTGGCCAAAGCTCATGGTAGGTTATGTCTGATCCTCCAATCGGGTTAGAGGATGTCACCGAAAGTGCCACTACTTTGCCCTAAGGTGAATGTCCACCAAAATCGCTTTTGGTGACATCCTCTGACCCCGATTGGAGGATTGGGCAAGAGGATGTCACGAAAGCACCGTCATTTTGCCAGAAGTTCGCGGCAAGTTATGTCTGTGGAGATGCGGACCAAGATAGATTTTCCCGGTGTACCAGATGGGCAGTCCTGCCTTTATCAATAGGATGAAGGTTAAAACCAATGAAAATAATAAAAACATTAAAGGCCTTATTATGAAATCAAATTTGCTTTATTTACATTATTTTATGCATTTTATTTATTATTAAAAAAATGTCTACAGTAGTAAGCTTGTCACCATACATATCTGTATACTCTCGAGTCTGACCCAAAGTCTCCACAGCAACTACCCTGGGTCACTTCTCTCTTTCTCTGGGCAGGGGGAACAGTGTTTAGACATGTCTACTCTTCCCTTAGAAGAAGAGAAGCTCCAGTTAGGCTGCCCTGGGAAATTCCTAGGTATGGTCACCATAGCAACCAATTCCGCAAAACTGTTTTCTAGGGGAATAATATTTCTATGGTAATAAGACCACTTTCCAATGTAAACAACGTAAAATGTATTTCAGAAAGAGAGCTGAGCTTATTTGACAAATGAAACAACGTATATGTGGGCAAATAGTGGTTAACCCAAATTGTATTGCTCTCATGATTTTCTGTGACGATGTTCTATAGTTCAATGATGTATTATGCTTTGTAATCTGGCTAGAAACTGAATCACTTTTTTTAGACTTTAAATGTGATCTAATGTTACACCCACATATTGAAATAATCAGGCCATTGCTTTCACACATCCGTTCGCTGTAACATAAAACATTCATTCATATTTTATTTTATTTTAACAAGTTCTAAAATATTTAAACATAATTGTAAAAACATTACTCTGTCTGAGACAAATTTTACTTTTTTTTCTTCCTAAATAATCAAATTAAGACCCGACTCCATAAATTCTGAATGTGCAGCTTTGGCTTAGTGCTGGTTATATTGGCAAACCTGTGGCTTCAGTAAAATCAAAAGAAAACACACATGTTGAATTTTATTAAATACCAGTCATAAATGTTAATGAACAATTCAGCAACATTAGCGGTCATGAAAACATGTTCTGGAACATTTGTTTTCACTGTATATTTGATTCTGGGCTGGAATGATAAATTGTATAATAGCACATCACCCAAGTATGATGTTTAAAGGAATAGTAAATCTGTAAATTTATTTAATTTAAGCACGTGATAAAATAGGATAACATACTATTCAATCAAATAAATGCGATGCCCAATTTTACCCCAGACCTGTTGCAGTAATTCCTGAACAGATCTGCATTTTAGAGCATTTTAAAAATAAATTACCAATATAGGGTGAGCTAAAACAAATGGAAGTGACACCAATACCAAACTGATTGTAGATACTTAGTTGATATTATAAATAAAAATTTCTGTTCCAAATCAGGGGAATTTAAAAATTCTTCCTTGCTATTTCAATTGGTGTAAAAAAGAATATATCATAACACAACGCAACCTGTGTATGTAAATTCAGTGGTTCAATTTCTCTTGTAATCTCTTCGGTGAGTTTCAGTTTCCGATTCCCAAAACCATGGAAATTAATTATATACATTATATTTCATAATGTAACTTTAAACATAATTTAAATTCTAACTAAACACTTCTGAGAAAAATTTAATTGTCACATTTCATAACAGAATGGTGTTTTCATTATAATTGAATAACATGTTTCTTTGTAATTGAATATATGGCAATAAAATACTTGGTAAATTTGCTAGTAATTAGTTTCACAAACAGTATGTGGATAAAATCTTAGGAGACACTAGTCTTCTGTATCATGTTACTTTTTGTCACATAACCTCTAGTTGAGTATCAAGTACATAGGTATAAGTTACGCTAAATTAGATGGAACACCAACAATATTTAACCCCTTTTTTACTTTTTGTACCCTTTGGGACCAAGGCTGTTTTAACACATTTGCGGTGCTCTTGTTTAGAAGTAATTTTCTCCTCGCCCATTAAGTGTTTTTGTTTTTTGTATATGTTTTGTATTGTTTTTTAAATCATCTTATCTAATTTCCTTTTAAAAAAATAATAAAATATGATTAAAAATTGAAAAAAATAACATCTTTTCTCACTTTTATTTGAAAAATCTTTTACTCATCCAAAAAAGCTAATGAAAAAAACTGCTAAGTAGATTCTACTATTTGTCCTGAGTTTAGAAATACCCAATGTTTTTATGTTTTTTTGCTTTTTTTCTGCAGGTTATTGGGCAATAAGTACAAGTAGCGTTTTGCTATTTCTAAACCAATTTTTTCTCCAAGTCTGGTCATTCTGCCCCATGTGCTATTTCAGGTATCTTTAAAGCCGGCCAATGCAATTTACCCCATAAAACCATATATTTTTGAAAACGAGACACCTCAAGGTATTTTAAATGCTGGTATGTTAACCCTTTCCATGCAGTAATTTTCTACTACCACCCTTTATCAAACTTTGTGGTAGTAATTTATTTTGTGTTTTTTCATCACAAAAATTGTGCTTCAGGTATGGATTTACAGCTTCAGGTATACGTCACTATCAAATAACAGCAACATCTTATGAATACAGTGATACCCCACATGCATGGGTTTGTCTGGTGTTTGGGGGCTAAAAGGTCACATTTGGAAAGTGTGCTTTTTTCCCCCCATTTTGGTCAGTCTGTGAATATGCCCTATCTTTGAACCCTAATTTACCTCATCAAACCATTCATTTTTTTTAAATTAGACACCCCTTGGGTATTGGAATTGCTTTTACTTTAACTCTTTTCATGTCAAGATTTTTGGGAAGAGACAGCGCTAATTTTAGCTTTTGCTCATAATAATAAACCTTATTTATTTATTTATTTTTGGACCTTTTTTTTTACATTTTGCTGGAACTGGATGGTTCCTCTGATGCATAATTATTTTGAAATGTTACCACTTTTTATCCCCCCCCCATTTTTTTTTAAATTATTTTTTAAATATTTTACTAATCATATTACGATTAGAAAGCTGGGCTCCATTGACTTGCATGGTTGCAAGTCAATGGAGTACAGTACCTGTATTCAACCTGCAAGTGCAGCCAGAGTTCTCAAGAGGGTCTGGAGACCCTCTAGCGAGCTTTTCCAACTCCTTTATTTTTTTTAAAGAACGCGCCACCATCTTGCGAGTGGCAAAATCACTCACAGTGGCGGTTGTGGGGTGAGCGCATCCTGGGGTGAGTGTTCGGTGTTGCTGAATGCCTCGTTAAAAGGCATATCATGGGGCACAGTAGCATATAGGAGGATATAAGGTATTTCTGGAGGCAGGGTGGCATAAAGGGGGTTAAAAGGTATTTCTGGGGCAGAGTGGCAAGCTTGGGGGCAGATGTGCATAACTGGGGGCAGGTTGGCAAATAAAAAGAAATAAAAACAAATTTATTTTTTTTATTAAATACGAAAAAATAGTTTACATGAATTCATATTTACTAGTAAAAGTTTTTTTCCTATAGGGTAGTCTTATATTCAAGCTTTTTCTTTTTTCCTAAATTAATATTCAGATTTTGGGGGGTCGTCTTAAAATCAGGGTTGTCTTATAATTGAGCAAATACGGTAAAATAAATTATAATGTAATAAATATTAATAAATATAATTCATAGTCAAGCGTAAGTATGCTAGTAATAGAGCAAAACATATAGGATTAATTATAGTATTAATTGTAAATATAGGATTAATTATAAATATAATATAAAATTGTGCTAGTGATTACTGATTAATCATCTTGTATAAATAAAATTGATCATGTATGAATAAAATTGATCAATATATGAATAATTACAAATAAATATGAATGAAGTTACTAATCAATAATGTGCTCAAGTATTTATATTATGCACGTATATATTAAGAAGGAAGATTGGTACATGATGTTGTAAAAAAACAAGGATGATACTTTTAATGATAACAATTAATATAGAAAAGCTAATATATGGAGATCTGTATCCAATCCCCTCTTTTAAAAGTCTGTGTTTCATTTCTTAATTCCTGACATTCTTTCCTTCAAGATCCTCGTGGCTCTCCCTATATATTGGGACTCATGGGGACATTGAAGGAGGTAGACAACATTACACAAATTATAATTTGGTATAAGACGGTGTAAGTAATACATGTTTTTGACCCCATAAATGTAAGGGTTTTTCTAGGTTGGTTACATTTGCCACATATGGGACAGGTAGTGACAGCTCATATGATCTATATAACCATTTGCATCAGTAGGTTTTGAAAAATTATTTGAATGGATTTTGTTATCTTCAATATTTAGGTTCATGTCTAAAAATTCTTTACTTTTTACCTGTGTGTCTGAAGTAAATGTTCATTCTTATTAATGCATGTAAGAATATCAACAAGGGAATCTCTAGAGCACATCAATCAGCACATCATCTATAAATCTTTTTGCAGAATACCAGGTTTGCGCCAAACCAATTTTTTGCCACACATACTGTGCCTCCCAATCAGTGACAAAAATTTTGGCACAGTTTGGCGCAAATGGGGTACCCATGGCATCTCATTTAAATAATTAAATAAATTTTTATTCAAAACTCCCTCATCTAGACCCTTCTCAAGTAACCATATTGTTACAATTGCCCCGCCTTTGTCCGCTGGTTTCAAGGCCGGATTAAGCCCGGGTTGCCATCCATTAGGGTGACCACATGTCCCAGATCGCCCGGGACAATCACGCAATCAAGTCCCGGGTCCCGGGCAGCCTCAATCCGAGACAATGCATTTAATTGAAACGCCGTCTTTTTTTTTGACACGGAGGAGAGAGGGGCGCCGAGCGGTCGCTTATAAAGTTTTCAGCAACCGCTCTGCGTCCCTCAGTCTCCTCCACGAGGCCTCTAGCTTGGTCGCGGTGCCGGCATATCATTCTGAGCGCCGGAATATGACGTTATATTCCGGCACTCAGCAGTGAAGCAGCGAGCACCGTGGCAGAGCAGGGAAACAGACGCCTTGCACTCCCACCGCAGGACTTCGGGGCGGTAAGTGAACTGTAAAGGGGGGAGAGGGTAGATAATGAGAAGGGGAGGAGAGGTGGTAGATAGGAGGGTAGTAAGAATATTAAAATAAAGAGTGAGAATGAGTGAGAGAATAAATGAATTAGTGTGTGGGTGAATTGTGTGAATGAGTGAGAGAATGAAATAATTCATGTGTGAATGAATTGTGTGAATGAGTGAGAGAATGAAAGAATTATTGTGTGGATGGATTTTGTGAATGAGTGAGAGTATGAATTAATGTGTGGATGAATTGTGTGAATGAGTGAGAGTATGAATTAATGTGTGGATGAATTGTCTGAATGAGTGAGAGTATGATTTAATGTGTGGATGGATTGTTTGAATGAGGGAGAGAATGAATGAATTTGTGAGAATGCATTAATGAATATGTGTGAATGATTTGTGTGAATGAGTTAGAGAATAAATGAATGAGAAGGGGAGGAGAGGTGGTAGATAGGAGGGTAGTAAGAATATTAAAATAAAGAGTGAGAATGAGTGAGAGAATAAATGAATTAGTGTGTGGGTGAATTGTGTGAATGAGTGAGAGAATGAAATAATTCATGTGTGAATGAATTGTGTGAATGAGTGAGAGAATGAAAGAATTATTGTGTGGATGGATTTTGTGAATGAGTGAGAGTATGAATTAATGTGTGGATGAATTGTGTGAATGAGTGAGAGTATGAATTAATGTGTGGATGAATTGTCTGAATGAGTGAGAGTATGATTTAATGTGTGGATGGATTGTTTGAATGAGGGAGAGAATGAATGAATTTGTGAGAATGCATTAATGAATATGTGTGAATGATTTGTGTGAATGAGTTAGAGAATAAATGATTGTGTGAATGAATTATGTGAATGAAAGTGTGTATTAGTGAGTGACTGTAAAAGTGTTTGTGTGTATCATAGATGTATAATTGATTTGTGGAAAGGCAAAGATAGCCCAAGCCGGGTGTTTGAGCCTTGGGGACCAAGATGGCACAGGCAGGGTGTTTATAGGACAAAGATGGCATAGGACGGGCTGGTTGGGGACAAAGTCGACTCAGGCTGGGCTGTTAGGGGACAAAGATGGCAAGTCTTATGTGTGTTATCAGGGTGCTGGTCAGGTTCTATTTGGGCAGTGTGGATGCCAGGGCTTGCTTTGGGTTTATGTGAATTCCAATTGATCTATACCTGCAAAGCTGTCGTTGTGTATTATTCTGTTGATCCATATCTGCAATGCTATTGTCACGGACTGGGTACACAGGTAGGGAAGGAGCCCAGGTGCAGGGGATACGAGGGGCTCTGTCTGTACCCCACGATGCATGATGGTTTGGGGTTGGTACAGACAGGTGCAGGAAATAAACCACAGACAGATGATGCTGATAATAATTGTATTGCAAAGGATGGTACAATGTATAAACAAGGAAAGTCTCTTTGCTGGAAGCCCTCTGGATGGAGCACACACGGCAGGAAGCCCTCTGGATGGGGCACACACGGCAGATAAGCCCACTTGCAGGGCACACACGGCAGATAAGCCCACTTGCAGGGCACACACGGCAGATAAGCCCACTTGTAGGACACACACGGCAGATAAGCCCACTTGCAGGGCACACGGCAGGTTGCCCACTTGCAGGCACTCATCCTGGGAGTCGCGATGCAGGCACTCATCCTGGAAGTCGCGATGCAGGCACTCATCCTGGGAGTCGCGATGCAGGCACTCAACTTAGGAGTCCACTAGTGGGACACTGGCCGCACTTCAGGAACAATACAGGAACCAAAACAGGAACAGGTCAGGAACCAAAACAGGAGCAGATCAGGAACCAAAACAGGAGCAGAGTAGGAACCAAAACAGGAGCAGATCAGGAACCAAAACAGGTAGTCCTCTAACGTTAATGTCAAGGGGCTAGACTGAAGGGCTGGGCAGGTTTATATAGGCTGTGTTAACTAGGAAACAAGGTGCACCTGGACATGGCAATCAGGTCTGAGTGCAGCTGGACTTGATAATCAAGTCTGAGTGCTTCAGAGTGCCAAGGGTGGCCACTAGTGGTTGGTAACGGAAATGAGCCGCACAGAGTTTAAACAATTCCAGACAGTGAAGGGTGAAACGTTTCCATACATTATTTATGTTTACCTGCAAATACAGGGTTTGTATGTGTTATTCAGTTGATCAATAACTGTAATGCTGCTTCCATGTGTTTATTTGATCTATACCCTCAGTGCTGAGTTTACATGTGACTTCCAGTTGATTTATATCTGCAATGCTGGGCTTGTGTGTTCTGTTGATCTATACCTGCAATGCTATGTTTCCATACATTATTATTGTATACCTGCAAATATAGGATTTGAATGCCTGATTCTATGCCTTCAGTGCTGAGTTCACATGTGAATTTCAATTGATCTATACATGCAAAGCTGGGTTTGTGTGTTAATGTGTTGATCTATACCTGCTATGCTATGTTTCCGTACATTATTTATGTATACCTGCAAATATAAGGTTTGTATATCTTATTCAGTTGATCTATACATGCAAGTGTTGTTTATTTGATCTATACCTATTTTTTGGTACGGGAGTGGAGGGAGTGATTGCATGCTAGGGAGCTTGGATCGGGGCCCAAAGAAATGCTTGCGTAGGGTCCAATTTTTCAATATAAAATGTATTGGCAGCAGGGTCTAATATTTATATATATTGGCAGCAGGAGATAATATTTATATATATTGACAGCAGGGGCTAATATTAATATATATCGGCAGCAGGGGCTAATATTTATATATATATATTTTATATATATATATATATATATATATTGGCAGCAGGGTCTAATATTTATATATATGTATCGCCAGCAGGGGCTTATATTAATATATATCGGCAGCAGGGTCTAATATTTATATATATCATGTGTTACACTTACTTCCTTGATGCTGGCAGTGTAGAACAAATGAATACTGGCAAATCGGCAATACAAAAGACGTTTTTTTTTTGCAGTGGGGTGGGGACTCTGGGAAGCGGGCCAAATATACAAATATATTTCCGGATGCTCCGCGCATCAGCGCATTTGTGTCACCAACGTCCAAGACAGGAAACGCGGCCTCAGTCTCCACCAGACGTGGAAATGTGTGCGTCAGTGCAGCTGTCTGCAATGTTGAAGCCCTGTAAACGCTATTAACACTGCATGTGAAAACAAACCAGATAAGAGATCAATAATTCACCCACTGTATGTGTCACAGTCTAGAACATTGAGAGCTGCTTCAAGTAACTGGTTTAAGTTAAGGTGAATTTACCCCTATTGAGTACTACTAAACTGCAACAGGATGTCTGGCCCTTTAATAATGCACACTGGTTACTTCATAGTGTGGTTAAAAGGTTAATAAATGCTAGAAGTGTTCAGCAGTTGGACAACTGACACTGACCTTGCATGCTTAGAGATGCAAAGCGAATTATGCCCAATCTTTACTGGGGGCCTTACAGTACCTTTAGCCTAGGGGCCTACAATGTCTTAATCCAGCCCTGGCTGATTTATCAGATCTTTATTTTTCATTTTAAGGATTTTAGAGCCCTTTGTTCTTCTCTAGTTTGGAGCACAAATATATCAAAGGCAGGCTATTTGGTGGCAAAGATGGCACAGACACACTGTTTGGAATCATTGATGAGCTGTTTGGGGACAAATGTGGCACAGACACACTGTTTGGGGGCACTGACACACCATCATTTTACTAGAACTTAAACTAAGGGCAATATGGTGGCACTTGTGGTGATGTCCTTTCCCCGATTCTCCAATCGAGGGTGAGGATGTCACCGGACGTGATGCCAGATTTCCCTCATTTCAAGTTATGGCAAAATGGCAGTGGTTGTGCTGATGTCCTCTCACTGATCCTCCATTCAAGGAAAAGGAGGTAATTGTGCCACATAACCCGATAGGAACTTTAGCCAAAATGGCGGTGCTTGGGGTGACGCCCCCCCATGCACTGCAATATTGCCCTCAGTGCAAGTTATGGCAAAATGACATTGCTCCAGTTGGAGAATCGAGGAGAGGACCTCACCACAAGCACCATCATTTTGGCTGAAGTTCCCTCAGGGTTATGTCCGTGGAGAGCACAGCGAATATGCATACAGCAGAAGTGCAGAAGTAGTCAACAGAAGCAGAAATAGTCGGTGGAGAAGTTCGGGAAACTGATAAAGTGAACGAGAGAGTGAGTGAGAGTGAATGTGGGCACTAGGCAATTAATTTCATTCCTGAATTAAAAATGCCCCAAAAGTTTTGGCCAAACCGAATGGGTAGGACACCAAATTCGTTGCCCGAAAATGAATGGGCCAGAAACTAGCCGTATATTTTATATACCACATTTTATTGACATATTTCTTGAGAGTAACTGGTGCTTCCCTCTTTGTAATACATTAATTAAACTTTTCAAACTCTGTAAGATCAGTTGTGCCAAGATTTCTGACACGGTATTATAAAGAATAATAAAAATGAAATCAATTCAAAGATAGCGCTGTTTCACATCTCTCTTTTCCCAGAAAAATATCTTTGATAATTCAGATTTCAAAGAAAAGGTAAGATATATTGAATCATTTAAATCTACCTTGAAAAGCTGTTTTCAAATGTAGCCCTCTCGTCATATTAATACTTGAAGAGTAACAATACTTCATTGGAAGATTTTTCTTCATTATCAGTGACTTTCCCCTGAGTTCATTTTTTCTCTCAGAAATTGCATAAAAAATCAAAGTTGGTTTTCATCTGATGTCTTTCATCACGAATATGTGAATAATAATAATAATAAAAAACAATCACTTGTAAAATATGTTTGCACTGAGGGAAAGAGCAAGGTGTAATTCTTTGCAGACTTTTATTATTTTGGCCTGTTAGAAGAGAAAAGAATTTTCCAAAAGAGGATTTTGTGGCTTTTGGCACTGTTAATATTTTATATGGAAAAATAATGTTTTCTTGTGTGTTTAATCACATGCCAAGGCAGCTGCTGGTGCAGTAGCGATCTGCATCAAATTAGTGAGCAGTTAAAACAGTTAAAGCAAGATTTTCCACAATCAAGAACAAAGCAGGGCCAGTTAGCATGAGGACAGCTTGTTCTCGTTGCTAATATGGTTAAAAAAACCTTGCTGCACATAATTTGAAACAGCTTTTGTATGAGACTGTTGGTACTGGTTTCAGAGGTTTTTTCTAAATCAAAACCACATGTCATAGTAAAATGACATACTATATATTGATGTTTCCTTTGACAGAGTAGATCTTGTTTTTCACTTTTTCTATTGATTTTAAAATTCTCAGAATCAATGTGAAATTATAATCAGGGCATGACATTAAAAAGTTACTTCCATGGTGTAGTCAGCTGAAATTTACAGCAGTTCTCTAACTTACATACGTAAATAAATGGAAGCATACTAAATAGTGTAGTCATTCTGAATTTGAGATTGATCACTAAAAATACCGTAATAAACGGATCACCGATTACTATCATTTTGCATGGAATGTAAGGTTTTGCAGATATTTTTTTACATATTTTGAAAACTTATGTTTGAAAACTGAGATGTGGTTGGGGAATTCCAACAAACTCTTCAAGTATTTCAGCTGAGAAATACAATGAGTATTAAAAGTTGTGTGCAGTTGAGTCAAGTTTTATAGAGAAACCCGAGAGAGATGCAACACGATTGTGAAATTGCAAGTTCACTAATACCACATTAATAGCATACACAAAAGAAACTCAAGTGTCTTTTTTTTCTAAAATAATTCTGAACCTAAGGGGCCAATGTGTATTATTTAATTTTGTATGCTTTCATTTAGATTTTTCATTCAGGCTTTTTAAGGTTTAAATATGAATAACACCATTCCACATGCCTAAACTGATGATTTTATAATATTGATTTGTGATGTTTAACACCATTTGCATGATTGGGTTGCTTGATCCACCCAGTGCACCAAGACACTTTCAGATGGCAAGAACTAACTTCTCAAATAGCAGATGATAACAGGCAGGTGACTACCCAGGCAAAGTATTGGAATAAACTATATAGTTACAATCATATCCTGGAACCAGGTGAAGTGCTGCATCCCTAGGTCTCCAGGTCAGCCTCCTCTTTTTCTGAGGCAGGAGTGGATAAATTAGCCTTTCCCACCGAAAATTCCACCCAATTCCCTATCCACTCCAAAAAAATGTAATGCTTTTAAGGGCTAGATGTGCTTTTTATCGCTAACACAGTCAAAACAAAAATAAAAATGTTGTAACATTTTAAAATAATCATGCAGTGATGTCACCATCAGGGGAACCATCCAGTTCCAATAAAATGTAAAAAAAATAAATCTAAACGATTAAAAAAAATAAAAGCTAAAACTAGCACTGGGTCTTTCTCAAAAGTCCTGGCATTCAAATAGTTAAATAAACACCCTTGGAGAATCTAGTTAAAAAAATTATGTATGGTTTGATGGGGTAAATTGAATTGGCTGGGTTTAAAGATGTCCCAAAAAGGACATGGGCACAGATGTCAAAATGAAAAACAAAAATGTGCACCTCCCAAATGTGGCTTTTGAGCCCCCAAACAACCTGACAAACCTATGCATGGGTGTTATCACTGTACTCAGGAGATGTTACTGAACACATATTGGGGTGTTGTCAGTGACATATACGAGTGCTGTAAATTTGTCCCTAAAGTATAATGTGAATGAAAAATTAGGTGATGTATGTATCTGCCCTTCTTGTTCTGAAAAAAAGATATACATAACTTGTGTGGGTACACTAAACAAGAGAGAAAAATATGTTAAAACGGCCTTGGTCACAAAGGGTGCAAAAAATAAAAACAGCCTGGTCCTTAAGGGGTTAAATGTGGAACTGTCATAATATTCAACCTTTGCCACAAGTTGGTTCGTGAAATTCAGCCCTGATAGATCTAGCTTAGTGTTAGGTGAAAGCTTCTAGGTGTAAGAACAAAGCACACATGAAATGCTAGACCATGCACATTCACACAGCGGGGCCACTGAGTGTTGAAGCATGTATCTCTTAAAAATTGTATGTCCTCTGTAGTTTACTCACTACTGTCCATTGGAAGGTTTCTCGAAATGGGTTTCCATTGCTGAGCAGCTGCATGGAAACGATTGGAGGAGAAGGTACGAGAGAGCGTGAGACAGCATGACAGTGAAAAAAACAACAAAATGCAAACAAAACTTTGGATCTCTACTTCATTTATGTTTGGCCATTGGGGGCCCTCCTCATGTTCTGTCATTCTAAGAATTAATGAAATTGGGATATTTCATTAAAATTTAAATTCCTACAAATCAAATTGTACAAGTCTAATGTACATCAAGGTAAAAAGCAGAACATCCATATGGAATTTCTTTGAGCCAACTCCACTTTTCAGACTTTACAAACAGCTACATGCTTTAAGTATGTGAAATCTTGCCTTTTTTTCACATAACTAATAATAAAATCACAAACTGCTTGACTCAGACCAATCTCACATCTCTTGCTTTAAAATGGCATCTGATGAAATATGATGTATTGAAAAAAGTTTCATTTAAAGCTCTCAAGGTATTCCAAAAAACTTTATTTTGCAATTTGCCTGAAACTATAATCTTTGGCCTTTATAGATTTATCACCACTTTGACACGTTAATGTTTTAAGGTGCCTGTAACATTGCTTTCCCTCTGACTTATTTGTTTATTTTCATGGTTCTGTTTATTCTGCAGACATTTTTATGACCAGAAATATCTTCCATTTTCAAGAAACATAAATCTATAAATGTTGGCAGTTAAGGCCACTTCTGGCATTTCAGCAATTCAAAATATTTAATCTGCAACATTTACTCTAAACCACAGACTAAGACAGATGGCATAAGAGAATAATATATTTTCCTGATTGTACTGAATACTTCACAGTTGCTCAATATGTTTGTAATTGCTACTATTATATACAAATTTAAGACAGATTGAATTTAGTAGTCAGCTAGAATGTTGGTGAAAGAAAATCTAAGAATGTAGGTAGCAATTATTTATTTTTTATTTATTTATTGTTTTATATAGCGCCATCATATTCCATAGCGCTGTATAGTGGGTAGACAGGACATAACAAGTAGTATATAACATAAAAATTTAACTTATAGAAAGAACAGGGGAGGAGTGCCCTGCTCAAACGAGCTTACATTAGGGTGTATTACACAATAGGTAAAAGGTAAAAATGCCATTGGTAGGGATGGAGCAGCCACACTACTATAAGTATTGCAGGAGAGGGACTAGGAAAGGTGAGCTAAAGGAACATGGGAGGGCGTTAATGTGCAATGTTGTAAGTGTTCTTAAAGAAGTGTGTCTTGAGGGATTTTTGGAAGGAACAAGGGCAGGGGGAATGATGTATAGGCCGGGGGAGGGCATTCCAGAGAATAGGGGCAGCCCTTGAAAAATCTTGTAAGCATGCATGAGAGCTACAAATCAGAGGAGAGGATAGAAGATCAGCAGAGAGACCGGATAGAAGTGTATTTAGAGATGAGTGAGGAAATGTAAGAAGGGGAACCGCTGTGAAGGGTTTTGAAAGTAAGAATCAGGATTTTGAAGTGAATCCTGAAGCGCACAGGCAACCAGTGAAGAGACTGACAGAGGGGAGAGGTGTTAGGAAAATGATGGGAGAGGAAGAGAAGTTAGTAAGAGAGGACATGCTAGAAAAAGGGTGTGACCATCATCGTGAGTAGGCTAGTTAATATATTGTGTGAGATCAATAGAGGAGGTAATATAAATACATTTTGAAGCCATGGGACTCATTGGGGTGTCAGCTTGGATGTTGAAGTCCCCAAGGATGACAGAAGGAACATCAGAGGAGAGGAAGAGGGGAAGCCATGAGGAGAAATGGTCAAGAAAGATGTTAGCTGGGCCAGGGGGACGGTATATAACAGCAATGCGAAAAAAGATGGGATTAAATAGTTGGATAGCATGGACTTCAAATGAGGAGAAAGAAAGTGAAGGGGCAGAGGGAATGATATCCTGTGATCAGGTCTGAGAGTGTGAGTGAGGTGGAGGCCACCATAAGAGAGAGCAGCGGGAGAGGCAGTGTTACAAGAGGTTAGCCAGGTTTCAGTCAGAGCGAGGATGTGCAAGGAACTAGAGGCAAAATGGTCGTGTATGGCTGTTAGTTTGCTACACACAGAACATGCATTCCAGAGTGCAAAGGTAAAAAGAGGTAGGAGGAGTGGCAGAGTATGTGGACAAGATTGTCGAAGTTTCTGGAATGTTTACTGGGAGAGGATAGGGATAAGAGTACCAAAGGCGGGCCAGGATTTAGGGAGATATCCCCAGCTACTAAAAGAAGAAGAAGAGAGAGTGAGTGAGTGAGTGAGTGAGTGAGAGAAGATGGGAATAGGAATTGTGTGAGCAGAGAGATTGCTGGGAGTGAGGGGAGGTAGGGGAAAGGGAGGTGAAGTTGAAAAGTGCTTAGGATGAGAGAAGGGGAGAAGAAAGTAGTGATGGAGCAAGCCAGATATAGTGTGGAGGTGCTAGTGGCTGGAGAGAGAGAACTGTTTACTAACGATAGAGGAAAGAGAAAGGAGGAACAAGAGAATTGTGAACATGGTATTTGGAGAAAGATGGTGAAGGGAATGGAGGTGGAGCAAACACAATAAGCTGTAGGCAGCACTTGATGACAGTTCAGTGGAATATTGATTTCAGGGAGCCTCCAAGTTTCTCTTTGTCCTTCCTTGTTTTCCTCCTTCGTGAACTCCCTTTGTAAACTCCTATACAGTGCCACTTAGTTAACTGGCACTTAGATGGAAAGTGGCACACAAATGGAAAGTGGTCTGTACCTCCAAGAGGTTTGTGCCTCCAATGTCAGTACTGATATAGGGATGGCTGCTTGTTAGGTATTTACCTATTGATTAATTACCCCGCAATAAAATCACAGACATAAGGGGGAGAGGGGAGGATAGCTAAGAGGGTACTAATAATTCAATATCGACAAATCAAAGGAAAAACAAATGAATGATACAAATGCAAATAGGTGGAATACCTAGACAATTGATTAATTAAGCAGGGCAGCCAGCAATGTTGCAGATTACAGGCAGAGTAAAGGCAAAAAAGTGGAATACCTGTAGATGAGAAGAGAGATGATAAATTAGTTCCGGGTGATGTATATGGGATGAGTATATTTTCATTAACAGGTGAGTTAGTGTTCTTATACATTTTAAGAAAACATTTTAGCAAAGCACATGGCATATCTGGTCATTCATGGGTGAGTTGGTATTATACATTTAAATAAATAGGGATTTATCTAGGGTTTGTTGAGACCTTGGTATCATAAAGTAGTAGAAGTTTTGTAACCTTCCCCATTTGGGCATGAGTGACTACAGCTGGGAAAATGGTGTGGATTTAAGTGAACAATGGCCTAAGGCTGGAAACAGAACACAGTCCCAAACTCTCTTGCTCTGTCATGCACCAGCAGTGGCGACTCTAGAAACAATATATAGGGGGGCACACAAGATACCACAGTCAAACTGGGGGGGCATTAATAATTTCCACCATTAAATCATACCACTGAAAAAACACACACACACACACACACATATATATATATATATATATATATATATATATATATTGCCAAAAGTAATGTGGTATGGAATGATACTTTTGTTCTTGGACAATACAATACTTGATCATTCAACATGGGAAGCCTGAAGCTTAGTACGACTAATCCTTGAAATCCTTTAAATAACACAATACCTTAACTTTTCCACTAAATGATTTCAGGGCCTAATATTAGTCCCTGCTGCCGATATATATATATAAATATATATATAAATATTAGACCCTGCTGCCGATAGCAGGTATAGATCAACACATTAACACACAAACCCAGCTTTGCATGTATAGATCAATTGAAATTCACTTGTGATCTCAGCACTGAAGGTATATATCAAATAAACAGAATCAGACATACAAATCCTGTATTTGCAGGTATACAGTAATAATATATGAAATGTAGCATTGCAGGTATAGATCAAATCAATACATGGAAACAGCATTGCAGGTATTAATCAACTGAACAAGACAAGACAAACCCTGTATTTGCAGGTATACATAAATAATGTATGGAAACATAGCACAGCAGATATGGATCTACAGAAGAACACACAAACCAAGCTTTGCAGGTACAGATCAATTGGAATTCACATAAAAACACGGCATTAAAGGTATATTTAAAACCCCCTAAATTACAGGGATAGATCACAGGTTGCACACCCCAACCACGCTGCCCACATAGAACCTGGCCAGCACCCAGATAACACACATAAGATTTGCCATCTTTGTCCCATATACACCCTGCCTGTGCCATCCTGTTCCCCAAGGCTCAAACATCCTGCTAGTGCCATCTTTGCCCTTCCACAATTATACATCTATGATACACACAATCACATTAACTCATGCTCTCCCTCATTCAGACAAATCATCCACATATTAACTCATGCTCTCCCTCATTCAGACAATTCATCCATTTTAAGAAACTACACCCCTTGGAGCTTCAAATGAGGGGCTACATGTATTTCTAGGACAAAAGTTGAGTGCACAAATAATGATGGAATATGTCGCTTTGGCTTGAAAATATGTTTTTTCTAACCATAACGACATGTTCATTTGTGTCTTGCGCACTCCAGGTTTGTACTAGAAACACATGCAGCCCCTCATTTGATGCGCCAAGGGATGTCGTTTTTGCAAATGTGCACTTTTTGTGCCATAATTTAACTTCCCACGTGAGCAGTAATGCCACGTCAAGGCTTCAACCCTAATTACTGATCATTCACACGCCTTTCATATCTCCATTCACTCACAGAAGCACACGCCATTCTTTCCATACATTTACTCACAGTAGCACACACCATTCTTTTCCCTTACAATCCCAAAGAAATGATGGTAAAGGGAGAAAAAAAAAATCACTTTTACAGCAAAAATAAGTTTTGCAGTAAAAATGCAAGGCGCTCCAGGGATGAGATGGTTACTCACGTACCGCACAGGCTAAATGGCTGATTTTAATAATATTTGCAGTTCATCAGGATTTAAAAAATTGCCTCCCTCTACCGTTGGCTAAATTTAAGCCCATGATCAAAGGGATCATAGGATTAAAAATTAGTATCGGCCATTTTTAAAAAGGGAATGTGACTTTTTATAGCTATATGATCGCTGTGGTAACATTGGCTACCACAGTGATCATTTAGCTAGAATACTTAAACTTTTTTTTTTTTAAAGTTAAAGTAGTTTATGTTTAAATAATTTAATTTGGGGGTCTCTAGGCAATTTTGATCTTTTTTTATCTGCCTTTAGAGACCCCCAAATCATTTTTTTTACATTTTTATTTTTTTTAACTTAATATTTTTTATTTAATTAAATTTTATTTTATTTTTACAACCTATATACTGTTGAAAAGGTGAGGCGATTACCTTTCCAATGGTATATGTTGGGGGTATGTAGCTGCTTAGATGCCTGAGATATAGGCATCTAAGCAGCATGCCCCCATACCTCTTTAACTGACAATTGTCAGTTGTTAATAAAGTTGCGAGGTGACGTCATCGCGTCATTGCGCGAGACGTCACCGGGCAGATCGGGTGGCCCCGGTGATGCCCTTCTGTGTGAGGGGCAGATCGCCGGGGTAGGTTGTGATGGAGGTCTACAGACCTCCATCAAGGTAAGATAGTGCTAGTGACGGCATGGTGCCGTCGTTAGCACCTGACTGGGACTGCTAGCGACAGCACCATGCCGTCGTTAGCAGTCAAGGACTGTCCTGGGTGATTACAAATTCGGCGGGGGGGCAACAGGGGGGGCAAGGAATAACCTAGGGGGCGCAATTGCCCCCCCTTGCCCCCCTGTAGCGACGCCACTGTGCACCAGGTGTCTAGGGTAAAGGACACCTGCTCAGCATTTGTTCTACTTCTGCTCTGCTACTCTTGTTTTCCCCCTTATGCTTCTTTCTTCCAGGGAATGTGTGGAATGATTTGAATACAGAATTGCAACATTTGTTCCACAGGCTTGCATCAAAATATCAAACATAATATATATTTTTTTCTTTGCAATTAGAATGCTCATCCTTCTATAAATATTGTCACATATTGCATGTCCTATATTATAAAGAAAAATATTACCCCTCCATGCATTGATATGTGATGTTGCTTATATGCCCATATATGCCCATTTCTCCTTATTGCCCTATCCCTGTGTTCCTTATTTAAAGGCTCAGCCACTAAATGAAAATATAAACAGGCATCCCTGTTTCTGAAGGCATCTTTAGTTGATAATTTTCTTGTGGCCTGTGTGCATGAGAACTTCCCAGGTTTGGCTACCCAGAGCCCCCTCTCCTGGGGTTGCAGCATTGTTACACTTTAGTGTAGTGAGTAGGTGTAACCTGGGGAGGGAGTTGGCATGATCAAACACTGTTTGTCCAGAAATTGAAGAAACATATTTAATGCTTTACCTTGAGACAAAAAATGATGTTTGTCTTATTAATGGGATTCGTTTTAAATGTATTTGCTTCTGATGGTAAATAATGCTAGAATTGCAGAATTACGGACTGCCTACTACATCAGAAGTTCGCATACACCTGTTGGAGACACTAGCTACTGTATATGTAGCAAATATGAAATTCATAAGCATATCAAGGAGCAAAGATTAATAAAAAAGCACTACATTTACAGCACCTTTCAGGTCTCAATATATTATGCAAATAACATCCATGCACACTATGCTTTTGTCAGTCTATGTGCAGATGTTTTCTCTGGAATTATATATTTTTAATATTAACAGTGAAGCAACATATCAAAAATCTTGGCAGATTTTACATTGACCACATATACCACATTCCTTTATCCAAGTCCCTACTTGCGTTTTAGTGGGAAGTAGGTTTGGCATGATCTATCTCACAGAAAACCACACTAACTTCTACTTGGAATGTTGTTGTCCATAATCTGAACACACTTCTTTAACAAACCTCAGTAAAATGTTCCCAAGTATGAATGTCAACCGCGGAGAGGCTATAATTTCCGTTACATCATGGCTGGAATTTTAGGAACACACACTACAACTGCTGGGTTTTTTTTCGGTATGGGAAAAAGTATAGATGAAACATTAACAGAATACCACTCCTTCTACATTCCATCAGATTCCAGAACAAGATATAAAAAAAGTTGATTAATAATATCATTACTATATTTAAAATAATACTGCTGATCAATATCTATCTTAGTTTGATTTTCCATAATCATGGTAACCTACTTATAAGTGTCATGTTCATTTTACAATCTATGTAAGGCTTATTTTTGGCCCTATATGGTATTCACTAGCAAAACCATATGTAAACCCCTATTAAAATAAACATGTATATAATAATAAAACTGCATTATTTATACAGTCATGTGAAAAACAAAATATACCTTCTTTGAATTCTCTGGTTTTACATATCTGGACATAATAAGCATGTTTCTTAGCAGTTCTAAAAATTAGGTAACTACAACCTCCGATGGACAACAAACATGACATATTACATTTTGTCATTTTTTATTCAACAACAAGGGTGCAAATGAATTTCGTTCCCTGCCCACTCATTTCAGACAAAAATTCTAGCACATTTTTCATTCAGGAACGAAATTTGTTGCCCACATTCACTCTCTAAGACTCTCTCTTACACTCTCATTCACTCTCTCACGCACTCTAAATTTTCCCTACCTTCTCTGCTGAACACTTATGCTCCTTCTGACCGCTTCCGCGTCTTCCGCCGCATCTTCTTCATCTTCTCTTCTCTGTTCTCTATTCTGTCTTAAATCTTTAATTCTTAATCTGCTATCTTCTTTCTTCATCCACATCTCTGCAGATATAACCCAGTACCAACTTCCGCTCTCTCCGTTGACGTCCTCTCCAATCCTCCAAAAGGAAAAAAGCCCTTGGGGAAACATGGCACTCGATACCAGGGGGCAGAAGTAAACAATTCTGAGCTTTTTGCTTTATTTTCGTCCAATTCATGGGGGGTCTGGCCTCGTTTTCATGGCTTCATAGGAATCGCCAAATTTACCAAAATTCTGTAAACTTAGAATTCGCAAGAATACAAATGCACAAGTCTACTGGGTATGTTAGTTTGTGTGTTTGAATGTGTTAGTGAGTGTATCGGTATGTTAGTATGTGTGACTGTGTGTCTGAGTATGCTAGTGTTACTGTGTGTTTAAGTGTCCAGTTGTGTTAGTGTGTGTGTTAACATATCTGGTTATATTAGTGTCAGTGTGTATGAGTATGTTAGTGTGTCTCTGCTTATGTTTCTATGTCTGGGTATGTAAGTGTGTGTGCATGTCACTTCATAATAAGTTTCATTTACGTTTTCTTAATCATGACATAACATGTGGATGTGGTTTTGGTGCAAGGGGGGGGCGGCAGCTTTTCGCCCTTGGAAACAGGTAGCACAATGTCTTGGGCTGGCCCTGTTCCCCTGTATTGTGCAGTAAACCATCAGGGCAATTTGACAGAAAAGGGAAGCAAGCAATAGCAATTGTAAGGAGTGATAATTTAGGTTGCCGGAAATTATTAAATCTGATCTTAGCTTTGGCCGCTTGAAGACACTTCTGATTTACCTATGTCTGTCTCTGTGTATATGTTACATATGCATATCCCTCTATTTAAGTGTATGTGTACACATACAAAAGTTGATTAAACATAAAAAAGTAAAATTAATGAAAATATTTTGGTTTAAGTTACTAGATTTTGAGTTTTACATATATTCTGGCTCAGAACACATATTTTACAGTAAATGCAATATAGCTCATGCTTTATGTTTTTAACATCTATTAGAGTAATGTAGTTTTCGATCACTTGCCTTGACGCATTTTCCATTTAAGAAAAAGCTGGAAATTAGAGTGTTTAAATATTTTATGTAAACATAAACTATAATTGAAGAAGCCAACATATCGTTTTGTTCCTTGAGTGGAAACAGGCTTTTTTACATAATCCTTATAATAGATTTCACTTATTCTTTAATGTTATAGTTTTAAAGGATTAAAGTTAATGTATCCACAAAAACCTAATAGGCGGTCAGTAAACAAATGGAGCTAAGGGGAAGAAAGTATGTGGAAAATAAAAAAAATCCAATACATTAGTAATAAATTGTATTATGGCTGATTCAGAAATGGCAAACATACAGGTTTTACTATCCCAAGCAGAAATGAAGTTTAAAGGAGAGAAACAATGTTTGGTTAAAAAAATAAATATAGAATTTGTAAATATTACTCTAAGTACAAATATGCAGCTTTAAGTATTTAAAGTGGGAGTAACGGGTCTTTGTTTATCTTTTTCTATTACAAACATGACCATTACATTTCAGATGCAATAATATTTGCTCTGTTGAACAGATACAACTGCGGGCCAGAAAACATAATACATAATAAAAGATGCTTTATCCCTTATCAAAGCAGACTGTGTGTCTCTATCGTTGCTGTCTGGTATTTTACATCAGTTCACAAAACAGCAAGTCATCACAATATACTGGAAGCAGATGCACATGTTGTGTTTTGTCTGCTAAATTGCAGCAACAAAAACTTTTGGGAAAGGTAAGTGCGATTAAATAACAAATATAATATTAATGAATAAAAATAGACTAAAAACTACTCAATTTTTAAATTTATTACACGTGTAGCCCTAGAATAATACAATTTGTTCATTGGATTCTCAAGGAATCACCTCTAGCAAACTGGAGCTCAACAGTTTCCTATACTTCAAGGAGAGTAATTGGCTGGGACAGACTGGTTCATATCAGTTGGGTCCATGAAGAAGCAAAGGAAAAACAATATGATTTGGCTTTCCTGTCTGTGGTGCAAGGTTCTGGTTAAGGCACAAGTCCTGTATGTAGATCCTAATATAAGGCCTGTGCAGCTCAGAGATGAAAAAGCAGCAGCAGACTTATAGAAGTTCTGTGGTTGATTCATGCAGCAGTATGGCCACTAGATCCCAATTTGAATAGACCAGGATCACAGTACATGGTACTTATACATTGTCTTTATGAACCTTGCTTTGTGCACAGGGGCACAGTCATGGTGGAACAAAAAAGTGCCACAAAGTTGGAAGCATACAATTGTCTTAAATGGTATGCTTTACACCACTCCAGTTGACGCTTGGTATTGTGGATAGTGGTCTTCGTCTTGTGTCCAGCTGCTTGGCTATGGAAATCCATTTCATAAAGCACCCAATGCACAGTGGCAGTGCTGGTGTTGCTGCCAGAGGCAGTTTGGAGCTCTGTAATAATCCTACAGAGGACAGGCAATTTATACGTGCTACACGCTCTGACACTCAGCAGCCCCACTTTGTGAGTGTACGTGGTCTGCCACTTTGCGGTTGAGCTGTTGTTACTCATAGATGCTTCCACTTCACAAGAATTGCAATTACAGTGGACCGTGGCAAATCTATCAGGGCAGAAAGACTTGTGGCAAAGGTGGCATCCTATGACAGTGCCATGTATGAAGTGAATATTTGTCTGTGACATAGATGTATCTTGTTCAAAAATAGAAAGACCAATAGGACTCACTAAGACTACAAGAACTTTCATTAAGTTTTCATCTAATATTGTTTATGTGGATATTGCCAACCGATAAACTTACAGACAATAATGTGGTGGGTAGCTTTTACATCTAAAGAGAGAGAAAAACTGGTTAAAAACTGCTTGGAATATGACAGTATTACAAACATTTCAGTTGGTGATCATTCGATTTTCACCCTTGTGAAGAGGGAAGGAGTGTAAACCCAAGATAGCTCAAACTCCTCTTGTCAGTCAGGGTTCTGCATAGTCCCTTCTGTCAACTTCTTCTGTTGTGGGTGAGTCCGGCTCACTTTTTGACTCACACCATCTGGCTTACCCACCTTGTCGAATTGTTTGCACAAATTCATTACTGGTCTCTGAACTGTTCTGAAATTTCCACAATCTTGTGGCAGATTAAAGATACTTAACAAGGATTTACATGGCAAAATATCTGTTATATATATATATATATATATATATATATATATATATATATATATATATATATGTTAACATATTTAACATAGCTTGTATATGTATATGCTCATAAGACACATTTACTTGGAATATGGCATTTAGAGTATGTCTAGGGCTGAGAAGCTGTAGAAATGTTCTGACTTGTAAACCATTAATATACTTTGAAGATTGACTCGAGTCAAAATTCCCATACCATCATTTTAGTTACCTTTATGTTTTACATGAATATTCACTCCCCCATTAGTGATGTCCGGATCATGAACGAATCGTTCATTTGATCCGGTTCTTTTTAGTGATCCGGATGAATCGGTTCACTAGACTGAACGATTCATTTGTAGCAGTTCAGTCTGTGAATCATGCAACTGTAACCTGATCCTAGAGCTGTGAGTCATCTGCAGAGCACTCAGACACAGACTCTGGGGTCAGGTTACAGCTCATTAATTCACACAGGAACGATGACTCATAGAGTCAGAGAGTCGTTCAAAGAGTCGAATGATCCGAAGAGTCGAATGATCCGAAGAGTCGAATGATCCGAAGAGTCGAATGATCCGAAGAGTCGAATGATTCGAATCTTACAGGGATCCCGATCTTACAAGGTTCCGAATCTTACAGAGATTCGAATCATTCAGAGAATATTACTGATACCATACTTTTATAAATAAATACATTAATAATGTTCACACTGCCCCCAGGATTTAGATTCCCCTGACTTGGCCCCCCTTTACCTATAACTGCACCTACAGTTAACTTTATTAAATTAATTAAATTAACCCTCAGTAATCAGCATAAAATTAACCCTTATACCCCATCAACCATAACTGCCCCTGAAATTAACCGTAAAGATCCCATTAACCATAACGGCCCCTGAAATTAACCCTAAAGACCCCATTAACCATAACGGCCCCTGAAATTAACCCTAAATACTCCATTAACCATAACTGCCCCTAAATTAATTGCATGTACTCCAGATAAATTACCTAATAAATTGGTATGGTTGATGGGGTCTTTAGTGTTAATTTAGGGGCAGTTATGCTTAATGGGGTGTTTAGGGTTAATTTGGGGGCAGTTATGCTTAATGGGGTGTTTAGGGTTAATTTGGGGGCAGTTATGCTTAATGGGGTGTTTAGGGTTAATTTGGGGGCAGTTATGGTTAATGGGGTGTTAAGGGTTAATTTTAGGGGCAGTCATGGTTGATGGGGTGTTAAGGGTTAATTTTAGGGGCAGTCATGGTTGATGGGGTGTTTAGGGTTAATTTAATGGTGAGGGTTAATTTAATTAATTTAATAAAGTTAGCTTAAGGTGCAGTTGCAGGTAAAGGGGTATGTAAATCCTGGGGGCAGTGATTATTAATGTATTATTTATAACAGTATGGTGATATTCTCTGAATGATTAGAATACCAATGAAGGCAGAGAGTCGTTCAAAGATCCGGATCTTACAATGATCCGGATCTTACAATGATCCGGATCTTACAGTGATCCGGATCACTGTAAGATTCGGATCCCTGTAAGATCCGAATCTTTGAACGACTCTCTGCCTTCATTGACATCACTGGAGGCAGGGGGGAGGATTCATAATGAAAGGGGCGGGGCCAATCGTTAGTGTGCCTGCACGGAGTTACTGGAAAACAGTAACTCCGTGCAGGCACACTGAGTGATCCGAAGATTCGGATCATGAATCGGATCATTTCAGTGAACGAATCGAAATGATCCGATTCACTTTAATGATCCGAACTTCCCATCACTATCCCCCATGATCCTCCAGGACTCTCCAATGTCTCCCCCTGTAACCAGGACGCCTCCTGGAGCATGAAACACTGCATGCAACATAGCGTGCAACATTATTGCGAATCAACAGAAGCAGCATATCACCAAAAAGTGCAAATGTGGCCTTATTTTCACCAATATGCGGCTTAACTCATTGGGTGTCTGACTTATTGTGAGAGAGGTGACACTGGAGCACTATAGAGACAGAACCTACAGCAGGTTAAGGAAATCCAGGGAAAACGTCAAGTAAGTTCTCAAGCATTTTGTTATGCCTAACACCTACCTTTTAAGCAGTCAGTACTACCCCAGTTACCTTACTGACTACACAACAATATCAAAGCAAAAAAACTAATTGTGAACTCTCTTTTACTGTTCTATTTCGGAATGTTCTATGAAATCACTTGAAGAACAGGGTGGTCGTTAAATGACTTACTGGTCACTCATGTGTTTGCCATTACTCTCATTTTTGCTAATAGTAGAATTTGGATTATTTCCCTCTTGTAGCCTGTCATTTAAGTAGATTTTAAAGTTAGCATAGTTTGGACTCGAAGATGAAAGCCTATTCAAAAACCTTGTTTTACACATAATGTTTTATGTTCATTTTTGCCTGTACACAATTTCTTGAATTTATATATATGTATGTATATATATATAAATGATGGAATAATGCTAAAAAACCCATATGCATTTTATTGGTTGATATGGTGATAAAACTGGGAGGTATTCTATATCCTATATTCTGTTCAGTTTATGCAATTAGTCGAATCACCATGCGTGCAATGTTTCAGGAAGCAGAGGCTGTTTTTGTGGCAAGCAGAGATTTGCATTTTCCGCAGTGCTTTTGCAGGCACAAAATGTTTAGTGGTAAAGGGTTAAAACTGTATGAAAGTTGTGTGACAAGATATTACTTTTCATTAAGGTCCTAACGAGCCAAGTTAAGCTTTGCACCCAGAATAATTTTTTTCCACATAAACCCACTGTGTTTCTGAAAAACAACAAATGGGGTAACATCCACTTTTCCCCAGCACAACATCGAAATCAAAGTAGGAATTAATCGGTGCATGATTTAAAGTACTAAATAAATCATTCATGAACACAAAGCAAAATAGAGCCTGACCAAAATATATAATTTCCCAACTTCATTAAGGGCATGTTTCCTATTCCTTTTCTCATTTTAATATTTTCTTTTGAACCCATAAATAATTAAGGAATTCTTAGACACACCACAAAAATTTTCATAGCAATTGAAATTAAGAGCCCTGTCTACCAAAACCACGTATGTGATCAATTCCAGATTTAAAATTTCTTTAGATGCATTAAACAACATGGCCAGAGTAGAATTAGAAGAAGTCGGCAGCCAATTCCTCAGATCTAAAACACATGACAAAACCACAAGCCACACATTATAAGTTCTGAAAACTGTAACATGAGTGACCTAATTTATTCCATGTGGGTTTCCCTGTTTGATGTTCATAGAGTCTTGTGCGTGGTCTGAATGCACAATTTATAGATATATATATTAAAACCCTGTGGTTATGTTTTCCCACAGAGAATTATCTTAACCAGACTTTGAATAGCAATTTAGGGACACAAATGGGATTTCTTATGATTTTATATAAATTCCATTAGTTTGTGTTAGTACGTGAGATATATAAGGTTCACAGCACATGCAAATCTCATGATGCAATCATTTTGCATTTTAGGGCATCTTTTTCAATTATATGAATAATATCTAGCTAAGATGGGATTGCTGCATGGTTCATTATAATTTAGGCCAGCCAATATGGCGGTACTGCATATGCATGTATACGGGACTCTGTTCAGCAGGACTACATTATTGTTTATTTGAGTAATTATTTTGAGGACTTATAAGTAAGCAGGCAATGCAATAAAGCATCAGAAAAAGCAAACAGGGTGGCTGGTTTGTATAGAGAGAGGCATTTGTGGGAGAAAGAGAGAGGTGCTTCTGCCACTTTACAGAACTCTCGTCAGACTTCACCTACAGTATTGTGTACAGTTCTGGAGACCCCATCTCCAATAGGATATTGACATACTGTAGAGAGTTCAGAGGAGGGCTACTAAAATGGTAAGTGGTTTGCAGGACAAAATTTATCAGGAAAGACTAAGGAATCTTAATATCTATAACCTGGAAGAAAGGAGAGAGAGGGGAAATGTGATAGAAACCCTCTCACTCTCTCTCAATGTCACCCTACCTTCTCCATCACCAGCTTCCACTTCCCTGCAGCTCTGATTCTTCTCTTGCATTCTATTTTCATCTGCTTCTCCACAGTATCATCTCTGTTGAACTATTCTTCCAGAGCACTTTTCAATAAGGGTAGAGCATCCGGGCATTAAGTGGACAACCTCTCCCCTGTTCCTCCAGGAAGAGGAAGAGGGTGTGCGCAGAGGCTCAGCCATTTTAAAGGAAATGCACTGGGAGGCCTAGTCAACAGAGCTGATACCAGGAAGAAATGGACGAAGACAGAAGTACAAAAAGAGGCAAGAGAAGAAGTGGTCATCGGAAAAGGTAGGGAGAACGCAAGCCCCTGCTATTAAAAGTGCCTGAGTGGAGCTCTGCATCCGCATATATATCCACATATTCTGCCTTCACATATTCTATGTTTAGTTTGAAGCATTTTACTATTAATGGGAGTTTACAATCCTATAACTGTAACAACTGATGAAAAACATGCTCTAGTATGAAGAATTATTTTCAGACAAAAGATTGCCTGGATTAAGTAGATCTGGTCTATAGTCAGGTAACAGCTTGCCAAATAAGACTCAGATGTTTTCTACTTTAGTAACATTCATTTCAATTTTTGCTCTGGTAGATTATATTTGGAATAATATAATTATTTTCTGAAACAA
Organism: Sceloporus occidentalis; assembly: GCA_023333645.1. Classification (NCBI taxonomy): domain Eukaryota; kingdom Metazoa; phylum Chordata; class Lepidosauria; order Squamata; family Phrynosomatidae; genus Sceloporus; species Sceloporus occidentalis. Next base: position 7,345,864 of record JALMGF010000024.1, on the reverse strand, counting down.
CCACAGAACTCAGTAACTACCACACAGCACTCACACACACACTCATACATGTGCCCTGTCCATTAAGCCATGCTAATTCCCAGGAGCCTTCACAGTTGTGAGTTTTATATTTAAGTGTTTGATGTATCTGATTTTATGAGCTTATAAAATTATAGTTTTGTTATCATAGTTGGCATACATGTTGTATTGTTGTCTTTGAATGAATGCATTATCATTGATCAAAAGTCTATTTTATATGATTACAAAACAATATCAACCCATTTATTCCCATTGATCATATTCCTGAAACATGAGCAATGACCTCTTGATATCCTTATGAGTAAATGTCTTTGTTGCCTTCTGGAAGATGGACTGGAAAATTAAATATCCTCTAGAAGTCGGGGCCTTTTTAGAGTTTTAATATACTTAATATTTAGATGACACCTCTTACAAACAGTTTACACTTCACCTAGGAAACATTTACTCTAAGGGTATGTTAAGCTACTCATGAATTCCTAGTTTAAGGCAAACCGCGCATCACATCCCATGACATAATGGTGCAAAGGCAACCTCCTCCCTCAGTAAAACATACTTCCCCATAATTTCACTGTAAATGCAAAATCATATATTAGAAGCAAACATTTTCCTAAAAAAGCCTTGACCCCTCCCCTTAGTTTATTTTTCCAACTATGCTACGCTGTTTGTACGTCTTCTCATTCTTGCTGAGGATGAGAGTGGCTGATGTCCGCAAGAGCTCAGATGTTTTTTAAAAAAAAAATGTAAAATAATAAAAATAATAATGCTGTGCGACAGAGGTCAGCACGGGCACCCCGACTGGTCTGTGTAGGTCATACGCAACAAACTGCAATGCACTGTGTGTTCTGACACCTTTCTATCAGAACCAGCGTTAACTTTTCAGCAATTTGAGCTACAGTAGCTTGTCTGATAGATTTGACCACACGTGACAGTCTTCACGTGAGTAAGTAAGAGAGTAAGCTCATATAAGCCAGAGAGCAACTTGCCTCTAAGTGCCATTTGGGTGAAAAGATACCAGCCCTCCTATTTTGTACACACAAGGCTTCAATGTAAAATGGTAGTCCTCTGTGTACATTCAGTACCTAGGCTGCTTTAGAATAAGCACACAGCCTGGTCTTGCTTGTTTTTCCTTTCTGATCCAAGGAGAAATCTGACTGCCATTTTGGGGTCAAGAAGGAATTTTTTCCCTGGTTAGTGCAATATTGGAAAGAGCCCCACTGGGTTTTTTGCCTTCTTTTGGATCAACAGCAACAAATTAACAGATATAGGAAAGGCTGAACTTGATGGACGCACGTCTTTTTTCAGCCTATGTAACTATGTAACTATGTTTATATGTATACTGTCCAAGGACGTTAAAAAAAAACTCCTTTTAAATGGACATTGTTTCAAACCCACAGACAGGTACAGCTACCTTCACAATTCAAGCTTTCATCCCAAACACACTAAACAAGGTGTCATTTACAGCCAAGCCATCAGATACCACCGTATTTGCTCTGACACTCAGGACTGAGACAAACACCTGGGCGCGCTGGCAGAGTCATTTCAGAAGAAGGGCTACAAGGAAAAAACTATATCCAAAAAAATTACATCTGCTGTAAGAACACCACGGGAAAGGCTTCTAGAATACAAAAAAAAGGATAACACAAGCAGGATCCCTCTGGTAGTTACCTACAACCCAACTCTTGAAGAAATCCGCAAAATTATTAAAGACCTACAGCCGATACTCTCAGAAGACCCCATACTGAAAAAAATATTCCCTCAGCTCCCAATACTGGCATTCAAACAACCACCAAACCTGAGGAAAAGTGCGCAGCAAACCGGCCCCAGAACAGGAGCATACACAGAATGGCACTGTACCATGCAACAAATCCCGCTGCAAACTTTGCCAACATATATGTGACAGCAACACAGCCAGTCACAACAACAAAACATACAGCATCAAAGATTCTTACTCATGTACATCAGCAAACGTGGTGTACATGATACAATGCTCTGCATGTGACAAAGGGTGCTACATTGGAGAAACAGGGCTTAAACTGCACCTTAGAATGAACCTGCACCGAAGCTCCATCAAAAACCATGAGGAAGAAAAATATTGCACCCCGGTAGGACATCATTTCACACAGAACAATCACTCCATCCAAAACCTAAAAATTAAAGTACTCAAAGGAAATTACACATTTTAACATCATAAAAGAGGGACTTAATGTGGATTCTGGTTTCCTTACACACTACCAGAACTTCATATGAACTTCATCTAAACATCCAATGTGTGTCTAATTGCTGTAATTATCTTTGATGTTTTACTGTGGTTATTGGTTTCCCTAAGTTTATTTGTTCTGTCCCTGGGTTATCTCTCTACCTCTCTGCATTTCTCACCTCCAGACCTATTATTTACGACACCCCACTCAACCCCCCCCCACCCTTCTCTTATACCATCACTTGTTTTAAAGTTGTAACCTCTATCATGTGGATTAGTATTGCTTCAGACCTGATGAAGGGAGGATAACTCTCGAAAGCTTGTCTTTTTAATATTATGTTAGTCCAATAAAAAAGGTATCACCGCATACTCTGCAATACTCTATTTTTTGACATTGTGTCTACTGGACTAATACGGCTTCACCCTTTTACATATATATATATATATATATATATATATATATATATATATATATATACATACATACATACATATGTATATATATATATATATTTACACTTACAGCACATAGAATGTATCAAGTTGCTTTTCAGAATTCTTGCTTTGCAATGCAATCGCACTGATGACACTTGTTCTGAATTAAAATTTTGCATTTGAGGTAATTAAGTCATTAGGCATTCTGCACAGTACTCAACTGAAGCATTTACACCTGGGTGTCATTATTCACTCCCACATCAATTTGTGATTTAAGGACCTTTTATTTAGAAGCTCATGTAGACCTCTTGTAATTACAGCTGCAGTGATTCTGTCTGTATAAATTGTTTTTATTTAGCTTACCTACCTTTTTATGTCAGAATAATTAAAGCCTCATTAAAGTATCACTTACATTCTCTCTGGATCTTCCTTGTTCTTCACTTTCTTTCTTTGCTAAATAATAAAATCAAGGCAGCGATAATGTGAAGAAAACACAATGTTAAAAATAATAAATCACCTTCATTCATAATTATAAAAAACAATATAAATAGAGAGTATAATGGATAGTCTGTCCCACAGCAATGAAGCAAATGGAATGTGCCATGAATAAAGTAAGCGAATAGTATTAGAGCAAGCATTGTTTTGTCTTTCTGCATTTAATGTACCCACACAAATTATATATTGGGTTTTTTCAGAACAACTAGGGCTGTTTTTAAATCAATTTTAAATGTATTTAATTTTAAATTTATAAATGTAAGAAACTATTTTTCTATGAATAAACTAAAAAAACACATTTATTCACAGATTTACTGACCCTATCCCTATCTAATTCCCCACTAACTAACCCCCACCAAAAAGAACTACACAATATAAACTAAAAAGTAAATATAAAAAGCCCTTAGGGTCAAGTTCAGAAAATGCATTTTTTTTTAAAAACCTTGGGCTTGTGACCTAGGTAAACTGTTCGCTGTTCTCTGTCCCCAGCTCTCAATCACAGTGTGAATGAGAAAGGTATAGGTGGTTAAAATCACTGCTTTTGTCATCAGTCAGTATGCATGCACGTGAGTGGCTGTAGAAGAGATTACATACACAGAGCACTCAGATTCTGGAGCAGTCCTCAGCAGCGGTGCCCATGTGATCATGGTGATCATGGCGTCTTGTGAACTATTTTAATCAGTGATGTACCAGGTGTAGAAAAGCCCCTTTAAATCCCGGGATATATAACCTTCACCCGTCTGGCTTTCCTTTAACTACTACAGATTCCTCGTCGTATGAAACTCCACTTACACCAGTGGCTTAAAACAATGGGTTTATTAAAATAACAAATACATATATGTGAGTATATAGAGAAGCGTCTGAAATACAAGGCTCTATGACTCTAACTACACTATGCTAATGACTCTATGTGTGCATGTAAGGATGGGGTGTCCCTGTCACCTTGATGTTATCCTTCCTTCTTTCTTTCTGGTTCTCTCTCTTGTCTTTGTTGCTCACACAACACCTTTATAGCCACTATGCCCAAACAGTCCCAGCCAATCATCTTCTTAGTTTGTGTCCACTCATCCTTAGGAAGGCACAATCTTGTACCTGCACCAGCTGCCTGTAGAGACCGCTCTTGTCCAGGAAGTTAGATTGCCCCCACAGTGAAGTTGATGGTCCTCAGGGCAAATTCAGGGTGGGTTGATATTGTCTCCTGCAATCCTTTTGTTGTAGGAGAAACACGTGCTTGTCTCCAGCCCAGATACTATCTCCTGCAGTCCTTTTGTTGTAGGAGATTGTAGATTGTATCTCCTGTTTATTGTTCCCACCTGGTAGAGAGATAGCCCTTTGATGTATTGTGAGTTCCTGGACATTTGGGTTTCGCCACTAGTGTAATTCCTTGAAACTGGTTTACACAAGAGGAATCCCATTGTGTTGGGATCCAGCTGTTGTCCTTGGAGATTAATAGTTGACTTATATTTATTACACCAGGTATGTCATGGGTCCTATAGAACCATCTTTTCATGACTTACCTAGTACATCATTGGTGCGATGGGGTTAATGCATTATATGTTTGGTTTACTTATGTGAATGTTTTCAAAAAGATATGGGCAGAAATAATGTCCAGCAGCATGTTTACTTCTAGACATATCTTATATTTACTACTTTCACTCTGATAATAGGCATAGTTGGAATATAGCAAATATAGCTACTGTATGCACAGGTACTTTGCCAACCTGAGGAAAAAAAATCGTAGATGAGGGCAATTCTTAATTTAAGGGGAGGTACAGCTTGTGGTCTGTGTCCACAAAGGGTTGATGCCCTGAGAAGAAGATATGGCAGTTTACTTTATGACAAACTGTTCAGGGTGTGAGAGCAATTGCAGGCACCCCTTAGTTATTATGGTACTCCGTACACACCTTTTTACATTTTTACTATTTTTTTTTTTATTTGTATATTGTTATATATTGTTATCTTTAGCCCCATTAAGTGGATGAGTATCTACACTGCAGCATGAACTGAATTATGTCTTTGATGCATTACTAGAAGCAGTCCATATGTCTGCTAGAATCTCCGCATTATCTATAGCTGCCAAAGGAGCTCTCTGGCTTAAAGCTTCAATAGTAGATTGTGTTTATGAGAAAGGGAAACCATTTTCTAGGCTCAGAAGGTACTTTTTTCATAATTGAAGGGCTTCAGGTAGCGACTCTAGCCTGACAAGAGGTTCCAGATGTGGCCCTGTTCTGACTGGGGGTGTCATCACCCTACCTTTCACTGCCCTGACTACCTTATGGGTTGTTGGGGTACATGTACATAGCAGTGACTCTACTTGAATATCCAGTGTATGGATGGAATGGGCTTCCAGGCAGGAAAAGAACAAATAACTACAATACACAGCAGTAGTAGTGAAACAACATTAACATTTATTAAAGGATAAATACACATAAATAATTTTGGAATGTTAAAAAATCTTCAAGACTCACTGTAACATAAGCCATGTCCTTGATGTGTCAACTATTATCTTCTATTCAAGCAGTACCTTGGACCTTGCATTAGAATATCCTGGTCATGATACCAACAAAACAGAATCCATCCACATGGTCCACCAATGAGTAACACTTACCAGCAAATTATGTTTCAGTATTAAGGAACTGGTCTTATTAATCATCTGCAAGGTGACACAGTTACACTTAGAAAAGGTTGCTTCTGTGGTAAAACAAGAAATATATTTCAGTTACGCCCATCTCTTTTTCTGTCATTTTAGATTTTTTTACCGTACCATACTCCAGCCAAAAATATAGGTTTCACAATTAAAAAAATCTGTATTTAAATTAACCTTCTATTTAACTTAGAAAATTAGAATCTGTTTGCTTAACTGACATTAATTGGATGTGCACTTATATTAATAGGAAAAAAAAATAATCACCAATGCAGTAAATAAAGAATACTCAATTACTGATTATTCAGCTGTGTATCTTCTGTACACATTTCGATGTATGCACTTAAATAGTAATTAGCTACTTAAATTCCTCCATAAACACTGCAATTTAGCTAATGACAAAATACGTACCTTATTGACTTCATTAATAAAATTACAGTGCATATTGACTAAATTGGGAGAATTATATTCACGTCTAAAATGTGAAATAAAGGCTTTTTACCAATTCTCCATATAATTGGCCAGATTCAGTAATGAACCTAAATCTTTTCTAAATAAATAAAGGCTTGAAAATAAAATTGATTACTGATACCAGTTATACGGGGCCATTTAAGTCTATGGAGGATACAATGCAACTTCCACACAATTGCAAAAGGATTTTCTAATGATCAATTAGCCTTTTAAGATTAAACTTGGATTAGCAAACACAACCTGCCATCGGAACATGGTTTCTGGTAAAGGGCCTCAATATGCCTATGAATATTGCATTAAAAATAAGATTATTCCAGCTGTAGTAGTCATAACAACATTAACAATGTCAACACTATATTTCTAATCCATTTGATGTTATATTAATAGACAACATTTGTTTTTCTTTGGAAAACAAGGTAATTTCTATGTGATGTAAGAACCATTTCAGTTTTTAACCTACTATATAGTTTTTTTTTAAATTTTTTCTTCTTTTTTTGATAGCCCTTTTCTTTGAGCAGAAGATAAGGGTTGATGGCTTTACTAAACATTGTTGAATGGGCCCTGGAGAGGAAAGTCAGTCCCTCTGAGTACCAAGTGGTGGAATGTAATGTTTGCTGTTTTGTTTGATTTAACCATACCTGGGAACTTTTTGCCTCCGGCTACCTGGAGCCTTCCCTTGGGTGAAGTGACCAGGACTTCCCACTGACGTCGATGTGCGGTCCCGCTTACTTCCGTGGATGGTCCTGCTGATGTCTGCTGGAAACACCCCTAATTCAAGGAAAAATGGGCAGGGAGCGGGGTGTGTCAAGCTCCTGCAACCCGAAGAATTCGGGTCTTGACCCGGAGAACTGGAGAAGCGGTGCTTTACCCGGCAATCTCCAGGTCAAACCCGGAAAGTCCCCAGGTATGGCTATACCACTCTTGTCTCATTGATTTCACCTGTGCCATAACTATTTAGTAGAATTCACTAACTCACTCTGTGAGACATTCCCCTACTTATTCTTAATTTAAATGCTCACTAAAACACACCTGCAATCTATCCTCTTAATAGTCCCAACCACTGTTATGAAAGAACCCATCTCCCTCCCCATACCTTTGAGATCTACAGGCCTGACTTTTCCACATGACTAGGGTAACCAGCAGAACAGAACTGAAATATACTCTTATCCTTTATCGTGTTGATTCCCTTCATGTCTTTAAATGTTTCTTTCAGATCCCTCCTGTCTCATGTTTCTTGAGGCTATACATGTTAAGCTCATTTAACCTTTCATGGTAAGCCTTATCCTGCAATCCAAACACAGGCATTAAAACATGCATGTGCTATGCAGGGCATTGCAAACAGTGCATCAATTACACAGGAACCGTATGACAGCCATGACCTCCATGATAAACATGGTACAGCATGTGGCCAATATTAAAATTGACATACGGAGGATTTACCTCAGTCTTTAGGTCTGTATGTCATCAACCAGTAGTGACAGTTGCCCAAACCTCTGACCCTTGTTGCTTGAGAAGGCAAAGTTCTGCAATTCAACCTCCAAGGTAATAAAACCACTAAAAAAATCTCAAGACAAGTCATTGCCAATTTTTTTGATTGTTCATTAAAATGTATATTTTGTCTTAATCCAATTTGTAATCCTTGTGCAATATGCATTATTATTTTTTAATATTTTTTAAATGTTTTTTGTGTCTATTTACTAAGAAAGGGGCAATGATTGGGGGGCTAATTGAATAACCCATGAGGTTACTATAAGTAACAACAACAAAAAAAAAACCCTACTGCAAAACCTACTACCATGCCATGGTCCCCTTGATAAGGGGGAAGAAGCCCATACCTTTTGGGTGATGGTCTAAGGTGCTACATGTCTATGGTATGTTGGGACTTGTTTAGGGTTGTTTAGGGCACTTGTATTAATGCTGTGTATGTTAATGTTTTTGGGCCATGTGTGGGCAGGGACGAGCCTAGGATCACTGACGCCTGGTTGTAAGAATTTATTTTGTCGCCCCAGGTGGTTGTGGCTATATTGTTAACATACATATGTGACAACCGATAACTTACCGTCCGCCCGAACCGCCGCCGTCCCCTGACGCCAGAAGCCGCCGCCAGGATCCTCCAACGCTGAACGCATGGTCTCTGGTACCCGCCCCCGTGTGGCCAATACCGGCTGTACAGAATCATGTTTTCTCCAGGATCTGTACAGCCTCTTAAAGGTACATGAACCTATGCGTTCCAAGCCTTCATTTGGATCATGGGCAGGAATTCAATCCTGCACTGCTGGTCTTCTAGCCATGACAATATAACACTTCTAGCCACATCCATTTTCTAAAGCAACCACTCCACCTCCTTGCCCCCTCCGGCTTCACCAAGTAACGTGTAACAGTTTCCCTGTTTTGCTTCAATCCATTCCTGGATTTCCTTTTGCGCTGTTCTGATCTCCCATTCCTTGCTTCTGCTTCAGCTCTTTGCGCTTGCTTTGTATCCTTTATAAGGTGTGCCCCTCCCGTGTGTTCTGTTTGTCTCAGTCTGCAGTCTAAAGGTATGTCTCAGTGCTATGTGTTTGGTTTACATGTTTAGTTTGTTTCGTACCACTGTCAGCAGGGATTAGCGTTAGGACACACCGTCATTGGAGTACTTTGGCGTAGTGGTGGGCTAAGCATACTATGGCCATATGATGTGACGGAATCTCCAATTGTTATCACATAGTTCTAGGCTAGTTTCTGTATTCATGTTTGTTTGTCTCTTATGTACCTTTGCCCTTCTTCCTTGTATCATCTGAGGATTCTGGTTCCTCTCTCCTCTCCCCATGTCCTAGTCAATATGGCCTATCCTTGCTTAAAGGAGAAGTGTCCGAGGATTCCGTCTCCTCACTCCTTGCCCTGTGTTCCTTTCTTTGTTCCCTGTCCTTTGTTGTGCCCTGTATCATGTATGTCTTGTCTGGTTATGTTTCGTGCCTGGTCTCCCTGTTCCTTGCTCTGTCCCTTGCTTGTTATGTTTCTGCTATATCCTTTGCTTAGCTTCCATACTCCCAGCCTGCAGCATCCCGCACATGAGTCTTGTGCTATGTCTCATGCATGTTCCGCGGTGCCGTCAGGATTTCACTTCGTTCTGGACTACATCCGCTGCTATATCAGGGCACTGGTGTTTGGCTGCACAACCCTAGCTACTCAACACCCAGGTGAGTGCGGCCACCCTGTAACCAGGCCCTGTCCATCTCCGCTACCGCGCAATGACTCCTGCACACAATCTTTGGGCGCGCTGGGTCCTTTGAGTCATCAGCTTGGACCCAGTTCGTGACAATATCTGAGCAATGAGTGAACTAAAGGACACATATTTATAGGAAGGAGGGAGGGATACTTCCTCTGATGTCAAGATTTACCTGATTCCATACACCTGGGAATATTGCCGACTGTGCCTTTAAGAAGAGGATTTGTATGCGCACGCACCACTAGAGGGCGAGCGAGAGACGGAACGTGTTCTCCGTCTCTGTTGGGACGGCCCTGCAGTTGTGTTCTGGCCGTCCTGAAGATCACAATGCCGGGAAGAAAATCGCGGCACCGTCAACGCCGGGGAGTGAGCGGGTCTGCCACATCGGACCCCTCTTCGTGCGTCGCAATATCGGCGGCGCGGGTCAGAAGGAGGACGCGGCGTGGGACCAAGGTGAGTACTGTGGCGGGGACCTGACACGATGATACACTTTAATTCCCATCATTAAATAGCAAGCCAGGTACTGAGGGTGGTACATCATAACTACTATCATTATATACTGAGCCTGATGGTTGTATACCACAACTCCCATGATTATATAGTGATCCGCACACTAACGGGAGAACAGTATAACTCCTAATACTATATAGTGATCCAGACACAGCCAGTGGTACTCCACAACACCCATCATTATAGAGTAAGGCAGACACAGACGGGGTAACACGAGTCCTATCATTATAAAGTGATTCAGACATGGAGGCTGGTAGAGTGCAACTCATTTCATTATTTAGTGATCCAGACATAAGTGGTGGTATAGCATAACTCCCATGATTATAAAGTTAACCACAGACCGCATAACTCCCATTATTATATACTGAGCCAGACATTAGTGGTGGTATAGCATGACTCCTATCTTCAGTGGAGTAACAGATGTTGCAGTCGCTACTGCGATGGGGCCCATGCCTCTAGGGGGCCTGGGTGATATATATATATCATGTGAGCATGAATGTCTATGCATAAGTATGTGTAAGTAGGGCTGAGATACAGTGTGTGTTAGAATGAGTGTACATGTGTGTTAGTCAGTATGTGTAATTTGTTCAGAAAAGGCAATGGGCAAAACAGGCACAGACAAGTTTGGGGGCAATCATGGCACATGCAAGGCCCATGATGGCAACAATGATATATACCAGCTGCTTGGGGCAAAGATGGCACAAATAAGCTGTTTGGGGATACTGACAAGCTAGGGGCAAAAATGGTACATACAGGCTGTTTGGGGGTTAGGATTGCACTGATAAGCTGTTTGGGGCAAAGAAAATAAACCTGTTTGGGGTAAAGGTGGCAGTCACAAGATGTTTAGGGCAAAAGTGGCACGTTACTTGTTGAAGTTGGGGGCCCTGGGGCAATTTTAGCCCAAAGGCCCCTTTGGTTTCAAGTTAAATATTTGCCTGTCATAGTGATCCAGACACATAGAGTGGTACAGCATCACTTCTATCATTATATAGTGAGCCAGACACAGTTGGTGGTAGAGCTTGCCTCCTATCATTACAAAGTAAGCCAGACATTGAAGGTGATACAGCATGATTTCCATCATTAGACACTGAGACAGATATTGGCAGTTGTACAGCATGACTCCTGTCTTCTATAATCATAATTTTCATTTGTACTTTGTTGCTTTTTCACTCTCAAGCACTCTTACTAACTCTCTATTACACTCTTACTTGCTCTCTCTCACTCTTACGCTCTCTCTTACGCTCTCTCACTCTTATGCTCTCTCACTCAAACTCTCTCTAACTTAATCACTGTCTCTCACACGCTCTCACTCTCTATCTCAAGGTCTCCCTACTTTTTCTACCAACTCCTTTTCTGTAGCTCTACTCCTTCTCTAACCTCTTCTTGTTCTTCTGTCTTCTTTCATTGTACACTTCTCTGTGACCCAGGCCTCCAGGAGCACTTGTGTGAAAGGGCAGAGCCTACAGACACATAGCTGTGTCCGTGGCTCAATGTTTTTTTCGCAGAGGTACTCCAAGGGGCCAGAATAATGCAAACAGATTTGTGGAGAAACCCTTCTTTCTCCATGAATCCGCATTATTCTAGCCTCCCGGAATAATCCGGGGAGAGGGTGTGCCCAGAGCCTTTTGCAAATGTGTCCCAGGAGTAAGTGGAGCTGTGAGAAAGCACACAGGAGCATGGAAGCGGTTGGTGGAGAAGGTAGGGAGACTCAGCCAGCACAGACTTCACTCCTATGTGCACGGAGATATTCAAAGCATGCGGGTGCGGTGCAACCGCCTAGGCGTGGCCGTGTGTGTGGGTTTTTTTATTGAGACTATTAAATGTGTCCCAATAGTTATATACATTTCTTCATACAATTTTTGTTGAGGCAGCTGCTTTAAGTCTCCTTTAAGTCTCCTCATAATGCATAAACTCTGTTAGCGTTGTGCTATGTTGTGTTGTCCCTTTATAAAAAAAATATTAAGTTGTTTCATAAAAAAAAGATCAATTACCTATCAAAAAGTTGAAAAGTTTTTTTTTTATTACCATCAAGCATTTATTTTCATAAATATGCACAGTAGGCTATGGAAAATTGTACTAAATGATAATGTTTTTAAATTGACTTTTACACACTAACACACATTCTGGCAGACATTATCCCCAGCTCTGGCTGTGTGTATAATGAGAACTCAGAAAGAGATGAAAATATTTTACATTGATGGCAGATAAGGGTCATTGGCATTTCCTGGACTCTTTGATGCCATGGAATTTGCATTAGGTATTGACTGGTTTAGACACCATTAGATTATATTGATATATATTTTTTTACCTTTTAGCCTCATTTGTGAAATTGTAATGTATGATTACTTATATTTCTTTCAAGATGGTTAAAATTGTTCATATAAATTATTATGAATTATTATTATCCATTATGAGTATTATAGAATATTAGTGCACTATAAGCAGGTATGAAACCAATATGTTATCTTATTTTATTTATACAACTTTGTTTAAACCTGAATAGACTTGTTTACCAATGTTTGCCTACTTTTAGAAACCCAATGTTATTTAATGCATACTGAGTAGTCCGTGTATTGCTAATGAAATGATATTGTGAAGTTTACATATATTTGCCAAAGGGCCCAACCTCTTGATCCACCTCAGGAAATGCTGTTTAGTTACGTACCGAATGATCACGTGTTTAGTAAATGATCTCTTTAGCACAGTTAGCAATTAGCTATGTTACTGGACTTAGCATGATATTACCTGTAATGATATGTCATGTTTTTAAATTAAGATCTCCACCAAAAGATAAATGAACTGTATAAAATAAAATTACACCAACAAACCTACATGTATTAATTACTATACTGGCCGAGAAGAACAATTCCTCGCCCTTCTACAAAGCACATCATTTTATAGCATCACCTTATAATTAAAATACAGAACAGAACACTCCACCCATGTCTTGCACTACAGACTAATTATTAAGGATAGTTTTGAAATGTGCATACATTTTATCTACATATTTCAATTACTTATTTTTTCCCTTATAAAAGGCCACACACTTTGCCGTGGGTTACAACATTCTGGCAATAAAAATGTCATTGGTGTGGGGGAAATTAACTCTTAAAAACAAGTTACTTTAGTTATCGCAATTGAAGACAATTACAATGAATTAGAACATACCCAAAGTTAATTTTGTATTGGAGACAAGGGTACAGTTGTATGTGTATGTAAAATATAGTTATATAGAGAAAAAAAAACCCTCTCCCACGCTTCATATTTTCTAATAGTTTCTAGTAACTAAAATACAATATAGTTAATGATTTCTTAACAGAATAATCCTTGTGAATTTAAATTCCTAATGATATCAGAAGTAAAATAAAAGTGTAATATACCTAAAAAATGTGGGTCAGACAAGCATTTTGAAAATATATAAATCATGCTTGTCTGTCTGTATTGAAGTTTGAAGGTGTATTGAAGGTCTAAGCATCGAAACTTCACTTTGTATTGCAAATCATATAAAGGGCAAAGTTTGTTCTTCATGATGAATTGTTAACATGGGAAGTCATCTCTCTGTTTAACTATGCTTTATGCAGGGCAGATCAGCCCTTTTGACATTAGAAACTCATTGAGGATGTAACTTCTTAAAGCACAGGGAGTTTAAATATTCAACTCACCCACTCTTGTTTTAGTAGATACACCATGTACTTTGTAAGATTCTTGAATGTTAAACACTTGGATAAAGCCACTGAGATTTACATTACATATGAGGTGACTTTACCATGGATTATGGGAACCTCAAATATTTTGTTATACATAAACTAGCAAGGAGAGATAGAAGAGTGATAGGAGTAACATGCTTATGCATTTGATATGTTGTGTAAATTATAGTTAAAAGGGAGTTTACGAGTGCAACATCCTGCATATGTGTCATTGTCAAGTGCAAAGCACATAAATTATTTGCCTCTGCAATTGAACTATGGTATTAATATATGTCATTTAATTATGTGGTAAATGAATGCCAGTATTTCATCATTAGGTGCTATACTACATAAGTGGTAAATTCCAAATAAAAGGTTTTGTTTGGACATTAAGCATAGTATTGAACACAGTAATGTATTGTAGCACTGACAACATGTGTTTTATTTAATTTTGCTGTAATGCCTGCCTGAGTTACACACCAGTGTTTCCTCTAAGGTGAGCAACCTACGACCAAAACAGGTAAAATGGATTAATAACAATGAAACTCACAAAAGATTAGCTTTACACCCCCAAGATAGATTCACATAGCAGAGCCGTAGCTAGCTCCTTTTTAACAGCGGTTATTTTATTTACACTGCCCTTACACACACCTGTCCATAAACACACACACACCTGCCCATTAACACGCATAAATGCATACACTGCCCTTACACACGACTGCCCTTACACACACCTGCCCATTAATACGCATACACTGCCCTTACACACAGCTGCCCATAAACACACACGTACGCATACACTGCCATTACACACAACTGCCCATAAACACACATATACGCATACACTGCCATTACACACAACTGCCCATAAACACACATATACACATACTGCACTTACACACACCAGCTTACAAACACACATATACCCAGCCGCCTTTCTCCCTATCTCTTACTTTTCTCATCTTCCATCATCTTCCATCATCAATCATCTTCTATCTTCCATACTGTGGTGGGAGCGCAAGGTCTGTCACTCCAGGCCTCTGCTTTAGTGCTCCCTCATCACTATGTGCCGGCAATTTACCACCGAAACAGGTAAAATAGATCAGCTTTACACCCCCAAGATTCACATAGCAGAGCCGCAGCTAGCTCCTTTTTGTGCCCAAGGCAAGAATGGAAAATTGTGCCCCCCAACTATTTTCTTTACAGAGGTTATTTTCTTTATACTGCCCTTACACACTTCCTTTACACACACCTGTCCATTAACATACATATATGCATACACTGCCCTTACACACACCTGCCCATAAACACACATATACACATACACTGCCCTTACACACGAATGCCCTTACACACACCTGCCCATAAACACACATATACACATACACTGCCATTACACGAATGCCCTTACACACACCTGCCCTTTAACAATCATTTACACATAGACTGCCCTTACACAACCCTGCCTTTACACACATATATCCAAGTCTAAGGCTTGAGAAAGACCTGTGTGTCGAAACATTGCCTGCGTGAAATAAACTCACCTTATCATTTGAGTGCTAACCCTTTGTTTCTTTATTTTGGATTTATTGAAGGACTTGGTGGTACCCTGGCTCGTGCTGTATTCCAACCTTTTTTTCTGTGTTTAAACATATACACACACACAAGCTTACAAATATATAAATATCTACACTGCTCTTACACACACAAACAGCTTACACACATATATACAAAAAACAAAATACTGTCTGCGCTTCTCACCCTAATAAAGTTGGCAACAAATATATAAACATAATATAAATGAGAGGTTTTGGTTATATGAATTGGCCAAAGCATAATTAAGCTCACCCGCCACATATATACACATACACTGCCCTTACATACGACTGCCCTTACACACACTGCCTTTACACACACCTGCCTATAAACACACATATACACAGACACTGCCCTTACACAAGCCTGTCCATACACACGTGTATACACATATACTGCCCTCACACTCACCTGCCTTCACACACACACATATACACACACCAGCTTACAAACACATAAATACCTACACTGCTTTTACACAAACACTGCCCATACACACACACACACACACCAGCTTACAAGCACATATATACACACATATATACAGCCCTTACACCCCTTTCTCCCCATCTCTTACTTTTCTCATCTTCCTTCATATTTAATCATCTTCCATCATCAATCATCTTCTATCTTCCATACTGTGGTGGGAGAGTGCAAGGTCTGTCTCCAGGCCTCTGCTTTAGTGCTCCCTCATCACTATGCGCCGGCAATTAATGCAGAGTGCCGGGTGATGTCATATCCTGGCGCTGTGCATCATTTGCTGGTCCCTAATGTTGGGCCAGTTAGAGGGGGGTTGTTATCTCCCCACCAGCCCTCCTCATCGGACACCTCCTCCCCAGACCAGCGCTGATGGTGCCTGGGTGTGCACTGCCCACGGAGGCGCCTGATGAGCAGGGCTGGTTGGGGAGAGCACAATCGTGCAGCTGCCTCGGCAGTCCCCTGAAGACCGGCCCCCTCCCCTATAGAAAGCTGGGCCCCTGGGCAACTGCCCAGTGCGAGTGCCTCTTTTGCCTCACCCTTTCTACTCCCCTGTCACATAGCAGCAAGCAACCATAGTAGGCTGCCTGCTTCATGGGCGATTCTTTACCTAAAGGCAGTAATTCAAAGTTATTTTAGTTTTTGGTTTTTTTTGTGAGAGAACAATTGTGCTTTTTTCTAGTTCCAAAATCATCGAAAATTGTAGTCACATGTGGCTTTTCTTTTTTCCCAATCTTTTTTCCGATCTATTGACGTGAATTATACACATTGGCTTTTGAGTAATGGCTTCTTGGTGTTGTCAAAGGAGCAGAATATTTCTCATTGGTGCATTTATTAGAAATGTGTAAATGTTAATTATAGCAATCAGAGCTGAAAATGGAATATACATGTTTACTGCTGTATATATTTTTAAGACCTTACTTTTTTTTCAACATTTTGCATCTTACTGGATGTGAGTGACTAGAACCTGCTATCATAATCCTTCCAACATGTCACTTTTCAGCAATATATTTGCTAGTACTGCCATCCCTGGACTCACCTCAGATAAAAGCAGCAAAAGTGGAGACAGAAAGACTCATTGCCAAAGAGAGTAAGACAAACCCCAAAATGTTCTTTAACTATATAAATAGTAAAAAGGTTAAAAATGAAAGGGTTGGCCCCTTAAAAAGTAATGAGGGAGAAGTTATAGACGGGGATCAGGAAAAAGCTAATCTATTAAATATATTCTTCTCTGCTGTATTCACAGAGGAAAATGAAATGCCAGGTAATATACAGCAGGATGAGATAACTGCCCCAGTACATGTCGCCTGTCTAACCCAGGAAGAAGTGCAGTGCCGCCTAAAAAAAATCAAAATAGACAAATCACCAGGTCCAGATGGCATTCACCCCCGCGTTCTAAGGGAGTTAAGTAATGTAATAGACAGACCCCTATTTCTAATATTCAAGGACTCTATAGTGACAGGGTCTGTTCCCCAGGACTGGCGCATAGCAAATGTTGTGCCAATATTCAAAAAGGGGACAAAAAGTGACCCGGGGAATTATAGGCCTGTTAGTTTAACTTCTGTTGTGTGTAAACTGTTTGAGGGTTTCCTAAGAGATGCTATTTTGGAGTATCTCAATGAAAATAAGTGTATGACTCCATATCAGCATGGGTTTACAAGGGATCGGTCCTGTCAAACTAACCTGATCAGCTTTTATGAGGAGGTGAGCTCAAGACTGGATCGGGGTGAATCGCTGGATGTCGTATATCTTGATTTTTCCAAAGCATTTGATACGGTGCCACATAAAAGGCTGGTACATAAAATGAGAATGCTTGGGCTGGGGGAGAATGTGTGTATGTGGGTAAGTAACTGGCTCAGTGATAGGAAACAGAGGGTGGTTATTAATGGTACATACTCTGAGTGGGTTACTGTTGCTAGTGGGGTACCACAGGGGTCAGTTTTGGGTCCTATTCTTTTTAATATATTTATTAATGACCTTGTAGAGGGATTGTATAGTAAAGTATCAATCTTTGCAGACGATACTAAGCTCTGTAACGTGGTTAACACAATAGAGGACAGTGCACGATTACAAATGGATCTGCATAGGTTGGAGGCTTGGGCTGGGATGTGGCAGATGAGGTTCAACACAGATAAATGTAAGGTTATGCACATGGGGAAGAAAAATCCAGGCTGGGAATATGTATTAAATGGGAAAACACTGGGGACGACTGACATGGAAAAGGATTTAGGAGTTTTAGTTAACAGTAAATTTACCTGTAGCAACCAGTGTCAGGCAGCTGCTGCTAAGGCAAATAAAATCATGGGGTGCATCAAAAGGGGCATAGATGCCCACGACAAGGAAATAATTCTACCACTGTACAAGTCACTAGTCAGACCACACATGGAATACTGTGTACAGTACTGGGCACCAGTGTACAAGAAAGATATAGTGGAGCTGGAGAGGGTTCAAAGACGGGCAACCAGAGTAATAAGGGGAATGGGAGGACTACAGTACCCAGAAAGATTATCAGAATTAGGGTTATTTAGTTTGGAAAAAAGACGGCTTAGGGGGGATTTAATAACTATGTATAAATATATAAGGGGACAGTACCGAGATCACTCCCAGGACCTATTTATACCCAGGACTGTATCTATAACAAGGGGACATCCTCTACGGTTGGAGGAAAGAAGGTTTCTACACCAGCACAGACGGGGGTTCTTTACAGTAAGAGCGGTGAGATTATGGAACTCTCTGCCAGAGGAAGTGGTTATGGCAAACTCAATAAAAGAGTTCAAAAGGAGCCTGGACGTGTTTCTTGAAAGCAATAATATTACAAGTTATGGATATTAGATTAATAGGGACAGAACGTTGATCCAGGGATTTATTCTGATTGCCATATTTGGAGTCGGGAAGGAATTTTCCCCCTGGTATGGGGCAATTGGCATCTGCTTCATAAGGGTTTTTTTGCCTTCCTCTGGATCAACACAGTAGGGACACAATATTTATATAGGTTGAACTTGATGGACTTTGGTCTTTTTTCAACCTTATGAACTATGTTACTATGTTACTATGTTACTATGTTACCTCTGTAGCTGCCGTCCTTAATTTTAAGTGGTTGCCACATGACGCGGTTATTTTGGAGACTCTGTTGGCTAACATAATAACATGGTAATTTAGGTTGAAAAAGGCACAACCTTGCTTTTGATTCAAAAGAATGCCAAACCCCCCACATTGAAGCAACTTTTAATTGTGTCTCAAAAAGGGGAATACATTTTGCTCCAAAATTTGATTTCTCACTGGATCTTTCCATTCTTCTTTGCTAAAAGTCATCTAGCCCATATTTAAAGGCATCTATCGGAAGTCATAGCACACCGTCTGTGGGCAGTGAATTACACATCTTTATTGTTCCTATTGATAAATTACCCTTTTCACTGCTTTACGTGAAAGTTAATTTTCTCAAGTAGGAATGAATGACCTCCATCATATTAATGAACACGTCATCAGAGAGCAGCAGTTTTATATCCATAGGTATTTGTATAAAATATATTCCCTCTAAGATGCCTTTTTTATGTAAATAAATTCAACTTTTGTAGTCGTTCTTCATAACTAAGGTGTTCCATTCCTCTTATCCTCTTATTAATTTTGTAGCCCACCTCTACACTTCGAAGTCCAGACCTGCTTTGCATATTCAAAGTGAAGCCTTATGTTTGATTTATACAGAGGCAAAATTATACTTGCCTCCTGTGAGTTAATCCTCCTTTTTATATATGCCAATAGCATACTGGAGCTTGCAGCAGCTGCCTAAACACTGTTGCTAAGTTTATTGTCTACAAGTATTCTCAAGTCCTTTTCATTTAATCATTTTCTTACAAAAAAGAAAGAGGTGCAAGATAATTGTAATAGGTTCACCAAGAGAGCTGTAGTCACTCCCAGAGATCACCCAGATGTATTCTCCACGAAATAACTTTCAGCACCAGCCAGCATGCACACCTTGGAACCCTGCCATGTGTACCTAATAAGTAGACACAACTACCTTCAATTGATTACGGCAAGAAAGAACATTTTATTGAACAGAACACAGCATATTTATACACAAGACAACAACCAGGATTAAACAGAACAAAAGGGCTCAATCACATCAACACATAATTGAATTATATCACACAAGATTAACAAGATTTAACTAGAACAATTTAAAAACTAACTAATTTAAGATGCGGGGAAACAATGACCATGGAAGTGGCCTCCCATGGAGTCAGCAGATAGTCTGTGCACATTTTAACCTGTGTTGACAAGTGACCCCCCCCATATTTCCCCACAGGAGGAGCTATGGTTCAGATGCCCAGGTTGAATGTGGGCAAGTGCCCACGAGACTGCATAGTTCAGGGGGGCTGTGTCTGGCCCAGCAATGTAGTTCTGTCACAATAATAATCAGAATAATGAACACAGGGATAACCCATTCAACTTGATACCTAAACCATAGAAGAAGGAAAGGGCTCAAAGGGCAAAACCCAGATACAAATGATATAATAAAATATAACTTTTAATTCATAAAGCTAAAAATAGCAAATTAATGAAATTAAACAATAAAGAATAAACCCTCCCTAATATGTATGAAATAAATCACACTGACACCACAAATGTGCATGTGGCTAAATGCACCAAGTGTATAAGCAGGGCTACATTGTCATAAGACACTCAAGGGGTTAAAAAACTAATAATAAAAAGCACACTACGAATCCTTTGAACCCTTTCTTTACTCTTTGGTTTGGGTAATTATTTTTCTTAACACAACCCCATTTACGGTATAATTTATACATTTATTTATTTTCCCAAAACTTGTAACTTTGCTTTTGTCGACATTAAAACTCCTCTGAAAACACATGGCTTTCAATACTTACTGCAAGATCAGTAATTCACAATGGACCCTGAGAAACTCACCACTTTGTCCATTTGGAGTATTTTTCATGAACCACTCCTCCCTGAACTCTATCATTAGGCCAGTTTTCAACCCAGGTGCAAAAAATACCACCAAAGCATATCTCTTAATTTATACAGTAACTTTTTATGAAAAACTGAACTGAAGCTTTAGCAAAATCCTAATAAATCACATCTACTGATTGAACCTGGTATATCTTTTTGCTTAACTCCTCATAGAATCCAATTAAGGTAGTATGACATGATCTGCCCTTCATAAAGTTGTGTTGACTCTTACTAATGATGTTATTGAACATAATTTGTGGTAGGGGCAAATGGGTAGGAATGGAGAGGAGGAGAACAAAGTAATATTGAAAAAAGTAGACCTGGAAGAGCCCCCCCCATGAGTAGAGAAAGAGAAGGAAAGATACAGATAAAAAAGAAATTAAAGAAGGGGGAACCAAAGGAGGGAAACAAGAAGACACTGTAGCAATGTTGTGGAAGAGAGGCATAAAGCCAATTCCCCCACAACTACAGGTTAATGAAATGAGTCTTAAAATGTATTCCTGATCATTATCCCTTAGCAAGCTTCTCATGATCCATTTCAGCCATATTGCCGTTTTGCAATTTTTTGCATCTTTGCATGTTAGCATCTTTGTTGTTTTTTTTTATTTTTATAAATGATGAATGCAAGAGCATTTTTATATACTCCTGTGCACCAGCGGCCCCCAGAGTTAAAAGCCTGTACTGCATCTCCTATTTCAGTGGGCAACATTCAAGTCTAGGGTTGCGAGATTGGAAATAATGTTTTAATTAAAATTGTGAGTTGTCTGTTTTGTTTAAAACGTATATGCACTTACATTTCCTGCATACTAGTTTTTTGCAAGTTTTTGCTATTCGTTCACTTGCACGTTAATTTTTTATATATATATTTTCTTCTCCCTACCTAACACTTACCAACGCCTAACTACATTTCTAATTATCAATTCCACCTTTTTCCAAAACATTTTTAAATATGTATTATTATACTCTCTCCCTCATCTTCCCCAAGACTAAGTCCCCTATGCTAAGCACAAAAAATACACAAAAAAAGTGCACAACCTAAAAAGCTTAAAACGCATTCACATTCAGATTCCAGGGTTGCTGATCAATAAATACACATCACAAACAATCATTCAGCACCTTACCTGCAAATACCATTCAAAAACATCTGTCTAAGGAATATTAGGGATTCCGTCACACTAGTTGTAACTTATCCCTACCTAACACCAAGCCCTCTAAAACACCCCAAATTTCATCCAACTATTACTAATAATACCATATATATTGGGGTGATCAAAGGGGTTAACTCTTCAATTAAGAAAATCCATATGAATTCTGAGAAAACACCATCAGTCCACACTGCTGGCTTCTCCACACCGTCATTGCTACAACCAATTTATCCTCATCCAAGTAGTCCCGCAGCCTCAACTGCCTAATAGCAAAAGAGGACAAGGTCCTTTTTTGCTTTGTACCAGTATGTATTAATATATGTTAATGCTATTGTCAATTTTCTTTATTGGAGATTATAATTTTATTTTTATTAATTTTCACTCTCCATATTGTAATAAATTATAAATAAAGTGTGATGTAATCCCAATTTTTTTGTTGGTTCCTATGGACAAGTATGACAGCCAGTTGGGTTTATTTTGTTGTAGTAAATATGATTAGCACAAATCCAGAATTTAAAATTACCATATAATGATTTTCCTTCATATCTAAATATAGATTAAAGAAAAAAGTGGTAAACTCATCATGGAGTAATTAACAATCCTACACCTTACTGTTTTTTCTTTAGTTTGTACCATGACAGCTATTACTGAAAATATCTATAGTACATTTTAGTAAAAAAACAAATAAGTGTAATTTTATGCATAACTAAATGATTTTCTTGTCAGCAAATGAGGTTTTACAGCAGGATTTAAAAATCATAACCACACATAATTAGAGTGTTACTTGTTCCAATCAAATATAGCTAGTATCAGTCCTGGAACTAAGTGGGTGATTTCTGGTGAAATCAATAGCAATCCACTGAAAGCACCATGCACCTACACTCCCTTAATTATACATTGTGTAACATCATGGCGGGTGCGTGGGTTTTAGTTAAATGCAATGAAAATTAGAATAGTTTTTCTATAGTCTCATGTTATTTAGGGAAATGTTAAGGTAAAAAGGCTGCAATTTAGATCACAACCCGAGCATGTGAAAATTTAACAAACTCCACCTACATGTAACATTTAATTATAGACAATAAGAAAGTGTGCATATTGCTTAAAAGGGAGGAGTGGGGTAATTCAAAATAACACACTGGCATGTATATATTTAATTACATGTTAAAGAGCCCATTATTAAATTAACCACAAACAATGTTAAGATTGCCTTGAAAAAAAACTTTTCTGGCATTTTAGCCAACTTATATACATCTATAGGGATTCCACAGTAAATGATATTCTGTATGGAACAAACATATCTAATGTTTTCATATCATTATGGTATATTTTCCCATTTTTATAATGTAATTCTGTGTTAAAATCAAAAGCATTGTAGTTTAATAAACAAAGCAGCGTATACCCAACAAATACCATACACAAACACCAGTCAGCAGCCACTCCTGCCACACAGGTGCTTCATTAATGGTGTCCAGTGAAGGCTTTGAATTGCTTGAATGTCTCATTTGGGTTACAATGCGGAGCAGTTCCACCAATTCAGCACCTTGGTATGCAATATAGTGATTAAAAATTAGATAGGGGTCGCAACTTGTGGTACTTTGACATAGTGGCATGGTAAGCAATATATGGCGGTATTGTGATATGGAATCATCAATAGTTATGGCTTAGATAGGCTTGAGCAGAAGGGTGTCTGGGTGTGCGCTCACAGCACCCAAGCAACCATATTGAAATTTTTTAGAAATTGACACTAATGCAAAGGGGTAGTGTAACTGTGGGTGACCGGGTGACCATGGGACTGAGAGATTCTGGAGCTTCATTCACCTTGGTGCACCCTGAAGTGGTGAATACGGAGGACATAATCCCTGGAAGAACCATGTCCATCAAAGGAATTGGGGGCATGCACCCTGCTGTGCCCCTGGCACGTGTGTACGTGGATTGGGGTGCGGGGAAAGGTTTGTGGGAAGTGGGTGTTTCTGAGGATATCCCTGTTAATGTTCTGTTGGGGAATGATTTGGGCCGGATGCTCTGTCACTATGCTCCAGAGGACACTGCTTACGAGTCAGAAGGGATGACTGACAGCCCTGCTTCACCTAAGGTACTGTGTGAAACATTGGGGGACATTGTGAAATTTGATAACTGGGAGGGGGGGCAGAGCAAATCTGTGCCAGAACCAGGGGTGTCTGAGGTGCCGTGTGAGAATGTGGAGGTTTTGCATCACTGGGTGGGAGGGCAGATTGAATCTGTGCCAGAACCAGGGATGTCTAAGGTGCTCTGTGAAAGTGTGAGAGGACCACCCAACTGTGAAGAAGGGCAGAGAACAAGTGAATGTCCGTCTATGCCAGAACCCAGAATGTTGGAGGTGCCGTTTGAGAATTTGAAGGTTTTGCATCACTGGGAGGGAGGGCAGAGTGAATCTGTGCCAGAACCAGGGATGTTTGAGGTGCTGTGTGAAAATGTGAGGGGGCCACCCGACTGTGAAGAAGGGCAGAGGGTGAGTGAGTGTTCCTCTGTGTCAGGATTAGCTGGTTCCCAGGGTCCTGTATGTATGCCTCCTTTGAGTGGAACAGGTGGAGCGACAGATGTTTCAACCATAGCTGTAGTAACCTGGCAGCAGTCTTCCCAGAATAGGGGGCAGAGAGTGCAAGAATACCTGTCTGTGTCTGAACCAGCAATGTCAAACCAAAGGGACACCGGGCCTATTGTAAAAAGTGATTCCACTAAATGCCAAAAGCCAGACTCTATTTCTGAGGGTCTGGTGGAAGTCTTTAGTGTATCCCTTAAAATGGTAGAGGGTGTAGGACAGAGAGAGGGCTTTTGTGCACCTGTGCCTGTTTTCTGTGGGACTACGAAGTCAGGACACAAGGGAGAGGGTGAAACTGGTGACCATTCTGTTATACCTTACGTAGTGCCTACTTGGTTTGGGAAGCCAGGACAGGAAACCCTAGCTAACCATCAAGTAGATTTGTTG
Source organism: Sceloporus occidentalis (assembly GCA_023333645.1). Classification (NCBI taxonomy): domain Eukaryota; kingdom Metazoa; phylum Chordata; class Lepidosauria; order Squamata; family Phrynosomatidae; genus Sceloporus; species Sceloporus occidentalis. Next base: position 7,321,055 of record JALMGF010000024.1, on the reverse strand, counting down.
GGGCTTGTAGCTATACCAAGCCGCACGGAGAACCAATCTGTTACTAAGGGGGTGGACTATGCCCCCATGTACCCTGAGACCATGGCCTTATCCTGTAGCAGAGCAGACAAGGTAGCCGATGCTTTGAAAAGTACCTTCTGCAGGGTGGGTCTTCGCAAAGAAATACTTTATCTTAGCCGGAAACTGTTACCCAGGGAAAGAGTAGGTAGGCGCAGAGATAAGCTTGTGGCTTAATCTTTGGGCCACCATCTTAAAGGGGGAGGTGTCATGCCACGGCATGAGTAACTGGGGCTTGGCACTGAATGGGTTAAGGGATTTGACTGAGGCTAAGCCCAATAACATTTGTTCACACCTTTCCTTCTGGAGCCAGAACCCAAAATAAAACTTGATTACCCCATGCTGGGTATTGTCACCTGGGACAGGAAGGTATGCCTGTGGAAGAGTGAAGGGCCAGACATCCTGGCTACATCTCCCTGGGGTGTGGAGACAGGGTATCAATGGACACAGGGTAAAATTATTAAATGCATAATGTCCAAAATATGATGGGTACATAACTTTTGGGCCCCATCGTACATTGCATCCTTATGCCTGTGATGTGCTGGTTTCAGGGAGACCAAACATGCCATGCAGGCATGACCATAACAAGTGTTATGCGAACGTGCCCTTGTGCCAACTGATACAGGTGTGGAGTTTGGTATGAAAATGATCACAAGGACCAGAGAATTATGATGATCCTGGTGTCATAATTATGCCAAGCTCGGACGGCGTCATATTACATATTTTGTGATCCCAGACCAAAGTTGAGAAGATATAACCCCGCCTTCAGAAGGTCATAGTTCTGAAACCCCTACTCCCATCCCCTTGCTCAGGTAACAGGAAAAGGGCGGTCTTGGGGGGGATAAAAAGGTGGTCAATTGGTAATGGGGAGAGAGCCTGTTTTTACCATCACAGAGACAACATCAAGGCTCCAACGAAGTATGGTATGATACCTTGTTTTGTCCCTTTTATTTTATACTGTTTTGTACTTGTACTATTTTAGTCTGTCTCTTTTTATATGCATTTTTGTGTAACAGCACTGTGACCCATTTTATACTCAGATTAAACATTTTTAATCAGTTCTGTCTTTGTTCTCTAATCGAATTTAGCCTAGAGGTAGCCTTTTGTATACATATAGATGTGTCACGTTACTAAGCGGATAACTATATAGATATCAGTTTGAGGATTGTGTAGTTATCGCAGTCTGATTGTTTTTGGGTAACCTAAGACGCCCGGTCTTAAAGTTCTTGGTGGTGGCAGCATGTTTTACACTGGGAGTTTTGGGGTGACTGGTTGGGGTTGGAGGTAGTTGCTTGGTGCCCTGCGGGGAAAGTGACCAGACGCACCGGAAGTCTGGTTTGCGTTTGACCCTTGTTACACCTGTACTCCCACGTCACGGCTCGGCCGATAGCCCTGCCCGTGACAGGTACATTTCATTCAGAGCAAATTCTTTGCAAAGTATCTAAGACATCTTTGTTTTTGTCAGCCGTTTATTATCATTTACTCTTTTATATGAAGCCATCATATTCTGGAGCAATGTACAATGGGTAAACTGGACAAAACAAGTGGGTCATCACCTTTGACCTAAAGAAGCAAGAGGTAAGGGGGCCCTGCTTAAATAAGCTTATAGTCTAGGGTATATTACACAAGTGGTAAACGTGAGGAACCAGTCACACTGCTGTAAGTGTTGTCCAAAAACAGAAGAGGGACAGGGAAAGATGAGCTACAGGAAGGGCGTTAACGTGTACATTTGTAGAGATACCTTTAAAGGACGGAAAACAGGAGGAAAGATGGTAAGGCTATGTAAGAGCATTAGGTTATGGGCAGCCCTTGAGAAATCTTGCATGTGTGCATGAGAGCAAGAAATCAGAGCACTGGACAGACAAAGGTCATCGGATGAGCGAAGAGACCAGGTAGCAGTGTATTTGGCGATGAGAGAGGAGATGTAGGGAGGAAAACTGCTATGAAGAACTTTAAAAGTAAGAGTCAGGATTTTGAAATCAATCCTGAAGCGCCCAGGAAGTCAATGAAAAAAATGAGAGGAGAGGTGTTGGTAAAGTGATGGATAAAGAAGATAAGTATGGCAGCAGCACTCATAAAGGATTATTATTATTATTATTAGAGGTTAGACGGGTAAAAACGAGACCAGCTAAGACAATTACAATAGGCAAGACAGGAAAACAAGGGCATGACCAAGACTTCACACACATTGGCAGGTGAGGGATATAATTAAAGAGATTGAACAAAAAGAAAATCGGCAAGAACTTCACTGAGGCCGGTATAGAAACCAATAGTCATCTGCAAAAATGATGACACAATAAAAATAAATGTAGTACAGTATAGTCCTAATCTTAAATATTTGAAAAAATCCTGTAATAAATAGGAAAAAAAACATTGTAGTCTCTCTACCAGTGCTGTAATAAGGACTTCTGGCATCTGGGGCAGGGTCAGAGCTCCCGCCCCTCACTTCTTTCTGGAAGCAGACATCTCAGGTGCATCCCTTACCTTGAGGCACTTGGCCCTCTTGCATCCTAGGAGTATTGTTCCTACTCTACACTATCCTATTATATTTACTCAAATTTTACTACGCTAGATGAATTGTTCTCATATAAAGATATAACGATCGTGATATCTAGCCACCTTAACCTCATCATTCAAAACTACAGGCACACCTCATGTGTGCAGGGGGTATAACTGTTGTATAATATACACGAGTAAAAATAGACCTATAGAATGGCTTATCAAATTCTTGCATTTAAAATCTGATTAAGCTAATGATACACATAATTTACAAAATTTAGTGGTCAGCTGGGTGAACTGTCATTTTTGTTCATAGTTTATTAGAATATATCTCCTTCTATTTATAATCATCTGAATGTCTACATTGCATGTTGAATAATCCCTACAATTACATTATTGTCAGATGTTGAGATATACAAGTTTCAGTAAGTATTTCAAAAGATAAGTATCTCCAGCCTTACCTTGGAATACGTGTAATCCTAATTAAATTGAGAACATCAAGGAAAGCAGATATATTAAATGCTCCCCTCTGCAAGTTGAAGGACTTAATGAATATTAAGTAAGTTGCAGGTCAAGAAAGAAGGCTAATTACATGTTCATTATCTGATCCTATGATGAGTGAAGCTGTTAAATATTCTTCTGAAAAGAAAAACAGGTAACACATAAGTATTGCAGCAAACCATTAAAGCTTAGGGCATACATTAAGAGTCCATGTTTAAAGTAATGGGAAACCTATAACACAAATATTTAGAAAAACATTTACAGTAGGTGTGAACATGAATTGGCTCCATTTTACAACAATATAATTGAAGTCACATTTTTCTTCTATATTTTTACCATATTTAACCACTGAAGGACCAGGCTGTTTTTATTTTTTGTACCCTTCATGACCAAGGTTTTTTTTTTTTAACACATTTGCATTGCTCATGTTTATTTGTAATTTTTTCCTCTCCCATTTAGTGTATCCACACAAGTTATATATTGTTTTTTTGATCATATCATGTAATTTGGTATGAAATATGAAAAATTAAGAAAATCACAGATTTATTTGAAAAATCTTTTACTCATCTACAAAAGCTAATGAAAAAACCTGCTCAATAGATCCTACTATTTATCCTGAGTTTAGAAATACCCAATGTTTTTGTTTTTTTGCAAGTTATAGGGCAATAAGTACAAGTAGCGTTTTGCCTTTGCAAAACAATTTTTTTTAAAATCTGGTCATTCTGCCCCATGTGCTATTTGGGACATCCTTTGAAGCTGGCCAGTGCAATTTACATCCATCAAACCATATGTTTATGGTATTTAAAATGCTGGTATTTTATCCCTTTCCATGCACAAGATTTATTTTATACAAATTGTACTTCAGGTATGAATTTATAGCTGCTAGTATATGTCACTGTCCAAAAAGATCCCGACATGTGTTCAGGAACATCTTACAAGTACAGTGATGCCACCCATGCATGGGTTTGTAGGGTTATTTGGGAGGTAAAACACCACATTTGGAAGTGCGCACTTTTTTAACTTTGACATCTGGCCACCATGTCCTATTTGGGACATCTTGAAGCTGACTAATTCAATTTACCCCATCAAACCATATATGTTTGAAAACTAGACACTCCAGGGTATTTCAAAGGGTGGTATTTTAACTTTTTACATGAACTAATTCTACCACCAGCCTTTGTCTAATGTGTGGTAGTCATTTTTGTGTGTTCTTTTTGACACACATTGTATTTTAGGTATGACTTTATAGCCCTTGTTAAATGTAACTGCCAAACAACACTCAGTTTGTTTTCCGCAACATCTCCCGAGTATAGTAATTCCACCCATTCATGAGTTTGTTTGGAGGCTAAAAGGCCACATTTGGGAAGTGTATTTTTTTTTATTTTGACATCTAGTCCGTCCATGCCTATGCCCTATTTAGGAAGTCTTTAGACCCAGCCATTCCAGTTTTAAAGAAGACATCCCTTGGGTATTTGAAACACCAGGATTGTTGGGAGGACACAGTGCTAATTTAAGCACTTGCTCATAAAAATAAACTTTATTATTATATTATTATTAAGTATTTTTGGACTTTTTTTTTAATTTTGTTAGAACTGGATGGTTCCCCTGATCGTGACATGATTGCATAATTAATTTTTAAATGTTACCACATTTTTATTTTAGCTATTTTAATAATTTTTTTATTACTTGTAAAAATATTTTACTTAGATTATTACATTGCGATTAGAAAGCTGGGCTCCATTGAATTGCATGGTTGAATGCAGTACATTTTTTCAGTTTGGAGAGACCCTCTTGAAAACTTGTTTATTTTTTAAAGGGTGCCACCATCTTGCAAGAGACAAAATCTCTTGCAGTGGCGCTCTCTGGAGCGGTCACAGTACGTCTTGAGGTGTGTTTTCTGTGTCGCTAAATGCCTCGCTATCGTTGATCGCCTTCCAAGCTCTTTTAAATCAGGCCCCTCCCCCACACTTGGGGGATGGGCCACACAGGGCCTGATGCAATTCTCTCTGTTGCTGAATGCTTTGACATTGAGGCATTACAGCACAACAATTTAAGTGAAGGTTAACTTAATGTTAACTTAGCTTGTTTAATGCTATGGCGTGCTAGGCATGTCATTGGTCATTAACTGGCTTTTTTTTCTGACGTGTCTGGCACGTCACTGGTCATTAAGGGGTTCAATTTGCAATAATAACAATAATTATAACAACAATATCAGCTTTATCATCACCAACATAAAGCAACATATAAGTAACTGTTCAAAACAAGTCACTTAGCTATGTTAACTGGGCCGCTGTCACCAGGAGTTCCAGTTTGATTATACACATAAAATGCTGCTGTTGTCATGCTCCTGTAAACAGGACTTTTAAATAAAGGAATATCATTTGAACAGGTGGTAAAATACAGTTACTTTTGTTATGTATGCTGTGCATTTGTGGTAACTGTAACCTTACAAAAAATTTAAATCCTACAATCCATATGCTTAAGAATATGAAATTTAAAGTAGATTTCTTTGTAAAATAAAATAACTCAAGTACCTCACAATGTCACAAAACAACTTAAATTTATTGATAGATAGATAGATAGATAGATAGATAGATAGATAGATAGATAGATAGATATAGAGATATATAGTGTTTCTAATGAACTTGTTTAAAGTGGCTAGAATATTATGATTTATAGCACCTTCTGTCTCTATATCATAGCATTTTCCTAGATGGATGGGAAGCTTGTTGTAATGAGTTTAGGAATGAGAAAACATCCATCAAGCTCTGCTACATCTTCTTGGGAAAGACAACACACTCTCATGTGTTTTCGGCAGGGATCTAGGTCAGGATGACACACAGGACATGATTAAAACTGGGCACTTAATGCTAGAGTTTTGGGCAAAAAAAATGTTTTGCATCACTTAAATTCAACTACATTTGTATTCATATAAATATATACTGTACTGCGTAACAAATGCAAAATACTTAATGATTTTATTTATTAGTCTTGTTAAGGACACTAATTACGTATTAAGTAATAATAATTAATTCAACTTAAATGATATATGTTTACAAATGAATTTGTAAGTGTGTTCTTCAAAAATGTAATAGTTTTGGAAGATATACAGATATGTTCGGATTATTGTATCACTACAAAACACATCCTTATACCTTATTGAGTCCCTTACTGGAAATATTACAATTATAACATCTCTCAGCATTCTGAAGTACATAGGACATATAGCATCCTCCACGAAAAGAGCAGAATAAATTAGGGGACATCTTGCACATAAAATACACTTATCAAAAACCTTGTGACAGGGCCAGGCTAGCTGGCTCATGTGTCATATGAAGTTTAGCCGGGTCACGGAGCACTTTTGTGTCCGGTTCTATATACTGTGACCCGGTAATATATTATATTGTGTTTATTGTGTAACCGGCCCAGAGACTGATGTGGATTCAGCCCCAGCCTTCAAAGAGACGATCCTATAATCTGGCTGGGGCTCTTAATCAGCCAACACAGCCCTGTCTGCCCAGACGGCACCCGCACTACAGGGGGGATAACACAGGTGGGGGAACCCATTGTATTCTGTAATCCCCTCACCTGATACATCCCCTGTATACTGATGGGATTTGTGATGGGATGTGGCTGATGGGAGTGGGGGTTGGGTTCGGTGCACATTGCATTGAGATTGTAGATAAGTTCTGTGTGTTTGTAATAAAGAGAGTTCTTGGTTTACTACGAATGGTGGTCTGGATGATCCATGGATAGCTGAGTGCTATCCGTATGAGGGACTGACTGGTGATTCCTCAGCCCTTAAACAGGGGGTACCCAGCCTTGGGTACGGTGACCCTGTAACAAACCTTCACAGTAATAATACATAAGGCATAACTTTACAAACTCTTTATCCTATAGCACTTGTTCTTCTTCTGCATGGGAGCCCACAAACATGCCTATATCTCATTTATATGAATCATACAGGCATGTGCACACAAATGCATAGAGGATTAGAGCAGTGCATAAAGTTGTTCTCATCTTGTTATGCTTGTCATATTCAATATTTAATTAAAAAGCCAAGTCTTTAATCATGGGTATTCTATTTTATAGAAATGTAATTTTAAGTGGTGTGATAAGGTCCTGTGGACCAGAGCTAGGAAGTTGAGAACCATGGCCATGCTGGCAGATACATAACACTCTTCTGACAAGTACTACTATGCACACTGAAATAGTATATTTGTATAATGGTCATTAATCATTAATTTTCCTCAGCTATACAGTTTGTCACTATTTCATCTAGTCTCCTTAATGTAACAGTTTTGTAGGTAAATGCCTAATTATAAACAGCATTCCTACTACTGTAGTGTTAAACATCCAGCTCTTTGCAAAAGTATTTTTTTTAATCATGAATGCTTAATACAGAATTTTTCAGGGAATGCACTTTTTTATGTGGTACAAAGACAGTCACTAACATAATGCTTTGGAATATCCACTAATGTTTACATGTGATTAAAGTTTCACAGGAAACAATGTAAATAAAAATCTGAGTTATTTATTACTTATGTTTGTCTAAGGTTTTAAGTAGAACTTTAATAGCACATTTTAGGAGGAACATATAAAAAAATTGTTTTGGATATATTTTGTTTTAAAGTTCAATTCATCAATGCTGAAACTCCTGGCCAATTCATGTCCAGTTTCCAAATTTGATTTCAGGTGTCACGTACCTGGCAGGGAGATCCTCCGGGTCCCCTGATCGGCAACTGCAGCCGCGAAGAAGGGGGAGACCCCCCGCTTCTGACCAGCAGCCGCTGCGAAGAAGGGGGAGACCCCCCGCCTCTGCACAGCAACCACAGCCGCCACAAAGAGGGAGACCTCCCGCCTCCGCGAAGAAGAGGGAGACCCCCCGCTTCTGACCAGCAGCCGCAGCCACCACAAAGAAGAGGAAGACCCGCTGCCTCTGCACGGCAGCAGCAGCCGTCGCGAGGGAGACCTCCCGCCTCCACGTCTTCTGGTATCCTGAATTCCATATTCCATGGGCTGTAAATTCATACCTAAAATACAATGTGTGTGGAATAAAAATGACTACCACAAATTTTGACAAAAGCTGGTGGTAGAATGAGTGTTAAATGAGAGTTAAAATACCGCGGGTCTCTGGGCAAAACCCAAAGAGTTCCCAGGTATGGGTGTAGGACAGCTTTTGAAAAGTAAAAATGGCACTGGAATGTAGTGGCCTCCCTCTCTTTTCCCTGTCACTTTTAGAAACAATAATTAACCCCTTGATGACAATTGCCGGTCCGGGCACGTCACGGAAAATCATGTCGTTAACGACAAATGACGTGCCAGGACCGTCATTTGTTAAAACGGGTAAAAAAAATCGATCCGTGATCGATTTTTTTTTACCCAAACGGCGTTGCTGTAATGCCTCGACCTCGAGGCATTCAGCAACGCCATGATCGGAATCAGGGGGCGTCAACATCCGCCATACAATGTATGGCGGCGGACGCCCGTTTTAAAAGCATTTTTGTGAGCAAGTCCTAAAATTAGCACATTAGCTTAAAACAATTCTCGCATGGAAAGAGTTAAAATACTGGCATATTAAATGCCCATGGGGTGTCTACTTTTAAAAAATGTATGATTTGATGGGGTAAATTGAATTGGCCGGATTCAACAATGTCCCAAATAACACGGGGGGGGAAGGATGGCCACACATCTAATTTCCAATTAGAAAAATGCACACGTACCAAATGTGGCCTTTTAGTTCCCCCCAAAAATGACAAACCCATGCATGTGGGGTATCACTGTACTCAGGAGATGTTGCTGAACACATATACCAGGAGCTGTAAATTCATACATAAAGTAGGTGTGTGTGGGAAAAATACACACACAAAAATACTACTGCAAACTTTGAAAAAATGCTGGTGGTAAAATGTGTGCATGCAAAGAGTTAAAATACCAGCATTTAAAATACCCTGGGGTGTCTAGTTTTCAAAAATATATGGCTTTATTGGGCACACTGAAATGGCCTGGCTCAAAGATGTACCAAATAGGGCATGGGCAGTGGATCCCCAAATGCCAAAGTTCCACATTGAAAAATGTGCACGCTCCAAATGAGGCCCTTTTGCCCCCAAACAGCCAGGCAAAATCATTCATGTGGGATATCACTGCGCTCAGGAGATGTTGCTGAACACATATTGGGGTGTTTTGTGATAGTGACATATACGAGAACTTTTTAATTCATACCTGAAGTAAAATGTGTGTGACAAAACAAATGCAAAAAAATAACTACCACAAAGTTTGACAAAGACTGGTGGTAGATATGGTGCATGGAAAGAGTTAAAATACTAGCATTTGAAATACCCTGGGGTGTCTAGTTTTCAAAAATATATGGCTTTATTGGGCACACTGAAATGGCCCGGCTCAAAGATGTACCAAATAGGGCATGGGCAGTGGATCCCCAAATTCCAAAGTTCAACATTGAAAATGTGCATGCCCCAAATGTGGCCCTTTTGCCCCCAAACACCCAGGCAAAATCATTCATGTGAGGTATCGCTGTACTCAGGAGATGTTGCTAAACACATATTGGGGTGTTTTATGATAGTGACATATACCAGAACCTGTTTATTCATACCTAAAGTAAAGTGTGTGAAAAAACAAATGCAAAAAAAATGACTACCATAAAGTTTGACAAAGGCTGATGGTAGAATTAGTGCTTGGAAAGGGTTAAAATACTAGCACTTGGAATACCCTTGGCTGTATAGTTTTCAAAAATATATGACTTGATGGGGTAAATTGCATTGGCCGGCTTCAAAGATACCCGAAATGGCACATGGGGGGAAGAATTACCAGATTTGGAAAAAAAGGCTTTGAAATAGCAAAACGCTACCTGTACTTTTTGCCCCATAATGTGTAGAAAAAAGCAAAAAAACATAAAAACATTGGGTATTTCTAAACTCAGGACAAATAGTAGAATCTAGTTAGCAGGTTTTTTCATTACCTTTTATAGATGAGTAAAAGATTTTTCAACTAAAAGTTAGAAACAGTCATTTTTTTCTAAATTTTTCACCATATTTTATACTTTTTTTAATAGTAAATAATATGATACAATCAATACAATGTAATCTAAAGAAAGCCCTTCTTGTCCTGAAAAAAACAATATCTAATAGACTTGGGCACCAGGGGGCTCTTCGTGTTCGTCTTCGTGCTCGTCTTCGGGGAAAAAAAAATCTTCGTATTCCGCGAATATTCGCCCGTTCCTGTCTTCTCTTCGGGCGAATATTCGCGGACATTCTTCGTGCTCGTTTAATCTTCGTTTTCCTCCTGGTTGCCTAGCAGGGGTTAATACGGGGTTAATAACACATCACAGCAGCAGCAGCTGCCGTGAAGGTACGTGTGTGCAGCTCTATTGGTCGTTTCGGCAGGGGGCTGGTCTGGCATCAACGAGTGAATTGCAGAACTGCAGAATGCACTTCATTCGTTGATGGCAGGCGAGCCCCCTGCCGAAACGACCAATAGAGTTGCACACACATACCGAGGTGTACTGTCCATAGATGTTTAATAAAAGAATAGGGAATATTTTACATTTTTAAATTGATTTTGGACCACTTTACATGCCTAACATTTGCTACCTATTTACAATGGCATACTTTGCAACAACCCAACTTACTTATTGGACAGGACTGGAAAATAGCAGGACTGTCCACCAAAATCTTGGGTGTGTTGGCAGGTATGCTGATGGAAAAATGTTGGACAAGAACTAAAAAATAGCTTAGGGTTAATGTACGGTTATGTTTAAGATTAGTAGCAGTGCACTGGTTTGGTTAAAGATGGATTATGTCTAAATAATAATAATTAAATTTTAATGTTTTTTTTTAAAAAAAAATAGGGGTTTATTTAAATGTATTTTAAAGTTAGATTTATTATTTAGTACTTGATTATATTTATTAAATGTTTATAGTAGCGTTACCTACCGAGCTATAACTACCTATGTGTATTTGCATTTTGCATACCTAGTTTAGCTAAATTAGATGGGACAGGACTGGAAAAAAGCAGGACTGTCCCTGAAAAAGTTGGGTCTGTTGGCAGGTATGTGGATGGAAAAATGTTATAGGGTGAAGTGTGAGTTATAGTGTTAATGTAATGCTATTAGTGAGTGAAGGCCAGGGCAAATAACAAGGAAAAGGTCCTTGTGTTTTGTGCATTGTAAGTGTGTGTGTATGTGTGTTATGTGTGATGTCACTGTGTGTTATATGTGTTATATGTGTTATTGTGTGTGTTATGTTTGGTTGGTTGTGTATCAGAAGGAAAATAATGAAATGGAAAAGGAAATGGGAAAGGCAAATGAGTGGGCAATTGGCGACCCGCTCACCTGTTTCACCCCAGGGCAAAGCACCCAAACACTGTCAGTCTTAGACGTTTGGCAGCAGACTTCCAGAGCTCAGACACAAGGCCCTAGCGTAAGCTGGCCACTCCGGCGGAGGTAGCAGGCGTTGCCACACCGCAAACAGAGGCAGCCAGGGGGGAGAAACTACCCTTTCCATTAGGGACATCTGAGGCATGATTTCAGCCAGGAAGCGAACTGGCAAAAGATACTGGCACCACCACCAGCAGCAGCGTTGGAAACGGAAAAAGGTGAATGAGTGGGCAATTGACGACCCACTCACCTGTTTCACCCCAGGGCAAAGCATCCAAAGACTGTCAGTCCTAGGCGTTTGGGAGCGGACTTACAGAGCTCAGACACTAGGCCCTAGCGTAAATTGGCTACACCAGCGGAGGTAGCAGGCATTGCCACACCGCAGCAAGTGCAACCAGGGGGAGAAACTACCTTAAACATTAGAGAGAAAAAATTTAACTTTCCAAGCTAAGAGCTGGGTAACCCAATTTGGGCAGATTGAATTTAAGAAAGGCAATCTGCTCCATCAGATGAGGTGCCATGCGTGAGCGCTGTGGACTCAGTATGTTTCCAGTCATAGAAAACACGCGCTCACTTTGAACAGTGGTTGGCGGACATGATAGAAGCTGCTGCGCAACCCATGAGAGTGCAGGCCACACACTCTTCTTTTCATCCCAGTAGCTAAGAGGATCAACATTAGGAGCAGAAGGAACTTCACAGAGGTAAAGTTTGACCATTTCAGCAGCACTACTCTCCTTTCTGCTGCTAGCTCTGTCAGATGGTCCAACTATACTGCCAAGTGCCTCTTCCCAAAACGCAGCTGCTCCACTCAGCTGTGTTGTGCTGCTTGTGGCACTGCTGCTGATGCTGCTGCTAGGGGTAGCAGACCACATCATCTCTTCCTCCTCCTGCACCTCACCCTCCTCGGACAGCATTCCCATTTTACGCTGCCAGTCACGCACCTTGTTGACCAATTGCTCCCGGTAGCTACTGAGAACATTGAATTTCAAAGCTAGCTTTCCCTTAATTCTTGGATCACAAAGGCACGCTAGCATCATTTCGGGACTCTCTTCCATTCGCTTGCGAAGGTGTACTTTTAGCAGATCCTTCAGCTTCCTGACTATGGCTGCTACGTCAGGATGTAGAGTGCCACCTTGAACAGCCTCACGGTTTCCAAGGAACACATCCATCTTGCTGCCTAGATGGGAGAACACTGGGATTACCTGGGCCAGACTGGCAGTGTTTGAGCTTAAATTTTCTGTGGCATCCCTGAATGGTTTAAGGACTGCCACTAGCTGGGCGATCACTGTCCAATCCTCCCTATTCAATGGAGAGGTAATCCCAATATTGTGCTCTGAGGCAAGATTATGGATTGCCCTCTGCTGCTCCAAAATCCTCTCTAGCATGTCTAACGTGGAGTTCCACCGTGTACTGACATCCTGACGTAGGCAGTGTACGGGAAGACCTGACCTCTCTTGCTCTTCCCTCAAAAGTTGGCTAGCCTTAACACTATGGTGAAAGTGCCCAGCGATCTTTCTGCAGCGGGACAGAACTACTGCTGCCACATTAGTTCCTTCTGACATTGCTGCCTTCACTACAAGATGGATGATGTGGGCTGCACAGCGCACACCAACAATATGACCATCTCGCAGCGCTTTCACCATATTGGCACCTCCGTCAGTTACCACAAAACCAACTTCAACATTGGTGCCCGCCTCTGCTCCCACCCAAAGGCTAAACATTTTCCTAATCGCATGCAGAATATTTTGGGAAGTGTGCTTTTCATCCATCACTTCTGCATGGAGAAGGAATGATCGGTAGCCTGCTGCAGCAACTTCCTTAGACACACCGGGCTGCCACCAGTGTGCTGTCAAAGAAAGAAAGGCATGCTGGGCGCTAGGTGCACTCCACAAATCTGTAGTGAAATGAACACACTGACCAGCAGCCTTGGAAAGCTCCTCTTTCACTGCTGCAACACAGGACCGATACAGCGAGGGGACAATGTTCCTGCTGAAAGTGGAACGTGACGGAACTGTGTATTGTGGAGCCACAGCCGCCATCAATTGTTTGAAAGGCTCCCCTTCAATCATGGAGAAGGATGCCCCTCCAACAGCAATGAACTGACCAATAAGTCGCGTTACTTTATTGGCCTGCTGTTTGGGCATCGTTCTCTTGGAGTGGAATGCCCCAAATTCTTCCAGGGTGGGCTGGGCATGCAGTGCTCCAACCTGCCTTGGTCTCTGGCTGCCAGCACTAGTTGCTGCTGCTGCTGCTGCTGCTATTGGCTCAGAAGAAGAAGCTGTTGGGGTTTTTCCACGGCCACCAGCTATGCTGCCTGCACTAAGTTTTACCTCTGCATCTTTCCCCAATAGCACAGCGTTGTGTTGAGTGCTGAGGTGATGCTTCATGCTAGCACTGGTAAAATGGCCAGACACTTTCCCTCTGCTTATTAGCTTCCCACAATGTTTGCACTTTCCATAGCGCCCTTCTTCAACATTTTCAAAGTGCTCCCAAATTGGGGCGCGCATAGCCTTGGAGTGTGCCTTGGGTGCTGCTCTTACTGCTCGGGGTGGATGAACAGAGGCAGAACTAGTGGTGGTGGGACTGGTGGTAACAGTACTGGCCATAGTGGGACTGCTAATTGCTTTAGATTTGCTAGGTTTTGCTGCTGCTGCTGGTGGTGGTGATGGTGATGATCGTAGCGGAGAAGGTGGAGGCTCAGGGGAAAATTGTGCACTAGTCATTTGGACACTGCTCCCTGAGGAATCTGATTCCTGACCACTCATCTCCTCTACTTCCTCTGGCTCATAGTCTAGCTCTTCATTAGCCAGATCGAATGGAATTCCTGCTAGGCTGGAGCTAAGACTGATATCGTCGTGAGACTCGTGACTAGTAGTAGTGCGAGCAGGAAGAATAGACTCTGCACTTGGCCTCTCAGTCTCAGGCTCCTCTGCTACCTCGCTAGGTGGAGTTCCACTATGTGTAGCCCTCTCTCTAACTGTCTTTACAAAAATTTTGTAAGGACTTGGTGGCTTGCTAGAGGTACTAGGAGGACATGGCGTGGCGGTACCAGTGGGAACAGTAGGCGCAGCACTAGTGGTGGTAGAGGCGGGGGTGGTGGTGGTGGTGGTTTTCCCTACAAAGGAATGAGATCGCTTTGGTTTGGGACCCCTCTGAGTCTTGCTGCTAATTTGGCTCTGCTTGGTACCTTGCATGCTGCTGGTGGATGGGGAAGATGCTGCTTGGGGCAAAAGGCACTTCTTTTTAGTCACTGGGCTGGTACTACTTGTGCTACCCTTTAACTTTGAACGTGCTTCTGGTGCTTTAGGCTTTCCGTAAAAAACCATAGAGCTTGTGGGCCTAGCCGCACTACTACTGCCTGCTTTTGGTGCCTTTCCTTTACTTGATGATCCTTCAAGCAATGCTTCCCCAAATGATAAGCGAGAGCTTGGCCTACTTGGCCGACTAGACTGACGCAAAGGCTGCATCTTAGAGCTGGTGGTGGTGCTGGTGGTGGTGCTGGTGGTGGTGGTGGTGGTGGTAGATGGAGCTTGTCCCTCCTTAGTCCCAAAAGGAGGATCCATTTCAAATTTTGTGTTGTGTGTGTAGTGTAGTGTAGTGTAGTGTAGTGTAGTGTTTAAAAAACTATAAAAAAAAAAATAAAAAAATAAAAATAAAAAAAAGGAAAAACGAATTAAAGACAAAAAAATTAGAGGAAGTTCTCTTCAGTGCTACTGCTTAAAAAGTAAAACTATGCACTACTGCACTGTGCTGTGTGCAATCTGCCAAAATCCTAAAGTTATTGAAATTATTAACTCAAGATTAACTATTTAATAACTAGCAGTATTTTATTTTTAATTTGAATTTACACGGGCCTAAGAGCTTAGCCTACCACTATGCTAGCCTAAAGCTATATTTCCTTACTATAAGTCTACCTCTAGGCAGACGCTCTCAAACCCACTAAGCTAAAGTGAGGTTAAATCAGATTCAGTATATGATTTATTAATTAATATTAAGTTATATAATATTAATAGATTAGAACTAATTTACTTATATATTATGTATTATAGATAGAAGAATATAGATTATGAATTAGAATTTAGAATTAGAATTACTTATATTATAGATTATGAATTAGAATATTATTATTTATAATATATTATAGATTAAGATTAAAGAAGATTAGAATTATTTTAGTACTACAGCTAGTAGCTTGAAGCTTTGCTTAGTACAGCTCGTCACAGTCAATTTTTCTTGAAAAGAATTAGAAATAAAATAAAATGTCACAGCAAAACAGTTATCTTCACTGCTTGCTGCACTCACTAGCCCAACAAGTTCACTTCACTGATGGACTGAGGTGAGCAAAACACTAAGGGTACTTTTAATAAAATTGAAATAAAATGTAAAATAAATGAGAAAATCTTTGCAAAACAGTTAACGTCACTGCTTGCTGATCAAAAAAAAACACAGCACTTATGCGGCTGCACTCACTAGCCCAACAAGTTCACTTCACTGATGGACTGAGGTGAGCAAAACAAATGAAATAAAATGAAAGATTAATTAAGAAAAATTGACTTGGTCTCTTACTGTTGCTAAAACAAAGCACAAACTATAGAGCTGCAGCACCAGTACTAATAAGATTAGCTGAACTATACGCTAGTAGTAATTAATTAATATTATTACTTTTATTTATAGCTAATTTAATTAACTATTAAGATAAGAAAGAATTAGAGAATTATTGATATTACTGATTTTAGATTAGACACTAGTAGATGTTCTGAATGTCTACAGTACACTCTACACTAGTATACTATTACTAACTATAACTGACAAATATATATATAATTTTATAATGAATTCAATTATTAATTATATTAATTAATATTACTGATTTTAAATTAGACACTAGTAGATGAATGTCTACAGTACACTCTACACTAGTATACTATAGTATATATATATATGACTGACAAATATATATATATATATAATATTATAATGAACTATTAAATTATAGATTCTATTAAATTGTAATTTATAAATTCTATTTAATTTATTTAAGCAGGACAGGCAATAGGCACTAGTGCCAGCCCAGGGCAAGGGCACCCCAGTGCCACTGAGGCACTGGGTGCACTGTCAACTCAACAGCACTTACACTAAAGTTGATGACAAATTAATTTTAAAAAAATTAAATTAATCAAATTATTATTATTAAATATATTAATTAAGTAGCACTGAAGTGAGGATGAAGTACACAGTGAGAAATGGCAGGCTAAGGCTTACCAGTCTCACACAGAACAGAACAATCTCTCTCTGTAACGCTCGGATGCAGCACAGCAGTGTTGCCAAAGCAGTCACAGCGAAAAATGAATGGATCTCTCAGGCAAGCTCTGGTCTTATAAAGGCGCCTTCAGAATTCAAAAAACAGCAGCACAGGCATTGGACGAGACCCTTAGCGTTACGTCACAAGAGTGAGCTGATTGGACAGACGAGGATCAGCTCACTCCTGTTTGAAATTTTGGCGGTTGCGCGGCAAAAACGAAGACGATCACGAAGAATCTTCGAATCTTCGTGATTGTGAGTCTTCGTCTTCGCCTACGGTTTGCCGGCACTGTATTCTGTTCTACGTTCCTTCGGAACGAACAAAAAAACGGCCTCTTCGTGCTCGTTTTCATGTTCGCCCGAAGACGAATGCACAAGTCTAATATCTAATGTGTGTGGGTTCAGTAAACGGGAAAGAAGAAAATTACAACTAAAAGAAATGTTAAAACGGCCATTGTCACGAAGGGTACAAAAAGTAAAATCAGCCTTTGTCACGAAGGGTTTAAATGCAATAGTTAATTATAACTCTATGGTGCTTGTGTACTGTAGTAGTTTGCATTGCATGTTATATTTTCATGCAATATATTTTTTTTCTCTTGTTTGGTCAATAAAACCAACACATTTTGCTTTGCTTGTGTACGCAAACTCAAAAAGACCACAGGTCCCTTTAGTGCTATAAAAAAAAACATTAAAAAGGTTTTGTAGGTCACAAGCAGAAACTGGCCGGAGGGTGAAAACAATGACTCAGAAAGTGAGTGAAGTAGGTGGGGCAGGTTCTATGTGGGAAATGGTGACGCTACCCCCTTAATCATGGCACTGTGGTCACTTGCTCAGTCTGCATTAGGAGAACTCAATGCAGAAATTAATCCCCCAACCCTTGCTAGTTACACTGGGGCCCTTTGTGTTCACTTTATCTATGAGAAACTAGACATCTTAATTGCTTACAAATAAAAAATGTAATTCTACCTTTCCTTTATATTGGGCTTTCCTTTTTCCCACAAATATATTTGATTCATAAAAAAAACACATTTTGTTATGTTTAAGGTTTAAACTATTATACAGTTAATTTCCATTAAAGAAATAGACTCACCCAGTTTTGCAATTTGTAGTTTTTCCAAGTAGCAATAACAGTGTAATTATCATTTGACATATCCTGAGAGTAAGTTCCATAGCAACCATTTTTTGAAAAATGGCACCAAGCACAATTTTCATAATTATTTTTATGTTAATTTGTTAGACTCGGAATGGTAATAAAGACACATAAAACTTTCCCATTATTTTAGGGTTGACTGCACACACCCATTAACTCATTACATGTTTAATTAATGTTTTCCCACACATACACATGTAATCTGATATGTTGGCAATCAAGAAATTATATTAACCTTTGTCACACATACCTGTTGATTCAGTTTCTTAGCAATCAGGTTTCAAGCAAAAATACATATAATTAGAGAAAATGCAAAACTCCACAATCAACAGTTTTACAGCTGTCTAAATGTATTCTATTAATATTATTAATGATAAGGATTTAAGAACCAAACAGGGATCGAGTGGCAGAGGTAATTAAGTTTTACATACAACTTTGTTTTTATTCTTAATGAATAAAATAATAATTGTTTTATTTTCATTTAAGGCTAAACATAAAATAAAAACTGGGATATCTCCCTTTTGGGAATACTTCATTTGTATTTTTGAAGAATATGCTCTATAAACTAACATTAGCTCTAACTGAGGTCAATACATAATATTAATACTAAGATTATTATCATATTTTATATAACTAGCAGCGAAAGATTTACAGAGGTGTGTGAGTAATGCAAACAATGATATAATCAAATGAAAACAGATAAGGCGTGGATAGCCCTAGACATTACACCTTGCAATCTAGGTATGGGTATTATACATAAAGTGTGATAGCCAATGTAATTATGGGAGCGGGTTGAACGGACAGTTGCATGGTTTGCATCAGAAAGCAGAGGGTTCACAATGAAGGACTGCAGTGTATCTTTACAGCTGCCAATTAGTGTGTGGTCGGAGGGGTCACTGTTAAGAAAGCTAATTTCTTATCTACTTGTCAGATCCAGAGCCGGACTTAAGTGTTCTGGCGCCCTGTGCGGACTACTCCTGTGGCGCCCCCCAATCCCCAAAAAAGGAAAGGAAAAAAATATTGTCACAAAACTCCCCTTTCTCACTATCTACCACCCCTGCCCCATCTCACTGCCTCCCCCCCTGCCCCATCTCACTGCCCCCCTGCCCCTTCTCACTGCCTCCCCCTCTGCCTCATCTCACTGCCCCCCCTCTTCCCCATCTCACTGCCTCCCCCCTGCCCCATCTCACTGCCTCCCCCCTGCTCCATCTCACTGCCTCCCCCCTGCCCCTTCTCACTACCTCCCCCCCTGCCCCTTCTCACTGCCTCCCCCCCTGCCCCTTCTCATGCCTCCTCCCCTGCCCCTTCTCACTGCCTCCCCCCGCCCATTCTCACTGCCTCCCCCCCGCCCATTCTCACTGCCTCCCCCCCGCCCATTCTCACTGCCTCCCCCTGCCCCTTCTCACTGCCTCCCCCCTCTGCCCCTTCTCACTGCCTCCCCCTCTGCCCCTTCTCACTGCCTTCCCCCTCTACCCCTTCTCTCTGCCTTCCCCCCTCTGCCCCTTCTCACTGTCCCCCCCCTTCTCACTGCCTTCCCCTCACCCCCTCTCCCTACTTCTCATTATCCTTACTTACCTTGTTGAGTCCTGCGGTGGGAGCGGGAGGCGTCCGTCTTCTCGCTCTGCCGCTCTGGATGTTAAATAAAGTTAAAACAACAAAAAAAAACCGATGCTTTAATTTAAGTCCCCTATACTGATGGTAATGTTGTTAATAGTATTGCAAATACAGGTCAATAAAAGGCAAACCTGTCTTTAACTTGCCAGTAAGTTTTAACTAAACTTAACTAAACACCGTTCATTGGTAGTAAAAAGTTTATTTAAATTTACATAAGATATGAATTGGAACACTGCCTCTTAGAATAATAATAAAAAAAATTAGAATTTAAGGCTCAAGTATGCTAGTACCATAGACATGGATAATTAGGGTATGTCAGACATGTTATTTTGTAGCTGTTTTGTAATCTCCAAAGAGTTGTTTGCTTATATATAACAGATACATGAAGGTGGCCTGAGTGCCCTATCCCTTTTTGTAAAGTATCCCTCCTTAGAACGTACAATCTCTCTTTAGGGTTTATTTACTAAAGAGGCAGGAGAGTTTGAAGGAAAGTTGCAGTTTGTCCCTGATTTTAGCACAAGACAGGAGGCTTTATATTATGCATTATCTTTCTTTACTCCTCCCGGCGCCTAATGAAGTTAAAGGAGCCGCCCCGCACACACCGCGCCGCCCAATGGTCGTGCCTCAGCACTTCATCCCACGTCTTAAAAGGGGTGGGACGAAGAGCTGAGGTACGGCCCCTTTAACTTCATGAATGCTGGCCTCCACCCGCTGCCCTCACCAGACGCCAGAAGCAGTGGCGTCTCCAGCTTTCATATTTAGGGAGGGCACATGGGGGGGCCAGGGACCAAAGTAGGGGGGGCCAATTATAAAACGGTACATATACATTATATAGATATATATGCGTTAGACGTGGATTTTTAACTAAATAATATGTACTTATCTCTTTGAAGTAAAGACCATGATTGAAATATGATTTCAAAATAACAGCTGAACCGGCAGTTATTTTTCATTCCTTAATATTAGCCCCTGCTGCCAATATATATATAAATATTAACCGCTGCTGCAGATATATATTAATATTAGCCCCTGCTGCAGATATATACTTATATTATACCCTGCTGCCGCTATACATAAAAAGCCACACCCCAAAGCCAGCCCTGGTGTCCACATTGCCCACATAGAACCTGACCAGCACCCAAATTACACATACATAGGACGTGCCATCTTTGTCGCCAAACAGCCCAGCATGAGTCAACATTGAGCGTATGCCATCTTTCTCCCATAAACATGCTACCTTGCCATCTTTGTCCCCAATGCTTAAACACACTGCTTATACCATCTTTGCTTTTTTGACAAATCAATAATACACCTATGATTCACAAACACTTTTACAGTTACTCACTAATTCACTTTCAGTCACACAATCATTTATTCTTTCACACAAATTATTTACACATATTCGTTAATGCATCCACACATGAATCCATTCATTCTCTCTCTCATTCTGACTCTTTATTTCAATATTCTTGCCACCCTCCTTTCTCCCTATCTACCCCCTCCCCCTCCCTATCTACCCCCTTTCCCTCCCTATGTACCCTATCTACCCCCTTTCCCTCCCGATCTACCCTATCTACCCCCTCTAACTCCCTATCTACCCCCTCTCCCTCCCTCTCTACCCTATCGACCCCCTCTCCCTCCCTATCTACCCTATCTATCCCCTCTCCCTCCCTATCTACCCTTTCTCACTCCCTATCTACTCTATCCACCTCTTCTCACTCCCCTCCTCACTTTCTGCCCTCTCCCCCCTTTGAAGTTCACTTACCTTGTAGAAGTCCAGCCGTGGGATCGCGAGGCCTCTGTCTCCCTGTTCTGCCGCGGTGCGCGCGGCTTCACTGCTGAGCGCCAGAATATGACCTAGCTTGAAATGCCGGCACCGGTGAAGAGTGAGAGGCGCCGAACGGTTGCTGAAAACTTAGCCCTCAGCGACTGCTCGGCGCCTCTCTCTCCTTTGCGTCTATTACAAAAAAAAAAAAGAAGACGCGTTTCGATTGGGGGGGCACAGCATGATGTAGGGGGGCCATGGCCCCCTCTGGCCCCCCCTGCCGACTCCACTGGCCAGAAGCAGTGGTAAGTCGGGGGGTAGAATGTTATATAGGGGGCTTAAGGCTTTTCTGGAGGCAGAGTACTCCATGATATGCCTTTTAACCCCCTTTATGCCACTCTGCCTCTAGAAATGCCTTTTAACCCCCTGTATGCCAACTCTAAAGCAGTTGTCAGCTAAACTTACTATGCTTTCATGTCTCGTTTCATGTAAACGTGTCTCAGATATACGTGCTCTTGATTATTGCAATAAATCATTTGACCCACTTGGTGTTAAGTTTTTCATTTCTCGACATACCAAAACGTTCATAAGATCTATATTTTATCCAAGTTTTCCTACCCAACCTAATTTGTGTGTTCAATGCTTGCAACATTATCTACACAAGACATCAGCGCTGCGTCAACCCGCTCACTCCCAGCTTTTAATTTCTTATTGTAAACCGCATGCTCCTGTCTCCTCTGCCACGCTTGTGTCGCATTTTAAAGCTCACTTCGTCAAAGGGGTTATGGCCTCTAAGGTATTCTCCTCAGGAGTGTGACTTGAGGATATTCTTAGAGCTGCAGACTGGTCTAGAGAATCTACGTTTAAGGAATTCTACATCTTTGATTAATAGGTATGCGTTAAACTTGCATAATATGAAGCCTCCTGTCTTGTGCAAACATTATCCCTCCCTACGAAATTTACTAACCCTCCTTTGTTCTGTTTCTCTATTTTCTCAGGCTAAAAGAGCTTTGTTACATCCTCCTGGGGGACAAAGCTGAAGAATACCACTTTTTCCGGATGGTGACCTCTTCAACTTTTCCTACAGTTTATGTGTCCCATTCAGTTCCGCAGTATTTGACGTTCATAGACCAACAGAAGAAAGAGGATTATTGATGTTTTGGGGGGCTTTATATATTATCTGTTGTAATATCATTGTTTAATTGAAGATTCTATAACTGACAAAACTTCTTAACTATTGTATTACTGTATGTTTTTTTCTTTGCTGCTATGGGGAGTAGTAAAGGAAGATAATGCATAATATTTGCCTCCTGTCTTTACTAAAATCATTATTTTGCATCACAGAGTTAGCAAAATCATCCAATTTCACTTTACATTATGAAGGACAAATACCAGTAAGTTTCTGCTCCAAGTAGCTTATACGGTATTATAAATCATTCTTAAATAAGTGGGATTTCTTGACTGTCATTCCTTTGATTAAATTATTCATTATGCAGGGCCAGCTATATCCATGTCTCTAACCACACCTCTAAAATAAAAGTTTCCATCTATGGTAATTTAAAATGTTGGGAGTTATGCCCATTCATCAAACAGGCTACTATATTTTGTCTGGTGTGAAGCCATATGAAGTTTGTTTCTGCCATTCTTCCCTATTCTGGCTGCCATTTTACCTAGTGCCCCACGGTCTTTAGCCAAGTTTCCCATATGGTGAAGGATAGTTCCATTGAAACAACGTATGATAACTCTTACCCTTGGAGTTTAGTTCAATGCTCTTTGCATTAGCCATTTCAAATATATTTTAGTTCTGGCTAGAAAATAGCATCTTTATATTGCCTTGTGTTTCTTGTGATTTTGTAATTAACTATAATAGAAAATATTGGTTTAATACATACTAAAACTTGCAGTAGACAATATGTATTCCACTTTAGAAAATTGTTCTGTTGAATCAATTAGTGTTTTCAAATAATAAATATTTTGTAAAATTTAGTTTTAATACTGAAACTGAAGATTGCATGAAGTTGCCTGCTGCCAAAAGAGCTTTTTGTTTATTAGGAAACAGCCTGGCAATAAAACACACTCAGGAAGTTTTTATTGTCATCAGAATATCCTAAAGAGAGTATGACTGACAATAGGTTTTAAAACACATTATGAAGATGTGAGGACTAAATGGTAAGAAACAAATACAAAGGGTTAGGCTTTAACATAACTTAAGTTTATGTCTACGGACGTTTGTATTAGATTTTAAGCGGTACTTACATAGAGTTATGTTTTTATCATTTACATCATTTACAATGTTTATACAGGGAGTTCTTGCCTTATGGCTCTATATTGGTTTGACACACTGGTAACACAATTAATCAAAACAGGATGGTTTTCAAAGGAACTTTTTGGCAGTGAGACAAAATCATGCAGATTATTTGACTCTGAGCTCCACCATACTGGTTCAGTAACATACTGAAACATAAATTACTGGAACATAGTAATATACCAGCTATTGAAGAAAACAACCTGTACCAAAGATTCTAACAGGTTCATGGGTGGTTCTGACAGCACATATAAATAGTGGGACTTTAATTTCAACCCCCTCAAATCATGAAGTGCTGATTTTCTGGTTCAACTGTAGACATTTCCGAGGTTGAAACAACTTTGCGCTCTCATGATTTGGGGCCATCATATAATGATGAAATACAACACATATGTGGTATTGTGTTATTCAAAAGACATTTGATATATTTCAAATTTTTATTATTTCACATTTGAGTGAAATATCATGTACATTTTGAGTAATAAACCAACTTACCTTAACATCTATCAATTCCCAATATATTATGCTGTCCCATTTATGCTATTTTAAAAAAAGATGGTATGCCCTACTTGTGGTGGTTCTCGCTCCGAATAACTTTTCAATTTTTTATATTAACTGCAGAAATAATTTATATTTTTTAATGGTAACAGTCCAAAAATTTGTAGCATTATTAATCTAGAAACATAGAAAACATTTCAGGATGCTAGTGGAAAAAATAATAGATTTTTTTTTTTTGCTTAGAATGTAAGTATTTTGTTTTACAATGTATTCAGTTTCCTAATTATATGTGCTAATATAATTCATGAACTTTCAGAATATGGATATGTAAAGAATAAGAGTACTGGCATCTGTATGAGTGCTGATTTACAATTTAAATTTCTAAGACATATTATAAAAAGATGTGTGAATTGGTAGGTTCATTATGACAACATTTTTTGTGACTAGATAATAAATTAGCAATTTCATGGTTTCACCAAGTGTAAATTTGATTGACAGTCTTTGCTGGATGATATCACACATTAAATAGAATACCAAGTGCTACCAGCATGCAATTGTGAGCAGTGACAAGCTTTCTGTTAATATCAGGCTATTTGCTGCCTTGTCTCTATCACATGCCATATAGTAAAAGACTGAAAAGTGTAAGATTAAATGGTTTCAAGCTTCACATGGGCAAATGTGGTCCCAAGGAAAGAAACCCGGTATACTCACACAGAATATAGGTAAAATACAGATGTCATTCAAGTAAACAGTATTAGATTCCTAGCAATTTGTTAAACCTTAGAGATGACCTTACCAATTTGTTAGTGTATCACCAAACTCTGTAGCCTTTAAGTATGAAGGTAACCAAATATAAGATCAGCCTGTTGTCAGTGCCAAAATCAGAAGGTGTTACACAAAAAGTACTAGAAAGCAGAGTGCTTACTGAAGTAGGGGGCTTTCTTTTAAGCAATTAAAAATAGTATTTCTAGTAATAGTAATATTTCTATTTGTTTTTGATAGCTGAATTACATAGCTTTTGGGATATATGGTCCTTTCCTTCCCTCCCTGGCCAGTGCTGGGTCTTGTCTTAGATTCAAGATAGCTTTATGCCTTTTTCGGAAGTACTACACCACACCAGAATAATGTGTACGGATCAGCGGAAAAAGAGAAGCGTTTCTGTAGCCCACTGCAAATCTGTCTGCATTATTCTGGCCTTTTGGGGTACTTCCGCAAAAAAAGAAAGAACCCCAGCATGCTACAATGGGACAGGCTCCCCCAATTCTTCCAATCAGGGGAGAGGGTGTGCTCAGAACCTCCACCCTTTGCAGAAGCTCTCTAGGAGTCCTGGATAATGCAACAGATATGGAGAAGTGGACCAAAAAGAAGACACAAAAAGTGAAGATCAAGAGAGGCAAAGCAAAAAAGCAGAGCTGCGCAAAAGGAGACAGGTAAGGGAAGCGGTAGAAGGAAAAG
Source organism: Sceloporus occidentalis (assembly GCA_023333645.1). NCBI lineage: Eukaryota > Metazoa > Chordata > Lepidosauria > Squamata > Phrynosomatidae > Sceloporus > Sceloporus occidentalis. The sequence continues at coordinate 7,295,518 of JALMGF010000024.1, read as the reverse complement.
GTAAGGAGACATAGAAGGAGAGTGTGAGAGAGAGTTTGAGAGAGTAAACGAGGATGAGTGACAATCATTTCCAAATAAAAAATGTCCTTGTCCAAACTGAAAGTGCAGGAAACACAATTCATTGTCTGAAAATGAATAGACCAATAATTAAACAAAGAAATTAGTCATTTCTGGTCCATTCACACAATTCTATTATCCACACACATAATGAATCCATCAACTTAATTCACAAGATAGGAATTCTTCCCACTTTTTTTTTTCTTTTCAAAATTGGCATACACTTAAAAGGGGTTTTTCATTTGCCTTCAGTTAGATGCATTTATGGATATCTTCAAAAACTTAAAACTTGGACATATTTTTTTTAACTTTGTAAATGTAAAATGGGTATAGCTGAATCACTGCAAAGACATGTTGTCCTACATCAGGAGAGAAGTACATACTTTCTGTCACACCTTCAATAGAACAGCTCATGTTTATTAGGAAGCTACTTGCAACCGGACTTAGCTGTGAATTAGTCTGCAGATAATGCAACACTGTAAGGCATTATGCTCGTATGTGCCAATCTGTGCTTTGTCTGTAAGACATTGTATCTTTCATCAATATTTTCCATTTCTCAACATATGGAATGTATTAGATCTTAGTTCTGTTCCAGACCTCAGTATCATAATTAAAAATATAATAGCAGTACTGAATTTCTGTTTTCAGGAAACATTTTTTTAATTGTTTATTGTATCACAGAATAACTCAGCGCTTTGGTTTAAATATTTCTGGCATAAAATGTGTAATATCCATTATCACATATTTACACCTGTTCAATGTGATAACAAGGAGGCAATGATTACAACATACGAGAGTTTTGCAATAGTTCCTTTCATCAGCAGAAACAATCAGCATTGTAGTAAACCTAATTGTTAAATGACAAACTTTGACTGGATTACAGAATCCATATTATCAATTCATTTTATAGTTATAAATTGATGATTACGCTTACAGCAAAGTCATATTAGGAGACCCAAAGTTTGATTTAATTTTTTCTACCCTTCAACAATGGTTGTTTTAACATTTCTGCGGTGCTCATAACAAAAGTTAAAGATAAATAAATATATATATATATATATATATATATATATATATATATTTATTTTCAGGACAAGAAAGGCTTTCTTTAAATATCATTATTTTTGATCATATCATCTAATGTACCCTTCAAATATAAAATATGGTGAACGATTGAAAAAAGCACTCATACTTTTATTGGAACAATCTTTAACAAAAGCTAATGAAAAAATCTATTTAGATTCTATTTTTCTATGTTTTTTGGCTTTTTTGCTATAAGTACAAGTAGCATATTGCTATTTCAAAACCATATATTTTTGAAAACTAGACACTCCAGAATATTTAAAATGCTGGTATTTTAACCCTTTGCATGCCAGGATTTTTGGGAAGATGCAGCACTAATTGAGGACTTGCTCACAAAGTTTTTTTAATTTTTTTGGACATATTTTCTTTGAACAGGAGGATTCCCCATATAATGTCATGGTGACATCATTGGCATACCTGGAAACTTCGGGGCTCCAGCTACCCGGAGCCTTCCCTTGCGGGACGCGGCCAGGACTGCCCACTGGCGTCAGTGGGCGGTCCTGTGATGTCGGTGTGAGGTCCCGCTGATGTCGGGAGCGTTCCCGCTGAGGTCTGGGGCATTCCCGCTGATGTCGGGGGCATTCCCGCTGACGTCGGGGGCAAACACCCCCATTTAAAGGGATAACACCCCCATTTAAAGTGTCAAGACCCCGCACCCGTGACCCGGAGAAGCGGTGCTCCACCCGGCAATCTCCGGGCAAACCCAGAGAGTTCCCAGGTATGATCATTGGGGTCTTTTTTTGGATTACATTTTTATTTATTTTTTTAACTATTTTTACAGTTTTTATCTTTAAATATTAGTGAGTTGGGCTCCATTTACCTGCATTGTCGGCTGCAGTATCTGTAGTCAACGTGTTGATCGCCTTCTAAGTACTTTTTTAACCCCCGAGGGACCACTCCTAGGAGTGATTATACAGGGCCCCAACATTTTTTTTGGCATCCAGCAACACCAAAAAATAGCAAATAAATCAATCACCCTGCTTCCTAAACTTGTTTAACCCCATGATGTGCCGGGCACGTCAATTGTAGTTAAGGGGATGCTTTTCTGTGATGTGCCTGGCACGTCAACTGTCGTCAAGGCGTGACAATAATAAAAGCTGTAATAGTGACATACAAAATTTTGTTGTTTAGGTTGTTACTCTTGTTATATCTTGTTGTGTGCATTGGAAACAAAACAGCAAAATGTGCTTTGAACACATGATCTAGACTACAGTTCCCATCAAACACTTCATACTCCCATAAACACAATGAATTTTTCTGAATTAACCAATTTCCTATTTTCCGATAAGAATAACAAGCTGGATTCGATACCGGAGATACATTTGTCACAAGTAATTGCATAGCAATACTCCCATAGATTACAATGGAAATAATAGACAGTGCTATATTTGTGGCTCCTTTTTAACTTGACTGATAAGATTTGACTGCAGGTGTATGCTCTTGCAACCTAACAGCCACAAAACAAGTCATCTATTCACTAATATAATAGTTCTTTGTGAGCGTGCGTGACTTAACATGTTGTGTGTTTGAGGTGAGGGCATGCAACATAAATGTCAATACAGCTACAATTCCTAAAACATACTGTTTAAATACTAGAGTTGTGCATTTTGGATTCATAAAAAGTTATACTGTTGGTGGAGAACCTAGGGAGGCTCTGCCGGCACAGACTATACCCCATGTGCTAAGCTCCCCGTCTCATATGTCCCTGCTATTCAGAGCTTCTGGGTACGATGCACGCTTGCATTTAAGTTCTAGACCAGAGCTCTGGTCTAGAACTTAAATCTATATGATATTCTGTGGGATCAAAAGAGGTGGCCTACCACTAATAACAGTGGTGCAATACCAGGTGGCATACTAAAATATCAATTTTAATTTCTGTTGTGCCTTGAGATTGTAAATTAATAAATCTTTGCCATTGTACACAAAGAATCCAACTGTAGCCATAGCGGAATTAAGTGTAACATTATAGTAAAAATAAACTGATTAAGCTACCCAGTAACCTCACCCCAGATTATTCAGAACAGAAGTTTATTTTGCATCAAGATCATTTTAACCACATCCACACTAGTATAATTTCAAAATAATTCAACCCACCAGAGTGGTCTCACCTCAATTTCATTGTAACTGATATGCTTCCTAATAACACAACATAGAGCTACTCCTTTGACAACTAAATTGAAAGTTACGTTTGAGTACTGACATAATTATTTTCATCTGCAGTCCCAATAAGTTCTATCATAGAAGGTTTTAGTCCTGAAGCAATGTCAATAAGTCCTTGTACCCACTAAATAGAGGAAAAGGAAGCTTCACAAATATATCTAAAAGACTAAAATGGGTTAAGTAGTAATTTGTAAGCTATCAAAAGCCAAATGACCTAAATAAAAAACATATCAATTATAATAAATATACTGTGTCCCCAAATGCACAGTTTTATGAACCTACGCTGCCTGCCTTTGACTTTGGATCTGTTTTTGACTACGCTACTTGCCTTTGCCCTTTATACTGGAACTGTTTAATTAACTACACTGCCGTTCTCCTTTTGTTGGGACTTTATGCTTATTATTGGTTGCTCATTAAAACCTTGCTTATCAAACCTGCTCTACGCTCCGTTCCTGATTCTGACACCTTCCTTCACACCAGTATCCAAACTACGTAGCATACAAAACCAGGCCGGCAAGGACACACTACCCACCTGCAGTGAAAAAAGAAAAGAATGTTAGTACATAAAATACGGAGGGAGGGTGGGAAGGATGTAAATGTTGTCAGCCGTTGCTCCAAAAGTGGCACTGACCGGGGTCACCTAAGGGCACCCTATATCCCCTAGGGATTCCCACCCCCCACATTTACATACCCCAATCATAGAGCACTCAACCACACTCAGACATGCTCCCTCTCCATTCAGCTACCACAATTCCCAGGGGTCTGATTTGAACATTGTGTTGCCAATAGTGCAGGACATCAAACTTCTAGATTGTAAGATCATTTGAGCAGGGCCCTCCTCAACTTTCGCACTGATTCAGCTCCTTGTTAAGCAACACAGCCATGGAAAATTAGATAATACTCGCCACATTTGGGGTACTTTGATGTAGTGGCAGCCTAAGCAACACATGGCCATATAGTGTGACAGAATTCCCAATGGAAGGGTGATACCTTGGTGTATTTTATTAGTGTCATTAGCCGGGTATGTGCTGAATTCTTGCTTAGTTTTGATCCTCCATGAATGCCATGGTGTATAGAGGAGATTTTGCATATTTGCACAATTATTCTTATTGCTCAATATAGCTGCTGGTATCTCCAAGGAGTATATGTTTAAAAAAATTCCATCTTTCTATCTTAAAAATGTTAAATTAAACACCGAAACTGGAAATATCTCTAGATTTTTTGTAACTAATATATGTGAACAATTATACAAAGCGGGAATTCTATTTTATTTACAACAATACATAAGCACACATGCTACTTAAAATAATTAAGAATATATACATAACACTGTATCTTTACCATTCAAATTTAATTTATATAAAACTCATCCACAAATGTTGCTTTAACAAGCCCTGAATATTGGCACATAATATTGCCCTCATCCTGTTCCTTCAATGGCAGAGATCCAAACATAATTTCCCTTTATTGATCTTTTGCCTGAGAGAAGATCTATTTTTTATTATTCAGAATGTGAAAGACCTAATTAATATTTGATTTCTGCAAATATTTTTTTAAAGCAGAAAGTTATTTTACCACACAGCACTTTTTGAACAATAGATGCTGTTTAGTTATGCATGAATCTGGCTTGTCAGTTCAGAGATTTGCCTGTCTCCAAAGCCTCCCTGTCTGTATAATTTGAGGTGACTCACCGTGGAGAAAAATTCACCCTTCCATTAAAGTGTTTTTTGTAGTAAGAGCTCTCTGGCAAGCAGTGTAGTGTAAACATGAGTGGCTGTGAACATTTATTAAATAGCAGTGATGAATATTTCAATACCCTTGGGAAAGCAATTCACAGCTCAATCATTCAGGCTGTTTTAAATGCAGCACAGGACAATTGCACTACATCTTTCATTAATATTTAATGGGCCATTTTATTCTGTTTACCTTTTCTGTTAATATATAATTTAAAAGCATTTGACAAAAGAAAAAAAGAAAGAGAGAGAGAGAGGAAGCAGAGAACAACGGTTAGTCTAATTTTAACAAAACTATACTAAGAGTTGATTCCTTTATTTCGAAACTCACTACAAAGTTAGTTAAATTGAGAAATACAAAACCACAGGTTCAGAAATTTCATCCATTGTAAAATATTTAATTCTTTTTCAGAATATATGATTTTTATTAAGAATCGTCCAATGACAGAATGATTTAGAATGCAGCTTTATTTTCCTCAAGGTCCATTGCATGATCAGCATACCTGGGAACTCTTCTGGTTTGACCCGGAGATTTCCAGGTGAGCACTGCTTCTCTGGCTCTCCGGGTCAAGACCCGAATCCTCCAGGTGGCGGGAGTGGGGTCTTGACACGCCCCGACCATTTTTCCTTTAAATGGGGGTGTTTCCTGATGCCTTCAGCGGGAACGCCCCGGACGTCAGCGGGAATGCCCCGGACGTCAGCGGGAATGTCCCCGACATCAGCGGGAACTCCCATTAACGTCAGCAGGACCGCCCACTGACATCAGCGGGGTCGCCCACCCAAGTCACGGGACCGCCCGCTAATGTCAGTGTGTAGTCCTGGACGCGTCCCGCAAGGGTAGGCTCCGGGTAGCCGGAGCCCAGAAGTTCTCAGGTATGATAATGAGGTTTGATAACAAGACAAAATATAATGCCACCCCTGGACCTTCTGGAATGGGGACATGACTGCTAGCCTATGCCATGTTAGCCAGCATATAAGCCTAGTGGTTTTTGGGCATTAATGGCACTGACAAGGAAGTTTGTGGTCCTACCCCATTTTCAGTTCATAGCACACTATCTTGTCCCTACCACCCACTTTGGTTTTCCTTTTTTGCTGGTCATGTTCATATGTTTAACCCCTTTAGTCCAGGATCAGGAGACATTCCCGTTTCCCCACAATTTTATTAGTTGTGTTGTAGTTTGAATTAATGGAAACTTTTATTTTTTATGGGGAATAGGGGGTGGTACAATGTGCGAGAGAACATATGTGATTCCACAAGTACTAACCTCTGCATATTAGCAGGGATCAGACTGTTTTCTTGCATTTTGGCCATCTAATCTTTACATTTTAATTATAATTTTTTATTTCATTTCACTTTCTACTTTTCAGACAAGGAGCATTAGCTGCATTCTCTTCCCAGAACCTCGGGTAAGGGTTCTGTTCACGGATGTTTAATGTGTTTATTAATGATATTGATTTAGGCATTGAAAGCCACATCTAAGTGTTTGCAGATTACACAAAATCTGAACTGGATGTTTGCTGCTGCAAGGGCCAGTAAGATATTGTCATGTATAGAAAGGGGTATTGACTCACAGGGGGAAAGTTTAATTTTGTCTCTGTATAAGTCACAGGAACTTGAAAAAGCACTGAAGCAGGCTACCAAATGAATGAGGGGAATGAAACAACTTGAAGACAACAACATAAAGAAAAATAGAAAAATGTTTCTTAACCCATTCAGTACCGGGACGTACCTGGTACTTCCTGGTTAACAGTCACCGGTAGACCGGGACGTACCAGGTACGTCTCCTCCAAAAAACGCCCCCACATCACCACAATCGCGGTGATCGTGGGGGCGCTGCTGCTGCTGTCTGCCCAGGACTCCTGGGCAGACAGCACAGCCTGTCTAAGCCCGCCCCCAAGCCCACGATCACTCCCACGGAGTGATTTTGTAGGCAGAAACAGCGATTGCAGAAAAATCTGCAATCGCTGTTTCAGCTGCCACAGGCAGCTTCAGGGAAGGGGGGGGTATTGAATGGGTCCCCACACAAGTGTGGGGACCTGATCCAACACCCCCCTGCTGCCTGATCGCTCCATGAGAGCGTCAGCGCAGCGTTAACCCCTTCAATGCCGCGATCGCGGCATTCAATGCCGCGATCGCGGCATTGAAGGGGTTAATTCCCGTTTTTTAGGGGGTTCTGCTGCTGGTGGTCTGCCTGGAAGCCCAGGCAGACCAGCAACAGCAAAAACGAGCCCCCAGAAGTCCTCTGATCAGTCCTGTAGGACCGATCAGAGAGACTCCTCCCCTACAATCTCCAGTCTATTGGAGATTGTGTCCCAGCTGCCAGAGGCAGCTTCAGGGACAGGGAGATAGGGTTCTTTGGTCTCCACATGAGTGTGGAGACCAGACCCCCCCACCCCCACCCTTCCTCAGTTAACCCCTACCCCCCTCTTCCTCAATTAACCTCTTCAATGCTGCGATTGTGTATGACCCCCATCGCAGCATTGCAGGGGTTAATATTAGTCCCCACAAGCTTGTGGGGACTAAATATCAATCAATGCTGTGCTTCAATGGAGCATCAGCATTGAAAGAGTTAAAAAAAAAATAATGTTAAAAATAATAATAATAATTAAAAAATAAAAATAAAAAAAAATAAAAATAAAAAAAATTAATAAAATAATAATAATAATAAAAAAAAAAATAACAGCACTGACCTGAAAGTCCAGGGTGCTTCCAGGTCAAATGCTGGGCTGATCAGATCGCCCCTGGCCAATAGGAGTGATCGGATCATTATGGCAGCCCACGGATGACCCTGCTCTACAAAGAGAGAGGGGTCATCTAGGGTAATTATGAAAAAACACAAATTATTAATAAAATGAAAAAATCATAATTATTACCTGATCACTTGTCGGTGACATTTTAAGTCGCTGATTATTGATCGGTCTCCCTGATTGATGTCAGCTGCCTAAACCTGTCACTTACAAGTAATCTGATGAAAAAAAATATTTAAAAAAATGTAAATGCACATGTTCCAGTTTTGCCCTCATAGCTTCCTCAAAAAATACATGAACCATGCATGTGAGGCCTTGTTGGAACCGGGGGGTGTTGGTGAACAAAATGTGGTGCTTTCTTCCACTGTTGCACATATGCTGTGCAAGAAATAAATTTTAACATTGAAATGTATTTGTTAAAAACGCAATAAAATAAATTTTCCGTGAACTTTGGCAGACATCAGTGAAGAAAAGGCTAGCTGAAAACTGTCAAAACTACCCTAGTTGAACACCTTGACTTGTCTACTGTTCATAAATATATACTTTTATGGGGTAATTTACAGCAGGGGGCTTCCAAAATGTCCCAAATGGGATATGGGCCCAGGAAACCAATTTCTGAAAATTCCAAATGTGAAAACGAAAATGCGCATGTTCCAGTTTTGCCCTCATAGCTTCCTCAAAAAATGCATGAACCATGCATGTGAGGCCTTGTTGGAACCGGGGGATGTTGGTGAACAAAATTTGGTGTTTTGTTCTGCAGTTGCACATATTCTATACAAAATATAATATAAAATCTAAAGCAACATTGCAACATATGCAAAAAAAAACAAAAAAATATAAAAATACCTCAAAATTTGGCAGCAATTGGCGATAAAATCCCTGTTTGAAAAGTGTCAAAATGACCCTAGTTGTACACCTTGACTTATCTACTGTTCATAAACATATACTTTTGGGGGGGTAATCAGTATCTGTGATAACTATTGCAGTTATTAGACTGCCATGCCAAATTTGAAAAAAATTACATTTCAAAAACGTGATGCATGCCTTGCAATATTTGCCCTATACTGGTCAAAATAGATAAAAATCCTGGCCATGTTGGGTGGTTTCCAAATCAGGACAAGTTAATGAATATATTTGGGATAATTTTTTCCCATTGGTTTAATGTGTGTACAATTTGTATGTATACAAAACTGTAAAAAAAATGCTTTTTTTCATTTTTTCCCCACTTTTTCCAGTTTTTTTCAAACAAAACAATGTACTACCCAGCTTACTATGGTTTCAAATGAAAGCCCTACTTGTGCTGAAAAAAACAATATATGATTTGTGTGGGTGCACCAATTGATAAGAGAGAAATTACAGTTGAAGAAAGACATGGCAAAAACACAAAAACGGCTCCGGTCCTTTAGCGACACCTTAGTATCAAAATCCCGGTCCTGAAGGGGTTAAAGGACATATGATGTAATTATACAAATACAGTGGAAAAATACATTGGACAATACAAGCTAACATTTGATTACCTTATTTTAGTTAACCCTGTATTAATATGCATTATAAAGCTAAAAGACCATATTTTCTCCCAGTGAAAAATGAGTGTGACCCACGCACACATACATTTCTGATGAAGTGGCCCACTGCAGAAAACACTTGGACACCCCTGGTATAGTATAAATATGTCATATTCCTTGAGTATTCTATTACACTGGAACAGTGTTAAAGACCTGTAACATTTTGATGTTTATAGCCTCTCTGGTAGCATTATGGTTAATAAAGGTTATTTATATTGAACAACTGATTTTTAATGAAAGAAAACACCACTTTTCGTTTCTTCGTCTAATGTACAGGGAGAACTGCTATACAGTATTTGAAAATGTTTTATAATAAGATAATTGATATATATTCACAGCCACACTTGTCAGATACAGCACAAAGTACAATACATTATCATTGATTCATAAAAGCCGTGTCCTTTAAATCTCAATGAAACCTGGAATGTGGCCCAGCTCTTTATGTCAAGTACAAACTCCAAGTTGTGTTCTAGTTCCCAACATGCAATATTCATAAACCATTTCTAAGTTGGCTACAGCTTTGTCGGCTTTATTAATGATAATGGATGTATAATAGGGTAGCTAATCTGACACTTTTCTTTCAGAACATAATGGAAGTTAAATTAGGCTAAATGTGCCGGATATATTTGGGCATGTTAACATATTTTATTTGGAAAGCACTAGAATAGCTCAACAGACATCAGGACAAAATGTGAAACAGGTAATTTATCACATTTTTTTCTTAAAAGGATGAAAAAAGGTAATATAGTTTATAAATGCACACACACATGTATGATGATACTGTACATCTCCAGCAATATGTTATTTAAATGTAGTACACAGGAGCTACGAAAATCATGTATATGTGTCCATGGTGTGGAGCAATAGCAGAGCAGGGTGGCCAGAGCTGGACCTCTTCACTTTACAACAGAAATCAGTGCTGGACTTTGAAGGTCTGGTCCAAGAATATGATGATACATGCAACAGGTGAAAGCTAGGGATATTTAAAATTTCACAAGCTTTAAAATTAGGGAGACTGTAGAGCGGAAAGAGCCAAGTAAGGAGTTACTTGCCTGGACCTGTATGTGCTGTCTAGGGGAGGTTTTCCAGAGTCTGTCAGGACAGCTTAAGGTAGAAGACCAGAAGTATAGACCAGAGTGGGCTCCATCTGGGAAATATTTCTATTCTTGAAACTTATTGCCTTAGGGACTATGCTTTAGGACAAAGTAACTGTCAGGGCACTCAGTGGGTATATCACTTTATAATACAATATAGGTAATTGAAAACTCAGGAGTTAATCTCACTATAAACTCAATGTTTCAGAGTGAATCAAGGTTTGAATTTCTGATTGAATACAGGTGACTTCATTTTGAATATCTTTACCTCTTGACAAGTCATGTCTTTCATGTCAATTGTATAGGGCTATTGCAATGCTATAATTTACCTGCCATGTTTGCTTTAAATGCATCTTACGAGCTAAGGAATGGGCTAATTTTCTTAGAGGTAACATACACCACTTAAGATCTGCTTTGGAAATTTGGATCCTTATTGAAACTCATTAAGTATAAAAAATACCTAATCTCTTTCAAGGGCATTATAGTTTTGCAGTAGTGTGACAGAAGCAGCAGTACCAATCTATGTCTATAAAAATTAACACAACATACAAAACATTTATAGAAATTATGTCACCAAACGCCATTAAAAACTGGCTTTATCATTTAAAAATTTCCTTAAATGGGTTTCCTGGAGGTAAAAAAAAATGCCAATGTAACATATGTTTTCTTTCACAGTCAAAAATGTAAGTTGTTATTATTCCCAACCATCTGCTTACTACTTCATATGTAGGTTTGTTTAACTTTTGTGGAAGGTTCTGTAAAAAAAAAAAAGCTAATGGGACAAATTAATCTGATGTTATAGCATATTTCAATTTCATTTCAAATTTTGCAACCATTCTTAAATTATAATCTCTTTCTTAAAATTACCTCTAAAGAATATCTATATTTCATTCCTTTGTACTGTTTTGCTTTTTTCAATGTGCATTCTACATTGACAGGCAAAGTAGAAGCGGCAGCCAGTTCTATATTAAACAACATCCAAATGTCTGCTTGACAAGACACATTCAAATTATGGAGTTGTCCCTTCCAACACATGATCTTTGCCAGTTACATTAGCATAGAATTCATTCTAGGTGACAGCATTCTGTCTGAAGGAGAGATTAAAAGTATTTCCTAGGCAGAGGCTTTCTCCTTAAATGAAAATAACAACTTATTTTTCTGGGAGAAAAGTAATTGTCGTATTATTAATATGCTGTGCTTTTACAGTTTTTTTTTTTTTTTTTTTTTTTTTTTACATTTCATTACATTCATTACATTACAGAGTAAAATAATTTAAAGATTATTCCCTCCAGAATATGTCTAATTTTTTATGTGGATGAGCACAATATTGTGTGAAAATAGTAACACAGCTGTCATAACAGCTGTCACACATTAATCATGACAATGACAAATGGACATAATTAGTCTGTCCAGAATACATAGCAAGCACATGCTTAGTAGGCATTATCATCCCTCCAACAGTATAATGGTATCAAACGTGTTTTATTTAAACATAAGTCAGGGGAAACTCTTCAGACAAGTGCTAAGATAGAATAACCCCTTATAATACTGATATATTACATTTTCACACATTTATAGTTTATGTTAGTTACTCAATATATTGAATGTGTATCCATACACGTTATAAAACCATGTATTTTTCTTCATTACTCTTTACGATGTGCATATTTGCACATTCCAGATGTATGAATAAAATCAGAAAAATAATGCAAGTGGGTTTGGTGATTTTGCTTAGTGAAGGTATGTCTTACTTACTTGCCGTTGGTCTTTAAAGGTGGTTTAATATTTTTAATAACCAACCATACATAGGAATATTCCTAAATTCCATCTAGTAATAGAACTAACCCAGGAACATCCACACATTTTGTAATGATTTCACAGACTGAGAAAAGGTAAACCGTGGCTTGACTTTTTGATACCATGTTCACTGTGCAACAGATTTAATTTGTCCAACTTGAACTCATTGGTTTAAGTACCATGTTTAACTGCACCTACTGAATATATTGCTTCTTTTTTGTGGTTGTGATTACTGATTGAGACAGTTTTAACATAACACCTAATAATACACATAATTTTTTAGATTTATGCCACCATATTACACATTTTCCTACAGAGAAATAAAAATTTCAAGCGCTCCGTTGAACAAGCTTCTTCATACACATAGCTACCCAGTGTTATAAAGTTTATTGGTAAAGCACAGGTCTGCACAGTTGAGACTTAATAAATGTATTAAACTTTGGCCTCTAAGGCTTATTTCTAAGTGGAATAATAAAAAATGTAAAAACTACAGAGCAAATTATTTTCGTTTGTGTGCTCTGAACCTTAAACAAATACTATTTCTGCCTTGCACTTCTAGAAAAATGTATTTTATCAACTAATACTCAATGAGGATCTTTCTATTGCTTTGATTATGTACTTGGAAATGTAAAATTACCTTGGTGAGGCCGGTTTTTTAAACTTCCATGTTGATAGATATTGTGAGGTGAATTATATTGGTATTACTGACTGATGGCTCCACCTTAATACAAAGGCTGGAAGTACAGTATATACAGTATTGCTATCCCCAACTATTGGAGTGGATCGTGTCATGCTAAAAAGTCGTATCAGAAAAGTGTACAATAATCACAGTTTTCTGGACTAGCTCAATGATTTAATAGTACCTTGAAATTATATGATGATATGGATGATTTATAGCATCCACATTCAATACATATTAACAGAATACCAAGATGTGGGCAGATACATTGGAAGAGTAGGTTAACATGCCTTTGTGCATTTTTTAGGAGCGATAAGAACACTATTTTATATATTTTTTAAATTATTTATTGCTTTATAAACCTCCATCATATTTCGCAGCACTGTACATTTGGGATGGTGGAAAATGTGGTGACAATTTAAATGTGAGGAAAATGGATGACTACAGAGAGAAAAAAGGTATTATATAGTATTGACTTAGCATATTTCTCTATGGTTTAAATTCTGTGTGTTTATGCAAAAACTAAGTCAAATTATATGCCTAGATAAGATGTGTAATTGTTACATCCTGTGAAAATCTCTTAGAAAGTAACAACAACCCATGTTTTTATTGTTCTCAATTGATATAATTGTATTAAATTATTTCTAAACTATTACTATTATTATTCAAGATTCCAGATTCCTTGTGTTTCTAACTAGCTAAGCTTGCTGTATCATCGAATATAAACAAGCACCTGTACTGGAAGAATTATAGAATCTACTTTACTTTCTAGAAACCCTCCATATGTCACAAATTTGGACTGTTTGTGTGTAGCCCCACAGTTGTAGAAGCATTTGCACGCTTTAAATGAGTATCATGCAAAAAGAGGAGACGCAATGTGCTTAGTAGAGTGTTTCACATTCTGTTTTGCACAAAGGGAGGATAGCAGATTGATAAAATATTCTTGCTTACTCAATTACTCAATTCTGTCGTTCTCCTCATTGCGCATAAAAAATATGAAATGCACAGATCATAGTGAATTCAGGTTATGCCAGTGTTTAAAACTCCCTGGTTACATTATTTCTTTATCTAAAGTAACCAAATATTTCAGCAGATCAGAATGAGAAATTAAAGTAATACTTATTATGAAAAATATTATATTCTTCACGTTATCTTGAAGTTATATTTTAACAAATTTTTATTCTTCATTTCTATATGTCATACATATTTATGAAATAGCGTATGCTTCTAGTTGCTCTTCCTTTTATCAACTATGATATATCTTCGGCTGCAACATAGTCATGTTAAAAACATTTGTGCTTAGGGGTAATTTTTTTAACCCCTTAAGGACAATGGGTTGCATTGTGAGCCGATACATGTACGGGCTTTTCCGTGAAGGGGTTAAAAAATATAGGAGCTCTCACTATACTCACATCTCTCCTCTAAAATGCAGTTTAGCACCACGTTGAACTATGTTGACTGTAGACAGTGCTACAGCCTTATTGATGAACATCACTATTATTACCCAAACTGTGAATATATTTATAGTCTGCAAAGGGTGATTAAAATCAAAATCCAAATCACTGGCAATGGTACATCTCAGTGGCTTTTATTTTGACACATGGTCTCCGGGTGTTTGGGCCCCATTGGTGACAAGTAAGTACCAACCAAACCCAAGGAGTTAGGAGAGTAATCTAGAGAAAATTGTTATTCCCCTCTTTGCCACTTTTCTAAATGTATCTAGGCAGATGACACTATTGTGAAGGACACAACGCTCTCATCCAGCTGCATCATAATAAAAAGTCTGTTTTGTTCTGTGATCAAACTCCAGTATTACCCCCACCATCACTGTTCACAATGAACATATGTTGACCCAGAAGGACATTGTAGCGATATGATCCTTGAATATTTGGAACACATTCTTAGCAATGTCATGCACGGCAACCTGTATGTGATGTGGCTTTTAATTGTGGATGATGATAGGTGATAGAAATATGTCTTAGCTATAGCAGGTAGAGTGGTGGGATCACCAGTGTTCTCAGTTCTAGGTATTCCTATCACTGAGATGGATGTTTCTCATTGATCATGCCATCTTTGTTTTTAAATGCTTCCATGTCATCTGACCACCTCCCTGGTTTTACTTAACAGTGTGAGTTAAAAAGTCTCCTTCCAAAATCGTTCTGGCTCAGCTATGTTATTCTGTCTCCCTCACTGTCTCTGTCCTCTGCCCCTGAGCCCCTAGCAACATGCATGTTGTACCACTTGAGAGATACATGTAATAATTGGATGTAAGTTGTAATTGGCTGGGATCATTTATTATGAACCTGGCATGCATGAGTATCAATTAGTTGCTTAGCTTCGATCTTATTTTGTGTATGTTTTAATGTTTTCACATTGAATTCCATGTAACTGGACAAACTGTTGGTAGGACTTTGTGTGTTTAATGCTACTTCATTGGATCCATTTTTTAACCCAAGAACACTGATGGACATGTTCAATTGCATATGTTTAATTGCATATACGGTATTACACTTTCTGTGTTCTAATACTAGACACTCAATAACTTATTACAAAATAACTCATATCTTTGGGGACATAGAGGAATAAACATTTCTGTGTAATGCACAGGAGGAAGCATATACAAAAATTATCTTTCTCGCAGCTGCTGCTAGTCAGTGCAGAAGTAATGTAGATTAATCATTTAAGGCACTGAGAACCCAGATGTTAAGTTTTACTTAAATATGTTATCAAAGCAAATTAAATATATATATATTTACTTTAAATATGTGTGTAGTTGAAAAGATACCAGCGCATGCTTAAATTTTTTGCCACATGATAATACAATTCATTTTTGTGCAAATGTGGCATTTGTTGGCGGCTACTACTAGTATAATGAGTGTTGCTTCCACCTGACATGCACTGATATGCAAGTGTGTTACAGTACAAATAATGCAGAGTAACTATTGAACCAGGAAATATTTATATGATATTGCTCATGAATGCACAAGCAATGTACAAGGTGACATTGATATGACATTAATAAAACAGCTACAACAGTAGGGAGTAGACTTGTGCATTCATACAAATTGCAAATTTACAGAATTTTGGCAAAATCAGTGATTTGTACAATTTTGTCCTAAGGTAAACAGTCAGGCCCGAGGCCTAGGGCGAAGTTTAAAATGCCCCCCATTATCTACCCTTCCTCTCCCCGCCCCGTACTTACCTTTCAGCAGTCCTGCGGTGAGTCTCCCTGCTCGGTCTCGGTGCCAGCTTGTAATGCTGAGCGCCGGAAATGACGTCATCTTCCGGCGCTCAACATTACAAGCCGGCACCGAGACCGAGCTAGAGGGCTTGCAGAGGAGAGAGTGAGGGGCGCCGAGCGGGTACTGACAACTTGGTAAGATAAAACCACTCGGCGCCCCTTCAAAAGTGCCGCCTGGAGCAGTTGCCCCACTCGACTCCATTGTCGGGCCGGCCCTGGGTGAACGTCCTCCAAAATGGCAGCTGAAGATAGAAAGATAAAAGAGAGAAGATAAAATAACAAGATGTGTGGTCAGCGAAGTAGTCGGCAGAAGTGGAAGTGGTCGCCAGAAGCCAAAGTGGTAGACTTGGGCACCAGGGGGCTCTTCGTGTTCGTCTTCGTGCTCGTCTTCGGCAAAAAAAAAAACTTCGTATTCCGCGAATATTCACCTGGTCCTGTCTTCTCTTCGGGCGAATATTCGCGGACATTCTTCGTGTTCGGGTTTTCTTCGTTTTCCCCGGTTAAGGGGTTAAAACGGGGTTAAAGCCGCTCTGGCGCCAGGAGTTTAAATGTCCGGATGAGCAACTCTATTGGTCGTCAGCAGGGGGCTCGTCTGCCATTGGTTGATGGCAGACGAGCCCCCTGCTGGCGACCAATAGGGTCGCTCGTTCAGACTGTTAAACTCCTGGTGCCGTAATTGTCTGGCAGATCCCGCTGGTCTCCCTGTTCTATCATTTATTAACTGATAGAACAGGGAGACCAGTGGGATCTGCCGGGTAAGTTGCAGCATTGGGATTTTAAAAGTCTGTACGAGCGACTCTGTTGGTCGCTCGTACAGACTTTTAGGGTCCTGGTGCTGTAACTTACCCGGCACATCCCACTGGTCTCCCTGTTCTATCAGTTAAATGTCCGTACGAGCGACCAATAAAGTCGTTCGTACGGACATTTAACTGATAGAACAGGGAGACCAGTGGGATGTGCCGGGTAAGTTGCAGCATTGGGGTTTTAAAACTCTGCACGAGCCACTCTGTTGGTCGCTCGTGCAGACTTTTAAAACCCCAATGCTGCAACTTACCCAGCACATCCCACTGGTCTCCCTCTCTGTTCAATTAATTAAATGTCCGTACGAGCGAACAATAAAGTCGCTCGTATGGACATGTAACTAATGGAACAGGGAGGGAGACCAGTGGCATCGGCAGGGTAAGTTGCAGCATTGAGGTTTTAAAACCCCAATGCTGCAACTTGCCCTGCAGATGCCACTGGTCTTTAACTAATTGAACAGGGATGGAGACCAGTGGCATCTGCAGGGTAAGTTGCAGCATTGGGGTTTTAAATCCCCAATGCTGCAACTTACCCGGCACATCCCACTGGTCTCCCTCCCTGTTTAATTAATTAAATGTCCGTACGAGCGAACAATAAAGTCGCTCGTACGGACATTTAACTAATTGAACAGGGAGGGAGACCAGTGGCATCGGCAGGGTAAGTTGCAGCATTGGGGTTTTAAAACCCCAATGCTGCAACTTACCCGGCACATCCCACTGGTCTCCCTCCTTGTTCAATTAATTAAATGTCCGTACGAGCGAACAATAAAGTCGTTCGTACGGACATTTAACTAATTGAACAGGGAGGGAGACCAGTGGCATCGGCAGTGTAAGTTGCAGCATTGAGGTTTTAAAACCCCAATGCTGCAACTTGCCCTGCAGATGCCACTGGTCTTTAACTAATTGAACAGGGAGGGAGACCAGTGGCATCTGCAGGGAAAGTTGCAGCATTGGGGTTTTAAAACCCCAATGCTGCAACTTACCCGGCACATCCCACTGGTCTCCCTCCTTGTTCAATTAATTAAATGTCCGTACGAGCGAACAATAAAGTCCCTCGTACGGACATTTAACTAATTGAACAGGGAGGGAGATCAGTGGCATCGGCAGGGTAAGTTGCAGCATTGGGGTTTTAAAACCTCAATGCTGCAACTTACCCAGCAGATCCCACTGGTCTCCCTCCCTGTTCAATTAGTTAGGGGTTAACTTTATTTTTTAAAGGGTTAAGGGGCCGTGCAAGCGAGCCTATTGGTCGCTTGCACGGCCCTTTAACCTATGGATTTCCGCTCCCGTTAACCCCTTTGATGCTGTGTTAGATAACGCAGCATCGAAGGGGTTAACGGGAGCGGAAATCCATAGGTTCGCTGGCAGGGGTTACAAAGACCGTGCGAGTGAGCCTATTGGTCACCTGCAGGGTCTTCCTCTGGCATCAACCAATTGGTTGATGCCAGAGGAGGTCCCTGTAGGCGACCAATAAGCTCATACGCACTGCCCTGTAACCCGTGCCGGCGAACCTGCGGATTTCCACTTCCGGGAACTGCCGCGAAGCCGCGAAGACAAGGTAAGTTAGAAGAGGGGGGGAGAATGGTAGACGAAGACGAAGACAATCACGAAGATCTTCGTGGTGTGTGTCTTCGTCTACGTTTTACCGCCGCCGCCTTCTCTTCGGCGTGTCTTCGGAACAAACACGAAAACGCACTCTTCGTGTTCGTTTCCATGTTCGCCCGAAGACGAATGCACAAGTCTACAAAGTGGTCAGCAGGGAAAGGGGAACATTCAGAGAGCCTGAGAGAGAAAGAGAGTGTGAGAGAGTCAGTGTGTGAGAGAGTGAATATGGTCACCGTTTTGTATTCCCAAATTAAAAATGCCCCTGATTTTCGTCCGAACATAATGGGCAGGGAACGCAATTTGTTGCCAAAAACAAATGGGCCAAAAAAGAACTAAAACATTTATCCAAATTTCTTTTGGCCAGTTTGCACATGTCTAGTAGGGAGCCGTAAGAAAGAAAAGGATTTTCCCTGACCAGCTTATGGAGCAGTGAAATCAATTGAGGTCTGTGGTTTTGCAGTGGAACCACTTTGCACCAAGCTTGCTGTTAAAGGGAACTGTCACCAGTACAATTTTTATTGCCGTTTAATACTATTTAATTCTATTAAATAATTGACTTTAATTCTATTGATGAAATTTTGTTTAATTATAAGGGACTGTTTTACCACAGTAACCGGAGATCTATGTAAAAAAGATGCAATAAGCATATCACTAGATCACACATATATATTTAGTCTACTAATTGTAAATATAATGTATCATTTCTGGACATTAAGGGATCCACTTTAATACATAATTCTTAGAGTCTTAAACACATTTGGTTAATACTTAGTGAGGTCTATGTTTATGTGGCTAAGTTTTAGGAATTTAGTTAGTTTTATGCTAAAAACTTTGGAGGTGAAAGCTTTTGGAGATGACCACTTTAAGAGGGTCATTACTAAACACAGATTTAAACTCGTTCTATGTAAGATATTCTCTGGCTTTAAGACCTTTTCTAATATCGCTGATAAGAAAATTAAAAATGAAGGGTCCCAGTGCTGATCTCTGAGGTACCCCACTAGTAAAAAGACTTTTCTCTGAATATACCATTAACTACAACCGTCTTTCTCTTGTCTCTCAACTATTGCCATTTTCATTCAACTATTTTAACATTCAAACCCAAACACTGAAATATATTTGTGAGTCTTCTATTCGTGACAGTGTCAAATGCCGTACTAAAATCTAGAAAAGGCTATATCTACTGGAGTCATGAAACTAAATTGGGTTTGTTTGACAACATTTCCCTGTTGTTAACTGTGACAGAATGACCTGTCATACAGGGCCCCAAGGTAGACAGAGATGGCTCCGGCCTGGCTGCATAACAAACATGGCTCAAGCAGGAACTCCATTGTGTTAACAAATCTCATTAACAGGATTACTGCCAGGAGGATATTCAGTAGCCAAAGGGGATTAAAGGTTGGGTCGTCTACATGTACCTGTTTATTAATGTTAATTCAATTATGTGGATATATAAGGCTATGTTTTACATCAATAAAATGTTCCATTTGTTCTTCACAATCATGGTGGTCGTGACTACTTTTGTGATCTAAGACAAAGATCCATCTATTAGCCTTTTGAGGCTGGAGACTATCCTGGAGGGACAGACGAAGGATTCATAGGGTATCTATAACCCTAACTAAGCAACCCATTACACTGGTGGCAAGCGGTGGAAACCTTCTTCTTACTGCCCCAGAAGGATGGCAGATAACTATCGGGTCCTCAATGTACCCGTCCTGCAGGACCTACTGGCCCACCGAGGCAGAGAAACTGCCGGAATGAAAAAGAGTGAATTGATCGCAGCCCTGGTAAACCTAGATCAGGAGGACGAAAGACCGATCAGCCCCTTGGACCAGGGTATGATACCCAGCCTCTCGACAGGTCATCCGCCTCCCCTTCCCGAGGAACATGATGTGGTCGACCAGAGGGTGAAAAGGAGGCTAGCCAACTATGGGGCTAACCCTCCCTTCGAGGTGGTGGATCGCATCACACAAGCAGCAGAAAGGGATTGTATCCCTGTTTGGGGCTATACCCAGGATGTATCCCTCATACAACAGCCTAACATAGATAATAGAGAGCACCACTATCAGCCGGTCCTTGTAAACGGGAGACAGGTCGAGGGTCTGAGGGACACTGGGGCTACCCTCACACTCGTACAACCTGGAGTACTGGAAAACATAGAGCCCCTGGATTACAAAATCAATGTTTGTGTAGCAGGGGGACAAGTCCATGAAACTCCCATGGCACGGGTCCACTTGGACTGGGGTGCAGAAAATGGATACCGGGATGTGGGCATTATGCACGGACTCCCCACCGATGTGCTCCTGGGAAATGACTTGGGACTGCTAGAAAGCCGCTTTGTACCTCGCAATCCAGATCTCACTATCACAGCCGCCTGCTCTGCTGTAACCTGAGCCCAAGCACGCACTGAGGGGACCCCAGTAAGTTCTGACCCTGACCCCCCACCCCGACTGACTCCCTTCCCTGGCCCAGTCCAGACGTGTTCAAGCAGGCTCTCCATTCTGACTCCACGCTACAACGTTACCGTACTAGGGCTGCCACAATATTGCCGCACCTGTGATCTATGCCAACAGGTAGGAAAGCGAGGAGACTCTTCCCGTGTGCCCCTAAATCCCCTACCCCTGATCAGCGAACCCTTTCAGAGGGTGGCGATTGACCTCATAGGACCACTGGCTAAACCAAGAGGTAAGAGGTATATCCTCACAGTGGTCGACTATGCTACCCGATACCCTGAGGCAGTAGCCCTCCCCAACATAACCACTGAAACGGTGGCTGATGCCTTAATAGGAATCTTCTACCGGGTAGGCTTTCCCCGAGAGGTTTTATCCGACCAAGGCACCCAGTTCCTCTCAGATCTGCTACAGCAGGTGTGGACCCTCTGCGGCGTTAAAGCCCTCCACACCACCCCATATCATCCCCAGGGTAATGGACTCTGTGAGCGCTTTAATGGAACACTCAAACAGATGATCCGAGTCTTCATAGCCCAGCACACCGATTGGGAAAGGTTTCTTCCCCATCTCCTCTTTGCCTACCGCGAAGTTCCACAGGAATCAACAGGGTTCTCACCATTTGAGTTACTGTATAGTAGACCCATACGCGGGCCCCTGGACATTCTGCGAGAATTTTGGGAAGGAAAGGGCGATCCCGAGGAGACCCCGGTGGTCACCTATGTGGTAGAACTTAGGGACAAGCTGGCCAGGCTCATGTATCTAGCACAGGGGCATCTCAGAATAGCACAGAAAAGACAGAAAGAGTACTACGATGCCCACTCAACCCCCCGGGAACTACAGCTAGGGCAGAAGGTACTCCTACATTGTCCCACCCGACAGAATAAGCTGCAGACAGCTTGGGAAGGACCATACGAGGTAGTCGCCAAGAAAGGGACCACCACGTACGTGGTAGCAAAAGGGGCACACCTTGAGGTCAAACGCGTGTCCCATATAAATGCCCTCAAGCTGTACCACGAAAGACCTGCGGATATAGCGGCCATATGCACCCCCTCCTTTACAGAGGAAGGGGATAAGGTGCTGCCGGACCTACTGGCCGAAACCAAAGCCCCTAGCTCCCTTGATCATGTCCAAATCGGACCGACCTTACAACCCCAGGAGGTCACCCTATTACAAAAGATGCTCCAAGCCCGTAGCCCCCTATTCTCAGCCCTTCCTGACATAACACACTTAGCCACCCATCCCGTAGAGACCACCGGCCAGACACCACTACGTCCACCCGCTTACCGGGTACCTGAAGCAGTTAAGGGACATATTCACAAAGAGCTAGAGGAAATGAAGGTACTGGGAGTCGTAGAACCCTCCTGCAGCCCATGGGCTTCCCCTGTAGTCCTCGTCCCCAAAAAGGATGGTTCCACCCGGTTCTGTGTAGACTACAGACGACTTAATGAAAAGACTGTCACGGACGCTTACCCGATGCCCCGAGTAGATGACCTCCTTGACAAACTGTCCGGGGGCAAATGGGTATCCACCCTCGACCTAATTCGAGGGTACTGGCAAATTCCTCTGACCGAAGTCAGCGCTTATCACCCCGTTCGGACTGTACCAGTTTAAGGTCATGCTCTTTGGGATGAAGAACGCCCCTGCTACTTTTCAGAGGCTGGTAGATCAACTCCTCGAGGGGCTCCAGGAGTTTGCATGTGCGTACCTGGATGACATAGCGGTCTTCAGCAGCTCCTGGAAGGAACATCTCCAGCACTTGGAGCAAGTATTAGACCGTATCCAGCAGGCAGGGATGACAATCAGACCGGACAAATGTCAGCTAGGTATGGGGGAGGTACAGTACCTAGGACACCGAGTGGGGGGGGAAACAGCGACTCGACCCTGCCAAGATAGACAGTATAGTCCACTGGCCGGTGCCACAGACCAAAAAGCAAGTCTTGGCGTTCTTAGGAACAGCGGGGTATTACAGAAAGTTCGTACCCCACTACAGCTCCATAGCTAAGCCCCTGACAGACCTCACCAAGAAAGCCCGGCCCAAGACAATACTGTGGTCGCCAGAGTGCAGCCAAGCTTTCAACCAACTTAAGTCTGCACTGGGAAAAGCCCCAGTCTTAGCATCTCCTCACTTTAAACGTCGCTTTCTGGTTCACACAGATGCCTCCATGTTCGGGCTCGGAGCTGTATTGAGCCAGGTTAACGACCAAGGGGAAGAGCACCCAGTAGCATACCAAAGTCGCAAGCTATTGGACCGGGAGGTAGGGTATGCAGCCATTGAAAAAGAGTGCCTTGCACTCGTGTGGGCCCTCAAACGATTTCAACCCTACCTGTACGGAAGGGAATTCACCGTTCTTACAGACCACAACCCCCTGGTCTGGCTCAACCGGGTGAGCGGAGACAATGGCTTTTTGTTACGGTGGAGTCTCTCACTCCAACCCTTCAACTTTACTGTACAATACCGCCCCGGGAGGCAAAACCAGAATGCTGATGGACTATCCCGACAACTGGATGTATAACTTTTACCCTGAATGTTTTGTTATTGTTGAAGTTGTAAGCCACCCCCGAACTTACTCGTGTGAGTAACCCCGGGTCTGGCTCTCCCAAAAGGGGGAAGTGATGTGACAGAATGACCTGTCATACAGGGCCCCAAGGTAGACAGAGATGGCTCCGGCCTGGCTGCATAACAAACATGGCTCAAGCAGGAACTCCATTGTGTTAACAAATCCCATTAACAGGATTACTGCCAGGAGGATATTCAGTAGCCAAAGGGGATTAAAGGTTGGGTCGTCTACATGTACCTGTTTATTAATGTTTATTCAATTATGTGGATATATAAGGCTATGTTTTACATCAATAAAATGTTCCATTTGTTCTTCACAATCATGGTGGTCGTGACTACTTTTGTGATCTAAGACAAAGATCCATCTATTAGCCTTTTGAGGCTGGAGACTATCCTGGAGGGACAGACAAAGGATTCATAGGGTATCTATAACCCTAACTAAGCAACCCATTACATTAACTAATGTTGTTTGTGATTTTAGCAATTAGTTGCATCCAGATATTTCACAACCCTTTCCTTTAACTTGGTTCTACAACCAACATCTTTTTAAAAAAAAGAATCATGACATAATTTTATACAAATATTGAGCCTTCAAAATTTCACATTACAGTCAATTATGACTTTTCCCTTGTACGACACATTATTGGACAAGCAAAAGAAATGGGAGAATAATTTTATGAAAAGTACAATAATACTAACAAAATAATGTGTCTATTTAACTTCTTAATTATTTAGAGTAAATCAGCAATTTAAATGCGTGTTGACAAATTACTGCCTAATCAGGTCTCCAAACAGCTGTGTTACTCATTTAGCTCCCCTCAAGCTTTTAATTTACTATGAAATGCTTGAGGCAAGTTTGTTCACTTGATAGAATATGCATAAACATAATTTTTCTTTTTGCCCTTTATGACCAAATGTCTGTACAATGCAGAACAAACAGGGAGAAATAGTCAAATAATAACTATGTATCCCATATCAAAAACACTATTTAAGTATAGAACAATGTTACATACAATTAATAGAAGCATGAATATCCTTAGTTTACATTTTTGTTTCCCCATGTTTTATAACATGTAATGTGACAAATACCAGACTGGGCCATTTGGCAAAAATATGTTTAATGCAGTTGTTTAGTGCTTTGTGCACTGCAAACTCACTAATGAATCCAGGTTAGCATGTTTTGCGCGTAGCTTCATACCTTGAGAATAAAAACAAAACAAAATGTGGTCATCCTTTAGCCTCTGGTTGTACAATAGCACAATCATTTTCAAGAACATTTAATATCTTACCAATTTACTAAATGCAATGCCCTTATGAACATACACTTATTAGGAGGTTGAGGGGGGGATGAGAAAGAAGGTGAGGGATTGTTTTCCTGTAGATGATTTTGTTGTAGTATAGGTGTCCTCTAAAAATGTACGGTTTTTAGTGAGCATTTATATTCAGAATTAGTTCCAGAAAATAGATGATACTGACCTCTCAGGCGATCAAGCCCCTGTTGTACTTTCGCACAATGGGCCAGTACAAGGGAAATCATTGATTTCCCCAACTAGCCTATTTATGTTACGGAGGCTATGGCGACTCAGCACAACCTCCATAGACTTCAACACCCTGACAGGATATGATGTAATTTTGTTTCTTAAAGACATGGAGAGCCTTTTATTGTACTAAGATGCTCAACAGAGGTGTTCAGAATATATTGAAGTAGTGGAGGGGGGGTGAGAACACGTAATAGAGATTTACATTCATCCAGATGGGATATAACAATGGAAAGGATGAACTTTAGAGATAGTTTGTTCCTTGGATTCTGATCTGGCAATGATATCATCCTTCTGGTTCTGACCCAGCCTGCCTGATTACATCTTCTCCAAGCAGTGTGCCCTGCCAGTCTGGTTTTCCCTATCCTCGCTACAGTTCCCCTGTCCTTGCTACAGTTCCCCTGTCCTCGCTACAGTTCCCCTTTATTCTTTGATTCCAGTCCTGCTTTTCTGTCTGTTTTTTGCCTGTCTGTACCTACCTACCAGTCATGATGCATCAAGGGGTACAGACAGAGCCCCTGGTATCCCCTGCCACTGGGCTCCTACCCGACCTTCTGGCCCGGTTACTGACAAGCCCATCTGCTTCAAGGTTCGATGTGCTGTGCGTTCAGAGATGGTATTCTGCATAACTTGGTTGGAAGGAGTGGTTATTTCAGTTGCTGCCTTTGTGTCATCTCGAACCAATCTCCCCATTCTCATCTGACCTCTGACATCAACAAGGTATTTTTGTCCACACAACTGCCGCTCACTGGATATGGTTGCCGCCCTAGAGATGGTTGTACGTGAAAACATCAGAAGATTCTGAAACACTCAGACCAGCCCGTCTGGCACCAACAACCATGCCACGTTCAAAGTCACTTAAATCCCCTTTCTTCCCCATTCTGATGCTTGGTTTGAACTTCAGCAAGTTGTCTTGACCACGTCTACATGTCTAAATGCATTGATTTGCTGCCATGTGATTGGCTGATTAGCTATTTGTGTTAACAAGCAATTGGACAGGTGTACCTAATAAAGTGGCAAATGAGTGTATATTGAAAAGAGATATCACAGTATCTCATTTTGTCCCAATAAGTGGATTCTTCTGCCTGCTGGATTTGATTTCAGGAGCTTTGACAATTTTTCCTGATCAGGACTACCACACCTAACTTTTTGAGAGTGAAGCTGGCTGGGTAGGAGCAATCTTTTTGCTGGGGAGGTTTTACTCTGGAAAAGTAGGTTTTGTGCACTAATGCTATGTAAACCTTTATCTTCTTGATAAAAAGGATCTTCAGCCTGGTTGCCATTTCGTGATAAGTCAGTCCTTTTGATGACTTCAGCTTGTAGTCAAATGTTTCTCTGGTCAAGAAGTCTTGGCGGTACTTAAGTCCAAAAACCCTAGACTTGCAAAAAAGTTATCTATCCTAGAATTTGTTCTGGCCTTCAGCCTCTACAGGGACATAGTCTATTCTGTACACCCTAATAGAAGGGATGAATTGGATCAATATTTATATAAGATTATATTACTTACTAGGGGCCAAGATCTAATTTTGAGTAAGTCGCCATCTTTCCTTGCCGGAGCCCTACGGACAGAAAAACTGTTACTTTACCATTCAAGTGAGTAGTTAGGTTTTCTGTAATTTTCTCCTTTATATTTTATCTGTTGGTGTAAATAATCTGTTTACCACCTTTTTGTGTATGCACTGTGATTTTTTGTTCATAATAAATATTCCTTTATTAAGTTTTGCCTTTGTCTGGTAAAGACTCACGTTACCTGATTAGACCATTTTATTGGTAATTTTAAATCACGTAATTATTGTGTTAAAATATACTGTGTGGGTTTTAAGGCGGATTCACTTGGGGCACCAAGACACCCCATTTCTAAATTGTCTTGGTGGTGGCAGCGTTATTTTGATTTTTGTTATATCATTATAGTTATTTGCGGGTGGTATTAAGGGTGGATATTTGTATTTTTATCACTATTTCCGGTCTAGGGCAGACAGATAGTGAATTTTAACCCTTTTACCACCAGAACTAAGTCACGCGCACGCTTGGAGTAGAGTGCGTTCGTGACAAATTTTACCTTCTATCTTTCTGCTCCACTAACCCCTTATCTCATATATTTGCCCTCTTCCTGCCCCCGTCCACTTTAACACTATTTAACACTCTCTATTACAGCCCTCAAAGCCTGTAATACACTCCTCCATCTTCCCCACAACAACTGACTTTTTGCCCGCCCTCCCTGCCCCTCTCCCACCCACCCCAGTGTTGTCCTAATATATAGACAGTTAATTACCAGATCTATTTAAGCATGCCAGTAGAGGGCACCAACTCTTTGGATCCCTTTAGTACCCACTTCTCCCTATTAAACCATTCCAAATACCATCCCTCTCCATCTCTTTGCCATCACAGCTATCCCAGTACCTCTACACTAACCTTTATATGTCATTTTCCAGCATTAATTCTCTCATACTGGCTGAAGAGTTTTCCCTTACATATGCCTCCATAAATAATGCTATTCAAGCTATAGTAAGATCAAGGTTGTCCATAGCTGACATCACAGATCCGAAACTTTGTTTCAAGCAAATATTTCTTTGCTACACATTTAATGTTTGGTTCTGGGAGCAGTCTAAAATTACTTGGCATTCTCGGTGAAACCTTGTGTTGGCTCCTGTTGAATTCTTGTTGTTGTCTTGTGGTTTATCCATTACTTGGATGATTTCTTAACCATTGAGTCCCAGGATTTTTCCCCTTCCAACTTGCATATGCTATTGGATATTTTGTGTAGCTTGGCATTCCAGTAGCCCAACATAAGATGTCAGGGCCAGGCAGGGGCGGGCTGGGCCGGGGGGCAGGGGGGCAATTGCAGACGGATATTCAACACAGCCGCTTAGTTTGCGGCTGGATTGAATGCGCCCGTCGTGCCGGTAGCGTACCTGGCGGGGGGCGGCCCGCCCTGGCTGCCGCTCATCTGAGGGGTGCCGGCGCAGCAACTGTGGCTGTGCGCCGGGATTTGAAGCCACGCCCACCATCTTCCGCACCGGAAGGACAGGACACAGAAGAAAGGAAGAACGAAGAGGAGGAGGAAAAGTGACAGTGACAGAAGAAAGGTAGGACAAGATTCAGGGAGAGTGGATAGTGTGTGAGAGTGATGGGTGTTATGCTGAATGTTTGTGAATGAGGGTTTCAGATAGCATGGATGTGTAAGTGTTGGGTGATACCATGGCATAGGGAGGCTGTAATCACATTCCTTTCATGCCCAGATTCCAGCATATACTGGCTGCCTAGACATGATAGGAGTATGATTGCTGTTATCAATTTTTTTTTTGGTCCAACTTTGGTGTGTTAACAACACTTTTATTGGACAGAATAATTATATATATATATATATATATTGCAAATAGCAATCACACTCCTATCATGCTAAGTCAGCCAGCACATGCTAGAACCTGGGCATGATAGGATTGTGATTGCTGTTAATTATATATATATATATATATATATATATATATATATATATATATATATATAGAGTAGAGGTTGTAAATGTTTTAGACTTGAGAAAGGGAGAAGAGCTCCCGAAAGCTTGTCATTCCAAAATTCTGTTAGTCCAAATAAAAAAGGTATTATCACAAGATACTTATTCCATCTGTTTTTTGATATATATATATATATATTGTTGTTGATTTTTTTTTAGTCTAATTTTGGTGAGTTACTTTTAATAAAGTATTTTAAAGTTGTTTTTTTGTTTTTTTTTTGGTTTTGGCCAAGTGAATGCTGAATTTTCAGTTTAGGTCCAGAATTTTCATTTCGGTGCATCCCTACTATATACTAAGCCAGTCACTGACGTGGTAGGTCTACACCACATCAACGTTTGGCTTAGTATATAGTGATAGGGGTTGTATTGCAGTATTGTCAGTGTCTGGCTCAATGTATAGTGATAGGCACACATTGACGTCAATGTGTGCCTCAGTATATAATAGTTATGCTGTACCCCTGTCAATGTTTGCCTAACCATATAAACTATGCAGTTTTAAAGTGTGTGTGGGGGGGTGCCACATACAGTATATGCCACAGGTACCAAATACTCTCGGTACGCCCCTGCATCATGCTGCAGTCAGACCCAATGGCTGTGCCTCAGCTCTTTGTCTCACATCTTAAAAGGGGTGGGATGAAGAGCTGAGGCACAGCCATTGGGCGGTGCGGTGCGTGCACGCCGGTCGCTTTGATTTCATTAAGCGCCGGTGGAGTGACTGCCGCACGACAGCCGCTTTCAATGTCGCTCGCAGCCACTTTGGTGGCGCAATAGGCCAGTTGACTAGACTTGCCCCCCAGGCCTTGGGCTGCCAGCCCTCCCCTGGGGCCAGGCACCTCTATTGAATTTCTGGGTATAGTTTTAGTATTAAAATTGAAACTAGCTTACATGTAGCTAAGCTTATAAGAATTCATAAAACATATCAGTGTTTTATGAGTTCTTCACCCTGTTCTAGAGCACAATTACAGTCCTTGTTAGGTCACTTAAACTTGCCCATAATTCCCCAAGGGAGGTCTAGCAGTTCTTCTCTACTTAACCTTTTGCCCGAATCTCGAGTCAGATTATTTGATTAAATATTGATATAGATCAGGCAGCTAGGTCTGACTTGGACACGTGGGCTAGGTTTCTTAGGACATAGAATGGAGGTTCTGTGTTTATTTCTTTCCCAAGGGTCTTCACTGATGCTGCTCCCACCCTCAGTTTCCCTGTTCTGTAGCCGGGGCAGCGTGTAGATGTCTACGCGATTCACGTAGACAACTTACGCTGCAGCCGGAAGGAGGTGTGGCTAGCAGCGGGGGTTGTCTGCGTCCATTGCGCAGACCTTCCCCGACTGTCAGAGAGAATTCCCTGCACCGGTGTGGGGAACTCTGATCTGCCTTAAACCTCCCTATATGCCACTCTGCCCCATAATATGCCTTTTAACTCCCTTAATGCCAGAGTGGCATATAGGGGTATAAGGCATTTCTGGAGGAAGAGTGGCAGATAGGGGGTCAAAAGGCATATCATAGGGCACAGTGGCATATAGGGTTAAAAGGCATATCATGGGACACAGTGGTATTTAGAGGGTTAAAAGGCATATCATGGGGCACAGTGGCATATAGGGGGTATAAGGCATTTCTGGGGCAGATGTGCATAACTGGGGGGCAGGTTGGAAAATAGAAGGAAATAAAACCAAAATATTTTTCTCAATCATAGCTTTTTTAAAAAAAATAGTTTACATGAATTAACATTTACTGGTAAAACTTTTTTCCTATAGGGTCGTCTTATATTCAGGCTTTTTCTTTTTTTTCCTAAATTAATATTCAGATTTGGGGGGTCGTCTTATAATCAGGGTCGTCTTATAATCGAGTAAATAGGGTATAATGTTTGACATGCTATACTATTGTTTTTTCTTTTTCTTGTTTGCAGAAGCTCCGCTTTTTTTTGTCTTCTTGTGTGGGCATTAGAGAGTGCGCTTTTGCAGCTGTGCATCTGGAAAGTATTACATTTATTATATTCTATTTTTCCACCATATTCTCATTTCCCCCATGAGAGACAGAATGGGGGAAAGAATAAAGGAAATCACATTGTAGGATTTCTAATGAATTCATTGGTAAATTCCTCGGTAAAATAAGTATTTGGTCACCGACAAACAAGCAAGATATCTGGCTCTCACAGACCTGTAACATCTTCTTTAAGAGTCTCCTCTGTCCTCCACTTGTTACCTGTATTAATGGCACCTGTTTGAACTTGTTATCAGTATATAAGAAAGAATGCTGAGTTGCATCCAAAGAACAAGGTCCTGGAGTAGCCTAGCCAGTCTCCAGATCTCAACCCCATAGAAAACCTTTGGAGGGAGTTGAAAGTCCGTGTTGCCCAGCGACAGCCCCAAAACATCACAGTTCTAGAGGAGATCTGCATGGAGGAATGGTCCAAAATACCAGCAACAGTGTGTGAAAACCTTGCGAAGACTTACAGAAAACGTTTGACCTCTGTCATTGCCAACAAAGGGTATATAACAAAGCATTCATATGGACTTTTGTTATTGACCAAATACTTATTTTCCACCATAATTTGCAAATAAATTCTTTAAAAATCAGACAATGTGATTTATGGACTTTGTTGTCTCATTCTGTCTCTCATAGTTGAAGTGTACCTATGGTGAAAATTACAGGCCTCTCTCATCTTTGTAAGTGGGAGAACTTGCACAATTGGTGGCTGACTTTTGCCCCACTGTATATATTTTGTATCATTAAGAAGTTAGGCAGGTGGAATTCTTCTCATTACATATCCAAGCCAAAAACTGAAATACGAAATGCATTTATTTCACTTGTCCAGTAATCGAAGAATATATGGATTAATGTTTTGATGCACTGTAAATAAAAGTATGTTAAATGTTTGCTAACCTGGTATACCTGGTATATTGGTTTTGGTGCTTTTCATACCAATGTTTTCTCTATTTCTCTATGTCCTCCTCCACTCCTCTCCTACCTATTTGTCCATACCACAAACTGTAAGGCTAACTGAATTAGTCATTTAGTTGCTTGTGGGGGGGGGGCACACACTGATCATTTAACCCCCAGGTTAGAAGCCAGAGGGAAAGCTGCAGAAGCGGTGAGAGGTAAGCGGGAGTGGGAGGGAAGTGGGATGTATGTATATACATCTTTGAAGCCTGCCAGTTCTATTTACCCCATCAAACCATATATTTTTGAAAATTAGAAACCCCAAGGTATTTAATATGTTGGTATTTTAACCCTTTCCATGCACTAATTTTACTACTACCCTTTGTCAAACTTTGTGGCAGTTATTTATTTTGTATTTTTTATCACATAAATTGTAATTCAGGTATAAATTTACCCCATCAAGCCATATATTTTTGAAAACTAGACACCCCAAGTTATTTTAAATGCTGGTATTTTAACCTTTCCATGCATGAGATTCTACCATCAGCCTTTGCCAAATGTTGTAGTAGTAATTTTCAGGTATGCATTTATAGCTCCTGGTATACGTCACTGTCAAACACCCTAATTTGCGTTCAACAACATCTCCCGGGTACAGTCATAGCACCCATGCATGGGTTTGTCAGATTGTTTGGGAGATAAAACGCCACATTTTTTTTACTTGGATCTTTGACATCTAGTTCTTCTGCTACTATCTCCTATTTGGGTGATACCACCTCTGCATGAGTTTGTCCGGTTGTTTGGGGATTATAAGGCCACATTTGTGAAGTGCATTTTTTCATTTTGGCAAGTCTGTGCCTATGGTCTATTTGGGACATCTTTGAACCTGGCCACTCCAATTTACCCCGTCAAGATATGGCGCTAAATTTTGCACTTGTTCATAAAAATATATATATTTTTATATATTTTGTGCTTTTTTTTACATTTTGTTGGAATGGATGGATGGTTCCCCTGATGGTGACATCACTGCATAATTATTTTTAAATGCTACCACATTTTATTTAGCTATTTTTAACTTTTTTAATTTTTTAATGGATGCCGCCATCTTGCAAAAGGCAAAATCTGTCGCAGTGGAGCTTGTGGCTTTGGCAAAAAACAAAGAAGAAGAAAAAAACGAACACAAAGAATGTACACAAATATTCGCCCAAACCGACCACAAGAACGGGCGAATATTCGTGGAATACGAAGATTTTTTTCCCCACAAAGACGAACACAAAGACGAACATGAAATGTTGGCCGGCGCCCAAGTCTAATATTAATAGTAATGGCTGCATTTTTCCACTGAGTGTATCATTGCTTGCAGATGGAAGTTTAATTGAACTTATTTGAAAAGGACGAAAAGGCAATATCATACAAATAAACTTAAGGAGAAGGAAACACATTTGGTCTTTGGCAGCCTAGACACTGTTTAGCTAATCCATGCTGAGTGCAATTCAATACTCCTTCATCTAATGTTCTACTCAAGAAAGATAATTAGGCCTAATACAATAAAAGCGGACACAAATCTGTTTTGTTGCCCAGAAAAAGATTAAAGAATAGTTAAAATCATGCAAATCTAATTTAAATTTTTACGTTATTCTGTAATCCCAGGCATCAGTTTTTGATTATTATATTTATACTAACCAGCATAGCAGCTAAGGAAAACACTAACTGCCAAAACAATGATTTCTGCTCAAAAGTAACATGTTAATGTTCTAAAGGCACATAAATATTTTATGTTATTATTAGTTCTTGCTTTAAGTGATTTAATTCAAAGACAAAGTCTGATAGCAATTAATTCAATTGTAACTACAGTTTCATTGGTTTGGAAAGAGTTAGTAACCCTATAAATTATCCAACCTTCATTCAAATTGTGAATATTTAATATTGTAACACAACATAAATGCATACAAATTCAGTTATGCTCATCCTTTCTTTAGCAAGGGCACACCAAGGTGTCTGCATTCACGGCACCCAAGCACCTGGTAACTGAAGTACCCAGTGGGTTCACTTAATGCACTTTATGGGGACCTTAGGGTGCCAGCAGCAGAGGATCTTTCACAGAGAGTGTGAGCTACAGTGAAGAAAAGGCTAAACAGGCGGTAAGAGAGAGGAGGAAAGAGAACTGTGGGCTGCAGGTTAGGTAAAGTGTGTGTGTATGTGTATGCATGTTTGGCCTGTTTTGCAATATCCATTCCAGTTCATCCCAAAGGTGTTTGATGGAGTTAAGGTCAGGGTACTGTGCAGGCCAGTCAAGTTCTTCCACACCAAACTCTTACAACCATGTCTTTATGGACCTTGCTTTGTGCACAGTGCTGCTGGAATAGAAAAGGGACTTTCCCAAACTGTTCACAAAGTTGGAAACATAGAATTGTCCAAAATGTCTTGGTATGCTAAAGCATTAAGATTTTCCTTCACTAGAAGTAAGGGGCCTAGCCCAACCCCTGAAAAACAGCCCCATACTATTATACCTCCTCTGACAAACTTTACAGTTGGCACAATGCAGTCAGGCAGATAACGCCCTCCTAGCTTCCGCCAAACCCAGACTCACCCATCAGACTGCCGAACAGAGAAGCATGATTTGTCACTCGACAGAACATGTTTCCACTGCTCCAGAGTTCCGCGATGGCGTGATTTACACCACTCGATCCGGCACTTAGCATTGTACTTGATGATGTGGGGCATACATGCAGCTGCTCGGTCATGGAAACCCATAGCATGATGCTCCCACCGCACAGTTTGTACGCTGATATTAATGCCAGTGGAAGTTTGGGATTCTTCAGCTATAGAATCAGTAGAGCATTGGCAACTTTTATGCACCCTGCTCGTCAGCACTCAGTGACCCCGCTGTGTGACTTTATGTGGTTTTCCGCTTCATGGCTAAGTTGATGCTGTTCCTAAATGCTTCTACTTTCCAATAATAAAACTTGCAGTTCACCGTGGAATATCTAGCAGGGATGAAATATCATGAACTGACTAATTGCAAAGGTAGCATCCTATCATAGTACCAAACCTGAATTCACTGAGCCATGTTTTTCACAAATGTTTGTAAATGCAGACTGCATGGTTAGGTGCATGATTTTATACACTTGTGGCAATGGGTCTGAAGTAAGAGGTGTGTCCCAATACACAATACACATACTTATGTCCATATAGTGTATGTGTATATGCTGTTAGCATATATGTGTTTTACTGTATGGTTTTAGAGTGCGTTTTGGTGTTTGCATTAGAAGGTGTTAGTACCGTATTTGGTGTAAGCGTGTGTGTGTACTTATTAGTCTATGTCATTAAAACAAGTGTGTGTCTGCATATTGTGTTGGTAGACTTGTGCATTCAGATTCATACAAATTTCAATTTTAACAAAATTTGCAAAAACAAGGAGGGATCCCCAATGTAGCAAAGTAAAATGAAGCAAAGAGCTTGACATTTTTGTTTGAATTTTTCCCACTTACCCTTATTCACTCTCTCATGCTCTTTCACACTCTCTCGGGCACTTTGACACTCTCTCACAATCTCACTCACATTCTGTCATACAGGTTCTCTCACACTCTCTGAATGTCTACCTTAGAGGCTTCTTCTTTTGCACCTTCTTGTTCTTCTGTCTTTGTACGCTACTCCAAAAAGTGTTTTTTCTTTGTCTGCTTTTCCATGGACAAGTGCATATGGCCTTCCGGTGAACTTCCACAAAAGGTCGGAGCCTCCAGGCCCACCATGATTGGCGGAAAGGGGGAGAGGCTGTCCGAATGGCTATGTCCTTTTTACAGAGAAAAAGAAGTATACCCAGGTGTCACTAACCTGGTGATATATTGAAGCAGATATCACATCCTGGCACACAGCTTCACAAGGATATCACATGGGAGCTGTTATTAAGGTATTAAGGTCTATGGTTTTGCAGCTCTGATCTCCCAAACTGGCCCATGATCCTTACAAAAACAGGTCAGAGGAGCAACTCAGCAGAACATCATGTCAGTGCCCATTATAAGGGCTGTCCTGCAGAAAACAGGGAGGTTAGAAAGTATGCACAAAGGATTAAGCCAGTTTATTAGTCATCACAAACCTTTCGTGATGGAATACAGAAACTTAAAGTTGTAACATTAAGCCATATTCATAAAAAAAGAGCATTTTTTATTGCGTTCCTACTCATATTGGTTGTTTAAGAAACCATGTAGACTCCCTTCTGTATGCAGCTTAATGCCATGGAAACAAAATACATTACAAGTTTAACCGAATGTGACCCCCAATCCATTTATGTTAGGTATAATTTTGTAAACGGATGTAGGATATGCTCTTTCTCACTGCACAGTATATGTTGCATAATGCTTATTGTACACCATAACACCAGACATAAAAAACTAGCAGGTGGAACACTAAAACGTTGTCCTTTTATTGCTATTGCAGGCACAAGGTGTAATAAGAGACTTTCCACTGCACTAACAGCTTACTTTGTTTTGTTTTGTTTTTTTGAAACATGAGTGGCAAGGCCACAGACCTTGCATTCTGTAAATCTCTAGGAGGGAGGGTGTAAAGTTCCTACCTAGAATAAACATTTCTGACCTTTCAGGTGATGAAAGATATAAACTATATAATTATCATGTTTGCTGGTTCAGCTGGAGTGGTGACAACTTACTAGACGCAGTGTCTGTTCTTTGAGTCAAATCTGAAGCCCATTACATGAAACCATTAGCTTAATAGCCAACCCAGCCTTACAGTTTTTATGGCCTCATAGTTTTAAAATAGGAAATTGCAACTTGTAAATGTGTGGCATGCTTTTTTTTTTTTAACGTTAACTATTACTAACGTTTGCTCATAAATTATGAATTATATGTATCAAATTGAAGCCTTGTTTTATTGCTCTTTTCTTTGGCGTTGCATGGCACATTATGAACTTATATTGTACTGACATGTTCTATATCAAACAATCACTTTATTTCAACTAATAAAATAGGCATCAAATAAAATGTACGCTTCTCCTGTTGGATTGTAACTTGCAAAAACTAAAATAGGAGGATTCAGTTTATTCTATAATAAAAGTTTTTATAACATGATATATTTTTTGTGTTTGTATGGCAGTATTACAAGATTAGTGAAGGTAACAATAAAAAAATTTCCCAAAATATCAGCACGAAACTCTGTCCGCGACATACAGGATTAGATCATATTTTTTTCACATTTCTCTCTCCACTAACTACTGCTTGGGAATCACATTTATAACTGTAAACTGAAGTAAGCAATATGACTAGTCTGTAGGAGATACCAAACCTTGAACATACCTTGATGACCATGTTTCTTGGTAAGAACCATCGAGAATGGATGCGATATAGGATCATTTAGAAAAAGGAGGAAAAAAAACCCTTCCATGAAATATATTTAATAAACAAATCTTGCCAAGAGTGTTATTTTTTTATATACTGTATGTATATTACATGTACATTGTTAATCTCATCAAGAATTCCCCAGCAAAATGTAGGGTAAATGCCTTCTGTAAGTATCACAATGGGTATACATGGACATGATATTGCTTTGGTTACCTCATCAGAAGTTTTATTAGAAGACATTCCTTAAAGGTTTGTTCTGCTTCAGGCAAGTACTTTCCCTTCTTGTAGAATGGTACATTTTACCCATTATGCTAAGCACTTTGATCTCTCAATGAATGTGAAACATTTCATAATACTGTAACATAAAACCCACATCAGGCACAGAGATGACAAAAAAGGTCATAATAATCACAACTGTTCTTCTCATATAACTAAGTAGTATAGCATATAAAGTGTAAAACATGGCAGGAGTGCTCATCATTATTCAGTCATTTAAATTCTTGTTTATTCATAATTCATAGAGGTCATTTTCTTCTTTTTAATTGTTGCAAAATATAATTCACTGAATTATTTTATTTATGTCTTAGGAATTTAGGTTGCATCTCAAAAGACACTGAAGGCAGATAGCTGATCTGCATACTCATAGTCATTTACACTTACTCTAGTATTGAAAGTTATATAAGAATACTGCAAAGAATATCTTATAATTTCTATATGATTTCTAGATGGTGACTTCTGTATAATGTCATCATTCAATTATGCCTGTCATGTAAATATAGTGAGAAAGAGCAAAATATTTGTTGCATACATATGTTATAGTTAGTAGTTAATATATACCAGTAATATAAATATATTTTTATTTGTATCTTA
Source organism: Sceloporus occidentalis (assembly GCA_023333645.1). Lineage (NCBI taxonomy): Eukaryota > Metazoa > Chordata > Lepidosauria > Squamata > Phrynosomatidae > Sceloporus > Sceloporus occidentalis. The sequence goes on along the minus strand of JALMGF010000024.1, from coordinate 7,257,800 downwards.
ATTTTTCACTTATAATGTAATAGCAGGTGAACAAATATATGTATATCTGTATACATATATACGGTATATCAATACAAAGTATATATAGCAGTATATATATATATATATATATATATATATAAACACGTATAGTTTCTCAGTATCTGATGCAATTAATGTTTTTAGTTGTAATTTTATCTTGAAGGCCCATATTTAAATTAATGAGGCATTAATGAGGCATTAATGAGGCATTTTCTAATTAACCTTGGTTTTACAGAAAGAAAAAAAAATGCTTGACTAAGGGAATGGTATCTGCATAAAAGTAGAAAAATTTAAAAAAAAATTCCAGATACATACGAAGATGTCATTTTATTTTTATTTATTAAATTAATCTAAAATTAGGTTTCTATCATTAACATTAAGGAGTAAAATATTCCTGTCTAAAATACATTATGCGATTTTATAAATTTATTTTGCCAATATTTCCTCCCTTATAAACAAAACCTACAAAAATGTATTTTTACAGTAATTGAAGTAGAACTAAAAAAAATAGGGTAATAAAACTATAGAGCTAATTGGGCTCTTCCTTACAATGAAAGGAAACATGTCTACCTTCGCTATAGTTATTCATCACTCTCAAAAGAGAAACTCTTGGAGGATCTTTGAAACAAAAAAGATTTGCCAGCTTGTAAATACTGCCCGCAGTGTGCAGACAAATGTAATTTTTTAAATGCTAACTGTGTTATAGTTACATCTGAGGGACATAATGGTACAAATGTAATACGGCCTAACCAGTTTGTCTTAGCAAGGCCTTACCGTGATGATTTGAAACAGCTGAACTAAATCAACAGTTACCTTGAGCCAAAAGCCTTTGGAGAGCAATTAGAGTCAAAGCTTGGGTTTTGAACCCAATATGGTCTGTCAGTCTCAATGATTTGTGCTTGTTGTACTCAGTCTCATTTCCTGCGTGAAATATGAGGCCGTGTAAAGAGAAAAAATTCCCAAGATTAAAAAATATTTGACCTCAGTGCATTTGTGAGCATAAAAGTACACATGTCTAAACGACCATTTTGGTTTGTAGTACAAAGTTCTATTGATGTTGGCAGCAAGAGCTTCCCTGTCTCAAAGCCACATGAATGGTTTCAAATTTCAGCCAAAAAAATATTTTCCACATGCTTTAGTGTGGGCCAATTTACACAGCAGATTTTGTGGAGACTGCGGCCAAGTGCTTTATAAAAGGTTGCCTTCTTTGGGATCAGAGAAACCACAACAGACACATTGCTAATGCAATCTAATTATCTGCTTGAATATTTTTCCAGATGTATCTGATGTCTAAAATATTGAAATAAAAAAGACATTATTTTGCTGCTTGGACTAAAACGGTGACATTAAACTCCTTTTTATCACAAGGTGGTGTAACAGCATCATTGTATTCTACAATTATAATTAAATCAGGCAATAAAAACAAAACACGCACAGAGCAAGCTTTTTTGTTGATTCATGTTAAATTAATACACAGCTAAGAAAAACACATGGACAGGTTTCATCAGTACATACACTCTACTCATAAATATAATAACACTTGAATAAATCTTTCCGCAAACATGTTTCTTCATAGTGTATATTTATATTTATTTCTGGTTGTGCTGTCTGTAAACACACATGTGGGGTTCTGCAGAGAGAAGAAAAAAAAAAAGTAGAAATATAACCTCCCCCGGGTTAGCCCCCCCATATTAATTTTTTTTACAAAAGATCATGGCATTTGTTAGATCATTGTTAGATCAGGTTTGATCAACTGTTTTTTTCGTTAGATCTACTCTAAAATAGGCAATATTAACAATCTTTTTCAGGGGGGGCTAACCCGTAGCCAGCCCCCCCTCAACAAAAATTTCAACAAAATGTTACTGATTATGATAGCTCTACGTTAGATCAGGTTTGATCAGACAAAATTTTTGTTAGATCTAGTCTAATTACTGAGATATTGCATATTTAATGAGGGGGGGCTGGCCCCCCCTCAACTGAAATTTGGATTTTTTTTAATGGATCTTGGTAGATATTCGTTAGATCAGGTTAGATCAACAGTTTTTTTCGTTAGATCTACCACGCAGGAGGCGGTATTCACAATCCTATTTTGTGTGCGGGGGATGGGTACACATACGGTCTGGCCCCCCCTCAACTGAAATTTGGATTTTTTTTAATGGATCTTGGTAGATATTCGTTAGATCAGGTTAGATCAACTGTTTTTTTCGTTAGATCTACCACGCAGGAGGCGGTATTCACAATCCTATTTTGTGTGCGGGGGATGGGTACACATACGGTCTGGCCCCCCCTCAACTGAAATTTTGATTTTTTTTTAATGGATCTTGGTAGATATTCGTTAGATCAGGTTAGATCAACAGTTTTTTTCGTTAGATCTATCACACAGGAGGCGATATTCACAATCCTATTTTGTGTGCGGGGGATGGGTATACATAGGGGCTGGCCCCCCCTCAACTGAAATTTGGATTTTTTTTAATGGATCTTGGTAGATATTCGTTAGATCAGGTTAGATCAACAGTTTTTTTCGTTAGATCTACCACGCAGGAGGCGGTATTCACAATCCTATTTTGTGTGCGGGGGATGGGTACACATACGGTCTGGCCCCCCCTCAACTGAAATTTGGATTTTTTTTAATGGATCTTGGTAGATATTCGTTAGATCAGGTTAGATCAACTGTTTTTTTCGTTAGATCTACCACGCAGGAGGCGGTATTCACAATCCTATTTTATGTGCGGGGGGATGGGTATACATATGGGCTGGCCCCCCCTCAACTGAAATTTGGAAAAAGAATTATGGATTTTGGTAGATATTCGTTAGATCTGGTTAGATCAACAGTTTGTTTCGGTTGGAGGGACAACCCATATGTATTCCCATCCCCCCGCACACTATATAGGATTGTCAATACCCCCTCTTGTGTGATAGATCTAACAAAAAAAACAGTTGATCTAACCGGATCTAATGAATATCTACCAAAATACATGAAAAAAAATCCAAATTTCAGTTGAGGGGGGGCCAACCCGTATGTATACCCACCCCCCGCACACAAAATAGGATTGTGAATACAGCCTACTGGGTGATAGATCTAACGAAACAAACTGTTGATCTAACCAGATCTAACGAATATCTACCAAAATCCATAATTTTTTTTCCAAATTTCAGTTAAGGGGGGGCCAGCCCGTATGTATACCCATCCCCTGCACATAAAATAGGATTGCGAATACCGCCTCCTGTGTGATAGATCTAACGAAAAAAACAGTTGATCTAACCGGATCTAACGAATATCTACCAAAATCCATTACAAAAAATCCAAATTTCAGTTGGGGGGGCCAACTCGTATGTATACCCATCCCCCGTACACAAAATAGGATTGTGAATACCGCCTCCTGCGTGGTAGATCTAACGAAAAAAACTGTTGATCTAACCGGATCTAACGAATATCTACCAAAATCCATTTAAAAAAATCCAAATTTCAGTTGAGGGGGGGCCAGCCCGTATGTATACCCATCCCCCGCACATAAAATAGGATTGTGAATACCGCCTCCTGGGTGATAGATCTAACGAAAAAAACTGTTGATCTAACCGGATCTAACGAATATCTACCAAAATCCATTAAAAAAAATCCAGATTTCAGTTGAGGGGGGGCCAGACCGTATGTGTACCCATCCCCCGCACACAAAATAGGATTGTGAATACCGCCTCCTGCGTGGTAGATCTAACGAAAAAAACAGTTGATCTAACCTGATCTAACGAATATCTACCAAGATCCATTAAAAAAAATCCAAATTTCAGTTGAGGGGGGGCCAGCCCGTATGTGTACCCATCCCCCGCACACAAAATAGGATTGTGAATACCGCCTCCTGCGTGGTAGATCTAACGAAAAAAACAGTTGATCTAACCTGATCTAACGAATATCTACCAAGATCCATTAAAAAAAATCCAAATTTCAGTTGAGGGGGGGCCAGCCCCTATGTATACCCATCCCCCGCACACAAAATAGGATTGTGAATATCGCCTCCTGTGTGATAGATCTAACGAAAAAAACTGTTGATCTAACCTGATCTAACGAATATCTACCAAGATCCATTAAAAAAAAATCAAAATTTCAGTTGAGGGGGGGCCAGACCGTATGTGTACCCATCCCCCGCACACAAAATAGGATTGTGAATACCGCCTCCTGCGTGGTAGATCTAACGAAAAAAACAGTTGATCTAACCTGATCTAACGAATATCTACCAAGATCCATTAAAAAAAATCCAAATTTCAGTTGAGGGGGGGCCAGACCGTATGTGTACCCATCCCCCGCACACAAAATAGGATTGTGAATACCGCCTCCTGCGTGGTAGATCTAATGAAAAAAACAGTTGATCTAACCTGATCTAACGAATATCTACCAAGATCCATTAAAAAAAAATCAAAATTTCAGTTGAGGGGGGGCCAGACCGTATGTGTACCCATCCCCCGCACACAAAATAGGATTGTGAATACCGCCTCCTGCGTGGTAGATCTAACGAAAAAAACAGTTGATCTAACCTGATCTAACGAATATCTACCAAGATCCATTAAAAAAAATCCAAATTTCAGTTGAGGGGGGGCCAGACCGTATGTATACCCATCCCCCGCACACAAAATAGGATTGTGAATACCGCCTCCTGCGTGGTAGATCTAACGAAAAAAACAGTTGATCTAACCTGATCTAACGAATATCTACCAAGATCCATTAAAAAAAATCCAAATTTCAGTTGAGGGGGGGCCAGACCGTATGTGTACCCATCCCCCGCACACAAAATAGGATTGTGAATACCGCCTCCTGCGTGGTAGATCTAACGAAAAAAACAGTTGATCTAACCTGATCTAACGAATATCTACCAAGATCCATTAAAAAAAATCCAAATTTCAGTTGAGGGGGGGCCAGACCGTATGTGTACCCATCCCCCGCACACAAAATAGGATTGTGAATACCGCCTCCTGCGTGGTAGATCTAACGAAAAAAACTGTTGATCTAACCTGATCTAACGAATATCTACCAAGATCCATTAAAAAAAATCCAAATTTCAGTTGAGGGGGGGCCAGCCCCCCCTCATTAAATATGCAATATCTCAGTAATTAGACTAGATCTAACAAAAATTTTGTCTGATCAAACCTGATCTAACGTAGAGCTATCATAATCAGTAACATTTTGTTGAAATTTTTGTTGAGGGGGGGCTGGCTACGGGTTAGCCCCCCCTGAAAAAGATTGTTAATATTGCCTATTTTAGAGTAGATCTAACGAAAAAAACAGTTGATCAAACCTGATCTAACAATGATCTAACAAATGCCATGATCTTTTGTAAAAAAATTTAATATGGGGGGGCTAACCCGGGGGAGGTGAAATATATATGTTCAATTATTTTGCTGGTGTTTACTAAGATATTTGTTCTCCACTGGTTTCATTTGCTGATCCTGGTTCCCCACCAGCCATTGTTGTATTTCAATTTAAAATGTTCTAGATCCTGCCAGGTATATGTGAGACTGTGTAGCTGTAGAATTTAATGTTTCCCAATTCATATATTTTTTTATGCACTTGTGATGGCTTTATTTTCAAGACTCCAGACCACCACTGTCCCACCGTGATCAAAACACTATTTTTGTCTTTGTTGTTCAAATCTGACACACTATGTGAACTGTAATTCAACCAGAGAATGTTCTTAAAATAATATAGAACTTTCCATATAAATTTCCTTTTTGCTTAAGACACAAAACATGTCTTTCAAACAATTATAACATACTATAATTATTAACTGGAATCGTTAGTACTATATATTATCTATTTTTTATTTATTTACAATCTGGCAGCTGCCTAGCCCACCGGCCCAATAACAACTATGAGAAGGAATTTAAAAAAAAAAAAGAAACATGAACATAGGTCTTGGTTTTTTTTTAGTTTTTTTTTTATTAATTGGTTTATGATAAAAAAAAAACGTGGCATGAAGCATATTTATTGTATTTATTTGATGCCGAAATTAAACCTACATATAGAAGTTTATTCTGCGGGATCTTGAATGATCTTATTTACTCTTTATGATCCACGCATATAGCACTTTATTAGTGCTGCTGTAAAGTATGAGTTTGATACTGCACAATTTTTCGTTCTTATTCATCTTGTAATTAGAGGTTGCGCTATGTATTATTTGTTTTTTTATGTTTTATGTTACGAGTTCTAAATATTCGGACAGAAGATCCTTCAACATTCAGATATAAGTATATGTATCCACTTTTTATATACATTTTTGATATCACAGGGTGTGAACAACACGTTTTACATATTGATTTATATTGATTTAGTGATTTATTATGCACAGCTCACCTACTTTAAGTTTCTTTTTTCACATAAAAGCTGGATCAACAAGCTATAACTAATTATTATTATTATTATCCTTTATTTATATAGCGCCAACAGTTTACGCAGCGCTTAATACAATACATAAATTCAAGGGATATGACAAGACAAGAATTGACAGACTAAGACAAACCGATACATTTGGTGGAGAGAGCCCTGCTCGCAAGCTTACAATCTAGAGGGAAATGGGGTGACAAACATAAGGCATATAGAAAGGGTGAGAGGTATTGTGGGGGTTGTATCGATGACAAGGAAGTTCTAGCAGCTAAGATGGTATGCTTCTCTGAAGAAGTGGGTTTTTAGATGTTTCTTGAAAGTTGGGAGGGAGGGACAATGCTGAAGGTTCCTTGGGAGTAGATTCCAGAGATATGGGGCAGCTCGAGTGAAATCTTGTAGACGGGAAAAGGAAGAGGTGATGAGGAGAGCCTTAGCCCATGGGAGGAACGTAGGGATCGAGTAGGAGAGTATTTGCTAATGAGGTCAGAAATGTACGGAGGAGCAGTATTATGGATGGCTTTATATGTCAGTACCAGGATCTTAAATTTAATTCTAAAGGTAATTGGGAGCCAGTGGAGGGTTTCACAGAGGGGGGAAGCAGAAGAGGAGCGACGTGCAAGGAAGATGAGCCTAGCAGCGGCATTTAGGATAGACTGTAAAGGAGAGAGTCGAGACAGTGGAGTGCCAACCAGAAGAGTGTTGCAGTAGTCAAGACGGGAAATGATAAGGGAATGAACGAGTGTTTTTGTGGATTCTTGGGTGAGGAATGGGCGGATACGAGAGATGTTTTTTAGGTGCAAGCGGCAGGATTTGGCGAGGGACTGAATGTGAGGGATGAAGGAGAGGTTTGAGTCAAGGATGACCCCAAGGCATCGGGCCTGGTTAGTAGGAGAGATAGTCGTGTTGTTAATGGTGATAGAGAATTCAGAAGATACAGAAATATAAAAGGCTTTAAGGGCATGTAGGTAATCATGCCCTTAAAGCCTTTTATATTTCTGTATCTTCTTCTTTGCTAAAAAGTCACCCAGCCTTTATTTAAAGGTATCTATTGGATTTGATGGCACAACCTCTGTAGCTAATGCATTTCACATTTTAATTATTCTCACCCTGAAGAACCCTTTTTGTTTCCTAAGATGAAGACTACTTTATATAAGCCTGAATGGATCACCTCTTGTTCTTTTAAAATTCTAATGTTGAATGGGCCATAATAGAGCAGTTTGTATAATCCATTTATGTATTTGTATAATGACAGTGCTGTATTTGCCCCCTTGCACTTAAATGTCTCCGATCATCCTAATTTTAATATTAGACAAAAAGACAATTTGAGTAAACACGAAACGCACGTTTAAAATGATTGTTTCATTTATTGAAGGCAAATAATTCATCAAAATGTTTCCCATGTGGAAAAGTAATTGACCCCCCTTAACCCATTAACTGGTCTTGCCCCCTTTGGCAGCAAGAGCTGTGTTCAAATGTTTGCGATAACTAGAAATTATTATTTTACATCGCTGAAGAGGAATTTTTGGCCCACTCTTCTTGGCCGAATTGTTTAAATTCAGCCACATCAGTGTTTCCAAGCATTAAAGCAACGTTACAACATCTCAATCAGATTCAAGTCAGGACTAGGCCACCCCTAAATGTTCATTTTGTTTCTTTTGAGCCATTCAAAGGTAGACTTGTTTCGCTTCATAATGCTGCTGTATAACCCAACTGCGCTTGAGGTTTAGGTCAGGAACTGATTCACCCTTCAGGATTTTCTGGTAGAGAGCAGAATTCATGGTTCCATTAATTATAGCAAGTCACCCATATTAAACTGAGGAAGAAAGTATTTTTTTAGACAAGTTTCTCTGTTGAAGCCAGCAGCGTTTTTTCAGCAGCATCTGTTAACTGGGGGACAAAATGTGAGCTGCCATCTGTCCTGATTTCCTCAGTTCATCATATCTATAGAAATTTACAATACAGTGCCGTGAAAAAGTATTTGCATCCCTTCCAGATTTCTTCTATTTTTGCTTGTGTAAAGACAAAATGTAGCTTTTAAATTACCATTTCATTAATTTAAGGAAAACGTTCATCAGTCTCTTTCTTATTGTAGAATCATGAACAGTGACCTTGATTGAGGCAAGAAAGGCCTGCAGCTCTTAACATGTCAGTCTGAGTTATTTTGTGACCTCCTGGATGAGTCGTTGATGCACACTTGGAGGAATTTTGGTATGCTGGCCACGCTTGGGAAGGCTCACCACTGGTGCAAGTTTTCTCGATTTGTAGATAATGGTTCTCACTGAACATCACAGGAGCACCAGAGCCTTATAAATGGTTTTGTAACCCTTTCCAGACTGATAGATGTCAATGACTTTGTTTCTCATCTGTTGAATTTCTTTAGATTGTGGCATTAAGTGCTGTTTTTTTTTACTTTTTAGCCTACTTCACTTTACAAGACAGTGTCTACTCAATTGATGTTTAGATTCATCAGGAATGGCAGTAATCATGCCTGGGTGTGTCTAGTGAAAATTAGCCCAATTATCAATAACATTTGGTTAATTAGTTAAGTTAGTAAATCATGGGGCAATTACTTTTTCACACAGGGCCAGGTAGGGCTGGATAGCTTTTTTCCTTCTAGGAATCAAATCATCATTTAAAAACTGCATTTCATGTTTACTCAGGTTATCTTTCTCTAATATTAAAATTAGTTTGATGATCTGCAACATTTAGGTCCCATAATATATTTTTTAAAGGGGTGCCAACAAGTGTAAGTCTAAACCTCTTCAAATATGTTACCAGTCATTGAACAGACATTGAGCAGTTGTCAGGTTTCATGGCTACAATAATTCCCAAGTTTAATGATTAGCCTAACACAACACTTTGTAAACCCTTTTGCGCCCAGATGGACGTAAAGGTATATACTGAAAAAAAACTCCCATATAACATACCATTAAGTCTTGACTTTGATGCAGCTATTGACAGCTATTGATGACTCCCCGTGTCAGTAGAAGCCAGCATACCAAACCATAAGAAAACTTGTGCATGGAAAGCAAAATCGCTTTAGGACTACTACCACTTACTTCACCCAAACGGTGTTGCCGTAATGCCTCAATGTAAAGGCATTTAGTAACACTGCGATCAGCAGCAGGGGCCCTGTTTGGCCCCTCCCCAGATGTCAACGTTTGCCATATATTGTATGGCGACGGACGCCTGATTTAAAAGAGCTTAAATGGTGTCACTGAAACGATTCGATAGCGAGGCATTCCGCGACACCAAAAACCCATCCTAGGATGTACTGTGACCGCTCTCTCTCGCAAAACGTTCTTTAAAAACATCCTTTTAAAAACATAAACAAGGTTCCAAGAGTACCTTTCCAGCTCCTGAGAACTTTGGACTCCCCTTGCATGTTAAATATAGGTACTGCATTCAACCATGCAAGTCAATGGAGCTCACCTTTCTAATCACAATGTGATTATTAAAATAAATAAGAAAATGTGCATGCAAAGAGTTAAAATACCACGTTAAATACCCATGGGGCGTTTAGTTTCAAAAAATTTATGATTTGATGGGGTAAATTGGATTGTCTGGGTTTAAAGATGTCCCAAAAATAGGACATGAACACAGACTGACAAGATGTCCAACTTCTAAAGGTGGCCTTTTACCTCCCAAATAACCTGACAAACCAATGCACAGGGATATTACTGTACTCAGAGGATGTTGCTGAACACATAATGGGGTGTAGTTTGACAGTGATGCATACCAGTAGCAGTAAATTCATACCTGAAATACAATGTGTGTGGAAACAAAGTAGTAGTAGAATTAGTGCCTGGAGAGGGTTGAAATACCAGTAACTGAAATACCCCGGGGGGGGGGGCAGTTTTCAAACATATATAGTTTGATGGAGTAAATTAAACTGTCCAGCTTCAAAGGTTTCCCAAATAGGTCATGGGGCAGAATTTCACATCAAACACATCAAAATTTGAAAAACTAAATCGTGCATTTCTCAAATGTGGCCTTTTACCCCTCCAAACAACCTGACAAACCTATGTATGGGTGGTATCACTCTACTTAGGAGATGTTTCTGAACACATATTGGGGGTATTGTGTGACAGTGACATATACCAGGAGCAAAAAATTCATACCTGAAAAAAATGCCCCAAAGAATACTACCACAAACTTTGACAAAGACTAGTGGTATAATTAGTGCATTGAAAGAGTTCAAATACTAGCATTTGAAATACCTTGGGATGTATAGTTTTCAAAAATATATAGTTTGATGGGGTAAATTTTATTGGCCAGCTTTAAAGATGTCTCAAATAGCACGTGGGGGGCAGAATGACCAGATTTGGGAAAAAAATGGTTTTGAAATACTTATTGTTCTATAAAAAACCCATTCTGTATTTCTATGGCAACAACGAATATTCAGCACTTTTGCAGTTCATTTTTATCAGTTTCAGTTCATACTAACATGCAAAACAGGCAATTTTCATTAAAAATAAAGTTAAAATACAAATACACAAGTCTAGCCAGAAGTATTAAAAATATCAAGCTATAAGGTACTATGTAAGGCATAGATGTGGTCCTCTGAAACATAAGAAATATGCATGTGGTGTATGGGGGGATGTTACCAAACATAAATTGGGTTATAGTTCATCAGTGGCACCTAATGTGTATAGAAGACAATTACCAAACCATAGATTTTTTAACATTTTTGTGTAGGTTTTAGGTACATACTAGCAATCACAATTATTATTTTTTGCATGTGTCTATGGTTTCAAATTAAATCCCCTTTTTTGCTGAAAAAAAGGCATGCATACTTTTTGTGGGCACATCAAACACAGAAATGAGAATCTTAATTGTGTCTCATCTGCAAACGCTGACACATGGCTTTCAATGCCAACAGTAAAATCATTGATAAAGACATTAACAGCAGGCCCAGGACAGACCCATGAGGCACTTAACTTAAATGTGCAAGTGTGTTAGAGGGAGCATTTACTAGCATGGGTGTGTAAGCGTGTGTTAGTGTTAAAGTGTGTATGTCTAATTATGTGAATGTTAGCATGAATGTGTGTAAATATGTGTGCCAGTGCGTATACAAGTTGGAGGGGCAAGTGACTGATGCAGTGGACGATGGGGCCATTTGATTTTACATTTTCCCGGCCAGAAAGTGCCAGCCCTCAACTGCTCTACAGAATATCTAGAGAGACACAGGGTGAAGTGCCACTTCACAGATGTAAACTATCTAGAGATAGTACTGCCTCTATACACAAAATGTCTTGCCCATGTGTACCATATAACACTACCATGTTGACCAACTAATGTTTGTATATCTGAGTTAGGTATATCTCTGCTGATTTAGTCTTTTATGTCTTACTTTATCTAGATTATATTCTATTTTATCTATAATGATGATGTTTCATCATATTAAATGGTAACGTATCTTTATTATGATGTAATTATGAGGGACAGTAGAACTTGCATTCTATATTTGATGACTGACAGTCAAGAACACAAAATAAATATTTGTGTGAGCAAGATAGACTTGTGAATTCTGATTTGTACAAACTTGTTTTTTTTTAACAAGGATTGCCTGTTTCGTCCATTCATATCAATCGCTAAAAACGATGAACGACAAAACTAACGAAAATTAATAGGAACAGTACCAAAATGTTGTTAATACTTGTCCATTTGTTGCCACGTTTGGCACCCTTACAAGAGGTTTTTTTGCTCCTTGATGAGGTAAAGTGGAAAGGGACTGTGTGCAGGAGGCTGCATATCATTGACTGGTAGAATCTCATTGGATTCTCATTGATGGTTATAGCTGTGATTAAAGCAGCAGTTACAGACTGATGAGTTGGACAGTGAGACAATGAGGGTTTGCTAAGCAGAGGCTGACATCAATGCTTGTTGCTCATATACAATACTGAAAGTTAATTGTTAAAGCAATTATTAAGTAATACCGTATTTGCTCGATTATAAGACGACCCTGATTATAAGACGACCCCCCAAATCTGAATATTAATTTAGGGGAAAAAAAGAAAAAGCCTGAATATAAGACGACCCTATAGGAAAAAAGTTTTACCAGTAAATGTTAATTCATCTAAACTATTTTTTTTTAATAAAAGTTATGATTGAGAAAAATATTTTGGTTTTATTTCCTTCTATTTTCCAACCTGCCCCCAGTTATGCACATCTGCCCCAGAAATGCCTTATACCCCCTATATGCCACTGTGCCCCATGATATGCCTTTTAACCCTCTAAATGTCACTGTGCCCCATGATATGCCTTTTAAACCTATATGCCAGTGTGCCCCATGATATGCCCTTTGACCCCCTATGTGCCACTCTGCCTCCAGAAATGTCTTATACCCCTATATGCCACTCTGGCATTTAGAGGGTTAAAAGGCATATTATGGGGAAGAGTGGCATATAGGGAGGTTTAAGGCATTCAGGAGGCAGAGTGGCGTATAGAGGGTTAAAAAGGCATTTCACAGAGCACTCTGCCTCCAGAAATGTCTTATGCCCCCCATTTAACACTCCCCCGCCCCCCCCCAAACTTACCAGTGCTTCTGACTTCCCTATCATGCAGCCGGGGCAGCGTGTAGATCCCACGCACTTACACTGCAGCCGGAAAGGAGGCGTGGCTAGCAGCGGGGGTTGTCTGCGTCCATCGCGCAGACCTTCCCCGACTGTCAGAGATCAGAGTTCCCCTGCTGCTAGCCACACCTCCTTCCTGCTGCAGCGGAAGTTGTCTACGCGAATCGCGTAGACATCTACACACTGCCCCAGCTACACACCGGGGACTCAGAAGCACCGGTAAGTGGGGCGGGGGGACAGCTGCGGGGGATCTGGATCTTAGTCGTCTCATAGTCAGACCTATTTGAGGTCTGATTATAAGACGACCCCGATTATAAGACGAGGGGTATTTTTCAGAGCATTTGCTCTGAATAAAAACCTCGTCTTATAATCGAGCAAATACGGTAATACCTTATTTTAGTATAGAAAATGTACTATTGTGGGGTTGATTGGAGAAGCTGAAGTGTACTACTGTATGTGTGTTTATATAATTTACTTACAGGGACTGCATCAGACATTTTTCCCCAATTTATGTTAGGGTAAAACCTTTGGTTTTTGGTCAACTCAGTTTGACTGCTTGCACGTGTTTTAGTTGTTTTTTTTACATACTGTTCTGTTCGCGACTAGCCAAACCTCTAATTTGTGGACAAAGCAAACATTTTGTATTATCTTGTCTTATCATATATTATTCTTTACCTTTATTGATAAATATTGCTGACAAAACTAGGCATTCTACTGGCTTTGCACAGGGTGTGACTGTCTTTCAGTTGATTAAAATTGAAAACCTGTTCCTGAGTATTTTAAGACGGTTGCCTATTTATGCTATACCAGCCAAACCTCTAATTTGTGAACAAGTTGTTTTTTTTGTTATCTTTCTATCACATCATATAATATGTTTCATTGATAAATAAACATTGGTGACAAAACCAGGGAATATAATATGTATAATATATATTATTGGGGAAAGTCTGTCCTGCTACATGACACTGCATGTGCCTGTAATCTGCCAGTGACTGCTTGCCCAGGCCCAGTGTCCCACTGCTGTTGGGGAATTATTTCTTATTTTTTCCAATATGGGGGGATCAGTTTTGTGGCTGGATGTGTCTGTCTGCCAGTGCCTGGCCTGTGCCCTGCCCAATGCCACAATGCCCTTCCTTACTTCTGGTGGATCAATTCTTGTTTCTTATATGAGGGGGGGGGGTTCAGTGTGTCTGCCAGTGCCTGCCCTGTGCCTTACTCTGCTTCTGCTGCTGCAGCTCAATTTCCTTCCTTACTCTGAGGGCTTCATATTTTGCATATCCTTCTTTACTGATTAACCTCCAACAGCAAAGGAGTTAACAATAACAAGAAAAAACAACCAATCAAAAATAAGCACCACAATATATCATTCCCAGAGCCCAGCCACGCCTCCTCTTTCTTTGCTGCTTAGCCTCCAGGTAAGAACAATTACATACTTAAATTTGTCTTTGGCATTTTATTATTATTCTATTATTTGGTATTTATTTTATTTGGTCATATTATCTCTTATTTTGACCTATTTTCTCCATTTATTTAGTCTTTTGCGCCTTTATTTTCCATTATTTAGGTTTGCTCGTTTTCTTTCCGTTACTTCATATTCATGCCTGTCCTCGGAGTTTCGGCCTCTTTGCGCAACGCGGATCTTAGTTCGTGCTTCGCCTTTTTCACACGCTCACCTCCATGTGGATGGATCTTTCATCTCTTCGTCACACGCCGCATGGTCTTCGTTTCTAAGGACCGCATGGCACTAATGGTCTGGTTTTTCTTGCACAGTTTCTATTTCAGATACCTGCCGCATGGTGCTCTCGTGTGCAATTTTGATATGTTTCTTTATTTTTAGGTTATTGTCTTCCTTTTATTGGCTTTTATTTCCTTATGTGTTTTTTCTACTCTACTCCGGTGGAACGTTTGTCATTGCCTGTGCACTATTATTATCAGAGGTGACCCCTCTGCCCATCCCTCAAACCCTACCATCTAGTGTACCCCTAGAAGCCTTGGCCCACCTATAAAGATACAGGCTACCCCTGTTGCTGCTCTGAGGGTGACCCCGTCCTCCCATTTGCTGTGCCCTCAATCTGGGTGACCCCCCTTACTGACTTGCCAACATTATATTAGTGGGTGACCCCCATGCTTGACCTACGGGAGCAGAAACACATTGGAGAAAGGATGGCAGATGAATCTGAGACTCCAATCCCTGTTGCATTCCAGGCCTGGCTGTGGTGAGCTCAAGCGGCATCTCTACCGGTCGCACTAGCGGAGGCCCAACTATCTCGCCCGACACAGGCTTTTACATCCCCGGCTAGTGGCCAGGATTCAGACACAGGTGGCTCTTTTTCAAGCGGCCCTGGGGAGATGTTCCCTCTGTTTCTGGCAAAGGCAAAGGTCCTCTGAAGACACGTAGGGCTGTCTCCCTTCCGGCTGTTCCAGAACCTACCACCTCTCTGACCACAGGTGTAGCGGCTGAGTATGAGGTGCTGGACGGATATCATGATGGCTCTTTGGGGCTTGGCTCGCTACCCCTTGCAGAAGTCAGGCACAATGCTGTTTCAGAGAACCTCCAATCTGCGGCCACTGGGCCAGACCAGCCATTTGAAATTACAGATAAATTGGGCATTCCCTTATTTGACCGGAGGGCTCTTTTTCACCCATGCTGTGCAGAGTGGACTCCATCTGCCCATATTACAGAGTTCCTAAAATTCTGGCTGCATCGGCCCTTAGGCAAGGAGGTCTGAATTCCTGTGCCCCACGTTACCAGACAAGGTGTCCATCAGTCACTCGTGACCTTCCTCACTAAAAACGGGAAGGGTATTGAGTAGGGGCTACACTCGACGCAGGATAAATTCCTTGACGTGTCGGGTCCATTGACCCAAATATTTCAGATGGCCGACGAGGTATTGGCGGATGGCACCCCATTAGACGTACACCTCAGACATTGACTCAGAGGTCTGTCTGCCTCCTTGGCAACGCCAACTGTGTTATTTCGGCGGAGCAGCAGAAGGCCTTTGTATAATAGAGTTGTTGATTGTGCAGCTGTTTTTATTACTTTTTTCAAATTTCAGTGTCAGTGAGGAATTTATAATAGTCAAAGTAATGCCTGCATTATTTATTCATTTTGATTACTGTATATATATATATATATATATAAGGCCTTAATATACATTTTCAGCTGTATAATAAACTTATAATGTAAAAGAAAGATTTTTGGCAGATGTACTTAAAAATACTAAGATAATATTCATTTTCAATAACTGTATAATTTTGTTAGGTGTGATCCCTGGGTTATATTATAGTCGCCTTTCTTATAAATTTAAATTACTACAGGCTAAATGTATTTTGATTATTTTTAACACATGCAGTATACACATTTTTACCATAAAGTAAAAAAGAAATATTTGGTAGTCCAATTAGACTACTTAATCGAAGTAAAAAAATGAAGATTTTGTATTGCCCTAATTCTACCTCAAGAAGGTTTGATGTAAAAAAAAAGAATAGCCAATGGTGGCCACATATGTGTCATCAACCTTTTCTAATAGCTCAAACTAACTCAGGCCTACAATATCATTAATCAATTTTAATTTCCTTATGGCACAACCAAGGCTGAACATTTTGTACAGTTCCATGGGTAAGCCATAACAAAATATATCCTTTTAAATGTGAGATAAATTCAGCATTTATTTTTTTGGGATTTAAACATCTTGTTAGTAAGTGTCTACATAGAATTTTACATAATTTTAGCCAATGTAAATACAGATCCACACTTACCATAGGTATAAGGATGTGCTGATTAACACAACCCATTCTGCATTCTGTTGTTTAAAACGAGATGATAAATGAAATTGATGAAACATATTTTGTACTATGCAATTGTCATATTCCTTTCTTGTGGGTGTGATTAGGGGTTAGGTCAGCCTTAAAAGGAAAGGAATTTGTAGGGAATATGTTGGTATGGAGCTGGAACAAATAAAGCTTTTGTGACAAGAGATTAAATATACTTCAGCATTCTAACTGGAATTACCAGATATGATAAAAGACACATTTTGCTGTTTTGCTCTTTTGCACTCTCTCACACACTCTCTCTCAGTGTCTCCTTACTATATTGTGGACGTTCATGGGAGGCTATCTTTGGGCAAAATGACGGAGCTTTCGGGCGCACCTACTCCCTGATCTTCCAATTGAAGGATCTCATAGGAAGCTTTGCCATTTTTCAAAAAAATTGGAGAGATAAGATAAAGAAAAAAAGATAATGAGAAAGGGGAGATATGGATAGTATAGAGTTAAGCGCTTTGAAATTTGATGGTGCTATAAAAAACAAAGAAAATGGAGAGATAAAGAGAAAAGTATGGGGAAAGATAAGGAAGAAGAGAGAGAGAGAAAGGGGTGATATAGGGAAGGGAGAGAAAGAGGAGGAGAAATAAAGGGAAATAGGTGAGGTAATGAGAAAGGGGGGGAGGTAGGGAAAAACTGAAGTGATAAAGAGAAAAGGGAGATAAAGTAAAATAGGAGGAGAAATAAAGAAAAACAGGAGAGATAATGAGAAAGAGGGATCAAAGAAAAAAGGGGAGAGATAAAGAGAGGAAGGGGTAGGGAGGAAAGAGACAGAAGACAAAAAAAGTGAGGTAAAGAGAAAGAGGGAGAGAGATTAAGAGGCAGGGTGGGGAGATAAAGAAAACAAAGAAAGAAGCAATTAAGAGAAACAAAATAGATAGAAAGGATAGATAAAGAGAAAGAGCAGGAGGGATAATAGGAAAGAGGATGAAAGAAAAATGGAAGAGATAAAGAGAAAGAGGAGGTGGTGAACAGAAAGTGCTGGGGCAAGTCTTGTGGCCACAATCTAGGTGTAAGGCCAAGTCTTGTGGGTGCAATGTGGGTAAGGGAGCAATCTGGGTGAGTAAGGAACAGGGCTGGCATCAGGAAGATACATCCATCACAGTTAAGGAGCATAGGTGAAGCGAGAAGAGAACATTACAACAAGCGCTGTCATTTTCTCAGAAGTTCCTGCCAGGTTTTGTCGGTGGAGATAGCCCAATATCCCCTATATATCCAAGTCATAGTGACCTTTATAAACTTGGCATCGTTTAAAGGCCCCGGCAGGGGGCTCATCTAGCATAAACCAATGAAGAGCAAATTTTATTCTTAGCCTCCCCATGAATAACTACAGAAAAAATATTTTTTTGCTGAATGCATCATAACTTCTTAACATCATGCATCATTTAACTTCTTAGAGAAACAGACTAACTAACACCATCTCCCTAGTGCACTTTATAAGTGTTTATTGCACTCACCCCAGAAGTCTGTACCTTATACATGAGTTAGACTTGTCAACTGTATTTTACCAGTGACTTGCCTACCAGTGACTTTAGGAATGAATTCTTAAGGTACTGAAAGGCAGACTATATTGGTAGTCGACAGGGGACTCATCTGACATCAACCAATGAAGAGCAGCTGCCATTTCCCATCACTGGTTGATGCCAGGCCAGCATAATCCACTGTAATTCATTGTATTATTACTTATCACAGAATGATCCATCACAAAGACAAGCAGTATTATTTTCCCTTACTAACTCATAGGAAATTATTTTAGAAAATGTAAAGCTAACGTTGAAAAAAATAAACTCTGCTGTTAATGATCCTTAATTATAGAAAAAACAGATGTGAGGAACCAATTAGCATTTACAGTATAAATAAACAATTTGTCATATAAATGTATGTTTACTAGAAGGCAGAAACATGCTCAATATTATAGAAGTATTATAGAAGTAAACAAAAAATAGCATAGCATGTTATAAAACAAATCGATACATTACAAGTTAGGTTACAATGCTTATTGCTATTTTATTCAGGACTAGAATCTGTCACTCTTCTCAAGAATTTCCCCAAATATTTTACAGTGCAGAATCAAAAATAAACATTGATGTTTTATTATTTACAGATTTAAAAAAACAGTATGAAGTCAAGCTATATTTAACAAAGAAGAACAAACAACTGAGAGGACAACAGAAGGGAGCATGGCTTGATTAAACCCCATTTGCATTGCTTGAGTAAACTTTTTCAAGCCTTCAGAAAAGGGGTTCTAGGCATCAAATGACATACTGTATATTACAAAATAACAGTGCATTCACAGGGAATTCCCTTAATCAAGTAAAGTAAAACAATGGTTCAATTTATTTTTAAAATCATGACTTGGACACTATCTACCTGGTGGATCTACGGATAACCAGCCTCCCTCCTATTCCAGTAATGGTACAACATACACAAGGTTGACGTTCAAAGAGACCACAGAGTTTCTTTCTAAACACACTACACACCATCAAAATACGCTCTTATTCAAAAAGTATTACCGATAAACTGCTCTGATGCCGAAACTGATACCCTGCCTGAATCACTGAGCAAGCGTACGCTGCCGCAGTCAGTGTCAGCCAAGCGCCGCTTGCTCGCCACCCAGCTCCTATACCAATGCTGATTCACTAACTGATCCTAGAGTGTCAGTGTCGCTCCATTTTGCCCACCTCCATTTTGCCTGCCTCCGTTTTGCCCGCCTCCTGGTGCTGCTCCCATGCTATGATTGACAACGCATGGGAGGTCATCATGGGAGGTCATCACAGCTCCCAGACATCCCTCTGTATCTGCAGTATCGGTAATTGGTATCGGTGAGTACTTGACAAAAAGTATCGGTACTTGTACTCGGTCTCAAAAAATGCTATCCGTGCATCCCTAGGGTATACCAATTTAAGATCCTCGAAGCACAACAGTGCCATAAAACCAAATAACTCCTATATGCTCTTTGGCTAGTGCTCCTGTTGTATCCTTCCCTATGAGGGCTACCTCCTGCTCTAGTTCCAATATCCTGTGGGTCCCTACGTCACAGACAATATGGTTCTAACCTGAAACACGGCTCCTCCAAATGGCCACCCCATTTTTTTAAGCCTTGTGCACATTCAAGCACCACAAATGGGCTATTTCCTCTCTTAACAAACTGCACAGGTTCTTGGAAGTTTCTGGATGCCGAACAACAATACCCCACCGACAAGCAACAAAACACCCAATTGCTTTATTAGCCTTGCAGCCCAACTAAACTAATTGAAATACTGATATTTACTGTCACACATTTATAGAAGACCATTAGTTATTCAAAGTAACCTTTATATACCGAATGAGCTCCTTAGCAATGGTACATACAATAGATCATTCCCCCAATATTAAGAACCAGGATCTGGGGTACGCCATACAGTCAAGCTTTCGATCCGCTCCAACCTCTGAAACTTAATCAGTAAAACGGAATCTCATCCAGGGGGGAACCAAGAAGCCTTCCCAATACACATAGGAGTGCTTCAGGATCCAAGTCAATCAGTTTTCAGAAGGGTGATCTATGAGAAAACCAGAGATAAACGCACAGAAAAGAATGAAAAAACATGCAACCTACCCCACACACTTGAGAATAAACAGAGATGTGCCCCACTCAACTAAGAAAAAAACCCACACTGCCTCTCCATAAAATGAAAGAATTGTAATGGTTTGATGAATAATTCATCATATCTAACTTAACTTTGTTTTTTGTAGCTAGTCATCTTAACAAACAAACCGAAGCCAAATGAAGTCACACATACAGTACAGTGTGTGGTGTGATGAAGGAGCATATATACCGCCTGGAAGGGTAGGGGTCTGTCACAGATTTGAGAGGTGACTCAATAGATGAATCTCCAAAAGCCTTGTAAAATCTTTTACACATGTTGCCTGGCATCTCCAACACCTCCCATATGCCCCTGTGGGGTCCTGTACCAATGCAACAAGAGTTTTGTAATTTAATTCTTAGTTTTAGTGGCTATGGTGCTTTTGTGAATTAAAATTAAGATTTTAGATCATTGGCTGTCAGAACACAATATACCTAGAGCAGTTTCCCACTTTGCAAGGTAACCTGGGGGGCGTGTATTTGTTAGCAAGAATCAAGGCATAGAGATTAGATATTCCCCTCTGGGTAGGTTGGAATTTGTGCAAAAGGTTTCAAACTCCAACAAATCCTGAGGTTATGTTGCTGAGGAATTGAAGAGACAAAATGAGTGATCTGGCAGTAAGCAAATCTCTCCAGTAAAGTAGGTACCCTAGCAGAGCTAAATGTGTCCAGCTCCTTAACTTGGTTATCAGTTAGAATTCTATAGAGTTGTATGGGGTATGGGGCACTCAGAAAAGCAAAAGTGAAAAGCCCAGTTGGAAGTCTGGAGCAGTAGCATAGGTGTAGGGATGTTCCGTTTGCACGGGTGTGGAAACCAGGATGCAGGATACAATGGATCAGTCTCTGAATGCCTCTTAGGCAGGAGTAGTGTTGCTAGCACAGGGCAACACTAGGGATAGTCCAATACAGAGGCAGAGAATAAACAGAGAATCCGGGTCTGGAGCAAGGAGGTCAACGTGGTCAGTAAACAAGCCAAGGTCAGTACCGGGTATCAGGCAGAGAGTGGTCAGGCAATCCGGGTCAGGAGCAGAGAGGTCAACGTGGTCAGTAAACAAGCCAAGGCCGGTACAGGGTATCAGGCAGAGAGTGGTCAGGCAATCCAGGTCAGGAGCAGAGAGGTCAACGTAGTCGGTAAACAAGCCAAGGTCGGTACCGGGTATCAGGCAGAGAGTGGTCAGGCAATCCGGGTCAGGAGCAGAGAGGTCAACGTGGTCAAAAAGGCAAGCCAAGGTCGGTAACAGGAATCAACATAAATCAGAAGATAACAGCACCAGGTAAGTATACAGCCGAGTTGTAAAAACAACTGAGCATAGAACAGGCATCAGTGCTCAGTTTTTAAACTAGCCGCCCTTCTAGATCCCGCCCCCAACCGTGACGACGTCCAATGGACGTTGCTTCTCCTCCACAGGGGTATGGGATCTGAAGGGGGGCGTATCCGGTACTGCCGTGGGTGTCCATCACTGTGCGGCGGTTCGTTCTTGTGGGTACTCGGGAGATGCACTCCACACCGGAGCGCGATGCCACGAGCACCCGGGCGACGCGTCCCGGACGGGACCGTGACGCAACGGGTACTCGGGCAACGCGCTCCGTACGGGAGCGCGGCGCTGTGAGTCCCCCCGCCACGTACTCCGGCTGGGATCGTGACAAGAGACCGCCAGCTCACTGTCCTCCAAACCGCCAATGTCGCAGAGTATTGCATGATGCCGCCGTGCAATCCCTCCAGGTCCAGCGCCACCCATGGTTTACTACCAACCACTCAACAATTGCAAAAATTATTTAATCCTAATGATGGCATACAAAACAATTTGTCTTTTAAAGCCTGCTTTCGGTTCACCTCATCCCCTTTTCTGTAAACCATGAGCTTTGTACTTCCCTCTCTCTCACATCTAAGGTTTTAGTTCAGTCCTGGCTGGGGTGTTGTAGTAGTGGCTCCTCATGGGCCTTGTGCCAAAAGAATAATCATTATGTTTCCATTCTTGGAGGGACGTTAGTAGAAGAGTCAATAGGTCTGAAAGAAAACTGCCAAATTGGCAAGACGACGTTCTTCCAAAAACTAATCAGAGAATGGCATTTGGCTTACTACATCATAATTGTGTGAGCCAAGCACAGAAAACGATTTGCCATTTTTGAAAGAAGAACTCCTGAAGTCCCCTTAAACAAACAAAAAAAACCTGTATTGTTTACTTGTGTAATTCCTCAGAGATTTTGGGCCATACAGACAGGATGGCATCACGCAGTTGCAACAGATTTGTAGGCTGCACATCTACGATGCAAATCTCCAATGCTAGCACATCCCAAAGGTGCTGTATTGGATTGAGATCTGGTGACTGTGGAGGACATGGAAGTACAGTGAACTCATTGTCATGTTCAAGAAACCAATTTGAGATGATGTGAGCTTTGTGACATGGTGCATTATCCTGCTGGAAGTAGCCATCAGAAGATGGGTACACTGTGGCCATAAAGGGATGGACATGGTCAGGAACAATACTCATGTAAGCTGCGTTTAAATGATGCTCAATTGATGCTAAGGAGCCCAAAGTATGCCAAGAAAATGTCCCCTACATCATTACACCATCACCCGCCTGAACCGTTGATACAAGGCAAGATCGATCCATGCTTTCATATTGTTTATGCCAAAGTCTGACCCTGCCATTTGAATGTCACAGCTGGAATCGAGACTCATCAGACCAGGCAACGTTCTTCTATTCTTCTATTGTCCAATTTTGGTCAGCCTGTGTGAACTGTAGCCTCAGTTTCCTGTTCTTAGCGGACAGGAGTGGCACCCGGCGTGCTCTTCTGCTGCTGTAGTCCATCTGCTTCAAGATTCGACGTGTTGTGCGTTCAGAGATGATATTCTGCATACCTTGTGTTACACTATAAGCAGGTGTGTGGATATATATGTATATGGACACGTGTATGCGGGTGTATGGATGTACATGTGTGTAAATATGCATATGTATGTATGTGTGTGTGTATATATATATATATATATATATATATATATATATCATGGTTTCTGCTAATACTAGTTAAATCAAGATGCATGGGAGGTGGCCGGGAATGAGAAATATTTGGGAAACCTTTTGTCTTAGTTTAGATAACACTGATATGCGTGATGAAGGGTGTGTGGAAGAAAGACAGGTTTTCTCATGAAATAGATTGAATCAGGTCAAGAGATCTTTGTGTTTTACTGCCCCATGATTGTAAAGACCCCAGGGTGTGGTGTTGGCCAAAAGGAATCACTTCAAAGGGTAACTACGGCAAGCACCGGGTCCAATCAGGGATCTCCTAGTAGAGCTAATTGGGACCCTCTAGTATATCAAGGGACAGGTAGTGAAAGTAAAGGAGAGGAGAGGAGGAGAGAAAGTAAAGAGACAAAGGAACATCACTAACCTGGAGCTCTCAGGGAAGGTAACTATGAACATGCATGTTGAATATTGTAAATAGGAACTTATATATATGTATTTGTTGTAAGTGTGTCAATTAATGTGGGGATTATTGTTATTGTACTGTTATTTGTATTGTTTTATATTTGGAACGTTCTAGTAAAAGTTTGTATTGTTATATCATAGCCTCATTGTGGATTCTTTTGATATCCTGTTGTTGTTTCCAAAATATTCTGTTGCATTCTGGAAGAAGCGAAAGTTTTCAGTTCAAACCTTAATAGTTAGAAGAGATAGAACAGGGATTGTTTTACTTAATAAGCCAGTGGGTGGGTTTATCGGTGCATATTTCATAAGTGTATCCATATACCCATTCACCTGGATAAGTGTAGTTATTGTAGCTAGAAAACACATTAGCCTTCAGGAGATATATCCGAATACATATTGTGATTTCATTGATATGTGTTTGGATGTATCTGTTGTTGGATCAGTTGTAATCTTAAGCACATAACACATTCATAAGTCTTTTAGATGGTATGCTGTAGATAAAGCATTAATCCATCTGATTGATATTTTAATAACACAATTCCCTAGTTCCCTCAAAAGAAAACTTAACACTTGGTTGTAAGGAGTGGTTATTTGAGTTACTGTTGCCTTTCTGCCATCTCGAACCAGTCTGCCCATTGACCTCTGACACCAACAAGGAGTTTTCGGCCACACAACTGCCGCTCACTGGATATTTGGACCATTCTCTGTAAACCCTAGAGATCATTGTACGTGAAAATCCCAATAGATTAGCAGTTTCTGAAATACTCAGACCCGCTCGTCTGGCACCAACAACCATGCCTAAATGCATTGAGTTGCTGCCATGTGATTGGCTGATTAGCTATTTGTGTTAACAAGCAATTGAATAGGTGTACCTAATAAAGTGACCAGTGAGTGTATATACTGTATATATGGTACAGCATATGTAGTATATATTTGTGTATGGGAGTTATAAACTCAAAACTAACAGATTACCAGGTAATTGCTAAACATGTATCAGGTAGCCGAATCTGCGCTTGATATTTTATCTCTTCACTCTGCAACAGATTTTTACTGTGACAAGTGTATTGCAGTTTTGAGTACTTAACCATTAACATAGGCAATAGGTGAACCTTAACGAAGAACTGAAATGGTTTTTTTTTCATGCTGGGCCAATAAATCGAGCAGTTCAACCTTTAATTGTTCACATCATCCCTTACCTGTATTTAAAAGACACTACATTTCACAATACTGTTTAAAGACTCAATTTACAACTGTGATTGTTCTCAGTTTCACACTTCTTTCAACTTGCTGGTGGCAAATTTATAGTCCACAGCTAAACTCATTGTTGTACCCCATCCATCTTACAATTACTGCTAAATTGAACAATGAAAAATTCATATTGCAATTTTAATTGTTCACTAGACTGGAACAGCCTATACACATTCCAAGCAATTATATAGTTTTCTGGGAAGGCCTGGCAGGGAAGAGTGAATAAAATGTTGGAATAGCAAGCCAGATGGAACCCAGTTTAAGGAAAATCTAACAGATAAATCTGTGTTTAATTTTTCCTTGCTAAAAAAAGCAAAACAGCCTTGAACATTTGAACAGAACATATGCAATCAGTATTATGGAGGGCCACTAATTGGGTCATAAATGTGCCAAATGCTCTTTAAACGCAACAGAAGAAACTTTGTACAGCTCTTCCAGCCAAACTAAGATCAGAGTGGTAACAAGCTAAATAAAACAAATTAGTATTAGAGAATTGCTAGTATATAGTATATTTCATTTGGTTTCAATAAACAGCAGAATTAAAACAATTACAATCATGTTCATTTCATGGAGTAGAGTCATGCCCAGCATTACCATATAGGCATCCTAGATGACAAGCTCCAAGCTTGTATGAGGGTTCACACAAATACATATACCATCTTGAGGCCTGTTTTTCTGGACGTAATAAGGGTTAAATAAATGTAAATTGGACCCCTCTGTCTAACAAGGCTACCCTCAGGACCAGTGGTTTGAGGGAGTAAATATTATAGATAATAGCTTGCATGCACCCAGTCTCTTATCCTCCACTATGCCCTCCAACAAATGGACCTTAGGGGCTAAATAGCTGGAAATATCCTCTAAGCTTAAAACCAATAAGCCCATCACTACCTGCTCATTGGGGTGAAGGGTGCAAGGCACTTCCCTCGGGGAATCCAGGCTCCCTGCCAACACCGAGGAAACCGCTCTCAGCAGTGTGAGGCAGCAACACACTAGTGCAGCGGGCTCATGAATATTTATTAGGGAGACCACATCCTCGACTAAGCAGCATCTCTATGGCGATCCAGCTAATTAAAGCTGCTACACACTAATGCCTGTGCTCAGTTGTATTGTGTCTCCCTTGTGGATGGTCCTGCTTCTCAGCACTCTTTTCCCAACTGGGTAACTATTTAATATGTTTACTGTGATTTTGCTATCCTGACCCTGGCTATGTTATATGACTATCCGTGACCTCTGGTACCCAGACCTTGGCTGTGCTATACTTTCTCCATGATCTCCGACCGCATCAAATGTCCGTCTGTGACATCCTGGTGCGCTGTTGTACTAAACTTAACCTTCAGCTGCTTTCCATTACACCTGTTCACCCGTGCTTATGGCTACCTGCAAGAGCGCCCTGTTATTCCCCTCCATGTCTTCCTCCTGGTCTAAACCTAAGATGTCTTACAGATCTCACAAAGGGTGAGAGTGTCATTAAACATTTGGAAAGGCACTGAGCCCATCATGCTCTTCTTCTTCTTTCCTTACCCTTTCCTATTGAATGAAGAAGGTTAGGTAATTTTTTTTCTAAAATGTCCATACCTGCCACCCATACCTCTAAGTTCCAGGTGGATGGGAGGAAAATACATGCACTGTTGAGGACAAAGTAAGTTTCAGCTCATATCTGCAATTTGCAAGCAACTCCAGGAGTTGAATGAATCCATGCATTGCTTGGTTCTCCCAACTCCCCTGCATGCATATGAGTAAAGTATTTCTCCAGGAGTGTTATCATTGCCAACAGGACTTCTTTTGTATGGTTACTGTCAGACTTTTTTTAAATGCTAGGGGTCATTCCAGCCCTTAGGAACACATACATTTTACTTGATGACAGGTAAGAACCATTCCGCCTATCTCATATACTCATTCTGATGTCAGACCTTATATACACATTCACTGTAAGGGACAGATTGGGAATGAGAAAGATCCCTGGAAATAGTTCAATCCCAGCCTCTTATTTTTTAGTGTCATTATTTTGTACATAGCTCTACTACATTTTGTTCAGTACCCCACATAATAAATGCCCCACCACCACCATCATATTATCACAACCCTTCTGCCTTCACTTTCTTTATGACCCCCAACATGGCTATACTTCCTCCAAAAAATATTGTTCAATTGAAAGAGCAGTTTTTAAAATATATATTCAATTTACCAAAAAGCATACTAATCATCCTCAGGCATGGTTAGACTTAAACCAACTGCCATTCTCAGCCAAACTGAAGCCCCAGACTCAAGATATGAAATGCATACAGGGTTATCACGAGTAAAAGTAGATAAGGTAATGTTGATCTAGGGTGAGTCCAACTGCCTTGGAGTCAATAGATTTGCTGGATTTTTTGCTTTCTTCTGGATCAGCTAATATGGGTTTGTGGAACTTGATGGACTGTATGTCTTTTTACAACCTTATTAACTATGTGACTCTCCATTCACCATGCAGATGATCATTGATGCTGCTGGATGGCAACAGTCTAAGGGAGTAATATGTATCCTTGTAGGTAAGGGGTGTCCAAGTTTTTTCTGCAGTGGGCCACTTCTTCAGAATTTTATACGTGTGGGGGCTGCACTAATTTTTCACTGTGAGAAAATATAGCCTTTAATAAGATATGCAGATTCAAATAAAGTAAATGACGCAAAATCTTTACTTTTCCTCTCACTGATTTCTGGGCCTAGAAAGTTTTGTGACTACTAATTCAGGATTCTGAATAAGTAAAAATGAAATGGTTCTATGCACCGAAATAAAAGTTATGGACCAAAACTGTTCACTTAGCCAAAACCGAAAATGACCCGCCTTTAAAAATAATTAAAAATCCCACACCAAAATTGTACAAAAAATCGAATCACAATGTTAACATATAAATATTGTGAGATAGGTCAGGGATCGCCCCTCGCTGAGGTCAAGGGACAAGTGCCCGTCTTCATTCAAACCAGGCAAACAGCAGTAGGTTTGTGCAATCTGACACAGGGTCAGGTTTATTAGAAAGGTTGCAAAGACAAAAGAAATATAACAATACAGCAACAAAAGAAATACCTTGCCTGTCCGGCACTTACTAGATAAGGGATGTCCCTCACTACCAGCTGGAGAGCTTCTCTTTGCCAACTTAACATAATATGTCCAGCAACCTTTAATCACATGTCTCTCCCACAAACAGGCTGTGTCCTCAGCCAGAGAGCTACCTGCCCTCCTGGCTTCCCTTTTATATTCGCCCTCTCATTCACCTAAATTAATCACCTAGCAGGTGGAAGACTCTGGTGTTACATCACATAGGAAAGGAATCTATGAGAAACATACCTCCCTTCCACCACCAATCCTACATGAATGTCACAATATATATATATATATATATATATATATATATATATATTGTGACAAACCCTGTTGCATGAGGGCCATACATTTAGGGGTCCTAAGCACAGTCCTCTAGGGCAATTAGAGTTGGGCACTTTATTTTAATCGCTTAACCCCTTCAATCCCCTATAGATGTACCGGGACATCCAAAAAATGCCTATTAAGAAACCCCTATGGACGTGCCGGTACATCCAGCTCTTCTTGCAGCGTCAGGGACACATCCCTGCCGCTGCACGGGAGATCAGCCTGGACTCCCCACTGACAGCATCTGCTGTCCGATCTTATGTAACAGCTTCCGGCATGCTGCTGACGGAACCCGGAAGGTCATCGGAGGTCATCGGAGGACAGGATATCCCCTGCAGGGGATATCCTGCCCTCCGATGAGGCACAGACGCTGCGATCTCTATGCACGTCTGTGAGGCACTGCATAGAGATCACAGTGTGATCGGTGCAGAGGGATCGCGGGGAGGGGAGTGAGAAACCATGTCTCTCACCCCCCTCCTGTCCTGAAACAGTGAAGGGGGAAAAAAAAACGTTAATTCATTTAAAAAATAATAATCAAAACATCATTAAAATAATAATATAAATAATAATAATAAAATAATAATGTGAGCTGTGATGTCATTGTGACATCACTGGCATGTTCAGGAGGTCCCTAAGAGGACCTCTAACCATTTTTTGTGTAAAAAAAAATATAAAAAATACAAAAAAAGTTAAAAAATTAAATAAAAAAATAAAAAAAAATATAAAAAAGATAATAAAAAAAATTTAAAAACCTTACATCCCATTGCCCTAGCATATACCAGATGATACAAGGAAGAAGGGCAAAGGTACATAAGAGACAAACAAACATGATTACAGGAACTAGCCTAGAACTGTATGATAACTATTGGAGATTCCGTCACATGATATGGCCATAGTATGCTTAGCCCACTACGCCAAAGTACTCCAATGACGGTGGGTCCTAACGCTAATCCCTGCTGACAGTGGTACAAAACAAACTAAACATGTAAACCAAACACATAGCACGGAGACATACCTTAGACTGAGACAAACAGAACACACAGGTGCCCCACACCTTATAAAGGAAACAGAGCTGAAGCAAAGAGCTGAAGCAGAAGCAAGGAATGGAAGATCAGAACAAAGCAAAAGGAAATCCAGGAATGGATCGAAGCAAAACAGGGAAACTGAAACAAGACAGATATGCAGCTCCGCAGCCTGGGCAGAACGTGACATATATATATATACACACATTTATATATATACATATATTATGATTGTTAATAGCAATCCTAGGCATACCCAGATTCCAGCATGTACTGGTTGGCTGGGCATGATAGGAGTGTGATTGCTGTCAACAATCATATATAAATTAATATTGTTATTGTATATTTGTGTCCAATTTTGGTGTGTTAACCACACTTTTATTAAAAGTAAGTAACACACCAACATTGGATAAAAAAAATCAACAATATGACTTGGCATGATAGCAGTGTGATTGCTAACAGCAATCACACTACTATCATAGCCAGGCAACCAGTAAATGCTGAAATCTAAGCATGATGGGACTGTGCTTGCTGTTAGCAATCACACTCCTATCATGCCAAGTGAGTCAGTACATGCTGAAACCTGGCTAGCTGCCCCCCTTGTGTATTGATGCTGCCAGCAGTATGGGGTCTGCACATCACTTACAGCCAGAGCCGGCCTTAGGTGTTCAGGCGTCCTGTGCGGACTAGTTCTCTGGCGCCCCTCCTCGACAAAAAAGAAAGGGAATAAATCTAGTCTTAATTAGAGATTATTTATGTGCAAGTGCAAACAAGTACAATAATATATAACTGGAAACACTGGTAACAATAATGCACCTTAAATGCATTAAATATAGAATAACACACAAATCTGGCTTTGCAGGTATAGATCAACTGGAAATTACATTTAATCTCAGCGTTAAAGGTATATATAAAAAAAAAAACTAAATTACAGGCATAGATCACAGGTTGCACACCCCAAAGCCAGACCTGGTGTCCACATAGAACTTGACCAGCACCCAGATTACACACACAAGTTACATCCCAGCCTGAGCCATCTTTGTCCCCAAACACCCTGCCTGTACCATCTTTGTCCCATAAACACCCTGTCTGTGCCACCTTTGTCCCATAAACACCCTGCCTGTGCCATCTTGGTCCCCAAAGCTCAAACACCCAGCTTGTGCCATCTTTGCCATCAAATAACTTATACATCTATCATACACACAAAACACATATACAGTCACTCCTTGTCAGGCTCCATTCAGGCTGCAGAGCTGCTTCTCTCTTGTTCCCCTTGTCTCGCTAGAGTTTCCCTCGTCTCGCTAGTCCCCTTTGCTGTAATGCATTCCTGGATTTCCATATGCTGTGTTCTTTGCTTTTGATTCCTTGATTCTAGTTTTGCTCTTTGCTTTAGCTCTGTTTCCTTTATAAGGTGTGCCCCACCCGTTTGTTCTGTTTGTCTCAGTCAGCAGTCTAAAGGTATGTCCTTCTTGGTTTTGTGTTTCGATTCAATGTTTGGTTTCAGCTTATTAGTGATTCAGTAGGCAGGGTTTAGAATTAGGACCCACTGAATATTGGAGTACTTTGGTGTAGTGGTGGGCTAAGCACACTATGGCCATATGATGTGAGGGAATCTCCAATTGTTATCACATTGTCCTAGGCTAGTCCTGTATCCATGTGTGTCTGTATTTTGTGTACCTTTGCCCTCCTACCCTTAATCATCTGAGGATTTCGGTTCCTCTCTCCTTTCCCCATGTCCCAGTTAAGATGCCATATCCTTGCTTAAAGGAGAAGCGTCCAAGGATCCCAGCTCCTTACTTCATCCCCTGTGTTCCTTGCCTTGTTCCCTGTCCTTTGTTGTGTCCTGTGCCATGTACTGGTTATGTTTCTTTGCTTGGTCTCCCTGTCCCTTGCTCGTCCTGTCCCCCATTGTTTGTTATGTTTCAGCTGTTACTCTGCTTAGCTTCTATACTCCCAGCCTGCAGCATCCTGCACATGATTCTAGTGCTATGTCTCATATCTGCTCCAAGGTGCCTGCAGGATATCTCCAAGTTCTGCTTTGTTCTGGACAACATCTGGTGGCTGCACAACTCTAGATGCCCACCCGGGAGAGTGCAGTCACTCTGCACCAGGCCCTGTCCAACTCCGCTACTGCGCAGTAACTCCTGAACTCCATCTTTGGGCGCTCTGGGTCATTACAGTTGTCTGTATGGACCCAGTACCTGACACTCCTTCAATCTGTCATTTACACAATTCCTTCACACAATTATTTATTCTCTCACTCATTCATACAAATTTACACATTTATTAATGCATTCTCACCATTCATCCAGACATTAATTATCTAATTCATTCACACAATTCATCCACACATTAATTTATTCTCTCTCATTCACACAATTCATCCACATATTAATTCATTAATTCTCTTACTCATTCTCACTCTTTCTTTCAAGATTCTTACAACCTCCCTTTCTCACAATCTCCTCGCCCTTCTCACTATCTACCCCCCTTCTTACTATCAACCCCCTCTCCCCCCTTCTTACTATCTACCCCCCCTCCCCTTGCAGTTCACTTACCCTGGGAAAGTCCTGTGGTAGGAACGCGAGGCCTCAGTCTTTCTGTCCTGCTGCGGTGCGCGCAGCTTCACTGCTGAGCGTCGGAATATGACGTCAGCGAATGGTGGCAGCGAATAAAGTTTGGGGGTCGTGCGGTGAACAGGTTTGGGGTTCATGGTTAGTTGCTCCGGGCCCTGCGGGGAGAGAGGCAAGTGAGCCTGCAGGATGGTTTTTGCCATTAACCCTTTTCACAGCCCATGTCCCCCCTTAACATCATGATTGGAGCCTGTTGTGTTGTGTTATTTATACATACATTAACATACTCTCACACACCCCTACCTTTGTCGGCTCAGGAAGAGACCAGCAGCCAAAATAGCTTGCCCTCTCTTCTCTTACACGGTCCTTTGCGCGCTGCCTCACTGAGTCTAAGCGCCAGAAAATTACATCATATCCTGATGCTCAGATGCAGTTAGGCAGAGTCTACCGGCCTAGCGTTAGGCTTGGCCTGTAAGTGGGGTTGTGATGCAGGGACCTCCACTATGCAAAAGGGGCCAGTGAAGGGAGATCCTATGATTTCCATCCATGTGAGTCCTGAAGCTTTACACCTGCTGCACCCCCTGATGTCCCGCCCCTGATGTATGTGGAATACCAGGGTTAAATATTATCATTGCTATTAAATAATTTACAATGCACTATGCATTGGAATACGATATCAAGATATGTTTATACAAACTAAAACTGTTGTCAAACATTAATGAGCTTAATCTGATCTATGTCTCAAAATCTGTAAAAATGAATGGGGAACGTGAATGTTAAAAAAAATATTACTAAACATGTGATGGGTAATGGATAGTCTGACCGACTAGCTCAGCTGACTTGTGCTCCCTTAGCCTGGTACAACACACCCTTTCCCTGGTTTCCCAGTCACTAGGTGAGACTCAGCGTAGGGTATAACCAAAATGAATACTCCTTTATTTTTCACATACATGGCTGGATATAGCCAGCAAACCACACATTAACATAAAACAAGATATTGGGATACAAACCGCACCCTTAATCTGCCTCCCAGAGACAACAGGGTCAGTAAAGGGATTAAGAATACAATGGGGTCCCAACCTCTGCTATCTATTACTGGCCAAGATCAGTTCCAAGGTTTGGCTGGGGTAAATGTCTGTAGTGGTGGAACTGGGGGGGGAGGCAGACTTATACAACATATTAGTACACCATGGGGGTGACTGATTTATACAACATAGTATTGCACCATGGGTGTGTGGGGGGGTCTGACATTAAACTAAAACAATGGCGGTCACTCCCTGGTTGCATATCCTGGCTGTCTGCCGGAGATAATCCCCTCAGCAAGTGATGAGATGATCTACTTCTTGGGGTAGACACAGAAGTCTTTAAAAAGCCAGGGCCCATAATCAATAGGGAGGAGGCTGGCTTTCAGGCCTCTCCAGTGGCCCCAGTGATGGAGGGTTCCGTCACAGGTAATATAATAATACTCTTTACAAAATATAATATAACTACTACTATTTCTGATGCTTATTGCTACCATATTTTATAGCCGTTTCTAAGTTCACAAACCAGGACAGTATGTTCTATTTAATTTTTTATAATACATCTACCCATCTCATAGGCTTATACATAATTAAAACCTCAATTAAAATAAATTGTTCAACTGGAAACATTTGTTATATTTCTGTCTCTTTATCTCTGCTAGTATAGTCTTGCAAGGTCATTAGGATGTGACCACAGCCGATGAGCTGCATACACAAGCAACAGCAATATAAACACAGGCTCAAGTCACCATACTAACTTCTATCACCTATCCTTGTTTGCTTGCTGAGCTCTTGAACAGAGTGAGTTTCTGAAAGACATAAAGGTATAACAGCTTGAGTCAATATTTGCCAAACCGAGTGATTTATTTAACATGAGATGACTGCCCCCCTTGTGCAAATACATCTATCTAGCATAAAAACTGTTGTCAAGCAGCCAGCTTGAGTCTAGATGGATGAGAATTCTATTCAGTAGCTGTGGAATTTGTTTGGAAAAGCAACAGGCATAGAGTTGTGTCAAATACACCTATTTAGTAATGCATGACATGTGTAGAAACAAAACGCCAAAGTGGCATTGTGAAGTTTATGTTACAAAATGTTCTGGACGTCATTAATCCAGTAGTGACATACTAAAAGTAAAACCATGCACTATATGTTAAAGGTTTTCCAGTAACATGGTCAAGGATGGTTTTAGAGTTCACTTGCAACAATAAAATTGAGGTGGCCAGTGACCATGCTGCACAAAATGTACATGACACACAATTTAATTGGTCTGGTTAAACACAAAATAAACATTCCAGAGATTTTTCTGCATCACGCTTGAAGAAGCCTGAAGAAGTTTTTTTCTTCTTATCAGTTTATCATCTCATCGGGTTGACACCTCTTCCAGAAATTGTCCTACGGTCCTAATGGCCTAATTCTTTCTCCTCAAGAAATGCCAGCCGAGACTAGATGCTTCGGGGTAAAATCAGGAACTATCAACTTTTATTAGGGGACACACATATTTACAACCAAACCTTCCTCCTCAGACTAATATGGCACAACAGTAGAAGTCCCAGGATAAAATGACATCATCAATAAGCAAACAAAGGTCTCACAAGACACACTCCAGGAGCATAATAGTACAATAGATTCCTTCCTGGCACCTAGCAGCCAGGAGGTGGTAAAACAGTGTAGTCAGGATTTTCAGGAAACTGATTTTTTCTCTCACACTAGGGAGAAATTATCTCAGTACCTTAATGACAGTAAATACCAACAATAGCTGACGCCAGGAGACCTATACAATAAAACACATTTTTCCATAAATTCAACCAGGTGTACCCCAACTTTATATCCAAGCTCCACAGTCTTAAGAGTCTCTAGTAATTGGGGAAACATGGCACTATGTACCAGGGGAGAAGTAGTCTCAGCAGACCCCTTGTGCCCACCTCCCCAAAAACAGAACCCCTTACACATCTCCTAGTCACTCAGCCGCTGAGGAGTGAGGTGGCCTACCTCCCCTCCCTGTAGCCCTGTCTCCCTGTTGTACAATCTGCCGTTGTGAAGATGGTCCAACTGCACCATCTCCCTGCTCTCCCCAAGGCTGCTAAAAGAATAGGGGGTGGTTGAGGCCTCCATGCAGAGGAGAGGGCGTAGACAAGCGGTACTCTGCCTTGAGGTAAGCGGTTCAGCTGGGGACTTGGCTTGGGCCCTGTTGGCTGACCCCCGATCCTCAGTGGCCATCAATAGTTGTGGGCAGAGACCAGCAGTACTCTGCCTCTCTGACAGCTCTTCCACTGTGGTTGCAGTTGCAACTTCGGTGGACAATATTCGACCAGTTCTCCCGGTGGGTTCAGTTTCCTCCCAGTCCGATTGCCGTCTGTCTCCTCCTCCGAAACTGGATCCACTGCATGTTGAGGACAGCAGCTGGTCTGCTGAAGTTGCATCATATTCTACGTTCACGTCTCCAGGGCATTCTGCTAAACACGTTCTAGCAGCCTGCGGTAAGCCCTCTGCAGGTAGCCAGACTGACCAAATCCAGTTCCAGCTCTGCTACTTCTTCAAGATCCAGCAGGGTTTCTATGCGATTCATAGTCACTTCCAAAATTGCTGTCTTTGTATAAATTATTCCTAAAGTAATGAGAATATTTCAAAAATATAACCCAACTAAACATTAACAGAGTTATATATTGATACTGTGTGTGTATGTTAAAAACTATGGGATATAACCCTCAAAGAAGAAAACAAGAAAAAAAAGGAGAGAAAAGGGTCAATCGAAATTTATTTAAAAAATATGTATTAACCGAAGGAAGTTCCCTGCCATCATGTAGTTCAATGCATTGGCGACCATGTGACGGCATGGAACAGCCTTAGTAAAAGTCTTTAGCGCAATCAACTTCGTGCCGTTGCCGTTCTTGCTGTTGCTGAGTGCCTCAATGCCGAGGCAGTCCCAGCAATAGCCAATGCGTGCACTTCTGACCCTGCGGTCGCTGTGATGACCAATCTATTTATTTCTTTATTGAGTTAGTTTATATATTAAATAAAGGTTAAGTAGGAGGACGAATTGAGACTCATATAGTAAAACTATTTTTAAAAAAAATAAGAAAAATACAAAAAAATTATTAAAAAAATTTGTTTGCGAGGTTAGAAACCAGAGATACATTTTATGGGTCTCTGATTAAATCCTGTGTGTCAGTTCTAGGTTTAAACTATTTTATCTCTGATCTAATTTTAAAAAAGGTATCAAAAAAGTTATCATTGAAAAACAATATATTGGTTGTACTAAACGAGAAAGTGGGAAGTTACATTTAAACACACACGGAGCAAAAATGTCAAAAAGAGCTCGGGTCCTTAAGCAACAAGGGGTTAACAGAAACAGAATAAGATGCCATAGCTAATAGTGGGATTCTAATCAATTGACTGTAAATAGTATACCATCATGTCAAAGGGTGATCGATAGACAGACGTGTAATAGTGACCTAATTTAATTTCTTTTAAAAATCACATTATAAACAGTCTCTTCACAAAAATGTATGAGCTCATAATCCTCATAAAGTACACATGGTAAAAGAGCATTTAATATCTTTTAGTTAGAGTTTTGTACCATCAATAATTTGAAACCAAAGTTGGTCAACATTGTGTCCCAACTGAAAAGCTTGGCCACCAGGGATTTGGTCATGATACCCTGAGAGAGAGCTGATCTAACCTGGTCTTGTACTCTGAAATGCATTTTTTTTATTTGCCTGGTAGTCTCACCTACATACAGCAGGGCACATGGACATTCCAGGATCCACACCACAAAAGAGGATTCACAGGTGTAGTAAATAGACATTTTAAACTTGGTTACCATTGATGGCACCGAAAAACAGGAGAATGTGCCAAATTTGGGCTGGGCTAGGAAACTAGAAGAAGACTTTAAGCTCCTAAATCAGTTTTTACGAGTATAAGAAAAGAAAGAAAACTCTGAAACGTATCAGGTAAATTACTATCTGTCTGCAAAATGTGCCAAATGTAAAAAATTTTTTTTTTTGAATTTTAGAACTAATTGGCGTATACAGAGATATATGTTCAATCGTGCAGGAGAACTTACTATTCTCTTAGTTCAGAGAAACTGTGTTAATTGTAAGCCTCTCTAACAATATTCTGGGTGATAGCTACTATATAAAAGTAGATGTTTTTATCCATAGGTTTAGTATAAATATCTGCTTCTATTACGTTGGTACAGGTGAGGAAACCAGGATGCAGGAGAGCGCGGTCACTAGGCAAGCAGAGGTCGGCACCGGGTATCAGGCAGAGAAGGGTCAGGCAATCCGGGTCAGGAGCAGAGAGGTCAACAAGGTCACAAGGCAAGCAGAGGTCGGCACCGGGTATCAGGCAGAGAAGGGTCAGGCAATCCGGGTCAGGAGCAGAGAGGTCAACAAGGTCACAAGGCAAGCAGAGGTCGGCACCGGGTATCAGGCAGAGAGGGTTTGGGCAACAGGTAAACATACAGCTTAGTTGTAAGAACAACTGAGCACTGAACAGGTATCAGTGCTCACTTTTTAAACCAGCCGCCCTTCTAAGTCCCGCCCCCATCAGTGACGCCGTCCAATGGACATTCCGTCTCCTCCGTTGGAGACTAGAAGCTGAAGGGGGGCGTGGTGTATGATGCCGTGGATGTCTATCACTGCGCGGCGGTTCTTTCATGTGAACCGCCGCGTATGAAGACATACCATTGCGGCATCGGTCCTGGAGGGGTAAGTACCGAGTACCCTCACCGGAGCAAGACGCCACGAGCACCCGGGCGACGTGTCCCGGACGGGACCATGACGCCGCGGGTACTCGGGCGACACGCTCCGTATGAGATCCCGTCGCAACGGGTACTCGGGCGACGCGCTCCGAATGGGAGCGCGACGCTGCGAGCACCCTTGCGATGCAATCGTGACAGCTTCTAATTTATCTGCTGAAAGAATCACAGTTGTATCTAGAAAAGAGATCTGATGTTGATCTAAATGACTAGTAAACTGCATATTGGAATTAAGACTATTAATACCACAAATATAGTGAGAAATATGTCAAATTCCTCCCGACAGACAAAAACATTGTCAATATATCTTTTCCAAATTAGACAGTGTTTTAACAATTCTGTATGATATATTCCATTAAGCTCCAAAGATTTATATATACTTCCGCTGAAAAGTTTGGGGTTACTGTTCTGGTATGTGTGTAAGGGTGTTGGTGTGGCAACACCTGTCCTGGTGTGTGTGTGTCTGGCTGTCAGTGTGGCAGAGCCTGTCCTGTGTGTGTTTGGGTGTCAGTGTGGCAGAGCCTGTCCTGGTGTGAGTGTGTTTGAGTGTTGGTGTGGCAGAGCCTGTCCTGGTTTGTGTCGGTGTGGCATAGCGGTCTTAGTGTGTGTGTGTGTTCGGGTGGCAGTGTGGAAGAGCCTGTCGTGTGTGTTTGGGTGTCGGTGTAGCAGAGTCTGTCCTGGTGGGTGTGTGTTTGGGTGTTGGTGTGGCAGAGCCTGTCCTGGTGTTTGGGTGTCGGTGTGGCAGAGCCTGTCCTGGTGTGTGTATGTCTGGGTGTCGGTGTGGCATAGCCTGTCTTAGTGTGTATGTTAGAGCCTGTCAGTGTGGTAGAACTTGTCCTGTGTGTGTTTGGGTGTCAGTGTGGCAGAGCCTGTCCTGGTCTGTGTGTTTGGGTGTCGGTGTGGCAGAGCCTGTCCTGGTGTGTGTGTCCGGATGTTTTTGTGGCAAAGCCTGACCTGGTATGTGTGTTTGGATGTCGTTGTGGCAGAGCCTAACCTATTTGAGTTTGGGTGTCAGTGTGGCAGTGCCTGTCCTGGTGTGTTTGTGTTTGGGTGTCGGTGTGGCAGAGCCTGTCCTGGTGTGTGTGTCTGGGTGTTGGTGTGGCAGAGCCTGTCCTGGTGTGTGTGTGTGTGTATGTGTCGGTGTGGCAGAGCCTGTCCTGGTGTGTGTGTCTGGGTGTCGGTGTGGCAGAGCCTGTCTTGGTGTGTGTGTTTGGTCATCTGTTTCCTGGCACTTAACTTACAGTAGGAACTATTGAATTTTTACTTATCCAGAGATAAAACACCCTCCTGAATTTGTAGT
Organism: Sceloporus occidentalis; assembly: GCA_023333645.1. Classification (NCBI taxonomy): domain Eukaryota; kingdom Metazoa; phylum Chordata; class Lepidosauria; order Squamata; family Phrynosomatidae; genus Sceloporus; species Sceloporus occidentalis. Next base: position 7,218,629 of record JALMGF010000024.1, on the reverse strand, counting down.
GCCTTCAGGGGACAAAACTTTCAAGGCCCTGAAATCATTTAGTGGAAAAGTTAAGGCAGGGCTCGACAAATCCCAGGCACCAGGTCGCCATGGCGACATCCTGTGGATGTAAGAGGCTGAGTCACCACACGGGGGCGCTGCTGCTGTCTGCCCAGAAGTCTGGGCAGACAGCACAGCCACTCCGAGCCCGCCCCCGAGCCTGAGATCACTCCCACGGAGTGATTCTGTAGGCTGGAAACGCGGTTGCTGGAAAAACAGCAATCGCGTTTTCAACTGCCACAGGCAGCTTCAGGGAAGGGGGTGGTGTGTTGATTGGGCCCCCACACAAGTGTGGGGACCTGACACAACACCCCCCTGCTGCCTGATCACTCCATGAGAGCGACAGTACAGCAATAACCCCTTCAATGCCGCGATCGCGGCATTTAGGGTTAATTCCCGTTTTGTAAGGGGCTTTGCTGCTGGTGGTCTGCCTGGAAGCCCAGGCAGACCAGCAACAGCAAAAACGAGCCCCCACAAGCCCTTTGATGATTCCTATAGGCATGGAAGCCTACAGCAGTCATCAGAGACTCCCCCCCTGCAATGGCTTGTCTATAGACCAGCAATTGCTTCCCAGCTGCCAGAGGCAGCTTCAGGGACAGGGGGAGAGGGTTCTTTGGTCTCCACATGAGTGTAGAGACCAGCCCCAACCCTCCCCTGCTGCCCGATCGCTCCATGAGAGCGACAGTGCAGCGTTAACCCCTTCAATTCCACAATTGTGTATAACACATTCATGGCATTGCAGGGGTTAACATTTGTCCCCACAAGCTTGTGGGGACTAAATATCAGTCAATGCTGTGCTCCAATGGAACATCAGCATCAAAAGAGTTAAAAAAAATAAAAATAAAAAAAACTGTAATCCTGGCTCCTAACTTTTTTAGCTGGCGCCGAGATTCACAACAAATTTGTCAAGCCCTGAGTTAAGGTATTGTGTTATTTACTCTATAATATTTATTTCAAGGATTATAATTCCATAGCACATTACTTTTGGCTATATATATATATATATATATATATATATATATATATATATATATGTGTGTGTGTTTTTTCAGTGGTATGATATTTAACGGTGAAAATTATTAATGCCCCCCCAGTTTTGACTGTGGTATCTTATGTGCCCCCCCTATTTATTGTTTCTAGAGTCACCACTGAGCTACAGTAGTCATTTACAACACAAACAACATCTATACTGGACAAAATTTACTTTTCTAAGTATCTGTTGAATAGTAGCGTATATATTTTCAAAAGTAGTGGCAACATTTGACCCCATCGCTGTTCCTTTGTATTGCAAATAAAACTAAACTTTAAAAAGAAAATAATTCTCTGTTAAAAGTACAGTACGGCGTTCTAAGATATATGCTTTCTTAAGTGTATGCCTGTCAAGATCCGGGCCAGCAGGTCAGGTAGGAGCCCAGTTGCAGGGGATACTAGGGTCTCTGTGTCTACCCCTTGATGCATCATGATGGGTAGGTAGGTACAGACAGGCACACAACAGACAGAAAAACAGGACTGGAATCAAAGAATAAAGGGAACTTTACTCAGAGTGGCAGGGCACACGCCTTGGAAGCCCTCAAGCAGGGAACACGGCTCAGAAGCCCTCAAGCAGGGAACACGGCTCAGAAGCCCTAAAGCAGGGCACACGGCTTGGAAACTGCTGGATCGGTAGGTAAGTCTGGTACACAAATCTGGATCATAAACATAGCCAAAGTCATACACAGGAGATAACAACAAAGTACAATACGTTATAGCTGCAAGCAGACTAACAAGAACCCAAGCCAAACAATGCAAAAGCCCAAACTGAAAGGCAGAGCAGGTATATAAGGGCAGGGCTAAACTCCAGTAACGTGGCTCAGCTGTCCCAAGTAATTAGAAATGGGTGCTATTGAGAGGAAAGGGAGGCCACTAGTTGACATGTTATGATTATCACATAGTCCAGATTGGTAGGGTGGAACCCTGACAATCCTATTTGTTTGTGGTGTAATTTTATAGAGTCCAGGCCACAGCATCAATTTCCCCCTAATATGGTATAGAAGTTGAGTCACCCTGTAAGTTAGGTCTTATTACAGGAGAGTTCAAAATGTATCTTCTGAATGTAATCTTTATAGTTCATGATGACAAAGGCACCAATGGTTTAATACTGATTGTCCTATCTGATATGGAATTTTGATAGATCACCTTACTAGGTCCATGTCTCATTTGAGAAACAGTAGAGGTCCCATATTTCAATTTACCCCATAGAATTTTTTTAAGGAGCACATTGGCACATTCCATGCAGTGTACTGCACACCAGCACCTTTGAAAGTTGGTGTATAAAAAAAAGGAAATCTTTTCACATCTGCTTTGCATTTCAAGATGGTTTTTTTTACCTGAATGGATAAGTGAAAGAACATAAAAGTTTTTGATTTGTATTCAGCAACATCCCCAGAGTACAGCAATGTGCCACGTGCATGGATATATGGTGTTTCTCAGAGGTTGTGTGGTCAAAAGTGGAACAAGCACATTTCCGTTTTTAAACTTGGAATCTGGACAGATTACTTTCCTGGGTACAGGTCTCATTTGAGGCAAAGTAGTGGTCCCATATTTCAATTTGTACAATCTGGAATTTTTACCCTGGGAGGAAACCTTCTTATCTGTCTTTTGCCATTCCCTCAGGGGAATCCCTCAGTGAGATTCCTTACCATAGGAGATGTATGCTAAGGGATTTCAGGGAGAGAGGCTAAACTTCCCCAGGCAGTAACAGACAATCAGATTTAAAAATCACCTATCAGACTGAGAGGACGGTTAAAATACAGGCTGGTAGAGGTGAGCATGGGTCTTATTTGTGTCTTTCAGTTTTCCTGTACTATCAGCAGAGAGGGGAAGAGCTATCCTTTGTCATGCTACCATGGATAGCCACGAAAGACCATTATGTCAACCTATAACATTCTGCATTTTTACATTTTGATTTGGGAATCAACTAAAAAAGTATATTTTTAATGTTCCCTTACGTGTGACTATGTATGGTAAAGTATATCCAGACTTACGTCCAAAAGCATTTTGTTAATATAAGAACCCCATGGCCACCTATTAGAGGGTTGTTTACATAGGAGCTGGTTGACCACATCACATAACACTAAAAACCAAGGGCGCTATAATGAGACCTAAGCATATGTTCAAAATTGATATTTTATTTTTTACTGTTCAAATATGAACCGAAGAGAAAACTGTTTTAATCAGCTGTGCAAACATTTACTCAACAAGCTTCCTTACAAGTAGTGTTTAAAAATACAACATACATTCATAGTAAGAATAAAACATAGTGGAGAAGCATGTCATCATAACCCAATAGTTTGTGTTTAACATATTTGGATATATCCCTTTGTATTACTGTTCTGTATTCAATAAATAATGTTTTTACATTGTCTGAGAATTATTAATTGCTGCCAAAGCAGGAGATTGTGTCAGCTTCCAACAAGCTGTCACAGAAATGGAGTTCAGTAGTAAAGCAAATGCTAATATTATATTCACAGCAAGGTTTCAAAGTAAAATAAATGTTTGTTCACGCTCCACGTTTCAAATACTGTAGGTCATTCATAAAATAGGAGTGGTTGAACTTTCCTGTACAGACGGTACAAGATTTTACTTCAGATTTTGCATAGAAATTGGCTGGAAACAAAACTCTTTTGAAAAATAAATGTTCCTGCTTGTAATCATAGATATTTTAATACCGTACATTTTTGGCAAGCGGACAATAAAGCATAGTTGTTGAAAGTAAACATTCTTTTTACCTTTTCACCTTTGTCTGAGTATACCTTCTCCCATAAGTCCACAGTAATGGGCTATTAATAGGAAAAACGGATCCCATAAAATAAGTACCGTATTGGCTCGATTATAGGCCGCACACGATTATAGGCCGCACCCTAAAAGTTAGGTGCTTTTTTAAAGAAAAAATGTATATTTTTAGAAAAAATACACATTAGTGGAAAAGTAAAACAATATTCTACCAAACATACTGTATTTTAACATTTTTGGTATCTATTATGCAGTTAGCCAACATATATTACATACAAACAGAAAACCAATTGCGATTTTAATGCACCTTACTTATAGATATGCCCCTCTGCTCACAAGATATGCCACTCTGCCCCAAGATATGCCACGCTGCCCCCCCAGATATGCGGCCACTCTGCCCCCCAAGAAATGTAGCCACTCTGACTTTCCCCCCAGATATGCTGCCACTCTGCCCCCCCCCAGACTTACCAATGCAGACTTTGGTGGACGGTGGACTTCCAGTGCCAACAAGGGAAGTTGTTTAATGCAGGAACCGGAAGTTGTCTACGCGTACCGCGTAGTTGTCCACCGGCTGCCGGAGAGTTGGATCCAGTTCCCCTGCAGCGCTGCAGGGGATCTGGATCCTAACCCTGCTGTCTGCCCGCCGCCCAGAACTGCATGTCCCGGGCCTCGGGCGATATGAATTGAGCATTCCTGCGCTAAACCCCGAATATAGGCCGCACCCCCACTTTAAAGACTTAAGGGGGGGGGGAGTGCGGCCTATATTCGGGCAAATACGGTATATGGCTATGTGTGTATACATTTTTATAGAATTGTACAATTAAAAACATGTCACCAGGAGAGAGAATTCCATTTTTAACTTTAGCTTCATTTTTAGTTGTGGAGCCAAATTTCTTCTCTGGCCCTTAACATTCAAAACGATGTTCTTAAAATGTTGTCAAAATTGTCTTTGCATTCTCTTTGTTGAGAAGACCCTGTCAAAATACTATACTTGCATGATTATAAGACGACCCCCCAAAATGTGAATATTAATGTAGAAACAAAAGAAAAAACCTGAATATAAGACTACTAAATAAGAAAGTTTTATTATTAAATATTGATTCACATGTAAGCTATTTTTTTCATATTTAATAAAAACTATTATTGGGAAAAATGCATTTCTTGTCTTATTTCCTTTTATTTGCCAACCTGCCCTCCAGTTATGCACATCTGCCCACGGCTTGCTACTCTGTCCCCCAGATATGCCTTATACCCCTATATGCCACTTTCCCTTCCTAATATGCCACTTTGCCCCATGATATGCCTTATATCCCTTATATGCCACTCTGCCCCAGATATGCTTTATACCCCCTATATGCCACTCTGCCCCCCAGATATGCCTTGTTCCCCCTATTTGCCAATCTGCCCCCCCCCCCCCGATAGGCCTCCGTCAGAGAAGCCCAGCTGAAGTGTTGGGAGGGGCTGAACAGTGGAGTCAAGTCCCTTTTTACCGTATTTGCTTGATTATAAGACAAGGTTTTTTTTTTTTAGAGCAAATGCTCTGAAAAATACCCCTTGTCTTATATTCGAGGTCGGCTTATAATCAGATTTCAAATAGAGGTCTACTACAACTCTAAGATCCAGATCCCCCGGAGCACTTCAGGGGACCTGGATCCTCCTCTCTGGCAGCTGGTGGACGTCTGCATGATGCCCGCAGACAACCTCTGCTGCTGCCGACACTTCTACCAGGGCTTCTATGACGGAGCGCCAGCGTCACATGACCTTCCAGTTCTCCACCATAGAAGCCCCAGTGGAAGTACTGGCCAGCAGCAGCGGAGGTTGTCTACGCACATCGCGCAGACGTTCACCGCCTGCCAGAGAGGAGAATCCAGGTCCCCTGCAGCGCTGCGGGGGATCCAGGTAGTAGTTTTTAAAAACAGCAACATTAAGGGTAAACATTTTTGGCAACACATACAAAATACTCTGCCATGTAACTATCTATCTATACAAAGGAGCAAAGTACTGGCCACTTATAGATAGGACCCATGGCAAGCTTCCAGTGTTCTTTCTGTAAGTAATTCCAGGCTCTTCCAGGTCACATGATATATCCCTTCGTGGTTCCTCTTCAGTAGTTTAAACATGCAACAGATATGCATAATGCTATACCAAGAAACTAATATTTCAGGTTTTGGAAGCAGAAAAAAATGGGCAGGCTAGATGAACTACTTTCTTATCTGCTGTCAAATTTAAAATGTATGTCTAGCTCAGGTATACCAGGACCATATTGATAATTGATAACAGGCAAGTTCAGACATGATAGAAAAATAGAGGGCATACTTGTCATATCTCTGAAAATGATCCCTGAGACTGCATAAATTCCAAATTGTGGATTATATGCAATATAAACGAGATGCTACTGTGTGATATATATAGGAATTAAAATGGGACAATAATGTTCACATGACAATAGTATAATTTGTATACTGAGCCTGCCAGTAGCGTACCTAAAGGGGGGCGGTCCCCTGGTGCCACTCAACAGCCGCCTAGCAGCCGCCTATCGTGGGCCCACAGCTTACCGCTGTGTAGCTTGCACTGTGCGAGGAAACTCTTGTGCCAGAGGAGGCACAGGCAGGCTTATTAGGAGGGCAGAGGTGGCACAGGTAGGCTGTTTCCAGGCAGAGTAGGCACAGGCAGGCTGCTTCAGGGGTAGAGGTGGCACAGGGAGGCTGCTAAAGGGGCAAAGGTGGCAAACTATGTCACGACCAATGTCATGCCTTACCTTCGGGAGACCGGAGTGCACTCGGAACTCCACCGCAAGGCTTCCATACAGGGAATAGGACACAGAGCACAAGATAAAGGGGCAGCGGTGGCACAGGCAGGCTGCTATAGTGGGAGAGGTGGCACAGGCAGGCTGTTTCAGGGGCAGAGTTGGCACAGGCAGACTGTTTCAGGGGCAGAGGCATACCATGTCTGGCTTACTGTATAGTAATAGGTGTTATGCTGTACCATATCTGTTCAGTAAATGTTATCTATTAAAACCTATTTAATTCATTTAGAAGTTAATAAAAAAATTATATTCTTTTTTTTCAGTTGACATATAGTTTATATAGAATAAATATTCTTGCCAACATTATTTTTTTTGTGTCGGGGGTGCCACATACAGGATCCACCCCAGGTGCCAAATATACTAGGTATGGCCCTGGAGCCTGCAATATCTTTGTAGCTTATATTCACTCAATTTAGTGTGAACTAACAAGTCCCAAAATGAATGCTACACTGAAATAAAAAGATTAAATAACCCTATGGGGTGTATACTAATATATACTCTGCCTCAATCCCCAAATGGAGATAAATAGTATATTTAAGGTGTATGGCAATAGGGTCTTGTACTCATCAATGTATTAAAAAAAAAACAAAAAAACCTCTATTTTGTCCTATTGATGTTCTCGTTAATCTTGTATAAGAGTAATGATCCATTTAAATTTAAGGTTTGTGACTGCACTTACTTGGAATTCTTATTTTCATGCTATTATCACAGTATTACACTACTGTGTTTTTATGTTTTATTGAAATTGGACCAGTCTCTGGCCTTTTTTTTTTTTAACATCTCCCTTGAAGTTACCCTTTAAGCCACTAATATTAAGAAAACTAGGACTGTCTCTATTACTACTCAATATTTGCCACTTTCACTAATATAAAGCTATCTACCTGACTTACACTGCCGACTTTTTGTCACCTGGAGTGGAAATAATCTTAGTTTCTAGAAGATAAAAAAATCCAGAGCACAGTGGTGCTTGCAGTGATGTCCTCTTCCTCGATTGGAGGATTGGGGAGGACGTCACTGCAGATTAAGGATTGAAGGATTGAATAATTAAGATTAAGGATTGAAGGTAGAAGAGAAGAGAGGAGATAGAAGTGCCCCCTAATGCCCCCTAATTTTCAGCCAAACCAAATGGGCAGGGAACAAAGTTTACTGCCCGAAATGAATTGGGCAAAAAGAACCAAAAAAATTGTCCAATCATTTTTGGCCGAATTGTACATGTCTAATATTTAGATTTTGTTGGGTAAGAGGCTGCATAGCCACAGACCAGTCAGGGTGCCCATGCTGACCCCTGTCCACAGCTAAAGTGCCTACAATGGGCACGTGAGCATAAGAACTGGACCAAGGAGCAATGGAAGGTTTTCATGGTTTGGTGAATCACATTGTCTTTTACATTATATGTAAACTTACAGGACTTAAAGGATCTGCTGCTAACATCTTGGTGCCAGATACCACAGCCCATCTTCAGATGGCTACAGGAGTCCATGCCTCCATGGGTCAGGGCTGTCTAAGGCAAAGGAAAGGGTTTCTTACAGTAAGGACAATAAGGATTTGGAGTTCTCTGCCTGCAGAGGTAGTTTTATCGGAGTCTGTACAGACATTTAAACAACGACTGGATGAATACTTGCAGAAACATAATATTCAGGGATATACTTTTTAAATTATGGGGAAACAGCTTCTTGACCCTAGGAGAGATCTGACTGCTATTCTGGGGTCAAGAAGGATTTTTTCCCCTAGTTTGTACAAAATTGGAAAGAGCCACAACTGGGTTTTTTTGCCTTCTTTTGGATCAACAGCAAGAAATTAACAGATATGGGAAAGGCTGATCTTGATGGACGCATGCCTTTTGTCAGACTATGCATGTAACTATGTAACAACATCACTTTACAACTACACACTAATAACTTCCATTGCTTCTTATGCAGTAAGCAACACGACTAACACTGGTTTATAAAAAAAAAGTGTATATCTGTAGAGATTTACTTCACACAGAGATGTACTCTATGTAAAGTTGTTTTACCCTTGTGGCTTGTGAAAGTTCATAGCCATGAAACAGCTGTTGGATAAAACTGTTTACTCTTGTCTTTCTTTTTGTTTTATTATGGCTAATGTTTGTCCTATCTTGACAGCAAAGGGATTTAGCAGCTCATAGTGGCATTATTTGCTTTAATCCATGTCCAGAGTGTAAGAACATAGACTTTAGACTAAAAACTACCATCAATTCGTGTGCTTAATCCCATATAGTTTCAAGGTATCTATTTTGTTAACTCTTAAAGTGTCTGTACAATCCAAAAACAAACTTGACTGTAATTGACAGAATTTCAATGTCAGCTTTATTTTTAAAACTAAATACTCTATAAATACAGTAAATAATTGAATATTTTTATTAATTGCTTATTCCTTTACCCTCAAGAAAAAAAAATATAATTATCTTCTAATTCCTTGACGCTGCAATGCAAATCAGAACTGGTTAAGAACTTTGAAGGGAAGAACATATTATCATCCTGAGTGTCTCATTAAGTCATGTCCTCAATCATTCCCCTTAATTAATGAAGCCACCATTATACTGGATTAAAAGTAAGTTAAATAAGTAAAATCAGTTGTTGCATGTTAAGGGTTTATAATATACTGAGTATCCAGGGCATGACGGCAGGAGCTGACCTGTGGTAAAAATAATCATGGGTAATTTGGCTTATGGTGCCCCTGACTATTGGATTAATGAGAGACAGAGTCAGACCTCTCACTCTACAAGTTGACCTCCACTGGCACCTATCAGGGAGAGCTCTGATTTATTTGCTTGGCTGGACATCAATTAGCAGTTTAGCTGCTGAAAGAATGTATAAACCTGCTCTATAAAGCTACAGATCTGGGAATGTGATCTGAAATACTGCTACACTGGTGTCTTTTAGCAAAAGGCATTTGAAACATATCCAGGAATGTCAATTCGCTATCTGTTGCTATGGCGATAAAACCATTTTTGAATCTATGCACCAGAATCATTCATCATACACCCCCTCACCCATTACTATGTATTATGAGGAGGTAACCCTGAGGGGTTTCTGCTGCAGGTCTTGTGACCAGGACCGGAATGGCCATCTGGCATAGGTCAATTCCCAGTGGGCCACTGGTAGACAGCACCACACACTTACTATAGCGTGCGCTTCAGTGTGCAGCCAGCAGCTGATACCTCCAGCCACATTCTATATGAGCATAACAACATAAAGATAGTGGCCAACAACTGGATATGCATGGTCGCACTCATAACATCAGGTGGCTGAAGGCCCTGGATGTAACTATCCATCCTTATATTATTTAGGAAATAATTGCTTTATGGGGTACATGGAAAGATCTGCAATGTTTGTAGAAAGGCAGGGGCATACTGCTGTTCAGTGCTGCAGATAATACCCCAAGTATAAATGAATAGTAAGAAACTGAATTTCTGTAGATTCTAATGTAGTAAAAATCACCTGCGAGATGATATAAAGGGCATTATTGGTCATGTAGTGTTCCTTAGCTGGGTTCTGGTGGTAGGGGCGACTTTAATATCGCTTTAGACCTTAGGGTAGACACCTTGAGTGGGGTCATGTATGCCCTGTTGTCACCTAAAGTTCCACTCTATACTACATAACAATCACTACACCCAGAGGGAAAGGACTATACATTCTTCTCCCTGCCTCCCAGGGTTTACTCTCGGAGCAACTCATTTTTACATTACCACCTGGACCTCATTAGACATGCGGCTCTCTGGTCAGCAGAGTGGACTGACCACTCTCCAGCATTCCTAGTCCTTAGCTCTCCCACTTTTAGGCCTCCTTGAACATCTTGGAGACATAACAAGCTTCTTTCAGACTTGGTGGTTTTCTAATGCAAAATGAGCGCCTTGGCTACTATTTCTGGGAGAATAACCTCCTGGAGCGTAGCCCTACTAATGTCTGGGAGGCCCACAAATGTGTCTTGAGGGAGTATTTCAACATATATCCGACCACGTAAAGGCCCAGAAACAGGAAGTAGACCCTTGAGACCTACAAGGGCCATCTCAGGATTCCCCCCCACCTCTCACATTTTATCACCAGAAAGATCCAACGTTCTTTGCTAATTAATAAGGTTTTTTTATATACATGGCAATAAATGTGGGAGACTATTAGCAAAGTTTCTCTGCAAGACACAATTAAGACCAACCTCAGGGAAGGTCATCCTCAAACTCAGTGAGATTGCGGATCCCTTTTACACTTTTTAGTCATCCCTTTATAATTTGCCCCCGTGCGATAGCCCAGAGAGGCTGGCCAACATTTTTTCCTACCAGGAGGCTCACATGCACAGGACAATCAGCCAAGGGCCGTGGAGTTAGAGGTCCCAATAACAGCTTAGGAAGTGGACTTAGTACTTAAACAACCAACCACGTCACAGTTAACAACCATGGCATTAAAGAAGTTTCAACGCTGTTGCTGTAATGCATCAATGTCAAGGCATTCACCAACACCAAAATCTGCAGCAGGGGCCCTGTGTGGCCGTTCCCATATATAATACGGTTGCAGACGGTGGTAGATTTAAAAGAGCTGGGTCGATCTTTGATCACTTCCTTAGCTCAAATGGTGTGGCTAAAATGCTTCGATAGAGAGGTATTCAGCATCATAGAAAACGACCCCAGTGTGCACTGTGATCGCTCCAAATAGTGGTCATAAGCACCATTGCAAGAGATTTTGCTTTGATACAGTGATGCCCCCATCATGGGGACCCTCCAGTTCCAACAAAAATGTAAAAAAAGACAAAAAAATATAAAAAATTTAAAAAAGTTTATTTTTTTGAGCAAGTGCTAAAATTAGCATTGTATCTTCAAAATCCTGGCATGGAAAAAGTCTAAATACTTGGATTTCAAATACTCATGGGGTGTCTAGTTTAAAAAGAAATGTATGGTTTGATTAGATAAATTTAATTGGCTGGGTTCAAAGATGTCCCAAACAGGACATGGGCACAGACTGCCCAGACGTCAAAATGAAAAGAAAAAATGCACATCACTGTACTGAGGAGATGTTGCAGAACACATACTGGGGTGTTGATTGTAAACCAAGGGCTGTAAAGTACAATGTGTGTAAAAAAAAACACACAAAAATGACTACCACAAACTTTGACAAAGGCTGGTGGTAGAATTAGTGCATTGAAAGAGTTAAAAAAGCACCATTTGAAATACAAATATTTCAAACAAATATGGTTTTATGGAGTAAATTGAACTGCCCTAGTTTTAAGATGTCCTAAATAGGACATGGAGGGGCAGGATGACCATATTATAAAATTCTAAATTGAATGCACTCCTCCCAAAAAAACCACAAAAAATAAATTACTGCCACAAATTTTAACCAATAGTGGTAGAATTGGTGCGTGGAAAAATACCGCCATTTGAAATACTCTAGGGTGTCTAGTTTTCTAAAATATATGGTTTGAACAGCGTAAATTGAATTAGCCGGCTTTAAAGATGTCTCAAATAGGACATGGGGGTAGAGGGACCAGATGTTCCAAGTTGAAAAATGCGCTCTTTACAAATGTGGCATTTTACCTCCCAATGTATTGATGGTAAAACTTTACCAATAACAAACAGAGATGCAAAGGTATATGCTCTCCCTCACATACCTCCCTGTGTAGTGTTTACATATTGTTACATACCACCCTGTGTAGATTTTCTCCTTTAATATTAGGTCCCAGAAGAGTGTACAACATGGCTGGTTGTTTGTGCTTTGATTCATTGCACACAATTCTGAGCATGACAGAAGGAAGCAAGGTTCCCGATCTGTTCAGAATTATATTTGATTTGGGCAGCTTTAATTCTTTACACTAATGTTGCTGATGCCCTTTAGCTACAAATGTGGCCAATTATTTCACTCTTACATAAAGATTTTTAGATCTTTATATCCTGTACATTGGAAGTTTCCCATTGGATACGAATAAACTTTGCATAAATAGTAATAAAAGCTACTGCATACTCCGATACACTATAAAAATGTTTGTATGTATTACAAGTTGTTGGTAATAGGGTTAAATTTACATGGATCACAACCTCAGATAGATATGTCTTTGTAACCAAGTATACCTATCTTTTAATACTAGCTATTAATACTGGATATCCAAAATGCATTATGTACAAGGTTCATGCTATACATCCTATGTTTTTCAAGAGCTTAAAGATAATGAAAATCTTTAAACTTATGGTGTTTTAGTAAGCAACTATATAATAATAATAATATTATTAATACTAATAATAATTTTCTTTAAATATGGGTGTTTTTAAAACTATAAAAATTCCAGCACAAAATATATACATTAGTTATAGTCTTATGAACAGAGGCAACAATGCACTTGGAGAAATCAGCAGGCGATTCAATCATGTATGCTACTCTTCTTTGCCGGATAAATATGGACCCATGTCTCTTAGTGATCTGCCTGCAGTGATGAAAGGACTGGTGACTCTGGCTGTATTATAAGCATAGGACGAATCAGAAAGCAATCCCTTTTTTTCTTTCATCTACTTGTTTGCTAGTTAAGGTTACCTGGTGATGTTTTTAATTGAGGTGCCAACCCAAGCCTGAATTAGTGTAGTACCTTGAGCCCTATGAACAGCAGCCTTCCTGTGTAGACACATTTCCTGAGTGCCTCCCTGAGACACTCAGCTGGACCGGCGATCACAAGGCAGCCCTGGCACATTAAGGCTAAAAGCCGCCTGATAACGTAAGATCTACCAGATTACCATTTCTGCTGGCACATATGACATATGATGTCACATCTCAGCATTCTCGGATACACTACGCAAAGAGGCAATGATCTCAGCTCTTTCACAAGCAGCATCATATGGTCAGCCTGTTAAACCTCTCACAGCCCTACTGGTTCCTTAATTGAAGAGACAATTATTTACATAATGAATGAAACATATTTAGTCTAACAGCGTCAAACAGAAATCAGAAGGGGCACTTAAGCAACTGTTTATTTTGTTGCTATGTACTAATTGCTACTAAGACAACATATTCTACTGCCTTGTAGTACTACTTAAAAATATCTTAATTTTACTTGAGGCCCAACCTGGACTTGCAAAGGTCATATTAATACCCCACGTAATTATTGCTTATGCACAAGGTTGAGTCAGGGTTGAGTTATACCCATACCTGGGAACTCTCCGGGTTTTGCCTCGAGTCTCTGGGGGAGCCACCGCTTCTCCAGGTCGCGGGATCATCACTAAGAAACTCAGTCATGACACACTTCACTATCCAACCACCTCTCCTCCAGCCACCCCAATTTCCCTCTGTGTGGGGCTAGCCCTACACACTACACCAGGGGGACCACTCATGGACGTCTATCTGCATCTCAAAAAGGGAGAGATCCGGGTAGCCAGAGCCTGGATGTTCCCAGGTATGGTTATACCACTGACTCAAAGTGTGTAGCTGCTCACATGTAGATTGTGCCCATGTCCCTACAAAGGAAAGTACTGAAAGGTAGGAGACCTTTAGTAGCCTTGCTCTGCTTAGAACTACCTGCCTCTTAAGGAGCTGGGTTGATCCAGGAGTTAGACTTGACACTGTGTAGAGCATCAATGTATAATTATCTAAATACTTCAGTGAAACAGATCAGTGAATATAGTTACATAGTTATATAAGTTCAGCCTTTCTTATATCTGTTAATGTGTTGCTGTTGATCCAAAAGAAGGCAAAAAAAACCCCAGTTTCGCTCTTTCCAATTTTGCACTAACCAGGGAAAAAAATTCCTTCTTGACCCCAAAATATAAAGTAGATGTAAAAGAGGCCGTTCATTTGGAAAACATTTCAAAATTTTAAAGAATGACAACAGAAACAGCGAGAGAAAGAAGCAACCCAGAATAATAGTAGTAATTACAAACTATAGTAGGACATTAGTCCAAATTGCTCTGATAACTGTGCAAAGTAACAAGACAAGAGCTGTAGTAACACATTAAAGTTGTATAAAATGTTCGTTTAAAAATAACCAGTAGTCTCAAAGTGCTTTTACGTTTTTTTCCCCCAAGATATAAACTTTTTTTATTATTAATAGAATATTATTGATGGATGGTACTGTGAAGGAGAGATTCTGCTGAAGTAAAACTACCACATTTAGTTTTATGATTCGTTTTCATAATATTGCAGTCCTCAAAATATGCAATGCCAATGAACAAACCGTGAATGTAAGGATAACAATCCAGACATTGCTTAGAATAATTAGGTTCAAATGGAGTTCAAACTGTTTTTAAAAGCACACAACCAGCTGCCTTTTTGTCTGTGCTGTTTATTTGTAGATCTTGTTTTATTACAACAGAAAGCCTTCTTCATATTGATTTCATGCATGCTTTGTGCAAACTTACAGCCAACAATAAACCGCTAAGCACAGTGCAATTAAAACATTACGGCATTCAAATAGTTTAAAGAAAAATAAGAAAATCACCTATGACACAAAAATATTTTGTGCCTCATATTTGGTTAATAAAACAGTCTAATTTAATTTGTTTAATTTTGCATATTGACCAATGATTACAAAATGGAAACTTATTTTCCTCCTTCTGCTACCTGCCTCTACTGAATGCAGTATGTATACGTAAGTATGCTTCCTGCACAAGAACTGTAGCATTTATATGAGTAATGGTAGTCAATTAATAAGAGTTCTACAGCAGATGTACCAAAGGGTAATCTTAAAGGGGAATTTGATACATTTAAAGAAAGGTTTCATATTATCATCCTGTTAATGCACTATTTTTCTTCTCTGCTTTCAAATTAGAAAAATAGGTCAGGACATGGGTGTAACTAGAAACCACAGGGCCCTGGTGTGAAAGTTGCCCCTGGGCCCCCTAACGTCAACACCTGGTCTGTGCCATCATTGCCCCAAACAACTTCTTTGCCCCTTGCCACCCCTGCCAACACATACACACAATTACACATCTGTGCTCACACACGCACATAAAATTTACACATTCATGCTCACACACATACAGGGCCGGCCCGACAATGGAGCCGAGTGGGGCAGCCGATCCAGGCGGCACTTTTGAAGGGGCGGCACTTCGCCGCTCCAAGCCCTTTTTTTTTTCTTCTAAAGCGAAAGACAGAGAAAGGGGCGCCGACCAGCTTACCAAGCTGTCAGTACCCGCTCGGCGCCCCTCTCTCCTCTGCGGCGAGTCTCCCTGTTCGGTCTCGGTGCCGGCATGTAATGCTGAGTGCCGGAAGATTTCCGGCGCTCAGCATTACAAGCCGGCACTGAGACCGAACAGGGAGACTCGCCGCAGGACTGCTGAAAGCTAAGTACAAGGGGTGGGGCCGGGAGGAAGAGTAGATAAGGGGGGGGGGCGGCATTTTGCCTTGGGCCGGCCCTGCACACACAATTACACATGCATACATACATTATATATTTATATATAAACAGATACACATAATACCTCCCACCCGCTCCTGCTTACCTTTGCGTGGGCAGCCTCGGTTTCACTGTCGGGTCACATGACCCTGATACATTCTTGTCTCCCCAGTCCGGTCCAGGTTGGACGAGCCCTTTCTAAACAATTTTCAACTGGTACAAGGAGACAGGAACAAGGGGATGTAGTTACATCACTGGGTCAGGAGACCAAGTGAAGATCTCTAGGAACCACTTATGAAACAGAATTTGATGTCAGATAAAAACCCTTAAGCTTATGTAACCTGCCCATTTTTTTCCTGCTGTAGTCACTCAATCCTTAATCAGAACTTGACCTTATCTTAGATTCAGGATAGCTGTATTCCTATCCCATGTGTGTTTAATTCCCTTACAGTATTATCTTCTAAGATATGTATGTGCTTCTCTATAAAAAAAACAACAAAAAACATGCATTTTCATCAGAGGACATTTTATGCAATATGGTGCACTTGATTACTTTGGTTCGGAATATGTAAACCTAGTGATGGAGGGCCAGATATACCTTTAAAAGTAAAACTATGAAAAAAAGTAATGTTTGCCCTTCATGGTGCATTTTCTCAAGTACCCCTAGTTAAGATGTATCACATCACCCTATGGACATAAGATGTGTGATGAAACCTTGTGATAATTTGCAGTGAAGTTCCATAAATGTAATAAATCTTTTTTTAACAAATCCAGTGTGGACATTATATTACTGATTGCATTACAGTATACCAGAAGACTGATACAAGATAATCAGAGTAACACATGTAAATGTCCCCTGAGCTGAATGTTCTCTGAGTTTTATAAATAGTTTAGTAAATCGACAATGCGTAATTTAGAAAGTTTCAGTGAACTGATTTAGTCTCAGAGCAATGCCCTGCTTACCTTTCTGGCCCTGAAATGGTTAAAAACAAAAGCTTAAAAGGGAACATAGCATTTCTTGGCACTTTCTTTTCTGGATAATTAAATCAGACAACATTATGTTTAACTGGTACCAACTAAAGGTTTCGTTATTCGCATTGCAAACAAATTTCTTTTGTGTATAATTTTAAATGCAATTATGGAACAACAAGGCTGTACTGAAACAGGAAGAGATTTCAGATGTTGGAGATTTTCCAATCTAATTCACATTATTGCATCATCTTTCACTAAACCCATGAGGATATTAGACTACATCTGTTTAAGATCTACTGAAAACAAACACAAGTGCTGTCAGCCCTACCAATTTTAAAGGAAAAAAAATGTTAATTTGAACATGTTAAGCGTTAGAACAATTTATTACAGTGAGAAATTCCTAAATTGCTTCCATGAAGGTTTGAGTGGGAAACATAAACTTCTGTACACCATCTGAAACTAACCATGGTCATAATGCAGTTCATATTTCATACTGACCTATTTAAAATTGGATTATCAAAGAGACTTTATTTAAGGCGACCTTGTGATTATGAGGTATTGCTTTTTAATAATGTGCTGTTTCTTGGGAATATCAATATATCCAAAATTACCCTTGAAATGGGTAGATAACCAAAACATTAACACATAATACATTGCACAAAGGTTACACTAATTTACTTATTGGAATAGTAAATGAAGTAAAATGTGGATTGTAATATAGAGATATAATTACTGCATACATCAGTGGCTCTGTTTCTCATTTATATTCTAAAATTTTAAAAAATGGAATATAAATTGAAAAAATAGCATTTTTTAAAAAAGCGGTAAGATCAGGGATAGCTGTTTTCATTTGCCAAACTAGACAATCCAGCTGCTGCAATAACTTAAACTCCCAACATCACGTTCCTAATAGATTAGAAGCTTCTGTTTCTGTACCAGTATGTCTTTATGTGTGTTAATGCTATTGTCAATTTTGTACATTGTTAGTTTTAATGTTATTGTTGATGTTCACTCTCCTCCGATGGTAAAAGCGCTATTGAATCAGCTGGTGCTAATAATAAGCGGTAATGTAGCTGGGGTTGATGGGAGTAAAAAGTCTAACAACAGATGGTGGATCACAGGTTACTGGGACCTACACTGAAGGGTAATCTGATATTTGTTTTTGGAAGTGGAAGGATGGGGATGATTTCAGGGAGGCAATTTACCTTCAGGTTAATGACTTGGCTACTTGGTTCTTTCTACTACTAACAGCTGCAAGAGGAGGATGTTGCCTGCCATAGTTCTTAGTTCTGAGGCTGTGGGATTGCAATCAATCTGTCAATCAAGGAACGCGCACAGCAACCAATTAGAGGAGTATGGTAACTGAAAAGCAATCTTGTCTGCTTTTATTAACTTTAGTGTTTCCAGTTGAACTTCAGTGCTTATTAAAGTCTGCAGCTTAACCCATTCATACTGCTTGATAAATAAATAGCTATTACATTTACATAACAACTGTGGGAGTTTAACAATTTCTACAAATTAGTAACTGTGCATCTTTATGACCCTCCAGCGGCAGCTGGGTTGGTAACACACACCATACAGATTGCAAATATGTTCAAAGGACTTATTTATTTGTGCACACTGTGATTTCATTGAAATTAGCAAATAATGATTTTTCAAAAACAAAGGAATACAATCTATTCAGTTTGCTATATAGACTGTGTTTAATGGTCCAATTTAACAAGTACATGCTGCCATCTAGAGTACAGGTGCTGTGATACTAGCAAACACATAATTTTATAACTTTTGTTTAATTAAATTATTAGCTTGAGTTTATTTTTTTTCATCTGCTAAACATTTTAAATAATTTCAGTAACCTGACGTAATTTCCCACATTTTGCATAATTATAGGGATTACAATAGCTTTTAATGAATGATATAGCTAATTGAAAAATGAAACCACTCCATTGCTCTGAAATTATTGTGGCCGCCTCATTTATGTTGTGACTTTTATTGTTGTGTGAACACCTCTCTGCTCAAATATCAGCAATAGGAAATACACATTGATTGAAACGTGTGTTATCTGGCTCATATTTGTGTATACCGCCATTTATTTATTGAAGGTGTTTAGAAATACTATACTATTGGAGGTTTTTTATCATTTTAAAAAATAATTTTTTTTTTAGAACTACTACAACATTTCAACACCTTATTATTGATCACCACATTGGGAGTATTCAAGTAGCTTTAGAAGAGGAGTCACCATTCCATTACTATAAATAGACATCTCCTTCAGGAACCCATTGATTCTTATTCAAAGGCTGTGGTGTTAAGGACTAAATTATATATTTATCTATATAGGTTTTTTTCTGTTTGCTGATTAGCTAACACTTTATGATTATTTTTATTGTCACTTTGTTTTTTAAGTATAAGTTTATTATTGTTTATTGATATACAATTTATATCAAATAAACAATTAGTATCCGCCAGCATCTTTTTATAATAATACTCTTCTCTTGGATCAATCAAAAGTGATACATCAATACAAAAATAAAAAAGGATGAGTAAATAAATCTCACTGGACTGGAGACGAAAGAGAAGAAAACAAGATCAGCAAAAATCAATTAACTATAAAATACAATAGTTAATACTTAATACTTGCACTATAAAAATATATTTATTTCATACGGTTAAACACTTTAAATATACTTATTAAAACACTGAAAAAGCACTAAAACTACACAATATAAAAACATATAAATGAAGGAGTCCATGAAAGCCCAGTGACCTCTGATCCAGAGTTAGCCGAGTGGGAGCTCAGTAGAGGTTGGATCCCTCATAAGTTACCACACAGAGGTAGCTGTAGATAATAATGAATAATGTGACAATGGATCCAAAAAGGCTTACTAGATCTTTTATTGTGAGAGCACAGTAGCTATGCAGCCACTGCCTGGAATAACATAATTAAAATCCTCAAAAAGATAGTTGAATCCGGGGCTGGACACAACACACATAGGTTCCTAAAAACACTATTAAAGCACTGCACCTGCATTCACTTCCACCTTCTCACAAGTAATACTCTGGATCCTCTCAATGAAGGTACAAACAACCCCAAGTACAAGGTCCCTAATACATTTCATCCACTAGGGGACTTTCTCAAAGGATCTGCCTTTTGTAAATCTTGTATATATCTTGTCTACCGAAGGATTATACACCATTCAGCCATAACATTATGACCATTGAGAGGTGAAGTGAATAACACTGATAATCTTGTTATCATGGCACCTGTCAGTAGATGGTATATAATAAGCAGCAAGTGAACATTTTGTCCTCAAAGTTGAGGCCTTAGAAGCAGGAAAATGGGCAAGCATTAAGATTTGAGCAACTTTGACAAGGGCCAAATTGTGATTGCTGTGTGGGATGTTCCCGTCCTGCAGTGGTCAGTACCTATCAAAACTGGTCCATGCCTTGACAAAACCTACACAATATTAGGCAGGTGGTTATAACGTTATGGCTGATCAGTGTATTTATACATATATATATATATATATATATATATATATATATATATATATATATATATATATGTAGATACAAGAGCCTTGAAGTCAAAACTAGAGTCTAAAACGAAAAGTAACAATATATTAAAACACTGCAAAAGGAAGATGATATCATGAAATATTATTATAAAATATTATTAGAGCTGCAGCAATTTTTATTATTATTAGCATCTATAAAGTTATATATTGGATTTATATAAAACACTAGAGTCCACTTGGTTATTCAGACCCCCAGGGGACAATGTATTATATTTATAGATCCATTTGGATTCAGCAAAAAAAAACTTTTCACACCTTTTGAGAAAAGGGTTGGGGGCTTTATCAATATCCAAAATCCCAATATCCATAGGATTACTCCTACATGCTTCTTCAAAACTAAACTCATACTTAATTATTTCTTAATGACATTATTTCTATGTTCTCACCTACTCTTCAACTGTCTAGGCTTCTCCTTTGAACTGCAATCCACAGATGCAGCTCAAGAGATAAATGATCTGAACAACAATCAAAATTCTCAGACATTTTAAATATGTCACCTGTTGTTTTAGAAAAACCAGTACTGGAATTTTTATGAATAAATGGATATGTTAGACATCTTGAATGGTTACATTAAAAAGTACCAGCCTATTGTTAGGGCTCTTGGTTATCTCTGAATTTAGTTTGTAATTTACTGGGAGCAAATATATTTGTCAAATTATTAGCCTTAAAATATACTATTCTTAGCTTGGATGGTAGTAATTGTTGCTTCTAATATATTCCAATGGTGCTATATATAACATTTGGCAAGGAACTTCCCACATAATTTTGCAGCCTACAATTCAAAGTCACCGGCATAAATGCTATTCTTCATGCTCTTCATTCTTAAAAACTGGGCAGGTGCGATATATCTGATGCAATTAGGAAAAGACCGCTTTGGCCATGACGATATCCATTTGTGGCAACTGGTTTCAGGTAAGTAGATGTAATAATCTTATTGCCGGAAACAGAAATCTTAAAGTCCACTCTATGAACTCACTTTGGATGTAATTGGTGAATTTTAAACCACAATAAATAGCATAATTGATAAATGCTCCCAGCTCAACTCTAGATCCTCTCCGAATAATAAGGACATCATCTATAAATCTTTTGTAGAGTACCACGTTCAGTGTCCTGTACTGTGGGGCAAAATGTGTATATCTGCCAGTGTTTACCTAGTGCCCTTCTACTACTACTGCTGCCTTATAACCTTCCTTACTCTGGGGGATTAATTCAATAAAATGGTCCAATGTTTGAAGAAATGCAGTCCCACAGCATGCAACTGGATGTGTGAATCCACTGGTACAGTGCTGTTTTTACTGGTGGTAGTTGTGCAGTGCAAAATAGAGTCTGGATATGCTCCTAAACCTTGAGATGGTGCTTTTAGAAGTAAAAGGTGTCCAGAAGGTGTCAGGGACCTCTACCTTTAATAGCACACCCCAAATTTTGTTTCTGGGATGAAAATAAGTTTATGAACTACTAGGATAATCACTTCAACAAAAGCTAGTTGGAGTCAGTAGTTACCAGACCTAGAGTGGTTTAGAGCTACTTTGACGTGAAAAAACACTTTTGAAGTTGCTATTCTCAAGAAGCATCTGCTGATGTGAACCACAAAATGCCCACACATTATTGAAAACTAACAAGCAATCGCAAACATGTTTCAGAAATCACCAACATGTAAGCTTCAACCAGTTGACTTTACGTGTCGCCTTATGCTTCTGGTATGTAACTTACTATGATATTTTAATATGCGTTGTAATTACTGTTTACAGATGTTATCCAGTTATTGCTTTTGACATGTGTAACACACAATACTTTTTTGTTATATACTAATTAACATTTTATTTAATATTAATAAATATGTAATATTAATAAATATGAAATATTAATAAACATTCTGTTGCAGATATACATCAATACTAATATCAATAATTGGTCCAGGCACTGCTGCTGATTGCTCCACATTTACTACTTTGCATAAGGCTTGCTCTTAATGCAACATTTTAAATGTATTGTTTGTGAATGCTAAAGGTTGTTTTGTAGCAGTGGATCATCATCACAATGGTGTAACTAATGTGCCTATTGAAACAGCCATGGGGGCTTTGGGTAATGCTGTTACAATTTACCTGTTGTAATGCATCTGTGTATTGGGGTAATTTATCTATACGCTTACAAGACAGCTTCAGATATGGTTTTTTCCAACAGTATTCCATCCATGGTAAGGCTATGATATGGGAAGCTCACAAAGAAATGCTCCAGAAATGACACCCAATATTGTCTATTTTAGGAGCAGGAGGCATTTATTTTAACTGATTCATAACTCTCAATTAATTCTTGGAATATAATGCTTAAGATTCTGAGTAATTTTTTTAAAATAAAAAATTGTGACTTTGTGAGATTCCCATAGATGGAATTGACGTAAACCATATCTGCAGCTGTTTTGTAAGCATACATATAGAGTGTAACAGTCAAACCAATCATACCCCTTTTACATGGTTGTAGAATTTTTCAATTAAGTTCAAAAGAAAGAAGTGAAATAACAACATTATTGCATTAATAACATGTAATTTCTATGCATTCTAGATAGCATGTAGTTTGACTTGGTCCCTTTCGGGTCACCCACGGATCACTGCTTATTAAATTGATTGTAGAGCTGGTTAGGCAGTTGATTTACATATAAATTATTTATACAAATGAGACTACTAGCCCACATGAATAATAACAACCTTATTAGGCTGGATTAAAATAGTCCCCTGTTTAAGACTTCAGATGGAATACTTAAAATGGAAATGTAATCAAGGTGTTATGGGGTTATCACTCTATCCTGTCTTATTCATTTATCTTTATACCCAGCTCCTACTGTACTACTGTTTAGCACAAATAACTCATAATTTTACAATTAAATAACAGAAAAAGCATTAAATTCAGGACATTTAACTGTTCAATAAGGTTTTTAACATTGGACCTAAAGCAATCGTATTAATAACAATTTAATCACATAGAGTATCTATCTATTTGTATTCTCCCCTATTAGAATAGTGCTATGGAATGTGACCTATGAGTGTACTGTATTGTAAAATAAACTTCAGATTTATTTAGGTTTTATTTACATTTGGACAACAACTGTCTTTGAGTAACTCCCAATGGAAAGGTATATTTTTGATGAATCAATCCATAAGTTACGTACTAATAATGTGATAAGCTATATAAAATTGGATATATATATATATATATATATATATATGTTTATATTCCTTTAAAACACAAGGCGATTTCTAAATGACCCCAAACTTTTGAACTCACACACAGTATATATATATATATATATATATATATATATATATATATATATATATATATATATATATATCTCCAAAGCAGAGTTAAATCACTTTCTCAGCTCTTAACTTTAACTGCTTCTGTCAGAGCAAGGAGGAGGAATTTCTGCACAAAAATATGAAAAACCGAGAGCTGCTTGATGACTCTGTGCACCATAAAATATTAATCTCCACACTGGATACAGACTTGGCCCATTTGTATAGATGGAAGGTGTTGTTCAGCTACATTGAAATACGTTTAAAAATATTTTATGAGGTCAAGCAAAAAAAAAAAAAAGAATAATTGGAAGAAAAATTCTGCTTGTCTAAGCGGAGAGCACATTTGTAGCAGTAGGGTAAATGTTTTATCGATTGAGGAACTGGGAAGCTGAAGTCATTACTCACCACAGGCTAAAGAATAATTGCTAATGCTCTAGCGGAAAGATTAAAAAACAGTTTCTGGAAGTATTTCTTACAATGATCAATGAAGTATCATCTGAGGCCACTGGATCTTCAATAACATTTTTCCCTTTTGGGATACAATCAATGTTTATAATATGATTCATTTGCCAGTGGGTATGCTTTTTTCATTTGATGAAAAGGCACTTATGCTCCTTATATTGTTAAAAAGTAACCTCAGAGAGACAAAGATCAGGCTCACACACAAAAGATCCAGACATCTCTATGCTTTATGAATATATCTCAAATCTGTTCTAAGCTCTTGTTGCCCCTTTCAGCCTTTTGCATTTTCACATGAATGTAATTGTTTCTTCTACTTTTTATTACAAATGTATTGAAATTTAGCTTTTATTGAAAATCATACAATTATTTTATATTATATGCCTCAAAATAGGTAAAACATGGGTAATTATTTTTCTAAGTCTAGTATGATGCTCATGACATAATGCCATGACATTCCTATAGTTTTGTTATTAGTAAGTTAAAATTTTAAAGCCCCATTGCGACAAATTACATATTTTTCGAGTCTCCTTGACAGTAGACTTGTGCTTGGCTAGCAAAATCATTTTGTAGGAAATGTTTTCTTCGTTTTTCCTTGCATTCGTTTTCAGGCAACAAATTTTATTTTGTGTGAAATTTTGAGACCTTTTTTGGTTCAGAAATTACATAAGGGGTACATTCCCAAAGGGGGAGGTCCTTTACACCTTCTGGACTCACCTTTCACCTACAGCAGCACCATCTCAAGGTTTAGGAAGAGATTCAGACTCGACTTTGCACTGCAGGACCACCACCAGAAACAGCAGCACTGCACCAATGGATACACACATCCAGCAGCATCTTATTGGACTGAATTTATCCATAAATTGGAGCAGCAGCAATAGAGGTAGGGCACTGGAAATACACTGGCAGGTAGATACATCCAACCCCACGGTACAGAAGGGCACTGAATTTCCCCCAATATTTGAATTTCAGGGCTGAATTACCACAATACACAAAAAATTTAAAGAACTGATCCCCAGATTGAATAAATAGAAAGAGGAATAGCAGTTGTAAAATACTGGGCCAGAGCAAGCACTGGCAGACAGACATAATCTAAATCCAGGTAATCGGTGTCATCAACATCATGGCTAATGACCATATCCTTTTCCAATTGAGCACAAGGCAGAGTAAGGCCCACTCCTCTTCCTCCTCCCTTTCTTTTGGACCAAAAATGTATATGTTGCTATCATCTGATAGTACCTGCCCATCTTTGTTCTGGGGAGTGGTGGTACTGCTTACACTAGTGTTAGCACCAGTGGTGTTTGTGGTGACACTGGTAGAAGTTTTATTCCATGCTTCACTATAGAATAGCTTACAAGCATTTTTTTTGTAAATGTCCAACTGTGTAACTCTACTCAAGAACATCATTTCAGAAATGAAAACACAGTCACGTTGGCTGCAAGCACAGGCAAATGCCTAATTTTGTAACCAATACTTATCAATGAATATAATAAATTGTCTGCAGTACACTATTGAATTGACAGTTACAGTATAGTAGATGATTATCAATCTCAGCCTCAAAACACTGTAACTAACTGTCACTGTCTCCCACTCCATCTCTCATCAATCTGCAACTAGAGTTACCACCCGGCTGGTATTTTACTGGCACAGCCTGTAATCAGCCCTGTGAAGCTGGTGCTAGCATAAGTAATATAGATGGAATTATTTATTTATTTGCGATGGGGGAGCAGGCTTCCTCAAATAGGAGTGTCTCTGTTTTGCAGCGTTCGCATCTTCTGGAGATCCTAGCTTTGCTTAAGGCAAGAGGGGGGGGGAGTGTGTTATTTCTGGGTGTGATGGCTGTGAGTTATGAGGCTGAATTTGATGGGAGTGAGGTGTAATGTGTGATAGCTTGGCATGATGGGTGTGAGGCATCATGGCTTGGTGTTATGTGAGGTGTGGTGTCTAGGTGTTATGGGCATTATATTTGATGGCTGGGTGTCATAGGAGTGGTGTTTGATGGTAGTGAGATGTGAGGGGTATTAGGTGTAATGGGAGTGTGGTATCGTAGGTATCAAGGAGTGGGTTGTGTTGTCTAAAGAAGAAGAAAAAAGACAAAAGGGAGGAAAGATTGCAAGAACATGAATAAAAGTCAGTGAGAGTGTGAGTAAGCATGAGCAGGCTGGACTGGGACAAAAAATAGGCCCGGGCATTTAAGCCCGAGCAGCCCATATTTATTTATTTATTTATTGTTAAAGCCCACCCTTCATGTACCATCTTTGCTTTACTCATTCACACAAATCATTAACACATTCATTAATGCAGTCTCACAAATCATTCAAGCAATTCATCCACACATGAATTCATTAATTGTCATACGCATTCACACAATTCATCCACACATTTATTCATTCATTCATTCTCATACGCATTCACACTACCCCCTCTCCCCATCTTATCTGCCCCTTCTCACTATGTTCCCCCTTTTCACTATGTACCCCTTTTCACTATGTACCCCCTCTCACTATCTAACCCCCTCTGCCCCTTCTCACTGCACCCCCTCCCTCACCCTACTTACCTTGTTGCCGGAGCAAGCAGCAACTGCGGCCGGGCCCGCGGCAGGACCGGACTAACTGGGCCTATGCGGCCTCTACGGCCGCATTAACGCAGGGCAGGTGCCCCTTATGCCCTGCGTTAATGTGGCCGTAGAGGCCGCATAGGCCCAGTCAGTTCGGTCCTGACTGGGCCTATTTTAAGGTAGGGGCCTGGAGCTGCAGCTCCATCAGCCCCTAAATCAATCCGGCCCGGCCCACCAGGCAAACGCCCGGTTTGCCCGATGGCCAGTCCGGGCCTGAGCATGAGTAAGGGATGATAATGGGAGCAGTGGCGACTCTAGAAACAATATATGGGGGGGCACACAAGATACCACAGTCAAACTGGGGGGGCATTCATAATTTCCAAAAGTAATGTGCTATGGAATTATACTTTTGTTATTGGGCTAAAATAATACTTGATCATTCAACATGGGAAGCCTGAAGCCACAATTGAGTGCGACTAATCCTTGAAATAAATATTATAACACATAAATAACTTTTCCACTAAATGATTTCAGGGCCTTGAACGTTTTGTCCCCTGAAGTCACTACAACTTCACGAGGGCATTTTATTTCTGGATAAATATAAATTAAATAATTCCTACTGTAAGTTAAGTGCCAGGAAACAGATGACCAAACACACACACCAACACAGGCTCTGTCACACCAACACCCAGACACACACACCAGGACAGGCTCTGCCACACCAACAACCAAACACACACACACACCAGGACAGGCTCTGTCACACCAACACCCAGACACACACACCAGGACAGGCTCTGCCACACCGACAACCAAACACACACACACACCAGGACAGGCTCTGCCACACAGACACCCACACACACCAGGACAGGCTCTAACACACTGACACCCAAACACACACCCTAGGACAGGCTCTGCCACATTGACAACTGAACACACACACCAGGAAAAGCTCTGCCACACCAACACCCAAACACACACCAGGACAGGCTCTGCCACACCAACACCTATACACACACACCCGAGGACAGTCTCTGCTACACTGATAGCCAAAAACACACAAACAGCAAGACACAATCTACGTCACAGACGTATACATCAGGATGGATTTTTCACACTGCATTGTCGTTTATACCCCCTTAGTGTTTTTGATGTTTTTTGATGCCCCTGCTGCCCATATATATTAATATTAGCCCCAGTTGCCGATAGCAGGTATAGATCAACACATTAACACACAAACCAAGCTTTGCATGTATAGATCAACTGAAATTCACTTGTGATCTCAGCACTGAAGGTATATATCAAACAAACAGAATCAGACATACAAATCCTGTATTTGCAGGTATACATAAATAATGTATGGAACTATATAGATATGGATCTACAGAATAACGCAAAAACCCAGCTTTGCAGGTATAGATCAATTGGAATTCACATAAAAACACGTCATTAAAAGGTGTATTTAAAACCCCCCTAAATTACAGGCATAGATCACAGGTTGCACACCCCAAAGCCAGCCCTGGCGTCCACACTGCCCACACAGCAATGACACTCCTATCATACCCAGGCAACCAGTAAATGCTGGTACCTAGGCATGATGGGACTGTGCTTGCTGTTAGCAATCACACTCCTATCATGCCAGGTCAGCCAGTACATGCTGGTACAGGGTGGTTGTAAGTGATGTGCAGCCCCGATACTGCTGGCAGCATCAATACACAAGGGGGGCAGCTAGCTAGGTTTCAGCAGGTACTGGCTGACTTGGCATGATAGGAGTGTGATTGCTAACAGCAATCAAAGTCCCATCATGCCTAGGTTCCAGCACTTACACATCCATGCTATCACACACACACTCATTCATTCATATACTCATTCATTCACAGATTCATTCCCTCAATCACGCATACTCATTCAAACACCCTCCCCACCCCCTTACCTGCACTGCAGCTCCTCGATGCCGCTCACAAACTTCAGCAGGGGGCGCGGCCTCCCTCTGCGTTCTCTGGTACTGCACAGAGGAAGCAGGACTGGAGCAGAGTCATGTGATGTCACGTGAACTCTTCTAGGTTCCGCTTCCTCTATGCAGAACAGAAGACCCTCCCACAGGTAAGTAGCAGGGCTCGAGGTGCGGCCCGCGTAAGATCGGTTACCCTGGCTGCCGATCTTATGCGGGCCGCACCCTCTCTCTCCTCCGCATTAAAAATAAATAAATAAATAATAATTTAAAAAAGACGGGATTTAAAGTCGCATGGCGACTTTATTCCAAATTCGTCAGGGGGGCAACAGGGGGGGCAAGGATTAACCTGGGGGGGCAATTGCCCCCCCTTGCCCCCCTGTAGCGATGCCACTGAATGGGAGGTAGAAGTTATGCTGCACCACCATCAATGTCTGGCTCAGTAAATAGTGATGGGAGTTATGGCATAATGCCATCAGTGCCTGGCTCAGTATATAGTGGTTGGAGTATATAATGTAGTATATAGTATAGTATATAATGACAGGCTTGAACAGTGTCTGGATCACTATAAAATAATTGGAGTCATATTGTACCCACTGTCTCTTTCTGGTTCACGGTATAATGGTAGAAATTAGACTGTAATTGTCTGGATCACTGTATAATAATAGAAGTCATGCTGTACCACTGTCTATGTCTGGCTAACTATATGATAATGGGAGTTGTAGTGTACCACTGTCAGGGAGTACCTGTAGCAAGGAACCTGAAGCTCAATTTCGTAGGATCATGCAATATTAGGTGTCTCCCCCCCTTTTTGTCTGCATTTCTGTACAAAAACAAAACAGTGTACATAAAATAACCAAGCTTCTTGATGTATTATTATAAATTACTTAACAACATTGATGCCTCTTGATACAGGACATAGGATTTCAAACGCAACCTAAAATAATTATGATTCATTGTAAAAACAATGTTAATTAGTAGTTGCCAAAACTATGTTTGCCTGGATATACAATAATGATTTTAAAATATGAATACATGTTGTCATAATTTACTAAATTAAGTAGTTCATCCCCTGATATTTTTCAGGATGATTTATTGAAGTTTTTACAACCTTAGAAGAACAAACACTATTAGAAAAAGAGAATATGAATAAGTGTATTAAGTGTAAAAAAAACATACAGTCATGGGAAAAAGAAAGTACACCCTCTGAATTATATGGTTTTACATATGAGGACATAATAACAATCATCTGTTCCTTAGCAGGTCTGAAATTTAGTTAAATACAACCCCAGGTGAACAACAACACATGACATATTACACCTTGTCATAATTATTCAACATATCACATTTAGGTGTTATATAGCTGGAAACCCTGTCAATGCTTGTCATTTTATTCTATGAACCCAACACCCATAGCATGCTATGACACAATAGTGATGTATTTTGATACATTCAATGTTAAGTCCACTGGTACATAAATAGTTCCACGTCCTCACCAACAATGGGGATAAACAGAATTCTATAGGGTCCTAGCGGAGTAAGTCAGCTTACAGTTTCCTACCCCAGCTCTAATGGGATGTCATGAGTTTCAGTTACTTTAATGAAAAAAGCCAAACGAGATTGGCTAGAAACCTTTACGTTAAACCCTGGGAAGAAATATACTAAAAAGGATATTATTCACCTAATGTAGATTAACAGCTGCAAGAAATAGTAACCCTTGTATTGTATTATCACGTTAATTTCTTCACATTTCTGTAAAGCTTCGTAAATATGTAAATGCATAATATATGTTGGCCAAATCCTTGACAAGAGAACAGCTCCCATAAACTGATTGTACTTACAAACCCATCAGCATGCCTTTTTTATGTTTGAACAGGCTGACTATTGCTAGGTGACAGATCGTTAAGGCTATATATCCAGTCAGTGGAAATGTAGAAATAATTTGCTCATAATAACTTTCACATGACCTCCCAGGCGAAAGAGATTTTTAAAGTGCTATCTTTAGCAATACATGTCAAGAGTGTATGTAGGGTTCTTCTGACCCACAGTAAAAGCAGGCGGGTAGTGAAACAAAGTAATAAACACCTACTGACAAGGCCTAAGCGAGAAGAGATCTCATCACCCGCCATTAGAACACTTATGAATAATTCAGAATACTCTTGCAGCAGCAGGAGATTCAGTGCCTGCTTTTTACTATGCTCCAATAGATAAGAAAAGGGCACGAGAGAACTGACTGCTTTGATTAAACCAGAGAACCTAGAGGTCAATGCATTTTCTATATAAAGCTCAAAAGACACGAATATGGATTGACCATGCTTGTGTACACAGGGGCATTTGATTTTGTTCTAAATATGTGTATTGTTATTGAAATAGAGTTCAAAATGTGAGCCTTTGAGTAAATGTGTCAGGGATACAGATCACATCCTATTGTCGGTTTTAAAATGTATTTTACTTTGTGTTGACTTAAATCAGAGGAATCCATTTTTCAATGGCAAGAGACAAAATGTATGCAATTATCAAATCGTTTGGCCTAGAGAGAACATGACATTTAATGCAATATGAGCACCATGGAATTTCTGCACATAACTGCATGACATAATTTATTTACAGAGCATTGCATTACGGAAAAAAGATTTGCCAATCTACATACAAAACATTTCCAAACTTGAATATTTTACTTTCTAAAAAGATAGCACTAGAGTAGATGGCACTAGACCCCCAATATTTCAGGTGTCCAAATCAGATACCTCCAGGAGCCACCCGCTACCATTTTCTCAGCTTGAATGCATCATAAAGTTGCCATATGGGAGCTGTAATATTTATGACATCTCTACAACTGGCCCATGATCTCCACTGCCTGCAAAAGCTCCAAGTGAAAATGGGACAACGTCTGAGAATTTGAACAAATGAGACATGAGAGACAGAAGGTGTACCCAACACCTCCTATCCCATTATTGCTGTACTGCACTAATGAATCCGTTACTAATGTACGAGATAATACTTAGGAAACCGAAGGTGCCTAATCAAATATATAATATGGATCGGGGAAAATATCTGTGGTTAACAATGATTCTACATTGATTTAATGAGAGTAAAGGGTTCGAAAAACATAGATGATGATGTTGTAGACATTATTCAAAAGATATGGAGGACTGCAGCAGGCTAATGAAGTTATTTGCTTGACATGCGGAAAGTGTTATATCAATGATTTATTTTGTTTAAAGAATATTGTTAAACCTATACAAATAAATAATATTGGGTGCCAAATTACGTTCTCTAACCTCTACACCCTCTTATAAACTTCTTGTTTTGAAAATGAATTACAAAAAATCCATTGTTTTAAAGGTTACATGCAAAAGGTTGCCATCTTCCAAAATGTAATAAAGTTGAAACATACTGCGATCAACTTGTTAAAGAGATAATATTTTGCAGTTGTGATTGACATTGTACAAGGCAAACAATAGCTGCAGCATTTGTAAAACATATATATCCTTTACATCACTACTACAACCACATTAAGTTCTATCAACACAGAGCTCTTACAGAATTAGCACTATGAGCAACTGGTTATGTTGGTTAGATTATGGGCTGCCATATAGTTGTACTATTAAGAGAATGTCACAGTATAAATCCAGCAGAACATATTATTCCGAGCACATAAGTATTCACCCAAACATTCTATCAAATGTTATAAACTGTCCTCAGGAGAACCTACCCAAGTTCTTGTGGGTGAGCACCTGGATTGAAAACAAGATCAATGCTGGAAAGGAGGAACACCACTGCTATGACAATAAAATGAAAACAAGCAAAACACAACAAACACTCCAGATCTATTATTGGGCCAAAGCAGAAAGGGGAAAGAGGTGAGACCCAAGTAAGTAATTGCCCGCTGTACAGGACAGCCTTTAGACAAAAGGTGATAATTGTTGACCTTCTTTGCATGCGTCTACCCAGAATCCCCTTTATTTCTTGGTTACCCCAAGCCTCAAGTATTATGCTAGTATCACAACCTCATGCTGATGAGTCCCATTAAGGACGAAACAGCTGTCCATGAGTGGTGATCTGGCTATTGTACCTCTTACCGCGTTGTGTCTAAAGGCTGTCCTGTACAATGGGCAATTACTTTCAAGGGATCCATGTATAAAGTTGATATAGAGGCAAAAGGTGATCATTGTTGACCTTATTTGCATGCGCCTATCCAGAATACCTTGTGATTGTGGCAGCACCATGAGATTTCTGAGGGAACAATAAGTCTTCTGGCTTGTCTGGTGTCTACAGATGAGTGTTTCATAATGCATACCATGAGGTTATAAAATAAAAAAAATCCTTGCTGCCTTGCTGCTGTGTGGTTTTACCATCTTGTAAATGAAATCCTTCGTAAAATTGCAAGGTGCATTTTTTTCTACCAAAATTCCCTTGTTATATATTATATAATATGAATTATTGCAGTTCCCTAATAGGTGGCATTCTCCTCTCCCACCTTTCATCACTCCAATTCAACCATGAATACCTCAGCCAAACTAACAACGACAATTGGCAAACTATATATTTTCATAAGGTGTCATAATGGCCCATTTAGGCATTGCTGTCCACTTAAGATTAAGAAAATACATTTGATCGTAATATAAATGTTTAAAGTATATCTGAGCAGCAATTACCTTAATCAATTCTAGCTGACCTGCCACAACCTTTTGTGGAATAGATAATGTACACTCTAGTATGCCTTCCAGATATAACCATCACCACTTTCCAGCATTAACAAAGTAATTTTATATGCCTGCCCACCATTTGTTGCTATATTTCTTTTTGTAAACATTTCTATTATACGTAATATGAAGCTGTGATAAAATAAGGAAAACTATTTGTGCATAGGCAATATAATTATGTATGTTCCAATTTTGATACACATCAGGCAACCAATCAAACATTCCTGCTGATTATTTTGACTGGCTATTTTAATAAGACCGCATTTCAAATTAATTCTAGTAATTCTGTGATTTTATGTGTGCCTGCTAATATAATCCTCCCATCAGTAATCTTTGTTGCCTGTCACAGTCAAGATGGGCAGCCAACAGTCAGCTTTCCAGCAGTTGTTGAACTACAACACAGAATTGTATAGCAGTTAAGAATCAGTTGTGTCCTCTGGTGTGCCCAATCTTAATTTTGTATCCTAATCATGCCTTGTGATTATCCTGGTCATTTTCAATTCCTCTGCTGTTTAAGAAGTCTAGTGCTATGCTAGTTGCATTAACTGAATAATATATTTATGTCTACAAACCATAATGATGGATGGAATAGCCTTTTAGCTTCCACATAAAAGGCAACCACTCAAATTAGAGATATTAACCAGTAATCTACAATTTATATTATTAAACATACGGAGGTGTGTAACAGGGCACATATGCATGTACTGAAGTTCCAAAGATATTGACCCTTCCTTGTATACAAACCTTTTTTCAGAATGGACATGTACACAGGGACGAAAGATCACAGTGATTTTCATCTAGAAGTATTCTAGTAACTATTTAAAATTCCAACAAATCCCATCTTCAAGAGAAAAAAAACTTGCCACTTTAGAAACCTCAAAGCACCCCTGGAACTGCACATTTGATTGTGGATTGAGATCCTACCCTTCACAAAGGCTTACAGTCGAAATGTTGGGGGATCTCACACTGGGTGTCAGCCTATTCTGTATTTGCGTTGTTTGTATATCCTATTGGTATGTTGGAAACCTTTTTGATTTATTGTATCTTGGGTTTTAGTGTTATCGCACCCAGTAAATATGCTGTATGAGCATTTATGTAAATCATTTATTTTTTTTGGTTTTTTTTAGTGCAAGCCTTATATCTCTTTACACTACTGCTATTTATGATGGTTAGAGGGCACCTTTAGGCTTTAGCATAATTTTTTACTTATATTATTAACATTTGGAGTGCAGTTCTGATTTCTCATCTTTGTATTTAACTACCCACCTGAGCTTTGAAATGTTGAATAATAATCCATATTTGACTGAACATCATACATATCCACACAAAGAGCATGTTTATAGTAACCAAGCTCTCCGTAGTCCACATCCTACCAATTAAATGCACAACATCACCATTTTTTTTGCAATTATTCCTTGATCTGGTCACATTTTGCCTACAATTTAAAAATCACTATGACTTACACTTTTGGTATAGTGAACAGAAACTAAACATGCAGCACCATCTTCCCATATGTACAACAAGCACAAGGGGCATGTCCAGGGCTTGGCTTTAAAAGGGGGCAAAAGGTATAGCAAGCCCTGAGCCCAGACTCCCTTGTGGGAGAATTTTGCCCCATGTCCCGTTGGATATAATTATGATCCTTAACACACACATAGCAAATAAAACATAATAAAGTTATTTTAAGTGTTTGGTTAACTTGACATGTAATTTTAGATGATGTGTTTCCTTTTATAGTAGGTATTTGTTATATCAGTTTTATACCATAAAAATGCAAGAACCCAGTTGATTCCTCAAGTTACCTATTTTATGATGTGATATACTGTAAAGTAAAACTAGACAAACACCACGCTGTTTCAGACATGTGCTAACAAAGGTGTAAGGGTTCGGTGTTCCACCTACAATTTCGATATGATTATTAAAGTAAAAGGGCAGCAATTAGCAATTTGAACAAGTCACGCCAGCCATATTATTCATAGATTGAAACATTCAAACAAATAAAAAATGTTTTATAAAGTGCAGGAGGGCAGTTTATTGCAACAGTTTGTCTCAGTTGTGAAGGTTTGTTAAGCTTTGGCCACAGTCTTCCAAACTCTAGCCACAATATCTAGTTGTGATCCTTCCCTGTCTACACTGCTGGGCTATACTGTCTTCAGGCCAGTTATACCAGTGTAACAGACTGGCCCTCCTCCTTGGTTACCTCTTCTTGCTTTATTTGGGGACCCTGAGCCTCCACTACATGGGAGTGGTTGTACATAGCATTGGCAGTGCCTCCACCTGCATGGGCACCCAGGACATGGATGGATTTCCCAGGCAGTAACATAATAAATGACTACAACATACAATACTAACAGTAAAACAGTATGATAATGCATGGCAGATAAATGGCAGATAAAGCCATGCAGATAATACAGTGGCTGACTAGACACACCAAGATCTGTCTACCCTGGCCCAACACCCTCTCAAACCACCCGCAGAACCACCCTCAGGCTTCACCCTAATAGCTGATGGGTACTAGCTGGTGCAGATATGTTGGGGCCCTTAAAAGTGATCCACAAACTAAAAGCAACTATTACTGCAATCCACACTGGATATGCAGCACATATAGTCACTTTCGCTCCAAAGTAGAGAGAGTGCCTCCAGTACAATAGCACAATTTATTTAAAAATAGTATAATTGAATTAATCTTGTAAGAATAGGGGAGGGGTCAAACAACCAATTCAACAGTTTTCCCCCCATACCTCAGTTACCACGGTTTCTTGAGTTTCAATAATGCATTTTTATTAATGCTTTTTTATTATTTAGACCAGCAGCTCTCCCACACTGGGCTCTTTTTGTTATTAAATTATGTTTTATTTAATCATATTACACAAATGAGACTTTGTATAATTATTCTAAACCATTTCATAAGCAGGGATCCCCTGAATAATAAAATACTACATTTTAATTTAAGATTAAAAAAAATTGCACCCACTCATTTCTATGACACCGATCTATAAAGAAAAATCTCTGGCCAAATTCAGCCGTTCTTAACCCATTCCAAAGAAAATTTGAAATTAGTGGTGTTAGATCAATCAATTTGGTGAGGAACAGTTTTAGAGTTTTTTTTTATTTTTTAAATCTGCAGTCTAAGGTCTAACAGTAACGTGCAGAACTATCCCAGAAGTGACCACCTCATTTCCTATAATCATTTAGTGTGAAAGCTATCCAAGAAATTTCTGTACGGCTGTGAGAGCATCTTCCCTTTCCAACCCTCTCTAACTATATATTTAGAGGTAGGATGGTACATGACCTGTAATAGTCATAGTTGGTACTATCTTTCACCATCTGTGCTGCTGGAAACAGCTATGTCCCCCACTATACAACTACCAGCATCTAACTTATTTTGATATAATCTCTGACCTTCTGTCACTGTATGTGAAGTTACTGTACATGGGATCAGTTATTTCATCCGCAGTTGTCTAAGAAACGCTATGAGTGATAGCTCCTTACGACCCATAGTAAGCACTGGATTGCTCCATTATCATTCTTTTCGACAATGCTCCTCTTTGTTCTGATAATGACCTGCAATGATAATCCCAGGTAGTTATATGTGTAGCATATCACAAACACATATTTCTCACAACAAATGTTACAGTACATGTTTATTATTTTATTGTGCCTTACATTACAAACATGTAAAATATTTCAGGGGCATGTGCAAAGGAACTGCAATTATTGTTTCATCTTATGTAGTGCGCTTTTCGAAAATTCTCTATCACAACTGCTTTGCTGATGCACCCATAATAGCAAACCCATTCTGGCTGTTATTACGGCATGTATGCCCCAAGCAGTGCACATACTTCGTTATATATTTTCCACTTTGTTCAACCCCTACTCCAGTGAAGATAGGAGGTAAGTGATGTTTGCTTAATCTCATGCATAGGAAGTAGTACGTTTCTGTACTACTACTGACCATGCCATGCAACCTACTTTGTCAAACTGTCATTGGAGAACAATTCTCATCAACTAAATCTATCCAAATGTTTTTTTTAATGCTGATGGGTTATTTGAATCGTGCATCAAATGTCATACTTAATTGGAAGTTTGTTGATGATATAATTTCAAACCCTAACAATGTGATACGAAAGGAGAGATAATAACTTTTTGTTTGAGTTTGCAATGTGATGTAATGCTGACAATACATTGATAATATAATAATATTGTATCTATATAACATGTTTCTACATAAATACAATTTGTTTAGAAATACTGTTAGAATTTATTCACTGGTTCGCTATATCCCATTTATAGAACATTTTTTGAATCTCTGTTTCGGATACTTAGGCTAGTAATCCCTCCCTAAGCACATATCAATGAACTATGAAATGGTATTAAATAAAATTAATTAGAAGTTTTAATGAGTCATGTCTGTCTTCATTTATTATACAATGTAATTTTCAGGAATTGATTAATTATACACCACAGATGATTGAATGTGTAATGTGATTCAGTGATTAGTTAACCATGGTAAAGAGCTGCAGAGTACAGTCAGATATCCACTTCTGCTGGGAAATAACACTACATATTTACACCTCTCAATGGAAGAGAACAGTTGGGTGATTGCTGTGTAAATATGCATCCGGTTTATTTGCTGATTTCCTGACTTACTTACATTAGACACACTTTATGAATTCACGTCTCCCTGGCTTTCCGTGTCAAGTAGAAAACTGACAGTATCGCTTCTGCTCCTGGGCAAAATGTTAAAGATACAGCGATATTTCAAATTAAGAGTTCAGCTTCTACAAGAGATCATTTATAGATAGAGATATCAGTTTTATAGTTAGCAGAAAAAACAAGTGATGTATTTTCTAGTTAGTGTCTTCTGTCAGAGACAACTAACAAACGTATAACTTTTAGTATTTTGTGTTCTTTGTTGTATCTAGCACAACCAAAAACTGCCCACACCAAACCACTGTCTGTAGGTTGTTCCTTTAACCAAAGTGGGACAGCTTGTACAGATGATTCAGCAGCAGAAAGGCTATTGTTCCATTGGCCAGTCCAAGACTGGGTTTGGACAGACCACTTGTAGAGGCATGAGCACAAAAGTTGAGAGGTTACGTTGGGGTGTACAGTGCGTGAGCAGCTATAACAAAAGGTTCTGGATAAGGGTGTGAGGTGTAATACATCGACCACTGACACAGTCTATGAGCAGCTACAACAAGAGGTTTGAGTGTGTGTTAGAGTGTGTATGTGTTAACATAAGTGTGCAGGCTAGTGTGTTTGTTACTGAGGGTACTCAGCTTTACCTGCGCCTTCTGCAATTCTTCATAAAACTTACAAAATCTATAAAGATCTCAAAAGATTAAAACCTGGAACCTCAAGGTTGAAGAACATCTGTAGCATTCTCCTCTAACACCAGGGGAAACTTTAATAGAGTGTTCAGTCCCTCTACCTGGCTCTACCATATGTGATAATATGTTCCATCTGTGCTTCCACCTGCAAGCTATCAGGCTTGCTACTTCCCTACTTAAGCCTTTACCAGACACCAATTCATTGCTTGATTGTTTGGTTATTTTCTCCATTTTACCTCTCCTGATTCTTCTGTTTTGGATTACTGGACTTTTTTGTCTGGATATCAACCATAAGTCGACAGGAAAATGACTTACGTCAGCAAACTATTTTGGATCCCAAAGTAACATAACACTAGACTCATGTTCATGAAATTACATGTGATTTATTGGTTAGAAGATATCTAAATAATTTACATAGCTTCTGTTAGTTTAACAATGTGGGCAAAGCATCAGCCAAACCCCATGACCGAGAGTACAGAATGGCTGGACACGAATATGCAGTGAGAAGTACCAGCAGAGCTTAAAATTAATAAGCAAGCAACCAATCTTTTTATACTCTTGAGACAGGGCAGTGTTATCATATTAGTGTCTAGGTCCAGCAAGTGCCCTGTCCAAACACTATGCAAATCTGTAACACTATGGAGGTGCGCTAAGAAACCAGTAAAGTATGGAGAAAAATAACAGCTGCATAAGCATTAAAGAGACACAGAAAGCAGAACCTCACCTTAGAGATTATTCAAAAGCTGGGTTCACTTATATACTTACAGGAGCATTTCAGAATTTTCCTCTCTGCATAAAAGAACTGTGCAGGCATTTATGAAGTTAAAAATATAGATATATTTGAACTAATAGAACCCTATTAAAAACAATGAATACAAAAAAAAATCATTAAAGATAATTGGAAAACTCATTCAAGTACCAAAATGCTTTCTGGCAAAGATAAGTAACAAATGAAGACTCAATATCTTAATAAATCTAGAAAATATGTGCAACAACAAAGGGCTCAGCTGTTGCAACAAGTACACCAATACAATTGCCACACTTGAAAGGGTGCATTGTTATATTTTTTAAGACAAACAAAACGAAACGCGTTTATTCGCAAATACAGAGATATTCCTTGGGGTAAAGGACATTTCTAAAAAACAGGAGAAGAATCCTCTAGATTGTAAGCTTGCAAGCAGGGCTTTCTCCACCTAATGTATCGGTTTGTCTGTCAATTCTTGTCTTGTCATACCCCTTGAATATATGTATTGTAAGAAGCGCTGCATGAATTGTTGGTGCTATATAAACAAAAGATAATAATAATAAATAGTTTTTTTACAATATGGACTGAAAACAAATGGATATTTATTAATGTTTTTAAAGTTATGTAAACGGAGCAGTGGATAGCATTCGCCTGTATTAAAATAATAAACAAAATAAACAGGGCTTTTTGGATCTCTTATCTTCCCACGAGAAGCTGTCAAATGCCCACTTACTCTATTCCACGTGTAGTGGAATTGAAAAAACTTGAAGTAAGCATGTAGGCAGTTGTACAATGTCTAATGGGATGTGGAGTTGAAAGCAAATAAAAAATCCTTATAGGCATGGTGAGGTTAAAGTAAATCCTTTGGAGGGACATGGAACCCATGTCTTAACCCCCACACACACCGGTATGGAGGAATATGATCTAATGAACCCCTTGGGTACCAGGCGGCAAGACAGTTAAAATACCCAACCCCCCTAGCAACATGTAATTAGAATAGACTTTCATTCAAGTGAAGTATGAAACCTCTTAACCAGTGGCGACTCTAGAAACAATATATAGGGGGGGCACACAAGATACCACAGTCAAACTGGGGGGGCATTAATAATTTCCACCATTAAATCATACCACTGAAAAAACACACACATATATATATATATATATATATATATATATATATATATATATATTGCCAAAAGTAATGTGCTATGGAATGATACTTTTGTTATTGGCCAATACAATACTTGTACATTCAACATGGGAAGCCTGAAGCCACAATTTAGTACGACTAATCCTGGAAATCCTTTAAACAACACAATACCTTAACTTTTGCACTAAATGATTTCAGGGCCTAATATTAGATCCTGCTGCTGATATATATAAATATTAGATCCTGCTGCTGATATATATATATATATTAGCACCTGCTGCCCATATATATTAATATTAGCCCTAGTTGCCAATATATATATTAATATTAGTCCCTGCTGCCGATATATATATAAATATATATATAAATATTAGACCCTGCTGCCGATAGCAGGTATAGATCAACACATTAACACACAAACCCAGCTTTGCATGTATAGATCAATTGAAATTCACTTGTGATCTCAGCACTGAAGGTATATATCAAATAAACTGAATCAGACATACAAATCCTGTATTTGCAGGTATACAATAATAATATATGAAATGTAGCATTGCAGGTATAGATCAAATAAATACATGGAAACAGCATTACAGGTATTAATCAACTGAACAAGACATACAAACCCTGTATTTGCAGGTACACATAAATAAT
This sequence comes from Sceloporus occidentalis, assembly GCA_023333645.1. NCBI lineage: Eukaryota > Metazoa > Chordata > Lepidosauria > Squamata > Phrynosomatidae > Sceloporus > Sceloporus occidentalis. The sequence goes on along the minus strand of JALMGF010000024.1, from coordinate 7,177,288 downwards.
GTATGGAAACATAGCATAGCAGATATGGATCTACAGAAGAACACACAAACCCAGCTTTGCAGGTACAGATCAATTGGAATTCACATAAAAACACAGCATTAAAGGTATATTTAAAACCCCTAAATTACAGGGATAGATCACAGGTTGCACACCCCAACCACGCTGCCCACATAGAACCTGGTCAGCACCCAGATAACACACATAAGATTTGCCATCTTTGTCCCATATACACCCTGCTTGTGCCATCTTGGTCACCAAGGCTCAAACATCCTGCTAGTGCCATCTTTGCCCTTACACAATTATACATCTATGATACATACAAACACATTAACTCATGCTCTCCCTCATTCAGACAACTCATCCACATATTAACTCATGCTCTCCCTCATTCAGACAAATCATCCACATATTAACTCATGCTCTCCCTCATTCAGACAATTCATCCACATATTAACTCATGTTCTCCCTCATTCAGGCAATTCATCCATTTTAAGAAACTACACCCCTTGGAGCTTCAAATGAGGGGCTACATGTATTTCTAGGACAAAAGTTGAGTGCATAAATAATGATGGAATATGTCGCTTTGGCTAGAAAATATGTTTTTTCTAACCATAGCGACATGTTCATTTTTGTCTTGCGCACTCCAGGTTTGTACTAGAAACACATGCAGCCCCTCATTTTATGCGCCAAGGGATGTCGTTTTTGCAAATGTGTACTTTTTGTGCCATAATTTAACTTCCTACGTGAGCAGTAATGCCACGTCAAGGCTTTAACCCTAATTACTGACCATTCACACGCCTTTCATATCTCCATTCACTCGCAGAAGCACACACCATTCTTTCCCGTTACAATCCCAAAGAAATGATGGTAAAGGGAGAAAAAAAATAAGTTTTGCAGTAAAAATGCAAGGCGCTCCAGTCATGAGATGGTTACTCACGTACCGCACGGGCTAAATGGCTGATTTTAATAATATTTGCACTTCATCAGGATTTCAAAAATTGCCTCCCTCTACCGTTGGCTAAATTTAACCCCATGATCAAAGGCATAATAGGATTTAAAATTAGTATCGACCATTTTTAAAAAGGGAATGTAACTTTTTATAGCTATATGATCACTGTGGTAACATTGGCTACCACAGTGATCATTTAGCTAGAATACTTAAACTTTTTTTTTTTAAAGTTAAACTACTTTATGTTTAAATAATTTAATTTGGGGGTCTCTAGGCAATTTTGATCTTTTTTATCTGCCTTTAGAGACCCCCAAATCCATTTTTTTACATTTTTATTTTTTTAACTTAATATTTGTTATTCTTTTTTTACAATCTATATACCGGAAAGGTGAGGCGATTACCTTTCCAACAGTATATGTTGGGGGTATGTAGCTTCTTAGATGCCTGAGATACAGGCATCTAAGCAGCATGCCCCCATACCTCTTTAACTGACAATTGTCAGCTGTTAATAAAGTTGCGCGGTGACGTCATCGCGTCATTGCGCGAGACGGCACCGGGCAGATCGGGTGGCCCCGGTCATGCCCTTCAGTTTGAGGGGCAAATCGCCGGGGTGGGTGGTGATGGAGGTCCACAGACCTCCATCAAGGTAAGGTAGTGCTACTGACGGCAAGGTGCCGTCTTTAGCGCCTGACTGGGACTGTCCTGGGTGGTTACAAACTCGGCGGGGGGGCAACAGGGGGGGCAAGGAATAACCTAGGGGGGTAATTGCCCCCCCCTTGCCCCCCTGTAGCAACGCCACTGCTCTTAACTGATGCACAGGAGTATATCAACATGTCCTTGCACACTTTAGAATCTACTGCTATTAGGTACAGATAGAATATTTATTTTTGAGAGCCCCTTTGAATATAAGAACTTGGTCCATGGCTGGATGGCACTTATTAGCAATAAAAAACTATTGTTAATACGCTGCACTCTTTTTCACTGTCCAGCGGCAGATCGAGTGCTGTAGTCTGTGGTCAATGGCTAAAAAATGTCTGGACACAACAACACGTGCAGCCTGTAATATTGAGCTATTGGCCACGCTTATGTCATTAGGCAGCCACCAGCCTTAAAGTGCAAGGGCACTGATCACATAAAAAAAAAAAATACATGAAAAATATCATGTATTGATGTAGGATTTAGACTCTGTTGACTTCAAAAAGGGGCCCATCTCAGCAGCCCAACTTTGAGGAAACTCACAGCACCTAGGTTGTTTGCAGTGGTTGTTTTCCTAGGTTTTACTAGGTTGACAAACTTTGAAAAGCTTAACACTTTTAAACTTGGGAGCTCAAACTCAATCATTTGGGAATATACACTTTACCTTCTGGTGAAATTACTTTAAGGTATCCCTGACATTAGCCAAAAGACAGGTCACACATTCATAAATGAATACACCAGGCTATATAAATATATGATTTTGTCTATGCTTTTGATGATTCTTGTTTAGAGAGTGTATGTTTCTTTTAACAAGGCGAGATGTCAGTCTGAAAGCCCCTCACATTCCTGGTCCTCATATGGTTAAACACAACCATGATTTGATTTTTAAATTAACAGCAATAAAGTGTTGAGGTAAATCAGTAGAGAAACTGTATTTGCATTTCATTTTCCAAATTTTATTTTATTTTCTTCTTCTTGTTTCAGAAAGACTCATTATACTTTAATTTATGGTTCAGCTGCAAGGTTTATAAATGAAAATGTAATGTAGGCATGTGCATATCATGCATTTATTCAGTACTCCTGATATTGTTCATGTAAAAATTCAACAGTGCAAAGCAAAAGCTCAATGCTTTCTTTTTTAGATAAGTTGTCCTCAATAGTCTATTATAAATCTTGAATTATAAATCATTCTCCTCTATTACCTTAACCACTAAATATCATACGTGAGAGTGAATCATTTTACAAGCTGACACATACATTATATTTAACAGCTTATGCATTTAAGAAGGTGAGTGGCACAATGCTAATGGAATACTGAAGTACACTATAACCCAGGTCTGATGATATAATAACAGCACATATCAAATGAAGATTTTGATTATACTGATTTCAAACTCTATAAATTGAACTTATCTAAATAAATGATACTGAGTGGTTTTAAAGAAAACGAGTGTTCATCCATATTTATTTTTATTGGTGATGAATGGCATGATTTCCACTCGTATAATCCTGGACAACATTATGGTTGGATTGTTTCTATAAAAGAAATCTATGATTGACCACTATGTTTTTTAGTGAACAGACCCCAATGTGGCTCTATTTTCAGTGATACTTTGGCAGGAAAAGAGGATCTGTTCAAGTCATTCCATTAAAATGTCCACGTTCCCATTTAATCATATGTACCACTTATTATCAATATATCTACCAATTTGCAATTAGATTTATTTAATGAAATGCTACCAATCTCAATATTTTGTGTGTAGAAACTTGACTTGCTACTTTAACAAAAGCCAATGACAAATAAAGTGCATAAAATAAAGTCTAAAATGTTCTAAGCCTATTTGATGTACAGTACATATCCCAAAATGTATACTGGACTCCATTATTTTGTTTATTGTGTGAGTTTTGGTGTTAAAAGATATTATATCACAATATAATAATTATATGTAGCGGAGCGCTAGGCCCATTCAGCCAGTGTGGCAAGTCCAGCAAAGTGGCCCCGTAATAGAGCAACGTAAAGTGAGGCATTTGGCAGACATCACACTCAGTAAATACTGTGACACCTACTTCATTGTATACAACTTCTGTAATAGGTGGCTCCTGTGTTAACATTGCGAGCATTTTAGACACTACCATACTTTACAACCCATCTAGGGCAGTGTTTGGACTCTGGGTGACAGGCTGCGGTGGTGGTTGATTCACTCATTGCCCTCATATGGTAACACCTTCCAAACTCAGCCTTGCCCCTACCCACCTTCCAGAATGCTAGAAAGTCCCATGGTAAGGTTATCCCTAGTATGTAATAGATTTTTATTCATATTGTTAAAATTGTTAAAAGGGGAACTGTGGAAAAGGAATAAAATGTGTATTTTAACCGATGAAACCTATGTATGTGTGCCAAACATTCATCTCTGTGCGTGATATGCTGACCACCAAACATCTAGTAATGTATTAAGTAATATATTTATTATTACTTATTACTTATTTCCTTTCATATTATTGTCTGATGCACACAAGCCAAGCCAAACTTGCTAGACAATATGGAAATCCCTTGGAACGATGCAATGAAGAAGGCATTTTGCTCCAGCTTGCTCTCCTGACTCACCAGGCACTGGGCTCACGTCTGGCTTAGTCCCACAAGTTAATGTTTTCATATTTCAGGTAGTACAGAAAAATATGTCACCTTCATAGCTGTAACTTTTTTCATCTAAGTAAATAGGTCAAATCGAAACTAGGCTTTTTAGTGAAAAACATTCTCTTTAGAAAGCGAGTGTATTGAAAAACTAATAATGCTTATATTTAGCTTTTTTTTCTGTATTGATCTTTTTAACTTAAAAAACCTAAGACAATTCCTACATTCACTTATCTTTGGTTGTATATACTTGGAAAAAATACCAAGCAAGATAATTACTATGTACAGAACAATGACTTTGAAACATGCCCTTTAGTGACAGTATTTTTAAGGCACTCAAGGGGAAAACGGATGTTTAATTGCAAGATGTTACACTGGGAAGTAAATTGAAAGGTTTCATTTAAGATACATTTTAAAAATATATAATTTTCAAATCTGATATTATAATGAAAAAGCAACTGACACATAACAATGAAACTAAGTGGTAAAGTTTCCAAAACATAAAAATGATGAATAATGCAAGCCTTCCATTGAAAGAACATTTTATATACCAATTTTACAATGCAAGCTGAAGAATCACTCAATTCTATACTTTTTTTTCTTGAACTCAGAACTCAATGTACTTGTATATAGAGAATGCAATTAGATAAATCCTTATTATTGCTAACTGCTAAAATGACAAGAGGGCTAGCTTGGGACATAACTTAAACAACCATTGTATTCACTGCTCTTGTAAGAGCACTCAACTTCCATTTCAAATGCAATGAAAAGACTGCAAACGCCTTCATTTTTTAAAAATATCTTCATGTTCTTCTTTTGTCCATCTCATAAAAATGCTTTTGTAAAGGCCGCCACACTATTAAAAGTCTAAAATGTATAAAGATCCTCTTTATGCAGTATATTTTTAGAAAATACTAAATAATCATTTATGAATTACATATAAACGTTGGCTTCACAAGGCGTGATTATGCAGTTGATCAAATTGCTTAAAATAACTACAAAATAGATAAGCAAATATGCCTATGTCCTTTATATTTTAATATTCTGATATTAATGAAAGCCATGCTAATTTTAATTTGTTATTATTGAAGAATAAGTGGACAAGTGTTGGTGAGATCAATATACATTTAAAACATCCAAGGAGGTAAAGGAACTATTCACTGAGTCTCATTTATTTTTCTTTTTTACATTAAGCTCATTATTATTATTGTTTTGTTAGAGCTCTCCAGGTTTTGCCCAAGACCTCTGGCTTAATCTCTGGTTCGCAGGAGCAGTATTTAGACACACCAACACTTTGCTATGTTCCCCTCCCATCCAATTTAAATGTAAGGTGTATCGGGTTATCCTGGCCCCTATGGATGACTATCCCCACTTACATGCATGGCTAGCACCGCCCCTTGTGTGGATAACCCCACCCACCATGAAGCCACCTCCCCTAGGAGTTCCCATGTATGTCAATACTCTCAAGGAAAGAGCTTGGAGAAAAAAAGCTCCAATCAGTTTATTTATTTTTGCTACAGAGGTCATATTAGCCACAGGGTCACATACATTTTGTTATGGCCAGAGTTGGGTGCATGATGGAATAATATAGTGGTATGAGCTTTTTATAATTCAAAACGGGAACTAACTGTACACCTACTGGATACACCCGCCAGACTATCCTTCCTTCGCCCCATGGCCACCGGGAAAAATCAGGCAGGACTAGCATCGGAGACAGCAGGAATCATAGCTCTTCGGGAACCTCGGCAGCACTGTAGTATACAGAAGCATAGCAATACAGTGCTTTACTGCCCTGACAAGGGCAGCACTGAGGCTTACCCAAATAACAAGACATGACTAATTTTGAGGTAAAACAGGAACTAACTTTATTGGAGAAACAATCACCACCAGCCTCCAAGAGCCTTTCAATAGACTGGCAGTGAGTTATGACCAACATACATCACACCATATGCAAAACACAATATGCAGATCATATGCAAATTAGTTACAACAGGAAACCACACCAACTTACACAATCCTGCCATCAGAACCAATAATATTGGTAGACAGGCAGGAGGAAGGGGGAAACTGGGATCTAAAGAGCTCTAGCTCTCTCGCTGTTGCCACCCTGTACTCCTAATCAGGTACAGGGTGACTTACACATAAATCCAAGCAAGGGAACCAAATATTGCACTGCAATTAGTGTCCACTGCTGGAAGTATGTAGTGCAATCTAGGGGTCTGTAATGGAAAATACAGCCTCCAGGCGCCCCCCAAGTCACGGAGGGTTCCGTGACAAGGGCGTTATCACTGTGTTGCTTAGCCTACCACAGTGCCAAAGCACTCCAGTTTTGGAGAGTCTTGTCTAATCCTAACATAATTGTACTGCTTACCACAGAGCTTTACTTTTAAATACAATGATACTCCCTAGCTTTGGACACCATTAATGAGGAACCCTGTGTGGTGGCTGATGTGCTTGCCAAGATGTCTGGTCAGGACATTGAATTCCTACAGAATTAGTGGTTCCTCACAAATGGGAAACAATAGAAAGTGATAATGACCGAGTTGTGTAATGTAATGGAAATGTACAGCATGGAAAGTGCCTTAGCCCTATAGATAGAAAGCTATAGGTGGAAAATGCAAGGGTATATTTTCTGCATTTCAAGTGTCTGTTTACCATGTTTGCATTGTGTGTTTATCGTTGGGAGTCAGCTTTCTTGGTTGTTTTCAGTGGTTGTTTTCCTATTTTTTTCTGCTATGTTTATTGGTGCATTTGTCTGATTTTCATTCTGTGATCATTGTTAGGGTAGCAGGCAGACTATGAGTAGGTGGTGAGCTTGTGTTGAGTGTCAGCAGCACCATGCGAGTGACAATTTGGCAACTGTAGTTGTCACAGCAGGTGCTGCAAAAGGGAATACAGACAACTAGTTTGTACATGTAGAAATCAGAAAAAGAAATGTGTTACAGATTCATTATATTTACCACCATCTGTGAATTATGTAATAAAATCTATTAATTATCATATGCTCAACTACCGTAAAACATGTTTGTGCATTTTAAAGAATAAAAACAAAGTTCAAGACATTCTCAAATGTAGTTTTGAAGAACAGAATTAATGTTACTCTATTCTTTTTTATATAATCAATGTTCTTTTATTAAATGTATTATTACTTTTATATATTGTACATGTGCAGCATTCCAAATGATCAATCTTATTTTCATGCACAAATCAATGGCTCCTTATTTACCAGTGTATTAAGTCTCTGAAAGGCAAACAGTAAAATGAATGGTGTTTATTGTTTTCAATACAATGAGACCCCTGAGATTTTCTGGGGATTGATGTGATTGCTCTATCTATATAGCTAGTTCACTAAACCGTGTGTTGAAATAGATGAATAATTTCATCACACCTACTTGGTGTACCCTTGTGTACAATATGTAAGTGTTTTGCTACTTTGTAAACACCTTCAAAATGATTAATGATTACCAAAATGTATCCATTTTACAGGCATTTTTTTAGGATATAAGACCTGTCAACCAGTGCATAAAAAGTCAGAATCTAGAATGAAACTCTAGTTGGGGCTTGATCAACAGTGTAAGGCTTGATATGTGCTGGTAGGCTTTAAAATGACAAACCAACAGGGTGCAAACTATAAAGGGAAAAACAAAAACAAAAGTTAATTTCAGCTTCTGTAGGTTCCAGAAATGTATTGAAAAAAACACGAGAGGATTAATATTTAAACTGTTTTGTTTGCAACAAACTGAAGATAATTTCCAGAAGAGCAGAGGACTTAAAAAATCTTCTGGCATTAAAATGAATTAAAGTCAACAGGCCTATAGGTTTTTATTAGTGCGGAAAATGCAAAATGTTTTTTTTGTAAAATCAATAATTTGTGCACAAACCGGTACTATTTACCAAATTTAAAATTTTATATACTGTTCCACTAGAAATGTGGCATACCTCCTTTTAGTGTGCATGCAGTGCTCAATAAGTAGGGATTCAGTGTCACCAGACATAATATAAAGAATTATGTGTGGTGATTTATATACTACTACCTAGTTAGAGATGGCGCCAAAGTTAAAAGACTGTCCCAGAAAGAAGCTGAATGGGTACACTGCCTTAAAACTATATGTATGGGAGATTAAACACAGATGTGAATAGCTTTTAGCTGTGTTCCATCTCAAAATGTTAGATTTATTTATCTATTTTTGTTTGAATGTCTTTTTGATATGTTCTCCTTTTTTAATATGGATTTTTTATCAATATTTAAAGTTTGATATTACTTCATATTCTTTTAAATAATCCCAATGTACCTTTAATTTAATTTAATGTAAGGAAAACTGGCATGCTTTCATTGTATTCAGGGAAAAATTGGCAAGCTGTTACCATAGAAACATCGAGAGCAGTACCAAATGTCATTTACTCCTCAGTTGTGGTTTCCATGAACACGTTAAGTGGAAGTGACATTAAAATCTGAGATGGAGGTATGGAGTACCATATGTTCAAGGAGAGGATCTCCTGAAGAATTTGGGCTATCAAACAAAACTTGTTTTTTTTTATTGTTGATTTCCTGGGGCTAGCAGAGGTTACAGTAAACAAAAAGGAAAAGATCTGGATCTCTATTCAGCTTACTTGTTCAACAAAGTTCTGCAGCAATGGGACAAAACAGTTTTTATTCCTTATTGTTTTTACCGTCTGTACCTTCTGTTATTCCCTTGTTGCAGTAAATTGGTTAAAACACATATTACATTATGATTGATGCTTGTACTTTTGTTCTGAGCATGACTGTGCACTGCTGATTGGATCCTGCAATTTACTTAAATAAAAGACAGAGGCATTTGATTGTGAATGCCACAGCGCACTTTGTTAAGATTCACAAAAACCGCTGTGACAAGACAATATAGAAACTGTATAAAATGATAGCACTGGTTTAAAATTCACTAAGCTAACATTAACACTAAGCTAACACTAACTAACCTGACCCACATGCCATAAACTACACCAGGAAGTGGACCGACTGCCATAAACCTAAGGCTCCCTCGGGACCCAGCCCGTAAGGAAACTGAACACAGAACCATTGCCTTTCAATTGATGACCAACCCACCTAGGAGTAGACCATGGCAGCTGTCCCTTGAGCTTTCTCGACAGCCACCAGGGACACATTGAGGCTTTGATTGAAGTAGACATATATGGAGCCTTCACTCTACCTGCAGGACCAGTCTTGCCACTAGGTGCCACAGGCAGCTGTGTAGGGGGCCTGAATAAGGGTGGTGCATGGAAGTTGTGTATGTCCTACAAGTTGATTGCACTATTGGATCCCAAATCCTCCCCTGATGTCACTTCTTTCTAAAAGCTCAGAATGGTTGGTGAGTGTGGCTGTATCACAAAAGTTCCGTCTAAATCCCTAAAATGCACAATAATGTTTAGATAAAACAGCAAGGTAAAGCAGAAATGTTTTTATAAATAAAAATGTGTAAACATACAATGATTGTGTAATTTGGGGGGTGGGGCACCTGATGCTGCCAAGTGCTGGTATATGTATTCATATCATGGAGCCAGGCACTAGGCAGTACTTCAAACATTATGGACTAAACTTTGGTAGGTTCTGAACCTGCAGCTGCTCAGACCTGCACCTTCATCACTCTGCAACATGTATACATGAACAAAAACTGTCTGCGATTCTCACCTTAATAAAGTTGGCAACAAATATATAAACATAATATAAATGAGAGGTTTTGGTTATATGTATTGGCCAAAGCATAATTGAGCATAATTAAACTCACCATCCTACATAGTGGGTACACAAAGCAGTTTATACTGCTACCAAAACCTTCAATGTGTTGGGGAGGTGCAATGAAACCTCCTCCCAATAATCCCCTGGACAGCAAGCTGCAACCAGACTGATGAGGAGCCAACAGCCTCAAATATGTGCAAAGAGGGAAAAGAAAACATTTTGGTGCGCTAAGCTAGTCTCAGGCTTAAAAAATACAAATGTATAATAAGACAAATACACTCCTTAAATACACACATATACACTGCCCATACACACGTATGCACATACACTGCCCTTATATGCGCGTGCCCATACACACACATATACACACCTGCCCTATACACACATATATATGCCTGCCCAAGTGCCCATACACATTCATAAACATTGCCCATATACATGCCTCACCATATGTATATGCACACACACATATCTACCATCAGACCCCCCCTTTGTTCTCCACATCAGACCCCCCCCTTCGTTTTGCACATCATACCCCCCTTCGTTTTGCACATCATACCCCCCCTTCGTTTTGCACATCAGACCCCCCTTCGTTTTGCACATCAGACCCCCCCTTCATTTTGCACATCAAACCCCACCCTTCGTTTTGCACATCAGATCCCCCCTTCGCTTTGCACATCAGACCCCCCTTCGTTTTGCACATCAGACCCCCCTCGTTTTGCACATCAGACCCACCCTCGTTTTGCACATCAGACCCCCCCTTTTGCACATCAGACCCCCTCCCTTCGTTCTTCACATCTCTTACCTTTCTCTTCTTCCTTTCTGCTTTCTCTTCCTCCTTTCCTTCTGGTTTGCCGCTCTAGTGCAGTGCAGCTGCGCACAGCTGTTTATGCTGAACGCCGGGGCTGGGATATAAACGTCATATCCCACCGCTCGGCGCTCAGTGACAGAGAGCACACTGGTAAGTGTTACCTTAATGTTGGACTGGTTAGGGAAAACCGTGATCTCCCCAACCAGTCCTGCACGCTGCAGCTGCTGATCGGGCGGCTGTGCACCGAGGGCACTCGCCTCACTTACAGCCCTGGGGGGATTTCTCTATTATCGGTCCCCCCCGCATGATTTCCTGGGGGGATCCGTCCCCCCCGGTTCCTACTCCCGTGAATGTATAGATGAGCTTTGGGGGTCCACAAGGTTAATACGGCACCATTATTATTTGTATTAAACTTACTAAGCACTGTGTAACTTTTATTCTCAAATTCTCATCTAATAAATTAAGGCAAGTGAAGCAATGTTTAGCTTTACTGCCCTTTCATTTTTAAGAGCCTAGTTTTAAGGAATGTTTTATTTTGTAAAAAATGTAAAAAGTAATGCATTGAAGTGAAAATGTACAGTGGAGTGTATAATGATTTTTATATGATTTTATGGCAACAACAGATCTTTGATGCTCTATAAATACAATAACAATGATAGTTCAGCAATAATAAACCCTATGCTAAAAACATCAAGGTATTGACAAGTTCATTACAAAAACAAAATACAACTCAAACGCAGAAACCCGCAAAACTATGGAAAATATAATAAGTGAAATAAAACAAATAGCTATAACTGTCTCAGGAGTATGTAATATTCTTGCAGGCAGAATGTGCTTAAGATCTACTGTGTATGCTGTGCAGGAAAAAACACATTATTATTTCAAATACAGACCTATGTTTGCTTTATACTTTTGCTGCAGATCAGTTCATAATATATGGCAGAAGAAATGCTACTGCAACAGGACACCAAGACAATATGAAATTAGAGAGGGGAATTAAATCAATAACAAGTCCATGAGGATACAGTATGTTCTCTCCTCTGAGCTGTTAGCAGGTGCTGGGTGCATACAGATAAGCTGATAAAAGGCTTATTCAACAGGCCAGTAGCAAACACATTCTTTGTTAGCAATGGCTTTTTAAGTCACCATACATCAAACACAGAGTGTCAGGCTTTGAGAGTAACCCTGTGATGGCTTATAGTGCTCTTTGAACTGAGTGCAAGTTCCAGGGTCTATAAAAAAAAAAGTCTTCCTCCGAACACTAAGAATTGGGAACTTCAAAAAAGAGAGCTATGAGGAACGCATCGATTGAAGGAAACAATGTGAAATAGTCTGTAATAATTACGAGAAATCTGCAACTGACCAGTCCTTTGTTGAACTATATTTTATCTTTATTCGATTAACTGTGTGACATTCTAGTTTATGTCAAAGTGAATCTATGAATGTCAAAAATAATTGTGTCTTGAATAATAGAAAACTAACATGCAATGGCATGCAATATTTTTTCTGCATCCGTAATAACAAGGGTATTATTAGAATTATACACTCACTGCCCACCTTATTAGGTATTAGTAGGTAATATTAATAATAATATAATAATAATAATAATAATATCGGTATACCGGGTTGGACCCCCTCGTGGCATACTTTCCACAAGGTGCTGGAAACATTCCTCAGAGATTTTGGTCCATATGGACATGATGGCATCACACATTTGCTGCAGATTTGTCGGCGGCACATCCATGATGCAAATCTCCCGTTCCATCACATCCCAGAGGTGCTCTATCAGATTGAGATCTGGTGACTGTGGAGGCTATTGGAGTGCAGTGAACTCATTGCACATGTAGTGCATTATCCTGCTGGAAGTAGGCATCAGATGATGGGTACACTGTGGTCATAAAGGGATGGACATCAGCAACAGTACTCAGGTAGGCTGTCGCATTTAAACGATGCTCAATTGGTACAAAGGGGCCCAAAGTGTACCAAGAAAATGTCCCCCACACAATTACACCACCACCCTCAGCCTGATCCATTGATACAAGGCAGGATGGATCCATGCTTTCAGGTTGAGAGATCATATTCTACATACCTTGGTTGTAACGAGCAGCTATTTGAGTTACTGTTGCCTTTCTGTCATCTCGAACCAGTCTCCCCATTCTCCTCTGACCTGTGACATCAACAAGGCATTTTCGTCCACATAACTGCCGCTCACTGGATATTTTCTCTTTTTAGACCATTCTCTGTAAACCCTAGAGATGGTTGTGCATGAAAATCCCAGTAGATCAGCAGTTTCTGAAATACTCAGACCAGCCCGTCTGGCACCAACAACCATGCCATGTTCAAAGTCACTTAAATGCCCATCCTGATGCTTGGTTTGAATTTCACCAAGTTGTCTTGACCACATCTACATGCCTAAATGCATTGAGTTGCTGCCATGTGATTGGCTGACTAGCTATTTGTGTTAACAAGCAATTGAACAGATGTACCTAATAAAGTGGCCAGTGAGTATATAATACAGTATTCCATTTTTAAAGTTTTGTTCAGAATTAAGATAAAGTAATTGATTTTCCTGAACATGTTTAACCTTTAAATAAAGCATGCATTGTAGATAACACTGAATACTAAGCATAAGTTAGCATTAGTAATAGCAGCACAATTTTTATGATTGAAATGTAGGATTTTCTATTAATTTATGCAAAAGTACCACCCCTTTTGAACCTAAAACCTTCTGTCCCACTTTTCCCCCTGATCTCTTTCTTTTGTAGGAGTTCTGAATATTTGCCCTCAGGGGTTAACTTGGCTGGCAGAGACCACTGGTCTCCCTGCTATAACAGTTAAAGGTCTGTACAAGCGACTTTAGTGGTCGTTCGTACGGACTTTTAACTGTTGTAGCAGGGAGACCAGTGGTCTCTGCGGGCCAAGTTGCTGGGAAAGGATTTTAAAAGTCCTTACGAGCGACCCTATTGGTCGCCAGCAGAGGCTCGTCTGCCATCAACCAATGAAGTACAGGTGTAAAAAAGCAAGTTACAAAAGAAAAAGCCTTTGCCAAAAACAAAAAAAAATTGCCTGATGGTAGTATATTGGAAATGGCTGCTGGTTGTTCAAGAGTATGTGTAGTTTCAGGTAAGGGCATGCTATTCCCAAAATGTAAATCCCCCTGAACCTGCAAAAGAATTGCATTTTTAAAGATATTATATACATTATTTTGGTCTCACTTTCTTTCTCTATGGTATTTTAATTGAATGTGTTAATTTGGTTATTGTAGCACATACAGTAATGTATTTACCAAAAAAAAAAACCCCGTTACTCATGCAGGTCAGACCTCCTATTTACCATTTTGCATGTCATAAAATGCAAATTGTATTAAACACATACATTATTATAAATATTTAATACACTGGCTGAATTTAATTACAAGAATTATTGTGATCATCACGCTAAATGAATTAACAACCAGGGCACCATTTTCAGATTTCAGATAGTGATATGATAATCATTTTTATAGCTTTAGCAAAGTTAGCTTCGATCTAAAAGAAGAAAAAAAAAAGCTGAAGGTTATTGTTCAATGAACTGCAGTTTGCACTGTCATTTGCAGCAGTAGTTCTTAATTGTGCCTCATTATACCAAGATGATCATTACTCTGCTTGTCTGTCTGATTTAGAGACCACTAAAAGTGTCTTGTAACAAGCAGCCGAGCTGTCTCCTATGCAACAGTCCTTTGGCTCTCACCCTCATTACTTAGAATCTGTCCAATTATTTGTCATTAAAGTAATAAAAAGAACGGCAGCAGAAAATGTAGGAGGTAATTGCTGGAGTCCTGCCGAGGGAAGAGAAAAAAAAAACTGCAGACTGTTTTCAAGGCACTGGGAAGGTGACATCGTTAATTAAGTGTTAGAAAATATGCAAATCACTCACATTCTCAAGAGACTGTAATAAAATTGAGAAAACATTATTATCACTTGGAGTAAAGACAAAGTTATTGTCACACTAGGTGGTTTAGTCATTTTATAATGGTTATGAAAGCAAACACAGGGGCATGAAGTCAGGATTCTAAAAATGATTCAACCACAAATAAAGTTCCCTACAAACACAGAATTAATTGAGATATCGCCACATATGTGGTATTTTAATTACCATCTCAGCTCATTACCGATTAGCTATAATAAAAATGTACCTTTTTTCACATGAGTCAGTAAGTAACTAACCATAAACAACAGTCTGTAAATTTCTAAGCAGTGAAGTCCCATGTTAAGTGGTAGAGATACTTAAAAAGTGGGAAAGATGTATGTTTTTTCTGTTGTTATTGGTATAAACAATAAACAACATACAGCTTATGTATTTTAAAATGTACACACCATCATCTAGATTTAGCTAACGTATTTAAACTTTCAGGATTTCCGAAAAGCGACAGATCTCCATTTAGATATACCTTAAATATTGTAAATAATATCTACAGCCTAGTAATAGAAGTCCCAAGTTTGGAAAGTGAGCTTCAGGGAGATATGAAAGGGATCTGGAGGGCGGAGCCCACAGAAGCCAGAAACACTCACACTCTAACTCACTCTTACTCTCTGTGGCTCCGCCCTTTTGCGATAGAACTCAGAGAGCCCAGAATCATGCAGACAGATTCGAGGAAAAAGAGAGATGCAGAAACACTTCCCTTTTTCCTGCGGATCCATCTGCAATATTCTGGCCTTTTGGAGTACTTCCCCAAAAGGGAATTTACAGGAGACCAGGAACCTCTGTAGTAATATCCTACCATTTATTGGCTTGAACAGCAATCTTGCTTTCTTAGTGATCTACTACAGGCAGATTTTGTGAAATCAATGCTTGTGATAACAGAAGTGAAACTATCTCCGCTGAACCATATATACCAACATTATTGCCTATGTCTGCAGGACAGAATACATTGGTTATATAGTTAGTGGTTGTAGTTATAAGACTTTGTGCTCTGTCCACATTATTTGACTTTGTGACAGCACATCAAGCCCCATCTACCAGAGATCCTATACCTGAGCACAATGTGCATGTGCAAAACCTGTTTTGTCACAAATGACATTGTGAAACAAATGAAACATCTTATATTAGACAGTGATGTCCAAGTAGCCTGTATCACAGGCTGGTTACACAAGTTCCATACTACCAGGTGTCACACCAACTTGTGTAGTGCATACATGGACTTGCTACTTGGTAGAGATGGTATGGCCAATTTCAGTATGAGAGGGGTTAATTTGATTGTACAGTCATGTGGTGCCAAAAGGTCTTGTGAGATAAATGTGTCCTTTGAAGCTCGGACTCCAACTGGGGCCTTCTACAGGGTGTTAGGTCCTGCAGTGGAGCTGCCGTTTTGTCTAGGTTCAAATGTAGACGACCATATGCCTGTTTCCCCCTCATAATACTGGATTCTTTGATATGCTAAGTGACCACTAGCAGTCAGGAAAACCATCTCATATCCAGGTCATATCCAACACATATCAATAATAACTCATATATTCATTATCATACCTCCTTGTGTGCATACCTAGAACGGGGAAAGCGCAGCCTACAAAAAGAGTACAAACATGACAGCGCAACGTAAACGGTTTGGAAGGAATTGTGAAGTCTATGATGGTCAGTCATATGTAGCAAGTGTGACATATCTATGGACTTCACAATTTACAGGAAATTCATAAATGCATGAATTATGGCTGTGGCGAGCACAGGAGGGACGATAAAATGAAAATAAGTTATTTTGATGGATATGTTTCCACTACTCAAGGGGGAGGTCACTTATGGTACACCTTCCCTCCGCTTATACCACCTCTGGGCCGGCTTGGAAACTCGAGATGAACTGGGAAAGAGTATAAAGTTAGTGAAAGAAGATTGGTCAGTGTGCTTACTAGGGGCCAAGATCTAATTTTGAGTAAGTCGCCATCTTTCCTTGCCGGAGCCCTACGGACAGAAAAACTGTTACTTGACCATTCAGTGAGTAGTTAGGTTTCTGTAATTTTCTCCTTTTCATTTTATCTGTTTGGTGTAAATAATCTGTTTATCATCTTTTTTGTATGCACTGTGATTTTTTTATTCATAATAAATATTCCTTTATTAAGTTCTGCCTTTGTCTGGTAAAGACTTGCGTTACCTGAAGAGACTGTTTTATTGGTAATTTTAGATCACATAATTTTTGTGTTAAAATATACTGTGTGGGTTTTTATAGTCTGATTCACTTGGGGTACCAAGACACCCCATTTCTAAATTGTCTTGGTGGTGGCAGCGTTATTTTGATATTTGTTATATCATTATAGTTAATTGCGGGTGGTATTAAGGGTGGATATTTGTATTTTTATCACTATTTCCGGTCTAGTGCAGACAGATAGTGAATTTTAACCCTTTTACCACCAGAACCAAGTCACGCGCACGCTTGGAGTAGAGTGCGTTCGTGACAAATTGGTGGCATAGCGGTGGGATAGTTAAAAAGATTTTTTCCATCTTTTTCGGTACCAGATTTCAGTGTTGCTGGATTTGCTAATCCAGACACTAAAAAGAAATTGTTTCTCAATTTCCAAAGGCTGAACTCAGTGCATACTTAGTATATTTACACCTCAACAGTCCCCCCCCCCCTCTTTGTTTTCTTTTCTTTTGCTATCATTTGTTTGGGCCGGTGTGATAAATGGAATACCAAACACAATCCAAGAGTGCTCTGGAGCAACGTTGCCGTGAACAATGTATTCCCATCCGGGGAAAATCAAAGGATGAACTTATTCAAGCGCTTGTGGACTATGATATGCAACAAGCAGCGCAAAGTGATGCTGCAAACACTTCTGAGGGAGGCATGGTCACACGGGAGATACCTGCAGCTGATGTCGGTGACGTGCCAAGATCTGGAGATCCCTTGGACTCTTATCTACAAACTGTTTTCAAATACGTGGACTCAACAGATGCAAACCTCAGACTGCAGCTTATCCTTAAATATCAGGAAGCTGCAGAGCGCCAGGCGGCAAGAGAGCATGAACTAAAACTGGCAGAGTTGGAGAGGTTAAGTGCCTCACCTATCAGTGTGGTTTCAAGAGACTCTTCTGCACCCAAACCACGTGCAGAGAATTTTCCCACTTTGGACAAAGATGGGGATCTGGATGTTTTTCTGCGCAGTTTTGAAAAGGTTTGCAGGCAGTACCAATTACCAAAGGACCAGTGGGCAAAGTACCTCACCCCTGGTCTCCGAGGTCCTGCGCTGGAAGCATTTGCAGAGCTACCAGCAGAATCTGACCAGGACTATGAGGCAATTAAGGCTGCACTGCAGAGACGGTACAACCTTACCCCTGAGGTGTACCGAAAGAAATTCCGGACTTTGCAAAAGCGTTCCACAGAGAGCTACACTGCAGTTGTGGGACACCTGACGACGGCATTCCGGCAGTGGACTAGAGGGCTGGAGATTACAACCTTAGAAAGCTTGGAAGATCTGATCATCAAGGAACAGTTTTTGCAGCTGTGCCCAGCCAATGTACAAGAATGGCTGCTGGACCGGGAGCCCAAAACAGCATTGGAAGCGGGTGAGCTGGCTGATTTCCACACCGCCAACCGAGCACAATCGGAACGGAGCAGAGGTTTTACTACGGGAGCATCCAGCTGGAAGACCACTACACCACGGCTTCCCACCACCCAGTCTACAATACCCTCTTCTGCGTCGGCTTCTACG
Source organism: Sceloporus occidentalis (assembly GCA_023333645.1). NCBI lineage: Eukaryota > Metazoa > Chordata > Lepidosauria > Squamata > Phrynosomatidae > Sceloporus > Sceloporus occidentalis. Next base: position 7,158,812 of record JALMGF010000024.1, on the reverse strand, counting down.
CGTGGGGATATCCGCAGATGTTTCATTTGTAACAAAGTGGGGCACCTTAGTAATACGTGTCCTGATAAGAGGAAGCCTGCACCCCCATCTGGAGGGAGTCGCCCCTCGGGGTCACCACCTTCGGTGTTGTTCGTCTCCAGCACTGAGAACATCTCTAATGTGAATCTGCAACCTGTCACTGTGGGAAACAAGGTAACTGTGGGGCTCAGAGACACGGGGGCAGAAGTGACTCTTGTGCGTCCAGAGCTAGTGAGCTCCGAGGACTTTATTCCTGGCAAGACCTTAACAGTGCGGGGAATTGGGGGAGTACGTCCTGCGGTGCCAATGGCACGAGTATTTTTGGATTGGGGAGCAGGGAAGGGTGTAAGGGATGTGGGGGTATCAGATAACATTCCTACTAATGTGTTACTGGGTACTGATTTGGGTAGGCTGTTGTCAAAATATATGCTGGAGGATGATACTTTTGATTTATCCAGGTCTTCTAGGGGCCCTACCATAGAAAGGGCAGTGTATAAAAATGTACCAGGGCAGCCTCATGGGGAGAGTGGGCAGAAAGGTTGTGCATGTCTGCCTGTACTAGAACCCAGAATGTCTGAGGTGCCGTGGGAGAAGTTGAAGGTTTCGCATCACTGGGAGGGAGGGCAGATTGAATCTGTGCCAGAACCAGGGATGTCTGAGGTGCCGTGTAAGAATGTGGAGGTTTTGCATCACTGGGAGGGAGGGCAGAGCGAATCTGTGCCAGAACCAGGGGTGTCTGAGGTACCATGTGAGAATGTGGAGGTTTCGCATCACTGGGAGGGAGGGCAGAGCGAATCTGTGCCAGAACCAGGGGTGTCTGAGGTGCCGTGTGAGAATGTGGAGGTTTCGCATCACTGGGAGGGAGGGCAGAGCGAATCTGTGCCAGAACCAGGGGTGTCTGAGGTACCATGTGAGAATGTGGAGGTTTTGCATCACTGGGAGGGAGGGCAGAGCGAATCTGTGCCAGAACCAGGGGTGTCTGAGGTACCATGTGAGAATGTGGAGGTTTCGCATCACTGGGAGGGAGGGCAGATTGAATCTGTGCCAGAACCAGGAATGTCTGAGGTGTTTTGTGAAAGTGTGAGAGGACCGCCCGACTGTGAAGAAGGGCAGAGAACGAGTGAATGTCCGTCTGTGCCAGATCCCAGAATGTTTGAGGTGCCGTTTGAGAACTTGAAGTTTTCGCATCACTGGGAGGGAGGGCAGAGTGACTCGGTGCCAGAACCAGGGATGTTTGAGGTGCTGTGTGAAAATGTGAGGGGGCCACCCTGTGAAGAAGGGCAGAGGGTGAGTGAGTGTTCCTCTGTGTCAGGATTAACTGGTTCCCAGGGTACTGTATGTATGCCTCCTTGGAGTGGAACAGGTGGAGTGACAGATGTTTCAACCATAGCTGTGGTAACCTGGCAGCAGAATAGGGGACAAAGAGAGGGCTTTTGTGCACCTGTGCCCATATTCTGTGAGACTACGAAGTCAGGACACAAGGGAGAGGGTGAAACTGGTGACCATTCTGTTATCCCTTACGAAGGGCCTACATGGTTTGGGAAGCCAGGGCGAGACACCCTAGCTACCCATCAAGTAGATTTGTTGGGGCTTGTAGCTATACCGAGCCGCATGGAGAACCAATCTGTTACTAAGGGGATGGACTATGCCCCTGGGTACCTTGAGACCGTGGCCTTATCCTGTAACAGAGCAGACCACGTAGCCGATGCTTTGAAAAGTACCTTCTGTAGGGTGGGTTTTCCCAAAGAAATACTTTATCTTAGCCGGAAACTGTTACCCAGGGAAAGAGTAGGTAGGCGCAGAGATAAGCTTGTGGCTTAATCTCTGGGCCACCATCTTATTTGGGGGAGGTGTCACACCAACTTGTGTAGTGCATACATGGACTTGCTACTTGGTAGAGATGGTATGGCCAATTTCAGTATGAGAGGGGTTAATTTGATTGTACAGTCATGTGGTGCCAAAAGGTCTTGTGAGATAAATGTGTCCTTTGAAGCTCGGACTCCAACTGGGGCCTTCTACAGGGTGTTAGGTCCTGCAGTGGAGCTGCCGTTTTGTCTAGGTTCAAATGTAGACGACCATATGCCTGTTTCCCCCTCATAATACTGGATTCTTTGATATGCTAAGTGACCACTAGCAGTCAGGAAAACCATATCATATCCAGGTCATATCCAACACATATCAATAATAACTCATATATTCATTATCATACCTCCTTGTGTGCATACCTAGAACGGGGAAAGCGCAGCCTACAAAAAGAGTACAAACATGACAGCGCAACGTAAACGGTTTGGAAGGAATTGTGAAGTCTATGATGGTCAGTCATATGTAGCAAGTGTGACATATCTATGGACTTCACAATTTACAGGAAATTCATAAATGCATGAATTATGGCTGTGGCGAGCACAGGAGGGACGATAAAATGAAAATAAGTTATTTTGATGGATATGTTTCCACTACTCAAGGGGGAGGTCACTTATGGTACACCTTCCCTCCGCTTATACCACCTCTGGGCCGGCTTGGAAACTCGAGATGAACTGGGAAAGAGTATAAAGTTAGTGAAAGAAGATTGGTCAGTGTGCTTACTAGGGGCCAAGATCTAATTTTGAGTAAGTCGCCATCTTTCCTTGCCGGAGCCCTACGGACAGAAAAACTGTTACTTGACCATTCAGTGAGTAGTTAGGTTTCTGTAATTTTCTCCTTTTTATTTTATCTGTTTGGTGTAAATAATCTGTTTATCATCTTTTTTGTATGCACTGTGATTTTTTTATTCATAATAAATATTCCTTTATTAAGTTCTGCCTTTGTCTGGTAAAGACTTGCGTTACCTGAAGAGACTGTTTTATTGGTAATTTTAAATCACATAATTTTTGTGTTAAAATATACTGTGTGGGTTTTTATAGTCTGATTCACTTGGGGTACCAAGACACCCCATTTCTAAATTGTCTTGGTGGTGGCAGCGTTATTTTGATATTTGTTATATCATTATAGTTAATTGCGGGTGGTATTAAGGGTGGATATTTGTATTTTTATCACTATGAGGCTAGGTTTCCACTTGGTTTTTTTATGCTAAAAACGCCCATAAAAACGCCAATAGCGCCACCTGGCGTTTTTTTAGTGGAAAAACGCAGCAGCCAGATGTTAGCTGTTTTTCAATAGGAAATCGCAAAATGCCATTTCCACTTGGCGTTTTTCTGTCTGGCGTTTTTTCAGTCCTCTTTGGCGTTTTTCTGCTTTTTTGGGCTCTGTGGCAGTTTTTCAAAATCGCAGCATGTTGACACTCTGGCGTTTTTTCAAGGAAATCTTGGCGTTTTTCTCCAATAGAAGTCTATGGGAGAGAAAAAACGCCATGAAAAAGCCATGTGGGTTTATTGCCTTGGCGTTTTTTATGGCGTTTTTTCCACAGTTACAATGCAGAGGATGGACCCAGTATCTGTGTGTCCTACGAGAAATAGGCTGAAAACAAACAGTTTCACACAAAACAAAGTCCTGGACTGGTTCATATTGAATTTTACACCATTTGGAACAAACATGCCATTACAAACAAACATACCCAACTGGATCCTGCGTGCCAAAAGCAACAGCAAACAATTTGCACCATCATTTGGGGCCAATCTTCCCAGAGGAGCAGACATTCGGAATAAAGCATGCCTTACAAACCACAGAAAAGAGACAAAAGGGTCTACCAAGTAAATGACATCAGGAGAGAGCAGATACTTGCCATTTATCCTAATCCCTTTTAGCTGGGTGAAACTTCTAACTTGTAAAGGCTGGAAAAACTGCCTAAGGTCAAAAAAAGCAATTTCCACAGAAAGGCTAAAACGCCAGAAAAAACTCCAGAAAAAAACGCCAAAATGCAGTGGCAGTTTTCTTGGCGTTTTTCATCAAGAAAAAAAACGCAGGACAAAAACCCAAGTGGAAACCTAGCCTTTCCGGTCTAGTGCAGACAGATAGTGAATTTTAACCCTTTTACCACCAGAACCAAGTCACGCGCACGCTTGGAGTAGAGTGCGTTCGTGACACCAGGTACAATATACAGTTAGCCTCTAAAGTGTAAGCTTTGGAGCAGGGTCCACTCTACATAATTGTCTTAGTCTGCTTATTCTAGTTTTTCTATACTCTTTGAATACATGGGGTACAGTGAAGGAAGGGAAGAAGAGGGGTTCTGAGCCACCAATCAAACCACACTCTATGCATGCATTTCACTTGCTAAAGACAAAACTTAAGGCAGAAAGACCCACAAATAATGATTGAAGACAGTTTAATAAAAGTAATAAAAGCCTGGCAAAGTATCACAAAGGAGAAAACCCAGCGTTTGGTGACGTACATGCGTTCCAGACTTCAAGCAGTCATTGCCTGCAAAAGATTCTCCACAAAGTATTAAAAATTTACATTTTATTTATGATTGTGTTGATTTGTCCAATTACATTTGAGCCCCTGAAATAAAGGGGACTGTCTATGAAAAGGGTTGCTATTCCTTAACGTTTCATACAATATTTTTGCTCAACCTCTTGAGGTACAGAGCCAAAATTCTGGGTCAGTATCCAAATATTTCCGGACCTAACCATACTGGCTATCACCCAGATTGCTCAATGTTAAGCTAACCTGTTTCTATTGAGGCTCTCGCTATCGCACACAACATATACAGGTTTCTCAGATCTGGTAATAATTGGTTTTAACACAGATAGTAAAGACACTTACACTTTGCTTTGTGTCTGCTGAGCTCTCATCCAAACAACATTCTATTTTAAATATATTAAATGAAAGAAAGGGAAGTATACAATCAGGAAACAGTGGTCATACCACTGATCAGGCCACACCCAACCCCTCTAAATTCCACCCCTGCAAGATTTTACTCTTCCTGTGAAAGGGGACACTGGTCAACAGTCAACCCGCCACAAACATGTAGGGATGGTTCCTATGATCAGTCATAAAATATGTTAAAATGTTCTGGATTTGCTGTAATAAAAGCAAAACAGTTGTGTTAGTTGTTTCATTGATATGTGCTCTTTGCAAATATTTAACTATGTGTTTAAAATGTACATTCATTGATGTTAACATGAAGAAACACTTATTGTTCAGAAATATTTCATTGTATACTTCTTTTGGATGTTGGTGAAAATGTGACACAGGGATTTATCCGATTTCTGATACACAAGTAACCTAAAACGTAATATAAAAAGCTGAAAATTGTGTCTAAGTATCTTGTACCAATTTTGCAGTGAATATATAAACATTTTTCACACATAAACGCATATGCTGCAAATAGAAACATCTGTTCAGAAAGGAACGAGTGTTCATAATTGGCAAACAAAATAGTAATTTCAGGCAAATTGCAAATTTCAGTACTTTCCTTATGTTCAACCAGTCAAGCAAAATTGTCATTCAATAAAATAAAAAAAGTCCCAAGAAAATAAATAGCTCCCCAGATTTGTTTTTTAGGAGACTGTCTAAAGTTAAATAATTTTGTTTATGTATTTTATCGTTTCGTACACTACTTAAATCTACTTATATTTTCTTTGTATGCATAAATGAAATGTGTAAATTTAAGTCCCCCATTAAGGTGCATACCATTGGAGAAGTCATTTTTAAGTTACAATTTTCATGATATGCATGATTGTTCCTTCCTTTAATGGAAAACGCATACCACCCTGCCCAATGGTTTTTTAACAAAGCCTCCTGGAGCTCGGAGGACTGTAGCTATGATGTTGTTTACAACATAAGATGCAACATCACTGAGTAAAACTCTGTTTCATTTCATGCTTTTGTCTTAGTGACTACTAAGATATATATAGGGTTGCAACTAACGATTATTTTCATAATCGATTAGTTGGCCGATTATTTTTTCGATTAATCGATTAATCGGATAAAAAAATGAATGTACATTTTTCATTTATTTAAAATAATTTAATAAACAAATGATGTTAAATACAAACGCAGAATAAAAAAAAACTGATAAAATGCATTTCTTGTCTTTATTTCCCAACCAGCCCCCCCAATTTATGCACATTTGAGCACAGGCTTGCCACGCTGCCTCCCAGACATGCCACGCTGCCTCCCACATATGCCACTCCACACTGCCTCCCACATATACCACTCCACGCTGCCTCCCACATATTCCACTCCACGCTGCCTCCCACATATACCACTCCACGCTGCCTCCCACATATTCCACTCCACGCTGCCTCCCACATATACCACTCCACGCTGCCTCCCACATATGCCACGCTGCCTCCCACATGCACATTTGAGCCCAGGCTTGCCACGCTGCCTCCCAGACATGCCACGCTGCCTCCCAGACATGCCACTCCACGCTGCCTCCCACATATGCCACGCTGCCTCCCACATGTGCCACTCCACGCTGCCTCCCACATGTGCCACTCCACGCTGCCTCCCACATATTCCACTCCATGCTGCCTCCCACATATGTCACTCCACTCTACCCCCACATATGCCACTGTGCCTGATACGCTTTATACCCCCTGATACACCACTCCATCCTCCCCAGACATGCCACACTGCCTCCCAGACATGCCACGCTGCCCTCCCCACATATGCCTTATATATCGTATATGCCTTATACCCCCAGATATGTCACTCCATCCTCCCCAGATATGCCTTATACCCCCAGATATCTCATAGTCCCCTCAGAGTCACAGACCTGTTCGCATCACACTGACACCATACTTTTATAAATAAGTACTGGGTTAATCTTCACTGCCCCCAGGATTTAGATTCCCCTTAGTCTGCCCCCCTTTACCTCTAACTGCGCCTTAAGTTAACTTTATTAAATTAACCCTCAGTCCTCATCATTAAATTAACACTAAACACCCCATTAACCATAACTACCCCTAAATTAACTCTAAATACCCCATCAAACACAACTACCCTAAATTAACCCTAAACACCCCATTAACCACAGCATCCCCTAAATTAACCCTAAAGACCCCCATCAACCACAACAGCCCCTAAATTAACCCTAAACACACCATTAACCACAACTGCCTCAAATTAACCCCAAACACCCCATTAACCACAGCTGCTCCTATATTAACCCTAAACACCCCATTAACCATAACTGCCCCTAAATTAACCCTAAACACCCCATTAACCATAGCTGCCCTAAATTAACCCTAAACACCCCATTAACCATAGCTGCCCCTAAACACCCCATTAACCATAACTTCCCCTAAATTAACCCTAAACACCCCATTAACCATAACTGCCCCTAAATTAAACCCCACCTCTCCTAACTTTCAGCAGCCCAAATATTAATTTTATACTTACAGTTAGATGAGTGTCACAGCCATGTGGTTCTGGCCTTCTGGGAGAAGGAAGGGGGCGGGGCCAGTTGTCACAGTGATTACAGGGAGGGACTGGTAAGTAGGAGCTGCTGCTGTGAGTCACTGAAACGGATTATATAATGAGGGGTATTTTTCAGAGCGTTTGCTCTGAAAAAACCCTCATTTTATAATCGATAAAAATCGATTCAACTAATCGATAATGAAATTCGTTGGCAACGATTTTCATTATCGATTTTATCGATTAGTTGTTGCAGCCCTAGATATATATTTAGAGAGCTTCCTGTGACACCCTTAGAGGGAGGGTGCCTGGATTTGAGCCAGCAACCTTTTATGGTTACATCCCACACCTTGCAGGGTCACCACAAGAGGACTTTACTTAGCCGCTGTTCTTGTGATCATGCTTCCTGCACTCTAGAAGTCTCAAAATGTCTTAATATGTGCTATTCAGCATACCAAGATATTTTGTACAATGCTATCCTACCAAACTTGTGTATATATTTCTTTTTACTTTTGGAAATTCCCTGGGATGCACAAGCTAAACTAATTCATTCCTCATCTGCATTCTTTTGCAATCCTCTGTTTTCTAAATGGCTTTCTGTGTCCCGTGTCATCATTCCAGGTCCAATCTGTGGCACTTCTCTTTGTTGGCATATACCACAATCTTGTTTCAACAAGACTCAAATGATATAATACAGTCACTACTTCCAGTATGTATTTTTTTTCATTGCTCAATATGCACACACTATAACCAATTTTGTCTAGACATATGTTTTCACTGTCCAAAGTGTTTAATTCTATAAAAATATCCATAAAAGAAGTGTTATTCATTGGAATTAGAGTTAAATACTATATGATATCTATGCCCTAAAAACGTGTTCCTTATGATTTATAAAATCTTTTTCTAGGTCATTATATTATATACAAACATACCAATTGGCTGTAAAGAAAAAACATTTTTTTCTCTTAGTGGGCTGTATGCTCTAAGTCCCCTTTTATTTTAGCTACAGGATTGTCTTTATTGTGTATGGGGTAAACACCTGTAGTGCTTCTGCACTGCCCTGAGCACATATTTTGAGCACATAGTTTGTCCTTATAGTGCTCTGAATTTAAAAACCTAGAATGCCTATTTCCACTAGTTTTAGAAAAAAAGACTCCTTCAAAGTCAGTTCCAGCTCACAGAAGGGAGTTCTATACCCTACTGCAATAGCTTGAATTGAAGAACAAAAAATTCAGTACGTAATTCCTGTTGTGATATCAATCATATACCAGAGTGCATAATGGATTTTTTTTATTCGCAATTACCATATTATATTTTGTGCTTTAAACAATCCTAATATTAGTAACACAATTTTGTTTGATGCCGTGACTTTTTTAGGAAAAAATATGAAATGTCAACAAGTCAATGGGGATATTTTGTATAAACCATTTGCTTTGGTTTTATTCATATAAGCTGACTTAGAGTATTATCTACAGTTCTGGAGACCCCCATCCCCAGCAGGATATTGACATTCTAGAGATAGCGCAGAAAAGTGCTACTAAAATGATAAATGATTTGCAGGATAAAAATTTATCGGAAAAGACCAAGGGATCTCAATATGTATAGCTTGGAGCAAATAAGAGAGGGGAAATATGATAGAAACATGTAAATACTTAAAAGGAATACAACAAAGAACAGGAGGGGGGTTTATTTCAAAGGAGGAGAATTGTTAGAACAAAAGGTCATAGTCTAAAACTAGAGGGTCCAATGTTTAGATTCAATGTAAGGAAGTTACAAGATGATAGATAAATGTAAAAGACCCCCAGTGGTAGAGGCAAATGAAGGCCATTTCAACTTGCAAGGGATAGGCCTATAGCAATCCTGAATCTAAGATAAGACTAAGGCCTGATTAAGGTTTGAATCTTTACAGCACAATAAATGGGCATATTAAGCAGGCCAAATGGTTGTTAGCTGCCATTAAACTCTAGGTTCCTATGCTTCTAATAACAAGATACTTATATAAACAACTTAGTCCAGGACATCTGATTCAGCATTTGCTTAGATGAAAGTCAAGCATTGCTTTTTAGTAATGAAAGAGGAGATGTAAGGGTGAGAGCAGGTACAATATGTGAAAGTTTGCTGTAGTGTCTTTGATCACTTCATGGAAGATGTACATCTTCCTCACTCCTCTCATAAGAACTCTTCAAATATGTGTCGGAGCTTAGCTTTGATTTTACATTATGGAGAATGAAATATGTTCATATTATTAAAAATATTTCACCACAGAGCATAAAATAGTGTGTAAAACATCATGGGCATTATTTGAAAGGGGACTTTTATTACAAGAAGGTATAGGGTATAAAAAAAAACTAGAATTGACAGACTAAGACAAACTGATACACTAGGAAAAGAGGTTCCTGCTCACAAGTTTACAATCTAGAGAAAAATATGCAGTTGTTTATTTGTGGAATATATGTTAATTGCCTGTTGCAAACTCAGATTTTGAACCAATTTGCAAATACGGTGTAAGACGTCCTACAAGTAGAATCAGGTCAAAAACGTTTGAGAAAAACTGTATTGAAAAAATATCTATCATAAAAATTGCATGTTGATGTGGATTTTTCAAATATATATTTCTGTGTGCTTCCAACGCAAATTAGAATACAGTTCGAAGCGTTAAAATAAATGTTTCCTCCTATCTCCTATAACAAATTGCAGCTCACGGTATTTATTTCAATATCCTTGTGTGGGAAGGAGAATTCACAATTAACAATGTATTACCTTCCATTTGAGCAAGCTGTCGTTACTGGATCATTAACCTCGTAAAATATTGAATAGAGACCATTGAAGTAAATTTAGCTTTGAAAGTTTTCTGGCAAACGCACAAGTACTAAAAAGTCACAGTACAGCAAACGTACATATCCACTCACAAACTATAATTAGAATTAATAGCATCAAAAAGCAGCTGCAGTTGTAGAATATCTGTACTTATAAACAAGGAGTCTAATAGTTAAACATTTTCTAAGTAGAATTTTACATGAAAGCCAAATTACTGATGCCACAAAAAGACATGTAAATCTAGTCCCTAAACTTCTTTTTGTTCATTTTATTTATTTCTCTTCTTCTCTGGCTGCCTATACTGGAACCAGGAAGTGTTATCAGGAAGCATACTTAGGTACACATCCTTAACATGCTCTGTTGTGTGGAAGCAGCTGAAGCCAATCATATATATGCTAAGTGAATATCAATGTTCAGCTGGGATACATGCCATTACCGCTACTCTGTTTGATTCCAGTGTCAGCTCAGCTCTTATTTTCTTCAATGTGAATGGTAAAGAGAAGGTGAGGAACATATTCTTCCTGCTTTATGTGGATACAAAAAACAAAAACTGTCTGCGCTTCTTACCCTAATAAAGTTGGCAACAAATATATAAAGATAATATAAATGAGAGGTTTTGGTTATATGAATTGGCCAAAGCATAATTAAGCTCACCCGCCACGTCAAGGCACACTCTCAATAGGGTGAGAACCTACTATTCATATAACCAAAACCTCTCATTTATATTATGTTTATATATTTGTTGCCAACTTTATTAGGGTAAGAAGCGCAGACAGTTTTTGTTTTTTGTATACATTGTACAGCCAATACACTGTTTTTGCAGCATGCTTACACCTGTTTGGTAGGCCTCGTATTATACATTTGTATTATTTGAGCCTGTGACTAGCTTAGCGCACCGACATTTCTTCTTGTGGATACAGCCAGATGTAGGAGGAAAATGAGACACAAACCTAATTTTCACACTAATAACTAGAGAAGCAGTAAAATGCTCATCATTATGCCTTTTTACATAACAATATGACTGGACTATGTCTTTATTTGTAAATATTAATACAGGATATAATTAAATGTGTTGTTGGAAATTATACTGTTTATGTAACTATCATCTATCTATCTGCCTATCTACAGCTAGGTCCAGAAATATTTGGACACTGACACATTTTTGCATAGTTTTGGCTCTGTATGCCACCACAATGAATTTGAAATTAAACAACCAAGATGCAATTGAAGTGCAGACTTTCAGCTTAAGTTTAAGGGGTAGAACAAAAATATTGTATGAAACGTTTAGGAATTGCAACCATTTTCATATACAGTCCCTTTATTTCAGGGGCTCAAATGTAATAGTACAAATAAACACAATCATAAATAAAATATTGAATTTTTAATACTTTGGGACTACTTTCTGCACATGCATGTGGAGGACCTAATTTAAACCCCTGGAAAACTCAGCTGAGCCATTACAGCATGCACACTACTTAACCAATTCTCTTGGAATGCCGTAAGATGGGAGGCAGGGTGACATTTATATCCTTCTGGACATACGGTCTCCAGTACTGATCAAAGAAGCCCACTGATGATGAGAGCTTTTTATGAAAAACCTCTTCTGAAATGTGTTAGCACACAAATTACCTGAAGATTCAAATATATACGGATATACCGTATTTGCTCGATTATAAGACGAGGTTTTTTTCCAGAGCAAATGCTCTGAAAAATACCCCTCGTCTTATAATCGAGGTCGTCTTATAATCAGACCTCAAAAAATGTCTGCTGGGGCCATGCTGCTTACCGGGCTTTGGTCGCGAGCAGCGTCTCTGCTTCTAGCAGCAGGAGAACAGGAAGCTAGCAGCGTCCTCACATAACTCTACCTCCCCCCTCCTTCCTCTGGGGGCGGGGCCAGAGAAGTTGCTCGCACAGCCGGGCCCCTGCAGTGGGAGATCTGCAGTTCAGGTAAGGGGGTGGGGGAGGGTTTTTGAGCAAATATGTGTGATTAATGGAATGAATGAGTATTTAAATGTTTGTGAATGAGTGTGTGTGTGATAGCATGGATGTGATAGCATGGATGTGTAAGGGGGGTGGTGGTGGTAGCATGGCATAGGGAGGCTGTACTCACACTCCTATCATCCCCAGGTTCCAGCATGTACTTGCTGCCTTGGCTTGATAGGAGTGTGATTGCTGTTAGAAGTTATATATATATATATACCTCCAGAAATGCATTTTAACCCCCCATATGCCACTCAGCCCCATGATATGCCTTTTAACCCCCTATATATCATGGGGCAGATGGGCATATAGTGGGTTAAAAGGCATATCATGGAGCACAGTGGCATATAGGAGGGTATAAGACATTTCTGGAGGCAGAGTGGCATATAGAGGGTTAAAAGGCACATCATGGGGCAAATAGGGGGGTATAAGGCATTTCTGGGGGCAGAGTGGCAAGCCTGGGGGGAGATGTGCATAACTGGGGGGGGCAGGTTGGCAAATAAAAGGAAATAAAAAAATATATATTTTTCTCAATCATAGCTTTTATTAACCCCTTGATGACAATTGCCGGTCCGGGCACGTCACGGAAATTCATGTCGATAACGACAAATGACGTGCCAGGACCGGCACGTCATTAAACGGGTGCAGAAAGCGATCTATTTTCGCTTTCTGCACCGAAACGGCGTTGCTGTAATGCCTCGACCTCGAGGCATTCAGCAACGCCATTATCGGCACAAAGGGGCCATCTCTGGCCCCTCCCCGGGGCGTCAACATCCGCCATACTTTGTATGGCGGCGGACGCCCGTTTTAAAAGCGTTTAGGAGGCGATCAACGGAAAAAAAAAAATATATATATATAAACTTAAATGGTGTCGCTGGAATGCCTCGATCAGGAGGCATCCAGCGACACCAAACACTTACCTTTGGATGGGCTGTGACCGCTCCGGAGAGCGGTCACAGCCGCAGCTGCCGGTGATCTTCGCCATCTGCAAGATGGCGGCGGTCCGGGAAAATTCAATAAAGAAACAATAAAGTCTAAAAAGTTCGCTAGACGGTCTCCAGACCCTCTAGAGAACTCTGGCTCCACTTGCAGGTTGAATATAGGTACTGCATTCAACCATGCAAGTCAATGGAGCTCAGCTTTCTAATCACAGTGTGATTAGAAAAAATAAATTAAAAATAAAATTAATAATAATTAGAAAAAAAATAGTAAAAAAACAGTAAAATTTAAAAATAATTTCCCACTGATGTCACTATCAGGGGAACCTTCAAGTTGAAAAAAAATGTTAAAAAAATAAAAAAAAAGGAAAAAAAAAATATTAAAATTAGCATATTAGCTTAAAACAATTCTCGCATGGAAACAGTTAAAATACTGGCATATTAAATGCCCATGGGGTGTCTACTTTTAAAAAATGTATGATTTGATGGGGTAAATTGAATTGGCCGGGTTCAACAAGGTCCCAATTAACACGGGGGGAAGGATGGCCACACATCTAATTTCCAATTAGAAAAATGCACACGTACCAAATGTGGCCTTTTAGTTCCCCCCAAAAATGACAAACCCATGCATGTGGGGTATCACTGTACTCAGGAGATGTTGCTGAACACATATTGGGGTGTCGTGTGACAGCGGCATATACCAGGAGCTGTAAATTCATACATAAAGTAGGTGTGTGTGGGAAATATACACACACAAAAATACTACTGCAAACTTTAAAAAAATGCTGGTGGTAAAATGTGTGCATGCAAAGAGTTAAAATACCAGCATTTAAAATACCCTGGGGTGTCTAGTTTTCAAAAATATATGGTTTTGTTGGGCATACTGAAATGGCCCGGCTCAAAGATGTACCAAATAGGGCACGGGCAGTGGATCCCCAAATGCCAAAGTTCAACATTGAAAAATGTGCATGCCCCAAATGTGGCTCTTTTGCCCCCGAACAGCCAGGCAAAATCATTCATGTGGGGTATCACTGCGCTCAGGAGATGTTGCTGAACACATATTGGGGTGTTTTGTGATAGTGACATATACGAGAACTTTTTAATTCATACCTGAAGTAAAATGTGTGTGACAAAACAAATGGAAAAAAATGACTATCACAAAGTTTGACAAAGACTGGTGGTAGATATGGTGCATGGAAAGAGTTAAAATACTAGCATTTGAAATACCCTGGGGTGTCTAGTTTTCAAAAATATATAGCTTTATTGGGCACACTGAAATGGCCCGGCTCAAAGATGTACCAAATAGGGCATGGGCAGTGGATCCCCAAATGCCAAAGTGCAACATTGAAAAATGTGCATGCCCCAAATGTGGCCCTTTTGCCCCCAAACAGCCAGGCAAAATCATTCATGTGAGGTATCGCTGTACTCAGGAGATGTTGCTAAACACATATTGGGGTGTTTTTTGATAGTGACATATACCAGAACCTGTTTATTTATACCTAAAGTAAAATGTGTGTGAAAAAACAAATGCAAAAAAATTACTACCATAAAGTTTGACAAAGGCTGATGGTAGAATAAGTGCTTGGAAAGGGTTAAAATACCAGCATTTGGAATACCCTGGGCTGTCTAGTTTTCAAAAATATATGACTTGATGGGGTAAATTGCATTGGCCGGCTTCAAAGATACCCGAAATGGCACATGGGGGGAAGAATTACCAGATTTGGAAAAAATGGCTTTGAAATAGCAAAACGGTACCTGTACTTATTGCTCCATAACGTGCAGAAAAAAGCAAAAAAACATAAAAACATTGGGTATTTCTAAACTCAGGACAAATAGTAGAATCTATTTAGCAGGTTTTTTTATTACCTTTTATAGATGAGTAAAAGATTTTTCAACTAAAAGTTAGAAACAGTCATTTTTTTCTAAATTTTTCACCATATTTTATACTTTTTTAATAGTAAATAATACGATACAATCAAAACAATGTCATCTAAAGAAAGCCCTTCTTGTCCTGAAAAAAACAATATCTAATGTGTGTGGGTTCAGTAAACGGGAAAGAAGAAAATTACAGCTAAACACGAGCAGCGCAGAAATGTTAAAACGGCCATTGTCACGAAGGGTACAAAAAGTAAAATCAGCCTTTGTCACGAAGGGGTTAAATATGAAAAAATTGTTTACATGAATTAATATTTACTAGTAAAACTTTTTTCCTATAGGGTAGTCTTATATTCAGGCTTTTTGTTTTTTTCCTAAATTAATATTTTGATTTTGGGGGGTCGTCTTATAATCGAGCAAATACGGTATACACATAGAATGCTTTATGGATAATATGGTGTAAAAGAAAAAAGGAAATCATACACGAATTCTTACGCTCTTGTGAAAATCTTTTAACTATATTGAGGAGTCATAGATATCCGAGACAAACACAATTTCCAATAGTTGTGTATGTATTTTAAACTGTTTCCTAATCTGGAATTTCTGCCTTT
This sequence comes from Sceloporus occidentalis, assembly GCA_023333645.1. Classification (NCBI taxonomy): domain Eukaryota; kingdom Metazoa; phylum Chordata; class Lepidosauria; order Squamata; family Phrynosomatidae; genus Sceloporus; species Sceloporus occidentalis. Next base: position 7,143,274 of record JALMGF010000024.1, on the reverse strand, counting down.
GTGGACACCTTTGTCTATTTGATAGCACCTGTTGTCAGTAGGTTTTGTTGCTATCTAAATACAGAATTTTTGAGTCATATTCCAATAAAATAAGCACCATTTTAAGTCATAGATTTTTTTTTTTCAATTTACAGTTGTGCTTGTCTAGATTCTTAGACGTTTTATTGACTTTTTGTTTTGTATTTCTTTGGTTCTTTCTCATGTATTATGCCACACAACCCCCGTAGCTCATCCTCATGTCATCCCCTTATCCTACTTATCTAGACAATGTTAGGCTGTTTCATGTTAATAGATTCCAGTACTAGCGCACTGTGTTATGCCTATTATAATACTGGCAAACCAGGCATTATAAATGCAAAGATTAAAAAAAATAATTAACATACCTGGAACTTAATTAACCAGCAATAGTAATAACACAAAACTAAAATACTGCCAGTGATGCATAATACAGTTCTCGGGCTAGGATGTGCTCCACGTAATTTGTGATTATAATGTATGTGGCGTGTTTCCTTTCAAATTACATCAACTGCCACTATGCAGTAGACAACCAGGGTTTATTGATGAAGAGATATTATGACTTGACTAGTAGTCCTAATATGAGCTATTGTTTTTTTTTTACTTTTTTCCATGAATTGTGACAGCAGGCCTTAGGGAGAAAAGACATTGTGATAATGGTGGAAAATATTCCTACTGAATTTCAGGTTTAGAATTTCGTCAACATGTGGCACTTAAAATCATGGAGGGTGACCTGTTAAATACCATCAAAGTGACCATGTCTTGTCAGTATGTATTGCGTCTCTTTTACTTGCATAAAGCACAGTTTCATATACGTATACTCTATTCTTCTATATACTATTACATATATATTATAATTACATTATCATTTTCAAACGACACTCCAGCCACTTTAATGTATGTGATAGTTGGATGTGTCCTTCAAAGGGAATTTAGCAAAATACTCCCTATGTATTTGCCCACTTTTCCCAAATCTCCCGCTCATTTGGGTTGTAGGTGATGTGTTAGGACATCTCTTGCTTGCAAGACCGTAGGTGTGCTATATTGACCACCAGTCAGGGTTGTGAGACTTCCAAAGGATCTAGCAAGACCCCCTGTGGGCGTATACGAAGAAAGGGCTCTGATTTATTTTAATGGGAGCACATTTCTGCCCTAACTTGCTGCTTCATACAGCCAAAAGTCCAGACAGAAAAAGTGATGGTGCTCTAAAGCTCTGGAGTTGGATCTTCTACTAAACTTAAGTGATTTTTTTTATGTCTGAAGGATGTGTGTTAAAGTGCTTACAAAGCATTTTAATATGCATTATTTGCTCGTGGGGCTGTGTGGGAGCCCTGGAGTGTTTATTGGGCGGTTCAGTTTTAATGTATTTGCAAGAGTTTTGTCATAAGTTGTCAGTAAATAAATATTTACAGATATGATTAGCAGCAGATAACAATAGGGTGAGTTTCCACTTGTTGACTAAAAAGAACATAGTGCCTTCCTCTGACCTTAGGCGGGGGGCTAAGTGGAGATCTTTTGGGGCGCAAACATTAAGGACAACGACACCAACTCTAATTAAAAAAAATAAAAAATCACACAGATGATTTGATCCTTTTGGTTCTTTCTGCATTAGTTTCCTGTGTAGAAAAGTTCAATAGGTGTTAGTATGTCTGGTTAGCATGTGCATTGTTGCAAATTATATGTGCTTTTGCCGCACCAGTTTCTGGTCTATTTTCTCACCTTGTGTATGATTTCAAGTAGAGCTAGTTCTTCCCTATACAAAATTGAAAACTAAGATCAACTCCCAGATGTTAGATGGTTGTCTCCAATTAAGGAGGGCACTGCAGTCTGTTTTTTGTTCTTCTTCTTAGAACTGTTCTATGTGTGTTTCTTTATTGGAGTCCTACACCCACTACTCAAATATTATTACCAAATAACAGCAACTCAATTATTCTTTCTATATTCCATTTCCATTCAACATTTAGAGATTATATTTTAATCCTTGAAACAGTTTTTTCTACCCTCCTTTGTTTTCTCTGTTTGTCTGATGTCTTTAAAAGTGGGTTAATGTTCTAAGGGATGCTTGAAATTACTCTTTATTCCACATAATGAAGCTGTATTTTGAAAATTCATAAACCTTTGACAAAATTTTACCATTCATGCTCATGTTCATCAAGGGCAGTGAGACTTGAAAAGGCAGAATAATTTCCCAAGATAGCATAAGCAAAAAATAAATTTTTGTAAAAAAAAAAAAGTAAATTATAGTAAAGTGGGCTCAGTTTTCAATCTGTGAGAATTATGAATACTAAAAAGGGAAATATGATTAGGGTCTACTGCCATGTCATGATTTTGCTAGTTACAGTATTGGAGATTGCTCTACAGATAGAGTATATTTTCTTCAGAAAGGCTCTTATGCCCTCTAGTGAAAAAAGCCTTTAGTAGCAATTAAAATAAGAATTGTGATAAACCAAAAAAGTACTCATTAAATTAATATAAACATACAGTAAAATAAATATTTGTACATAGACCTGTCAATGCGATTGCACCTCTATTGTATCATATGTTTTCAGATCCCTTATGTGTATTGATGGTAATAAAAGCAATTATAAGCAGATGAGTTCAGTATTAGTTTCTAGTGATTTACATAATTTATTTTTTTTTGCACTAAAGACCATATTTTATTTATTTCTTCCCCTTTGTAAAGCTCTTACTGGCTTCTTTTCTCAAGAATTAAATTAAACTAACAATTAGAGCTCCTTATGGGACTCCATTTTTCCAGTGGAGCAGGACCCTTTTTACCCAATGTATTGGTTTATCTGTTATTATATATAAATATTATCCATTGCTTTAAGATAATTCATTCAGTTCTAAGTGCTTTGATTTTATTTTAGATATACAAAAACAGTAATCTCCGTTGCATTCGTCCTCATTCTTTATTTATAGTCTGAAATCTACTGTCTTTAATCTCTTCATTCCCATTTGAAATGGAGTCATTAAACTCAGAATGTGTTTCATGCAATATAGAAAGTATATGGACAAAAGTATCGGGACGCCTGATCATTAGACCAACAGGGACATTGTATTCTAAATAGACATTAATATGAAGCCCCCCCCTTTGCATCTATAACTGGTTCCACTCTTCTGGGAAGACTTTCTCCATGATTTTGGAGTGTTTCTGTGGGATTTTTTGCCCATTCATTCAGTAGACCATTTGTGAGGTCTAGGACTGATGTTTAACGAGAAGGCTCACAATCTCTATTCCAGTTCATTCCAAAGGTCAGGGCTGTTTGATAGCCAGTCGAGTTCTTCCACGCCAAATTGATCCAACCATGTCTTTATAGACCTTTGTGCACAACTATATGGACAAAAGAATATGATTGAAATCAAGGTTTGGGCTAGGCCCAGTGAATGAAAATGTTAATGTTTCAGCATACCAAGACATGTTGGACAATGCTATGCGTCCAACTTTGTGGGCACAGTTTGGGGAAGGCCTTTTTCTATTCCAGTATGACTGTGCCCCAGTGCACAAAGCAAGGTCCATAAAGACATGGTTGGATGCGTTTGGTGTAGAAGAACTTGACAGGTCCACACAGAGCCCGGACCTCAACCACATCCAACACCTTTGGGACTAACTGAAATGGAGATTGCGAGCCAGTCCAACATCAGTGCCTGACCATACAAACGCTCTACTGAATAAATAACTAAAATTCCCACAGAAACACTCCAAAATCTTGTAGAAAGCCTTCCCAGAAGAGTGGAAGCTGTCATAGCTGCAAAAGGGGGACCAACTACATATTAATGTCTATGTATTTAGAATGTGATGTCCCTGTTGGTATAATGGCCATGTGTCCAAATACTTTTGTCTATATAGTGTCTGTGTGTGTATATACACCATATGTTTAATAAATGATTAACTGGAAATAAAGAAAATGTTTGGAATTTGGAGCCTTGTATAGCGGTATCAACCGTCAGCACAAAAGAAAGGCATACATTCATTAATCTCCTTAGAGGTAAATATAAAAAACATCCATCACTGCAAAAGCCATGTGACGTGATTACATAGATACTTTGACAACCGTTTCATTGTTCAACCAGGCAGGATTAAGGAAATTCACACCAGTATCCAATACGTTAATTCTTATTACTGTCAGCTGTCAAATTTATTGCTAAATAATCTGAATGACGGATGGTGTATATTATTTGGTTACAACCATATATGAAAGCTGCACATTTCAGTACAATTATTTAAGCAAATATGCCGAGAACTCAAAGATGTGGATAAACATCAAAAAAGTATTCACCAGTTTTTACTATGAACATAATGAGAAAGATTTTGGTGACTGAATAGTGCAAATCAAAGTTTGTAGAGTTGTAAATTTTTTTTCAAATACCATTTGAAATGTTGCATTTGGACATTTTCTCACTGTGCAAGATAAAGTCTACAGTATCACAGCGCAAATTGAAATGTATAAAGGTAGCTCAGATTTCCAAGATCAAATGGAAAAAGTGAGTTTTTATGTTATTTACCATATTCCGGTAAAAAAAAAAAAAAGTGCATCACAAATATTTTTTTACTAAAAATAAAACTACAAAAAAATCCAGCAATTTATAAAATAATTTTATGAGTGTTTAAGAACTTAGCCCACAGGCCTACACTACATGATCTTTTAAAAAGAGATCAATGCTCAAAGTTATTGTCTTGATTGTTCTTTGTAATAGTTATTACTGTTTACAAAGTAATGTATTTCCTTGAATATGGATAATCAAGGAGAACTTGATGAATTCAAACACACTCTGCAATTGCTCAAAAGGAATAATCAGACCCTGACTGGACTTTACTTATATGTCCAATCTCTAATTGTGGTAACCTGTGGAGATACCCACTGACTACCATATTCCTGGTGTTGACCTGGAAAGGCAAAATATATATGTACACTAATCTAAAAAGACTCAGCGGGGCTAAGACTACTTACTCACTGACCTGAAATGATTACAGTCAGACTTTGCAAGCTAATTAACAAAGCCTTTCCCTTATAGCTTAGGGGCAGGTAGAAAAGTTCTTCCAACTAGTGCATTTGGACTAAACGAATCCTCAAAACTTTCTAAACTCTTCTGTAGTGTCTGAAGGTAGTTTCCCAAAATTACCAGTCATACAACAGTAATCAAAATTTTATGTTATTATAAATTTAATTTTAAAATCCAAAGGCACCCAAGTGTAAGGGTGCAGTTTATAATCAGATGCAGTCTATAAGCAGTACAAAATAGCATGAATACTATTAATTGTACCAGTATTACAAATATGTTGTTTTCTTACTTTGAATATGTAAAAGTCATAACAAGACATGTTTTCATCTTAATCCCATTAAAATTGATAACAGGATTTAAAAAGACACAATGAAATCTTGATTGTGAGTCCTTCTTGCATCACAGCCCACTCCACCCACATACAGTAATGACCATACCTGGGAACTTCTTGGCTCCGGCTACCCGGAGCCTTCCCTTGCAGGACGCCGCCAGGACTGCACACTGCCGTCAGTGGGCGGTCCTGCTGACATCAGTGGGCGGTTCTGCTGATGTCGGTGGGCGGTCCCGTAAAGGAGAAAACGGGCGGGGAGCGGGGCGTCTCAAGACCCCACTCCCGTGACCCAGAGGATTCGGGTCTTGACCCGGAGAAGCGGAGGAGCAACGCTCACCCGGCAATCTCCGGGCCAAACCCGGAGAGTTCCCAGGTATGGTAATGACCCATTTCAGTGCATGCATAAAGCTCAAATTGGCTTTAGAGCATGTAGTGTTGACTGTAGGCATGCAAATGAAAGTACTGATTAGGACAGGTGGTATTTGTTTTTTAACCCCTTGACTGCTAACGACGGTATGGGTTTATGTACCCTAATTTAACTTCCCAGATGTCTAGACCACTTTAACTTCAGATATGGCAGAATGGAGAATCTTGTTAAAAAATTGTCTTAAAACATTTAGGGGTGATGCCTGCATTTAGACAGCTCTAGACAGCTGGAAAGTTAAATTATGGTACATAAAGTATATATTTTCAGAAACTACACCCCTTGGCGCATCAAATGAGGGGCTGCATGTATTCGTAGCACAAGACTGGAGTGCGCAAGACATAAATGAACTTGGCGCTTTTAATTTTATTTTATTTTTATTTTTAGAAGTGTGATATTCACTTATTTGTTGTGCACGTCAGATTTGTGATACAAATACAACTAAGACCTCATTTGCTGAAGCTGGGGGTGTAGTTTCTAAAAATATATAGTTTTGTTGGCATATTTTAACATGCCGGGCAGCTAGAGCTGTTTAATTGACGGCAGCCACACATTAAATTTAAAGATGTCTTTTGTGATAGTCTAATAAATTTAACTTTTAGCTATAAAATATTACAGTCTACTGTTCTCAATTTCTGTTTATTTTAGACCGGTTACCTACTACAAATATTTAGCAACACAGCTTTTGATATTAGAGTTTAGAAAAATAACATTACAAACTAGTTTTTATTGAGTCGGAAGTGAAAAATTAAACTTTTTTCCCATTTTTGGCTTTATTTTGCAAACCTAATAAGACATACACATATAAAAATGGTATATTTGGAATCTGCTGTGTGTGCTGAAAAAACAATATATAGTTTGTATAGTTTATTGCCAAGAAATGTACTTATAAACGCGTTTAAACGAGAGATGCACCAAAATGCCGAAAACCAGCTTAGCACCAGGGTGGGAAATGGCTTAGCAGCCAAGGGGTTAAGAAACCAGAAATTATAATCTAAACTACAGTACATGCCATGATGTACTGTATATAGAATTCAGATGGTAAGTTATAACTGCGCAAAATATGATGTACAAGTATTGAGTATTTGGAATAGATAAGTACAAGACCGGTCCAGGGAGTCACTGGAAGTCAGCCCAGAAAATGCCTCCAATGTGTAAAAATCTGTCTGGTACCTTACTTTTTAAATGTATAAAAAAAGACATGTAATGTATGTGGGGGGGGTGTAACAAATGGGCTTCTTGTGTAGACGGTAGGATGTGTATGCAACTTTGCATGTTAACCCTTAATTTGCATACCTGGGAACTTCTCGGCTTCGGTTACTCGGAGCCCTCTCTTGCAGGATGCGGCCAGGTCTGCACACTGACGTCAGTGGGCGGTCCCGCTGACTTTGGGGGCGTTCCCGCTGATGTTGGGGGTGTTCCCACTGACATCGGGGGGAACACCCCCATGTAAATAAAAAAATGGGCAGGTTGCGGGGCGTGTCAAGACCCCGCTCCTGCGACCCGGAGGATTCGGGTCTTGACCCGGAGAACCGGAGGAACAGTGCTCACCCGTGTCAGGGACTGGGTCTATACAGACGACTGTAAAGACCCAGAGTGCCCAAAGATGGAGTTCAGGAGGTATTGCGCAGTAGTGGACTTGGACAGGGCCTGATGCAGGGTGACTGCACTTTCCCAGGTGGGCATCTAGGGTTGAGCAGCCACATACCAGCACCCTGACATAGCAGCGGATGATGTCCAGAACAAAGCAGAACTAAACTTGGCTGGATGTGGAAATCCGAACAAAACTTGGATTTGACAAAACAAACAAAACTTGGAGATATCTTGCAAGTACCCTGGAGCAGGCATGAAACATAGCACTAGAATCATGTGCAGGATGCTGCAGGCTGGGAGTAGGGAAGCTAAGCAGAGTATATAGCTGAAACATAGCAAGCAAGGGGGGCAGAGCAAGCAAGGGACAGGGAGACCAAGCAAGGAACATAACCAGACAAGACATACATGATACAGGGCACAACAGAGGACAGGGAACACAGGGGAAGGAGTGAGGAGCCGGAATCCTCGGATGCTTCTCCTTTAAGCAAGGATAGGACATCTTAACTGGGACATGGGGAGAGGAGAGAGGAACCGAAATCCTCAGATGATTCAGGGAAGGAGGGAAAAGGTTCACAAAATACAGACGCACATGGATACAGGACTAGCCTAGGACTATGGATAACAATTGGAGATTCCGTCACATCTTATGGCCATAGTATGCTACGCCAAAGTACTCCAATGACGCTAACGCTAAACCCTGCTTACTGAATCACTAATAAGCTGAAACCAAACATTGAATCTAAACACAAAACCAAGGACATAACGTTAGACTGCAGACTGAGACAAACATAACAAATGGATGGGGCACACCTTATAAAGGAAACAGGAGGTGAAGCAAAGAGCAAGACTGGAATCAAGGAATCAGAGGTTCAGGACAGAACATACGGAAATCCAGGAATGGATTACAGCTAAACATGGGAACTGAGGCAAGGCAGGGAAAAACAGAGATATGCAGCTCCGCGGCCTGGATGGACCCTGGCAACCCGGAGAGTTCCCAGGTATGTTAATTTGACTCATCGACCTAATGAGTAGTCCTATTTGAGGCGTATAATGGCATGCTTTTATCTGTTATTATTATTTCTATTTAACAATTCAAATATCCTTTACATTTTTTAAACCAATAGACCCTTAATTCAGTAAATTCTTACATGCATGCCATATGTACTGATTTGAAAATAATCGTTCAACATGCATAGGCTTTTTAATCCCACAAATATTATTTTGCAATCCAGTATTATGCAATCCATATTGTGGTCATTTGCCTTCACACTGTAGTTAGAAATGACTGATTTTATGATATTTATGTAGGTTTTGTTTGGCTTTACTCCTTTGAGACCCATGGAGCATGGCTCATAGAGCGCCACTGTGTTCTGCAACATTTCTAAACTCTGAAATGTCATCAAAGTACAGTGTTTAAATGCCCTAAAGCCCTCATTTTTAGGCTACTCTATTTGACACGCTTATTTGTCAGAATTTACTTTAAAGTAAAAGTGATTTTATCTGTATACCCATGTGGAATGTTAACCTCGGTAAACTTTTAGGTTATTTCTACAACTGAATTTGTTGGTAAAAACCTTGATGGCTATAAAAAAACAATGAACTCAACGTTTCCCAAGCACAGACATTAACAGTGTGTTGAAATGGGACCCTAGCCTCAAATCTAATCAAATATAGGGCACTGACTTTCCAATTATTTCATAGGTTTTTTTTCCATTTTTTAGCCTATTTGCCTTTTGTTTGTTAATGTGTACATTTCTTAGAAATACACATGGTTGGCTGAATAAACAAAACTGATATTTCGTGAGCTGGGATCATATAGCCACACTATTTTAGGGTTGGAAATACCACACAAGGTTTGTATCACTATTATAGTCCTTTTTATTAAAAGGTCTGGCAAAATATAAAAGAAAAGTAAAGCCTAACATTTGTAACTGACTATAGCTGGGCGGCTTACACGCTGCCAACAAAACAAAATTGTCTTTTTCCATCTAAAGCAGGAGTGTCCAAGTTTTTTCTGCAGTGGGCCACTTCGTCAGAAATGTATATGTGTATAGGCCGCACTCATTTTTCTGAGAGAAAATATGGCCTTTAATAAGATATGCAGATTCAAATAAAGTAAATGACACAAAACCTTTACTTTTCCTCTCACTGATTTCTGGGCAAACATTAAATAGTTTTATTTATTTTAGGGATGCACTGAAATTTAAATTCTGGACCGAAACCGAAAATTCAGGATTCACTTAGCTGAAGCCGAAAACGACCCCCCACGGCACAAAAAATAAGTGCATAAGTAACACACCAAAATTGTACAAAAAAAACAATAACAATGTTTATATATATATGTTAACAGCAATTTCAGGCATACCCAGATTCCAGCATGTACTGGTTGCCTGGGCATGATAGCCAGGGGAGGGCTGGCAGCCTAAGGCCTGGGGGGCAAGTGAAGTGGCTCCGGCCCCTCGCACTCACCTTTCACCCCTCACGCTGCTCCCATCACTATGCGGCCGTCAGACTGCTGGAAAACTTATCTAAACGGCCGCTGGGTGCTGATGCCACCGGCCGGAGCTACTTTAATCCTTTTTTTAATTTATTTAATATGCCGGATCAGCTTGCCATATTAAAAATAAATAAATAAAGTATTAAAGTAGCTCCGGCCGGCAGCATCAGCACCCAGCGGCCGTTTAGATTCGATTTCCAACAATCCCATGGCCGCATAGTGATGGGAGCAGCGTGAGGGATGAAAGGTGAGTGCGAGGGGGCGGAGCTTTCACCCCTCACGCTGCGGCCATCGCATACGGCCGCTGGGTGCTGATGCCGCCGGCCGGCGCTGCTTTAATACTATTTTTTTTTTCCCATTTAATAGCCGATCCGGCTTGCCGGCGGCATTAGCACCCAGCGGCCGTTTAGATTAGATTTCGGGCGGCCTGGGGGGCAATTGCCCCCCTGCCCCCCGGCCCAGCCCGCCCCTGATGATGGCAGACAATACTTGCAAGTTCCAATTACGGAACAGGATGCCGTAATAGAGGTGCTGTAAGAAGATCTATGTGGTGAAGCAGGTATGGCAAGAGTCTGATAAGGCTCAGGCACAGCAAGCAGGCAACAGTAAGCCAAATGTAAAAACACAGGACAAGACTTAGCGTAGCAGGTAAAAGAGTAAAAGTTTAGTCACACTTTAAGTCCATGCAATGTTAAACTTGCAGGCACAAGATCCTGCCTAATAAGCTAGTATACACCTAAAGTAAGCAAAGAATACAAGCAATACTATCAAATACAAGAGGATCAAGCATAGCACAACAAAAACTACAAGTAAATGCAAACCACTGTAGCAACATACATTTGCTTTGAAGCCTTGAGTGAATCTTAACTGCTCATCATGTTCTCTTTATACTGTAAACTAACTATATCTCTTCTCATTCAGCTGTCTGCCCCTTAACTTTACAAAAACTGAATGGCTTTTTTGCCCTTCATATTTTTTGTCCACTTGAGTACATAGCATAACTCAATTATACACATCGTTCAAAGGTTTAGGGTGAATTGGAAATGTCCTTGTCTTTGAATGAAAAGCAAATTGTGTCCATTAAAATAACATTAAATGGATCAGAAATAGACATTGTTGACGTTGTAAATGGCTATTGTAGCTAGACTTGGATGATTTTTAATGGAAACTCTACTTAGGCTGAGGTCCTTTATCAGCAACCATAACACATGTGTTCCAATCAGGGCCGGCCTTTGGGGTGTGCGACCTGTGCGACCGCACAGGGCGCCACACTCCAGGGGGCGCCGCCGCCACCGTAGCGTACCGCTGCCGCCAGCAGCGTACCTAGCGGCGGGGGGGGCGAGCGGCACCCGGTGCCGCTCATCAGGGGGGCACCCGGCACCCCTCCAGAGACGGACAGTAATGTCCGCCACTGGAGGAGCAGGCTCGCAAGGGAGCGGTATCGGAGGTCTTTAACAGACCTCCGGCTCCCTTGAGTGATTTTAAGCCGGTTCAAGGATCTCCCTTGAACCCGGCTTAACATCACTCAAGGGAGCCGGAGGTCTGTTAAAGACCTCCGATACCGCTCCCTTGTGATCCGCGCGGCAACAGCTGCTGTGCGCCGGGGTTTGTTGTCAGATCCCGGCGCACAGCACTGAAGCCGCGCCCACTGCTGTCCGTGCCCTCTGACCCGGAAGAAGACAGAAGAACTGAAGAAGAAGAACGAAGAGGAAAAGGAGCTGTAAGGAGAAAAGAGGAAAGGTAGGAAAGCATTCAGTGAGAGTGGATTGGTATGTGTGTGGATTAGTGTATATATGTGTGGATTAGTGTATATGTGTGGATTGGTATATATGTGTGGATTGGTATATATGTGTGGATTGGTATACGTGTGGATTGGTATACGTGTGGATTGGTATACGTGTGGACTGGTATACGTGTGGATTGGTATGTATGCGTGTGGATTAGTATGCGTGTGGATTGGTATGCGTGTGGATTAGTATATGTGTGGATTGGTAAATGTGTGAGAGTGATGGGTGTTATGCTGTACCATTTCCAATGTCTTTTTCATGATCTAATTATGCTCTAAAAGTACATCATAACTCCCATCACTCTATACTGTTCCATACAGTGGCAGAGCTGGGAGGCAGAGGCCTTGCACCCCCACCGCAGGACTCCTGAAAGGTAAGTGAACTTCAAAGAGGGAAAGGGTAGATAGTTAGGAGGGCGTATATAGGGAGAAGGGAGTGAGACAGGGGAAAGGGGGTAGATAGGGAGAAGGGAGTGAGAAGGGGTAGATACGGCAGAAGAGAGTGAGAAGGGGTAGATAGGGCAATCATACTCCTATCATGCCAAGTCTGCGAGTAAATCCTGGAATCTGGGTATGCCTGGGCATGATAGGAATGTGATTGCTGTTAATCATATATATACCGTATTGGCTCGGATATAGGCCGCCCCCGTATATAGGCCGCACCCTAAAAGTTTGGTGCTTTTTTAAAGAAAAAGTTTTTTTCTTTAAAAAAGCACCAAAAAAACATGCTGCCACTCTGCCGCCCCCGAGATATGCTGTCACTGTCCTCCCTCCCCGAGATATGCTACCACTGTCCCCCCCCCGAGATATGCTGCCACTGTCCCCCCCCCCGAGATATGCTGCCACTGTCCTCCTCCCTCCCCGAGATATGCTGCCACTGTCCTCCTCTGCCCCCCGATTTACCGGAGCTGACTCCCGGGTGTCTTGCGAGGCCGGCGGGGGACATCTATGCAATACGCGTATACAACTTGTATACGCGTATTGCGTAGATGTCCCCCGCCGGCCCCGCAAGACACCCGGGAGTCTGCTCCGGTAAGTCAGGCGGGGGGCCAGAGGTAAAACGCATCGTGCGGTTAGACAACCGCACGATGCGCTTAGACAACCTCCCGTGCCGGCACCCCCCCGTGGGAAGTGCTGGCAGGGGAGGCTGTCTGAGCGTATCGGGGAGTAGGATGCAGGTCCCCTGCACCGCTGCGGGGGATCTGTATCCTAACCCCGCTGCCTGCCCGGCGCCCGGGACTGCATGTCCGCTAGACCCCGAATATAGGCCGCACCCCCACTTTAAAGACTTAAAGTGGGGGGAAAAAGTGCGTCCTATATCCGAGCCAATACGGTATATTTGATATATATAGACTTGAAAACCGAAGTTGTTTGTGTGATTATTTGGAAAGTCCCTGGATTGCCGGTAACTATTTTTGGACTTATATATATATATATATATATAATATTATTTAATTGTTTTGTCCTATTTTGGTGTGTTACTTACTTTAAATAAAAGTGTTAGATTTTTTTATGGTGTTGGGGGGGTCATATTCGGTTTTGGCCAGGTAAATGCTGCACTTTCGGTTTCAGTCCAGAATTCGTTTCGGTGCATCCCTACTACTAAGCCAGACAATTAAGTGGTAGGCCTAGACCACATCAATGTTTGGCGTAGTATATAGTGATTGGGGTTTTGTTACAAGTTTTTATTCCTTTCTTTTTTTGGGATGGGGGGGCGCCAGAGGAGTAGTCCGCACAGGGCGCCAGAACACCTAAGGCCGGCTCTGGTTCCAATGGCACGTTGTGTTACTAGTCCAAGTTTAAAAGGTTAATTGATCATTAGAAAACATTTTGCAATTATGTAAACACTGCAAGAAATGTCCTTGTTTTCCATGAAAGCAAATGTTTGAACTGTAATATATATATATATATATATATATATATATATATATATATATACACACACACATACATACATACATGCCGGGGAACTCCGGGTGAAGCAACGCTTCTCCTGTTCAAGGCCCGAATCCTCCGGGTTGCAGGAGTGGGGTCTTGACACATCCCGCTCCCCAACCATTTTCCCTTTAAATGGGGGTGTTTGTCAGCAAAAACGCCCCCGGCGTCAGCGGGACCAGTCCAGTCCAGCAGTCCTGGCCGCGTCCCGCAAGGGAAGGCTAAGAAGTTCCTAGATATATATAGAATACATTCCTGGTTATGGACTTAGGACTTGATGTGAATTTAAAGGGAGCCAAAACCATTTTACAATTCAGTACACCTATAAAATTGTGTTTACAAAATTCCATGTACCTTTGGGAAGAATAGTTGTCACTAACGGTGGTTCAGGCTGTAGATCCTCGCTGCAGTACAAGGAAAGGCGCCCCAAGCGGTGATGGCGAGTAATGCAGGAACAGATGGTATAGGAGCAGACAATCGGATAGTCGGGGTCACGAGCAGAGATCAGGACTGGCAGCAAACACGGATAGTCGGGGTCACGAGCAGAGATCAGGACTGGCAGCAAACACGGATAGTCGGGGTCACGAGCAGAGGTCAGGGCAGGCAGCAAACAACGGATAGTCAGGTACAAACTGAGTACAGGTAAAGGCAGGCGGCAAACAACGGGTGGTCGGGTTCAAGCAGAGTTCAGGCAACAATAAGTCAAATCAGGTACAGGAACGCTAGTGTAGGCAATAAAGGCTCTATCACAGGCAAGGTATAGCTCTAAACTGAGGGTTTAAATATCCCTCCATCCCTAGATCCTCCTACCCACCTAATTAAGGGGGAGGAGGAAAAAAGATAAAAGGTCCCTTTAATTCCCCTAATGAATATTCATGAGATAGCGCGAACGGCTCTTATGATGTCTCGGCGCGCGTCCCGTCTAGATCACTCGATCCACACGGGGGCGCACGTCCCGCAGCAGGACGGACCTCGCCGCGTTTCCCGCGAGCGAGACGAGCCGGGAGCTGCCGGCGCGAGCTGCGTCTCAGCTCCCCCGCACGAGGACACCGCGGATCCGCCGGCGAGGTAACAATAGTCATCCAAATCCAGTGACAGGAAGACAAGACTATTGTCCCCAGCGCAATATGGATAGTAGATTTATGGATAATTTTCTCTCTGGATTCTGATGACCATTCTTCTCAAGTTGTGCAAGTTGATTCTAGCAGTATACAAAAGATAAATTAGGGCAACAAAAATAAATCTATTAAATCTATTAATGTTTGCCTAAACTATTTGACAGATTACATAGGAAATTTAGTAAGGATTAGTAAAGTAAAATTCACTAAATGTATCATTCAGCAAAAATACTTTACATTTTATATATCCCATGAATGCAACACGTTTAATATTTTGAATATGCTAGATGTGGTTTATCTTTATAGTCAAGTCAAGGTGGTGGCACCTAAGAAAGCATGAAGCAAGTTACAAATTTAGATGGCTTAATGCAATCTACCATTGCTTAAAATGTTTTCTCTATATATATATATATATATATTATTTATTTTTATTTTTTTTTATTTATTTATTTTATTTTTTTTTGGTCATCATGTCCTATACCAGTGTCTGCACAACAATTCTAATAATGGTAATAGAGTTTTTAACACATACATACACTTTTACTTCTACAATGATCCCTGCTTAAGAGTACTGTCCTCTATTTATATTTCTTTAGGAGGGAGTCATGTTAAGGGCAGTTGGAAGGAAATTAGGACAGCAGACTCCACATTGTAAAAAAAATGCTGTAAATGTGATGTGGAAAGTGCTTTCCTGAAGAAAAACTAATTTAAAGCAGGAATTAAGCAGGCTGTCTATATGCCAGAGGAACTGTCGATGCAGTGACAGCTGGAATTCAGATTTGTTTTTTAAGTTTTAACACACACCAAGAAATCAAAGCTTTCACATTTTTTAGCATTTTAACCATCTTAATTAATGGATTCATTACAATTGAACCAAATATTAACATTTATATC
The DNA here is from genome assembly GCA_023333645.1 of Sceloporus occidentalis. Lineage (NCBI taxonomy): Eukaryota > Metazoa > Chordata > Lepidosauria > Squamata > Phrynosomatidae > Sceloporus > Sceloporus occidentalis. The sequence goes on along the minus strand of JALMGF010000024.1, from coordinate 7,127,677 downwards.
AATAATAATAATACTGCATGGCACAATACACATCATTTTAGTTTACCACTGTAAATATGTTCCATCCATGCTCCATGTTATAGATGTGGAATATACATCAGTAATTTAATTGACCACCTGTCCTTAGTTCCTTCGTACACCTCAGAAAGCCATATTAGTCTGCACACAACTGGATTTCAGAACATTTTTGCTCCACACAAACAAAAATGTTATTATCTTTGTAAAAACACCACTACAGAATACAAATGAAACAATAGTATAATAGAACAACTCTCACAGGAATTATGTTCTGTGCACAGAGTGTTTTGGACAAGATGATTCTCTAGTCGGGGAATGCTTGAAAAACAGAAGAAAAGTAGAAAATAAACCCGAGTTCTTCACTTCATATATATACATGACACCTCTGCTGCCACAGTGTCATTGTGGGGTATACATCACTGGGAAGCAAAAGAGTTCACAAGAGAAAGAATACCATGCAGTGTTATGCAGTGGGCCATTTACTGACAAATCTGCCAACCTTGTCAAATCAATTGTTCTAGAGGGGATGTTTTGATGATGTGAAGGCTTATTAGAAACATCTTACAAATTACCTTTTCTTCAAACAACTACTGTATCAATCATTTTTTCTATCCTATTTGTGTTTGTTTCCATTTATAATGCTTGATAGAATGAGAAAGCAGGGGATTGTTATTGGAGAAATGTGAGGTCATTATGGTTAATTTGTGGGTATGTGCAACATGTTTTGTAACAGTGAAATAAAGTGGGGAAAGCGGAGACAACTTTGAATCCGAGCATTAAGAAATTACAATGGTTTGGTTATATTAGGGATATCAAATGCTGGCAAGAAAGAAGACATTTACACTGCAGAAAGTATTGTCTTTTCCTGTGTAGTCCAGAGCCAAAATTCATTAATGATTAATGTTTACAGAGTGTACATGATTCCTTTGTAATAGTTTCTCAGGTTAAAAACCTTAGAGCTCCTCGTATAAATATTCCCACATATGCTAAATTTTGTAATTTTTTTTGAAGGATGAAGGATCCATTGTTACCACTGCTGTACCTTTAAGTTAAGACTGCTACTCCTCCCAGGATACAGCAGATGTAGGAATTTATAAGACAGTTTTCCAGAACATTCACAAACGTAATGAACCCTGTAACATCTGGTTAACACTTTATGTCATATTCACAGCTGGAATATGGGTAAGCTCCAGATAAATGTCTTTTTCAGCCATTACTGTTAACATGAAATATAGAAACCCAAGGCTCATCAGTTCTGAAAAGTAGAGGCTGATGTAATATTGTCAGAATATTTCTTTTCACTTTATACCCAGGGGAAGCTGCTTGTCCTTTTTTGATACATCTTCATTGCAAAACACACTTATCTTTCCAGTCATTGTTATAAGTCAAGTGGCAGGCCATCCATGCCTATATAGTTTTTATATGGATAGCTTTACTATAATAATAATAAAAACCTAAATAATAAAGCATGCTGATATAATAAAATAGTTTTACCCACAAAAGTTGCCATTTTTATGTTCTTTTTGTGGCATCAGCGTTGATTGCTGATCCAACTCAGGAAAGGGTTAATCATGTAATAAAAACATTGTTCCAATCTAGTTAGTTTTTTTTCTGTCTGCTTCATTACATTAGCCCCCTGCCCCCTCCTTCTGAGTGGTACAATGAATGCACACACTCCCTCTCAGCCTTTCTGCTTTTAGCTATAATTTGCACATAATGGAACAGCCAGAGGGGGGTTTGATCAATGACCTCTGTCTCAGAGATGCTATTCCAAGGGAAACACATCTGCCAACATAAAGTATTGGAGCAATCATAGCTCAGTCAGCGTCGTAATAAGCAACTGTTACACTGGAGCCATCAGTCATGTTCAGTTACAGACCTGAAAGGATATGGTACCTAAGGGAGCAATGTCCTTCCATAAATTTGGGCAGCAATGAAGAATGATTTGCAATCAAGTAATAAAATAATTTAAAAAAAAGTCTACCATGCATACTAACATTCAGTCAGCTGACAAAGGAACAAGGTGGTGGTGGTGGGGGATTTGGCATTGTTTGCTCGTTATGTAAACTACAGCTGTCCAAGCAATTAAGATATGATTTTGGGAATTCTGTTGTAGAAATTTGCTAACAGTGCTTCCACTTGTGAAAGTGACATTCTTCTTTATCAGTAAACTGCATTTAATTAAGGTAATGCAATTTCGCCTTGCCTAATGGTGGCAATTGCTTAACCTTATGGTGAGAGTTTATAAACAGCATAAACTGAATGTCATGCTGAGCATTGGGGGAATTGGTTTGAATCTACTTGGTGTGGAAGAAAAAAACAGACCATGGTAATGAACTGTCTCTCCCAGCATCACAACACAAGCACAAAGTCATTTTACTCTCTCATTGCCCCTAAATTCACATACTAAACCCATCGATGTGCCCTGTAAACAATGAAGTGGCAGAGTGAATACTAGATTTGTATGAATTACAAAGTTAATGAAATTTGCTGATTTTATCAAATACATACAAATCTATGAAAATGAGGACAGACCCCCCCCACAAAAGGGATGAAAACAAAGCAAAAAGCTGCAGATTTTCATCTGAAATTCACAGAATATTTCACTCACACTGAATCTGAGTGAGAATCTAAATGAATGAGCAGGAAATGGAATTCATTGTCCTAAAAAGGAATGGACGGAAAAAAAATTGTCCAAAACGTTTTTGGCCCATTTGCACTTGTCTAATAAATACTCATCTGAGATTGTATTTACCTAATTGTTAGACCTGCTAAGGAACAGATGATATTATATACACTATACTATATGACTAAAAGTATGTGTACACCCCTCCTAATTATTATGTTAGGTGTTTCAGCCGTATCCATTGTTAACAGGTGTATATATTCATCACCATAGACAAAACTGGCTGTAGAATGGGCCGTCCTGAAGAGCTCATTGATGTTAAACGTGGCACTGCCATAGAATGTCACCTTTGTCATGATATTTCCGCACTGCTAAATTTGCCACAGTCCACCATAAATGATATTATTGTGAAGTGGAAGTATCTAGGAATAACAACAGCTAAGCCACAAAGTGGTAAACCACACACTCAGCAGAGTCACCGTGTGCTGAAGCAGATAACATAAAAATTGCCTGTCCTGTAGAATCTCTTACTTTAGAGTTCCAAATTGCTTCTGGAAGCAGCATCAGCACAGGCACTATTGTCAGGAACTTACCGTTCACCCCCGCCGTCCGCGTGTGTCCTCGCCCGGCGGGGACCTCTCGGAACGCCGGCGTCTTCAACCACGTGTATCCTCGCCCGGCAGGGACCTCGTTGGACGTTGACGTCTTCGTCCGCGTGTGTCCTCACCCGTGGACCGCCGCATCCCCGGACTCTCTTACGGCGCACGCCTTGTAGGGCGGACACCAGAAGGAGATTGACAGCAGGTAGGCGTGTCCTGCGGTCCAGTAACGCAGGTGGGTAGGCAAGGAGGCGGGACAAAGAGGTGACGGACAGTCACCATTAATATGGCCTATTGGGGAAGGAGGGCTTATGGGAGGAGTCAGTCTTTGGCAGGCTATTTAAACCTGCAGCCCTGTACATTCATTACTTGATTGTTCTGGTTACCTGCTATATCCCTCTCCCCTTATTGCTGGACGCTTGTTTTTTGGATTCTACGGACTTTGACCTTGGCTTGATTATACGGACTTTGCTGATTCTCTCTACCTTTTTGCTTCAGTAAATAAACCATTGCTGTTGTATTATCTACTGGTTTCGTGTCTGCTGCTTCACCTGGTGTCTTTCTGCGCCATGCCCCAACCCCACAAACCTAACAACTATACATCTGAAGCTTCATGAAATGGGTTTCCATGGCCAAGTAGCTGCACCTAAGCCAAAGGTAACATTGTGCAATGCCAAGTGTAAACCCCCCCCCACACTGGACTCATGTGCAGTGGAAACATTTTCTATGGAGTGATGAATCACGCTTTCCTAACTAAAACCCTGATGGACTAATCTGGGTTTGGCATATGCCAGGAGAATGTTACCTACCGCAGTATATAGTGCCTATGGAAGAGGGATAATGGTTTGGGCTGTTTAACATGGTTTTCACTAGGCACCTTAATTCCAGTGAAGGGTTACTGCTTCAGCACACATAGGCATTTTAGACAATTGTATGCTTCCACCAGTTTGAAGAAGAAGGTCCAATCAGGTTCCAGCATGACTTAACCTCATTGAACACCTTTGAGATAAATTGAAAAAACAGATTGGCGCCAGGCCTTCTTGTCCAACATCAGTGCCTCAACTCACAAATGCTCTTTTGGCTGAATGGACCCAAATTGCCAAAGACAAATCTTGTGGAAAGCCTTCCCAGAAGAGTGGAGGCTGTTATAGCTGCAAAGAGGTGGCCAACTCCATATGAATGCCATGGTTTTGGAAGGGGTTTTCCAACAAGCTGATATAGAAAAATAGAATATGTTTATCAAAATAAACACTCTTTCTCCAGCAAAAATAAACGACTAACAAATAAAAGTAAAACATGTGTTAGTACTAACAGAAAATCTAAAATTCTCAATAGATAAGAAATAAACATTTAGACTCATGCTAACACATTTACACATACACACTGATGCTAACACACACATTCACTTAAACACACACTAACACACACATATTCATGCTAAAACACATACACACTCATGCTAATACACACACTTAGACATACATACTGATGCTAACACACTCACACATACTCCCGCTAACACACACATACACAATAACGCTAACACACACATACACACTCGTGCTAACACATGCACATTCACTTTAATATACATGCATGTATACATCCTTACTCCCTTATCATCTCTCTCACTCTCCCCTCTGCTTCCACACCTCCCTCACTCCCTTACCTTTTCTGTCATTGCCTCATCCTCTCTCTATACCACCCCTCACCCCCTTACCTCCCCCAAGGCATTTTTCTAGCACACTGTATGTGAGCCACCATACTCTTACCATGGGGTCACATGACCCCACCGCATTCCCTCTTCCACAAGTCCCAAGTGGGACCAGCTCTTTTGTGAGAGTTTTGGAGCAGCCCCCTGGGCTAACCCATCCTTCTTTAAACAGGAGCTCTTACAGGAGCACTACTAGAAGCACTAGCAGGACCATACTAACAGAATAAATCTATTTGCCAGCTATTTCACTAGCACATTGTATATCTAAAGTGTGATAAATACCTGAAGTACATCCATAAGTTTGTGGATGACCTGATAATTTGATAAGAAAAATAGATATTGCTGTATTAGGTCAAGAGAGTCTTTTGTCTAAGGATATGAAAGAAGAGACCTCTGAGGTTTATATATTTTTCTATATTAGCCTAAAAAGGTATCCGACTACTTTTAATTATGAAATGAACTGATAGCTTCTGTTTCTGTGTAATTATTCTGGAGATATTTAGGTTAAATGGTCACCTCAAAGAAGCTGAGATCTATGTATCAAATTAGACTATTAACTAATGGTCAAATCATCAGTTAACCCCAAGGGGCTTAATATAACCCTGGACACTTGTTGAATCAAGGGCACTCATGCCCTCCCCATTTTTTATTTTTGTATTTTGTTTTAATATTTTTTTTAACCATTTTACTTTTTTGTTCTGAATTTGTGAAGCACAGGGCACACAGACCAATTGCTCCAGGGCCCTGGTGTTCTTACATATCCATACCTGCCATCCACGAAGCAGTGATCCAAAAGCGTCCTGTGATGTTCGACAATCATCCAACCTCACTGACACTGTGCACAGAGAAGTGATTTCAAATACTTGCGGTATAGTGAGGGAGCTAAAGGCCACAAGGAACTTATAGAAGGGAAGTGGAGGATGCAGTACTTGCTGTGTGTGTATACTGTATATGTGTATGTGTGTTTATACGTATATGTATATATGTAATTATATATGTATATGTGTGTGTTTGTGTATGTGTTTGTGTAGATGTATGTATGGGAGGGAGAGCAGAACAGAAGTTAGAAAAAGGATAAAAATGTATAAGGCAGAGAAGCAAGATAAAAGAAAAAAGGAAAAAAGATCGAAAGTGAGGAAAGACTCCAAGAGAAGAAAAAAGACCACAAGAAGCACAACGCAGAGACAAAAGAGGTAAAAAGAGCTTGTAGGAAATACAAAGAACGGATCCTTCCTGTGTTATTGCTCCAGGGCACAAAGCTCCTTAATCTGGCCTTGGTAAGGTGTTAGGGTTGCATTCTACCTCCCTCCACTTAAGCAAGGTAAAATCTGCATGTAACTGAGTTACAACAATAAAGGTTAATGATATAGTAAGCTGCTGTCATTTTAAGTCATATGAACTCAATTGGGTTCATACTGGTTCAACAGGTTAGCTGGAGTACTAAATATGCAATATTTCATACAAGTCCTGCACATTTCGAACTGCAAACCAACCTCAACCATTTTCATGTCCTGGGGATATCTTCTTTTACTTCATTCCATCACTACAAAGGCTGCCTCATCAACGAACAATCAGCAACTAAACAATAAAGGAGAGTTAACTTAATGGGAAGCCACAATCATACAAATGCTAAGAATTAGAAGATAAGATGCCTGCCACCATCTAAAGTAGTTGGATTGACCACTTTAACAAGTGTCTCATTTGGAAATATTATATATATACACCGGTATATATTTACACACACAGGATAGACAGACAGATAGAAAGATATATAGATAGATAGAATATCTTATCTTTCAATTATAGGGCAAAATTATAGGGCAAATAAGGTACACATTGCTGTATAGGCTGAGTAGCATATCAACAAAAAATAACTCATGATTGGCTCAAAGTTAACTGACTGTGCTGGGGGAAAAAAATCAGTGTCCATGATAGTAGTGTAATTTGTCGTGCTTACATGTGATCACACAAGACTTCTGGCATTGGAGAGGTCAATGATAGTCAAGAGTAGGATGACCATATGTCCCGGATTGCCCGCAATGGGACTTTAAGTCCCGGGTTCCAGACAGCCTCAATCGGGGACAATGCATTCAATTGAAACACCATCTTTTTTTTGACGCGGAGGAGACACAGTTTTCAGCAACCCCTCGGCGCCCCTCAGTCTCCTCCGCGAGGCCTCTAGCTCGGTTGTGGCAGAGCAGGGAGACAGAGGCCTCGCACTCCCACCACAGGACTTCTGGAAGGTAAGTGAACTACAAAGTGGGGAGAGGGTAGATAATGAAAAGGGGAGGATAGGGGGTAGATAGTGAGAAGGGAGGGAGAGGGGGTAGATAGTGAGGAGGGAGGGAGAGAGGGTAGATAGGGGAGATATGGGGTAGATAGTGAGAAAGAAGGTAGTACAAATATTGAAATAAATAAAGAGTGAGACTGAGTGAATAAATTAGTGTGTGGATGAATTGTGTGAATGAGTGAGAGAATGAAAGAATTAATGTGTGGAGAAATGTGAATGAGTGAGTACGAATTAATGTGTGGATAAACTGAATGAGTGAGAGAATGAATGAATGTGTGGATTAATTATCTGAATGATTGAGAGTATGAATTAATGTGTGGATAAATTGTCTGAATTAGTGAGAATATGAATTAATCTGTGTATAAACTGTCAGAATAAAGGGAGAGTATGAATCAATGTGTGGATGAATTTTCTAAATGAGGGAGAGAATTCATGAATTTGTGAGAATGCATTAATGAATATGTGTAAATGATTTGTGTGAATGAGTGAGAGAATAAATTATTGCATGAATAAATGATGTGAATGAAAGTGTGAATCAGTGAGTGACTGTAAACGTTTTTGTGAGTATCATAGATGTATAATTGATTTGGGGGAAAGGCAAAGATGGCACAAGCAGGGTGTTTATGAGACAAAGTTGACTCATACTGGGCTGTTTGGGGACAAAGATGCCAAGTCCAATGTGTGTTATCTGGGTGCTGATCAGGTTCTATGTGGGCAGTGTGGACGCCAGGGCTGGCTTTGGGGTGTGCAATCTGTGATTTATGCCTGTAATTTAGGGTTTTATCTATACCTTTAATGCTGAGTTTTTATGTGATTTCCAATTGATCTATACCTGCAAAGCTGGGTTTGTGTGTTATTTTGTTGATCCATATCTGCTATGCTATGTTTCCATACATTATTTATGTATAACTGGAAATATAGGGTTTTTATGTCTTATTTAGTTGATCGATACCTGCAATGCTGTTTCCATGTGTTTATTTGATCTAAACCCTCAGTGCTGAGTTTACATGTTATTTCCAGTTGATCTATACCTGCAATTTTGGGCTTGTGTGTTCTGTTTATCTATACCTGCAATGCTATGTTTCCGTTATTATAGTATACTTGCAAATACAGGATTTGTATGTCTGATTCTATGCCTTCAGTGCTGAGTTCACATGTGAATTTCAATTGATCTTTACATGCAAAGCTGGCTTTGTGTGTTAATGTGTTGATCTATACCTGCTATGCTGTTTCCATACATTATTTATGTTTACCTGCAAATATAAGGTTTGTATGTCTTATTCAGTTGATCTATACATGCAAGTGCTGTTTATGTGTTGTTTATTTGATCTATAGCTATTTTTTGCTGTGGGAGTGGAGGGGATGATTGGATGCTAGGGAGCGTGGAGTGGGGCCCAAGGAAATGCTTACGTAGGGTCCATTTTTTTTCAATATAAAATCTATTGGCAGCAGGGGCTAATATTAAAGAAACTGCCACTTCAGCTGTTATTTTGAAATCATATTTTAATCAGTCTTTACTTCAAAATAAGTACATATTATGTAGTTAAAAATGCATGTCTAACGCATATATATCATATATGATCTCATGTGCTTCATAGTGTGTCCCTAAATGGCAGAAATAAAATGTGGTCACCCTAGTCCCCAGCACCTAGAACCATCAGGTAGTGGTGTGCATGGACCCCCATATCGCTAATGAAGTCATGATGTTTCATGCTGCCATGATAGTTTTAGGTTCATATTTTCATGAACATAAAGGACGTCATGATGGTTTTAAGGGGTTACCTTTTCATGATATGGATGTAGACTTATAGGGAAACTGCAAATAACTGCTTAACAAAAAGAAAAGGTCAAGCCACAATTAAAACTTTTAACACACCTGTTTTGTTTTTTTAATGAAGGAGTAGAGTTAGACTTGTAGGAGGGCATATGAAAAATGATTCTAAAGCAAATGCTAATTAGTTGCTATAGTGATAAAAATCAATTTGATACGAGTTCCCCAAAGTGTGTAAGCTTATTTTATTAAATGTCTTGACATGAGACAACATTTACATACATTTTTTCCCCACATCCAATAAACCTTAAATGTACAGGGTGATGTTTTAAATATTTAAGAAAAAGGATTAAAACTCCAAGAAGGGGAATACTAGAATAGACTGAAAAACTAAATTATCTAATCTACTTTAGGAAGAAACACAGTAAATATAGTTGATTTTTTATGCCAAAGCCAGGTACTGAACTTTTTGGCTAGCCTCAGTAGTGTAGCATTTTTATAAGGGTCTTAACAAATTGCAAGTGAACAATTGTTATGAATGTGCCAGCAGACAGTATTTTCAAGCCTGTTTGTTACAGTTAATATAAATGATTGACTCTTTACTGCCAACTGGATGCATCACTTCTGGTTTTCTTAAAAAAATATTTCTAGCACAACTGATTCAAGTCTGCTTTCAAGTTTACGTAATTGTTACTGCTAAACATCCCAGAAATGCTTAGGTCGACTAGGTGTAGTAAAACAGGTCCAAGGGGGGCAGGAATCCCTCAGTTGAAAAACCTAATGCAGATTGCCCTTGACAATGAGATCCATGGTGTGTTGCTGCTCTCTGATCTCCATAAATGCAGAACCTAATGCCATGTACATTTAAGAGACAGAGCGCTGGAATATGCCATCAAATGCTGGCACTCAACAGCAAAACTGATGGCTGTGTTAACTAGGGAATCACACACACCCTCCAATGCCGTGGGGAAGGAGATAATAACCCTGTGTGGCTATTTTTTTTTTATATATTTTTATGCTCACGTAGTGTGCGGCCAGGCATAGACAGCCGCTGGAGAGGCAGATCGGGTGAGTGTGTGGCGCTGTGATCTGCTGCATTTGCCTGGTGTATCAGATACCCAATCTGAGCCTGGTTTTGGAATTTTAATATTTACATGCACACAATGCAGCTGTCATACATCTTCATATACATTAGTAAGGAGAAAAATTAAATTTTCAGGTGTTATACTCACTGTTAGACATAGAGTCCCACCTACATGTCTTCCCTATTTTTTGTGGCTTTAGACATTGTTGCTATGTGTCACCTAAAAAATGACCCTGTATTTTAATCCTTCACATAAATACAATTTTCCAGAGTTTGTCAAAACCATAGGATAAAATGATGGTTCTACATATAGCAATAAGAAACTAGCTGAATCCTTAGCACAGATACAGTGTGTAACGATTGGATGAGGAGGACCCCGGATGGCGGAGCGAGCCAGGCAAACAGGAACCAGGAGTAGCCAGGAGAGCTGGAACCGAGAATCAGGTCTGGTAACCGGTAAAGCAGGAAGCCAAATCAAATCCAGAAGAGTAGTCAAACAAGCCGAGTCAATACCAACAATCAGAGAACAGGAGCCAAATCAGAAAACAGGAGCAAAGTCAGCAAGCCGGGTCAAACTAAGAAATAGTTACAGCAAGTCGCACAGGAAAACCACAGAATACATCAACCAAGGGTGACCCAAAAGAGGAAGTCCAGGTTTAAATAGGGACAGGTGGAGGTGTGTCCTGCATTAAGGAGGTCACCCGAGGTTATAAGAACACGTTACAGATGTAACTTGTAATATTATGTTTTGCTACCTGTTTGCCGGGTGGTTGGCCATGCGGTGAAGACGCCGACCGGGTAGCAGTGGTACTCGCTCCCCGGGAAGCCGGCCGAGGAGGAAGCGTCGCGGGACCAGAGAGGCAGGTAAGTCCTTACACAGTGTAGGAGAATGCAAGAAGACTGATATGTAATTACTTTTTGAGCTGGTTATATTTTTTTGAACTCTTCTTCACTAAGCTCTCATATATATCTGTAGCAGAAACTAGACTTGGGCACCAGGGGCCTCCTCTGGTTGCTGCCGCAACTGCCGCTCCAGTGGTCTCTCCCGGCCAAGTTGCGGCACTAGGATTTTAAAATTCTATACGAGCGACTCTATTAGTCGCCAGCAGGGGGCTCATCTGCCATCAACCAATGAAGTACAGGTGCCAATAGAGTTGCTCGTACGGACATTTAAAATCCTGGCGGCAAAGCTGCTGCGTAGTGCATACCGCTTTAACCCCGTATTAACCCCTTCTACAAAAAAACTAAGAAAAAATAAACATGAAGAATGTACATGAATATTCGCCCGAACCAAACACAGGAATGGGCGAATATTTGTGGAATACAAAGATTTTTTTCCCCCACGAAGATGAACACAGAGTTGTCCAGTGCCCAAGTCTAGTAAAAACCCTAAAATATTGAAAAATAAAATAATTTGTTAGGCCCTCCAAAATATATGGCAATGAATTATTGTGCTCAGGAATGCTGTTGAACATTTTTAAGCAGTTGTACCAAGCCTAAGGAAAATTCATGAAGGGACCTGTCCAGTATCCCAGTCAATCAAATTCAGAACAGCAAATTTCCCAAATCATGTTCCCTTTGCCATGGGACACTGCCAGTTATGTTTATTGTCATTTGCTCCACTCACGTGGGAAGATATTCCAAGAGAGGCTTGCAGCCTTAACGTCATTCTATAATACATGAGAAATAGACACTGCTGGTTTTAAATGTTTGGGTTAATATGGAGAAATAAGAAAAAGAAAGGAGAAAAAGGATTGGAGAAAAGAAAAAGGAGAGAAGAGAAGAAGAGGGATATGAGCAGAAGGGGCAAAAAGCAGAGCAAAAGGACAGGAAAGAGAGTGCGTAAGATTCTTCCACATTCATCCCAAGGCCCTGCTAAGAGCAACAATCAGCCTTATCTAAAGGCTGTTCTGTGGCGCCACCCCAAGTAACATCTTTCTCTGTCATTTATATATATAGCACTTTAGTGCCCTCCCTTAATTTTATTATTTTATTCTTACTACATTTTCTTCTCAGAGCAACTCACTGTATTATATAACATATGTGAATGTGTCAACCACACATGCTCTTCTTTATTTTACATGCATATGTTTGGGGACTAAGTTGAGGTACTGAAGTAAGGTGCTGAGTGGAAATGTCTGTCACTGTAATTTATTTGTACAGTCCATGAAACATCATCTGCTTCAAAACATAGTTAAACCTCTGTGTTAGACAGCAAAACTGCCATAGCCATCTGCTACCAAAACTGTATCTTTCAAAAGGAAGCAATATAAATAACTCTATATAACTATGAAAAGGGTCAAAACAAATCTGCAAAACACACAAGCTATGTTAAGAAAAACAAAAGAGTTGTTTTTTGGAAGAAAATGGTTAGGCCTAGCAGGGTTGAGCAGTGAAGACTGTATGAGACAGAGCAATCATTTCCTATATAGGGATACACTGAGTATACAGCAAACTGACACACCAGTCTAACACTGTATACTAACAAACACAGTCTAACACTGTACACTAACATACACTTGCACACTGACACACAATAAAAGTATGACAGTCACAGGTGACACCACACACACACATTCACTCAAACACTGTACACTGACATCCACACACACACACACTGATTCTAACTCTACACTGGCATGTACATTTGTGGGGTCATGCAAGCATAAACAAAATAATAAGTATTTAAATGGAAAGCTGTAGGGAAAATATATGTAATTCCAAGAATAAAAAGAAAAAACATTCTTATAATTGCCAAACGCATTGGATTGAGCAGTATGCAATCACCTGAGACATTCAGAAAACATTAATTAATAATCAGGAGTTTTAAAGACATATTTGGAGACCATGAAATCTATTAATTGCAAGATGGTAGTCAAGATATTTTTGTAAGGCAAGCTTGAGCCTACTTTACACAATAAGGAAAAACATGCAAATTCAAATGTCATTTTTTAAAATAAATAAATGAGATGTTTATAAATATTTGTCTGTTAGAGTGTTATGTTGTTCTAATCTTCTACATAAGGCTGAAACGTATTTTAAACATAGAAGTGTCTACTCTTGATGACATTGACTGATCAGTGGAGATGAGCGTAACCCGACTGACCAGACTCGACTGAAGTCCCTTGCATGATTCTCTAATATGCATGTTGTCTGCAAAGTATGTCACTCTAAGTTTGGACATGACAGTTAATTCAGAACTCACATGCCCTCACCTAAAACTTTCACCCCAATATAATACATTTATAAGAAAATAAATGTCACCAGGAGCCCTTTTTAGCCATAAGCAGCTGTCATACCCTCCAATGGTAAATATGGGGTCCTATATTGTTAATATTGTATTACAAGGGTGAGGGGTTGCAAGTTTTAGGCAAGGAAATGCAGGGTTCAGAGTTCTTAAAATGAACCTATGGGAGGCACAGACCCCAAACCATTTTGAGTTTTGGTTTTAAGTCAGATATGATCGATAGTAGCATTATGGAGTCTATTCACTAGGGGCCTATCTGGCAGAACAATAGCCTGAAATAATTCTTGTCTAAGTCTATTAATTAACATCTCCTCTTGCTTGGTTTCCTTTCTAGCTCTGACTACAACAAGTCCAACAGGAAGGCATACATTTTTTCTACTAATTGTACAGATTATAAAAAAGAAAACCAGTGGTAGTGGTGCTTCAACTTATTATAAACTCAAAATGTTAGAGGAAAAATTAATAATAAAACAATGCAACTTGTAATGGGCTCTCCTCACACCAAAATCCAGTAAAAATACAAAATGTGAGAATGTTGCACACAGATTTATTATAAACTAGATGCAGTGGCGTCGCTACAGGGGGGCAATTGTCCCCCCTAGGTTATTCCTTGCCCCCCTGCCGAATTTGTAACCACCCAGGACAGTCCCGCAATGGGACTTTAACCCCTTGACTGCTAACGACGGCATGGTGCCGTCGCTAGCAGTCCCAGTCAGGTGCTAACGACTGCACCATGCCGTCACTAGCACTCTTACCTTGATGGAGGTCTGTGGACCTCCATCACCGCCTACCCCGGCGATCTTCCCCTCACACTGAAGGGCATCACCCGGGCCACCCGATCTGCCCGGTGACGTCTCGCGCAATAACGCGATGACGTCACCGCGCAACTTTATTAACAACTGACAATTTTCAATTAAAGAGGTATGGGGGCATGCTGCTTAGATGCCTGTATCCCAGGCATCTAAGCAGCTACATACCCCCAACATATACCGTTGGAAAGGTAATCGCCTCACCTTTCCAACGGTATATAGATTGTAAAAAAAAGAATAAAAAATATGAAGTTAAAAAAAATAAAAATGTAATATAAAATGATTTGGGGGTCTCTAAAGGCAGATAAAAAAAGATCAAAATTGCCTAGAGACCCCCAAATTAAATTATTTAAACATAAAGTAGTTTAACTTTAAAAAAAAAAAAAGTTTAAGTATTCTAGCTAAATGATCACTGTGGTAGCCAATGTTACCACAGCGACCATATAGCTATAAAAAGTCACATTCCCTTTTTAAAAATGGCCGATACTAATTTTTAATCCTATGATCCCTTTGATCATGGGGTTAAATTTAGCCAACGGTAGAGGGAGGCAATTTTTGAAATCCTGATGAACTGCAAATATTATTAAAATCAGCCATTTAGCCTGTGCGGTACGTGAGTAACCATATCATCCCTGGAGCGCCTTGCATTTTTACTGCAAAACTTATTTTTGCTGTAAAAGTGATTTTTTTTCTCCCTTTACCATCATTTATTTGGGATTGTAAGGGGAAAGAATGGTGTGTGCTTCTGTGAGTGAATGTATTTAAAGTATGGTGTGTGCTTCTGCGAGTGAATGGAGATATGAAAGGTGTGTGAATGATCAATAATTAGGGTTGAAGCCTTGACGTGGCATTACTGCTCACGTAGGAAGTTAAATTATGGCACAAAAAGTATACATTTGCAAAAACGACATCCCTTGGCGCATCAAATGAGGGGCTGCATGTGTTTCTAGTACAAACCTGGAGTGCGCAAGACACAAATGAACATGTCGTTATGGTTAGAAAAAACATATTTTCAAGCCAAAGCGCCATATTCCATAATTATTTGTGCACTCAACTTTTGTCCTAGAAATACATGTAGCCCCTCATTTGAAGCTCCAAGGGGTGTAGTTTCTTAAAATGGATGAATTGTCTGAATGAGGGAGAGCATGAGTTAATATGTGGATGATTTGTCTGAATGAGGGAGAGCATGAGTTAATGTGATTGTGTGTATCATAGATGTATAATTGTGGAAGGGCAAAGATGGCACTAGCAGGATGTTTGATCCTTGGGGACCAAGATTGCACAGGCAGGGTGTATATGGGACAAAGATGGCAAATCTTATGTGTGTTATCTGGGTTCTGGCCAGGTTCCATGTGGGCAGTGTGGTTGGGGTGTGCAACCTGTGATCTATCCCTGTAATTTAGGGGTTTTAAATATACCTTTAATGCCGTGTTTTTATGTGAATTCCAATTGATCTGTACCTGCAAAGCTTGGTTTGTGTGTTCTTCTGTAGATCCATATCTGCTATGCTATGTTTCCATACATTATTTATGTATACCTGCAAATACAGGGTTTGTATGTCATGTTCAGTTGATTAATACCCGCAATGCTGTTTCCATGTATTGATTTGATCTATACCTGCAATGCTACATTTCATATATTATTATTGTATACCTGCAAATACAGGATTTGTATGTCTGATTCTGTTTATTTGATATATACCTTCAGTGCTGAGATCACGATCACGAAGCGAATTTCAATTGATCTATACATGCAAAGCTGGGTTTGTGTGTTAATGTGTTGATCTATACCTGCTATCGGCAGCAGGGTCTAATATTTATATATATATCGGCAGCAGGGACTAATATTAGGCCATGAAATCATTTAGTGGAAAAGTTAAGGTATTGTGTTGTTTAAAGGATTTCAAGGATTAGTCGTACTAAATTGTGGCTTCAGGCTTCCCATGTTGAATGATCAAGTATTGTATTGTCCAATAACAAAAGTATCATTCCATAGCACATTACTTTTGGCAATATATATATATATATATATATATATATATATGCGTGTGTTTTTTCAGTGGTATGATTTAATGGTGGAAATTATTAATACCCCCCCAGTTTGACTGTGGTATCTTGTGTGCCCCCCCTATATATTGTTTCTAGAGTCACCACTGACTAGATGTATTTTTAATTAAAAATGATCTGCCTTATAGGTAGTTTTCTGCTCAGATGGTATGCATATAGGTGGCCAATCTAAGCACCTCAGATGTTTATATACATCTTCTGAATACCTAAAAAAAAGACTTTACAGGCACAACACACCAGATAAAGCAGCTTTGATATTAAACTATATTTGAAAACGCGTTTTGGCAATAACTGAGTTTTAAAAAATCATACAAACTCACATATACACTTGATAACTAAAGCTTTTCTAGTACTTGGTTATACAAAGGGTAATTCTCAAAAAGTGTGTACTGTGAAGATATAAATAGAGATGACTGTGTTCTGTAGCTTAATCTAAATAAAAAGCAATTGATTCATCAGAAACCCCCATTAGGATTCAAATGCAAGACATGATTTTCATCTATAAAGAAAGGCACTGAATTTTTAAACCACAACCCATCTTTTACTGCTCCACTTGTCTGCTTTAGTTTACATGCCTTTGCAATTCTTCTTTGTGAATTGAATGCTAAACTATCTCTTGGGAGGCATTACATAGCTCACAGAATGCTCTGGCAGATGGTGCATTCTGTTACAGCAGAAGGCTGTGATTACACCTGAACTCTCAAAGAACCCAAAAGTTGAGCATAGAAATAAGATGAAGTCTTATGATGTTTGCTTGATGTATTTCTCTGTATACTGCTTGCCAAAACTTTTTTTTCACATCATTATTTAATCATCAGAGTAAGGGACCTCCCCGTCTTATAATCTTATTATACCATTTTCCTCTTCTACTGGTAGTTGTGGTCCACTAAATGGTAGTCACTGCTCAATCCAAACAATTACTCTTACAAAGGAAACACCCCGGAAATTAAATTCAAACAGAAAAGCTGAGTAATTATTGTCAACAATATTAAAATATAACTTTTAATTAATCTTTTTAAAAAGATAAAGATTTCCCAATTAAGGTTGTTTCCTATAGATAACAATTACATTTAAAAATATGGACATTAATTCAATATAATGACTAAAATATCAAAATATTAATATTATTTCAGTGATACTAAATAGACAATCTCATAACAAATGTTTTACATGAGTGGTCAAGTGAAATATTATAAATTGATTCCATTAACTTAAAAATTGTTCCACTTAGCAGTGAATGTTATTTGAAAATACCCCAAAAAGGGAGATTTGATATGCAAAAAACTGGGGCTTTGCCGTTCATCACAGCCACTGTTTCTAACCTCTCTCTCTTTCTCTCACATAGTGAAGAATGTCCTGGCAAAAAAAGGCCGCTATCATAAATGGTGGAACAAAACAAAAAATACAGAACCAGTCCCTGCTGGCAAGAGTTTTGCCGGAGTTGCAGTCAGCGGCAAGCTATGTTATTAGAAGGTGGAACCATTTTTAACTTAAAGGAATGGATTTATCTTTCCCTTAACCTCTCAAGTACAAAATTAAAACAAGGTGGTCTACTTAGTATCAATAAAGTGCCTTTAGTATACTTTAGGTGTTACATTTGAATTGCTGTGCATATTTTTACATGCAACTGTTATCTATAAGAAACAAACCTGATTGAATAGTCTTTATCTTTTTAAATTGAATGAAAAATTATGTTTTATTGGCAATAATTACTCAGCTTTTGTGTTCTACTAAATGGTATCACAGACGTCTTTGGACAATATTGTAATATCTATCCTATGTTTATTTATTAAAGAAACATTAAACAAACCAAGGATACAGTGGAAGCTATCTTATATACTACACCCGATATGACCAATTTAAAACTAGTAAGTGTGATTATAACTAAACCATTTCCCATGGGAGTAGCAGGGCTAAAATTACACATTCCTTGTTAATCTCTTCCATTCAATTTCATAACATTGCAAATAAACAACATTCCTGAGGTCAGTCGCTCTTTTAAAAAAAAAAAAAATCAATACATTTCCCTTATTCATGCACTGGAAATATACTGAAGTTAATTTGAATAATATTGAATGTTTGTAATTTAATTAAAATATCTTCGTAAATGAACTATGTTATTTATAGTTATTTATTGTTATTGATCAATTTCCTCAGAACATGTCCTAAGTGGCTGCAACAGGTTCATACCAAAGATATGTTACTCGTTCAATTGCTGATGATTTTGTCTTAAAAGTCCCTGTCATGGAGTAGAGGTGTTGCATAGAAATACATTGAATAAGGAGAATAAATTATATCAGGGTCCCAGCAGCTAGGAATGGACTGTGGTTGAAAATCAGCCTGGAACTTTAAGGCCCTTAGCCGATAAATTACATCCATGTGTCCTGCTGGATAAATAGGAGAGGCACTATGGTACAAAAGCTTACATGACATTTAGAGTATGCTTGATGGCCAGTCCAGTTAATGGCTCAAAAGCTTCACTCCAATGAATGAAATGGACAAAGGAACATTCATCCCTTTTCCCCTCTAGTCAATTCCCCTATCTCCTACAACGTGGCCCCACCAGAAACAAGGATACCACTGCTACCTCTCTTCTATTATACAAAAGCTGCATTTCATTTAATGATTTATTGTTCATGAGAGCACAGATTACAATGCAATAGACACCATGCTAACCTTGAGTCATTAAATATATAGTAGGTGGTTTCTGTACTCATTTTGTGATAGCATTTTTTCCGTTAATAGCTTTTAAAAACTGGAAGCATGCTTAGAGTCACTGGTAAATAATTGGTTCACCACAACTCATTTATCTCACTATCTCTGCAGGGTCAGCTTCTGCTTCCAAGTTTTCAAATGTGCATTCTTTATGTACGTACACAAGGTGATAGAATTTCCTGTGGTATAAGTGTATGTGGCTGTAACAAGTAAACGCAATAAATATTTATGGTGGAAGAAATGTAAGCTTTATTGCAGTCAATGAAACAATCATTATAACAATGTCCCTTGACTGGTTAAGGTCAACTATAGAAAGTAGATAAGGATGAAAAAAATATGCAAAATATCTCATTATATTGTTACAACAATATTTGTTAAACAAGGACACATATAAAAACGTATTTCACAAGCAATCATTTTTAAATGGAGGTTCACTGCACAGCCTTCCATTAGAAGTAACCTGAGGTCAACAGAGCACCTGAGATATTTTCCTCATTTCTGCACCTCTCTAATAAAAGTTGGTGTTTTGGTTGAGAATTTTGAAGATATAATTCAAAATGTATTAAAAGTTTTAATGGTTAACTATAGTCTATTTTTCTTTTGCTGTAGGTAACATTTTGCACCCTGTCTTGATGAATCCAAGATATACATAACGGTATATATCATGTATTGCTTGCTTTTCCCAATCTATTTTATTGTATAACTAGTTGCAAAAGCAGCATCTAAGAATTACTATCAATACAAAAATAACCTACTGTTTAGCAAACGAGGAGGTTCAAGTCTGAAAAGATTTCTGAGATTGCATTTAAAGTGTATTATTTGAATGTGGCAGCACATATTTATTGTGAATGCTTGTGAGGATGAATGTGTATGAATTATTAGTGAAGAGAAAAAAGTAAGGTTTGGAAAACATCTAACTAGATAATGTTCTATATAACACCAAAGTAGGGCACATGAGGATATAATGATTCTCAGATACAAATTACTAATAGCATCAAATAAATGCGTGGTTTGGTTATTATTTCTAAGAATCTAAATAACAATTTTAGGATGTCATGTGTCACTGCCATAGTTTTATAAGTATTTCTGAATTGTATTATCTTTTGGCAGACAAATAAGCACCCCTTTGTTGTAAATGTGTTTGTTTTTCCCCACTAATTAAAGTAGCCTGTATTCAGATGTTTTACAATAGTACTTAACTGGAGTGAAAAAAAATCCCTGGGTCTTTAAGTGGCCACATGCTAAAGATGGTGTGAAGCTCTGTTGGACACTAGCCTAATGGCCAGTCTGGGCCTAGATTACTGAAGGAGATGGGGCACATCTAGTGATAGATTACATTACTGCCCTGAATTCCATTAGCAGCATTCGATTTGTAATAGTCATTTGTAATAGTCATAGTCCTTCAAAAATAAGGTTTCTTGAAGGAGACATTATAATATTTTTTAAAAACAAACAGACTCTGCAGGGCAGCCTACGACCCAAGAGGGCTGATGGTGATTAAAAAAAACATATGGGGTGCAGTGAAGGGAATGGGGGTCAAATAATAAATTTCAAAAACACTAAGGGAGGCATCAACCCTAAAGGTATGCCTCACACCTTCTTATTCCTGGTGGCATAAATGGAAAAAAAAATATTGGGGTATCCTTGCCTCCCATTCCCAACACACTGCCCATTGAGGTGAGGTGAGTTAAACATAAAAAAATCCCCTTTGAAGAGGCATAGATCCAATCACATGCCTCCCATTCATCCCAGCCTTGTGGTATTGAATGGGGTGAGGTTCCTTTGGTAAGGGAGGCAGGCACTCAAATGGTTTCACCTGCAAGGTAGAAAAAGGAACATATGCTTATCCAGCCATTATCCATAAAGCCCTCGGTCCTCAGTATTTATCCCAAGGAAAGGCCATCTAAAAATGATAATGTTTAAAAAAGGCCTGACAAAAAAAGAGGAAAACCTGGCATGAATAAATAAAAATAATTTGTCTTTATTTAATGGAACTGAATTGAAGAATGGCCCCTGGCAGTTATTTGCCCAGGCTGCTCCCACTGTTAGGAACCTGTATCTTCAATGTAAGATGTAATGGTGTAACTACAGTGGTTGCAAAGGTCGCAATTGCGACGGGTCCCATCTCTCTATGGGGGCTGGGCGACCCCTTGTTCTTGTCTCCTCGTGATTCTTAAAAATTTTGCATTATGTCATGTGACCCTGTGGGGAGACGGGGCTGCTCGCACAGTGTGCGAGTGTGCGGACCGAAATCTGCCAGAGAGGTAAAAGGGTGCCGGAGAGTATGTATACAGTAAGTATGTGTGAGGATAGATGTCTATGTTAAGGTGTATGTAAGCATAGATGTAGGGCTGCAACTAACGATTATTTTCATAATCGATTAGTTGGCCGATAATTTTTTCGATTAATCGAATAAAAAAAAGTGAATGTACATTTTTCATTTATTTAAAATAATTTAATAAACAAATGATGTTAAATACAAACAGCAGAATTAAAAAAAAACTTTGATAAAATGCATTTTTTGTCTCTATTTCCCAACCAGCCCCCCCAATGTATGCACATTTGAGCCCAGGCTTGCCACGCTGCCTCCCAGACATGCCACGCTGCCTCCCAGACATGCCACTCCACGCTGCCTCCCACATATGCCACTCCACGCTGCCTCCCACATATGCCACTCCACGCTGCCTCCCACATATGCCACTGTGCCTGATACGCCTTATACCCCCTGATACACCACTCCATCCTCCCCAGCCATGCCACACTGGCTCCCAGACATGCCACGCTGCCCTCCCCACATATGCCACTCCAGTCTACCCCAGATATGCCACTCCACTCTACCCCCAGATATGCCTTATACACCCTGATACACCACTCTGTCCTCCCCAGACATGCCACACTGCCCTCCCCACATATGCCTTATATACTGTAAATGCCTTATACCCCAGATATGTCACTCCGTCCTCCCCAGATATGCCTTATAACCCCCGATATCTCATAGTCCCCTCATGGAGTCACAGACCTGTTCGCATCACACTGACACCATACTTTTATAAATAAGTACTGGGTTAATCTTCACTGCCCCCAGGATTTAGATCCCCCTTAGTTTGCCCCCCTTTATCTCTAACTGCACCTTAAGTTAACTTTATTAAATTAACCCTCAGTCCTCATCAGTAAATTAACCCTAAACACCCCATTAACAATAACTACCCCTAAATTAACCCTAAACACCCCATTAACCATAACTGCCCCTAAATTAACCCTAAACACCCCATCAACCACAGCATCCCCTAAATTAACCCTAAAGACCCCATCAACCACAGCATCCCCTAAATTAACCCTAGAGACCCCATCAACCACAACAGCCCCTAAATTAACCCTAAACACACCATTAACCACAACTGCCTCAAATTAACCCCAAACACCCCATTAACCATAGCTGCCCCTAAATTAACCCTAAACACAATATTAACCATAACTGCCCCTAAATTAACCCTAAACACCCCATTAACCATAGCTGCCCCTAAACACCCCATTAACCATAAATGCCCCTAAATTAACCCTTAACACCCCATTAACCATAACTGCCCCTAAATTAACCCCCACCTCCCCTAACTTTCAGTAGCCCAAATATTAATTTTATACTTAGATGAATGTCACAGCCATGTGGTTCTGGAGAAGGAAGGGGCGGGGCCAGTTGTCACAGAGATTACAGGGAGGGACTGGTAAGTAGGAGCTGCTGCTGTGAGTCACTGAAACGGATTATATAATGAGGGGTATTTTTCAGAGCTCTGAAAAAACCCTCATTTTATAATCGATAAAAATCGATTCAACTAATCGATAATGAAATTCGTTGGCAACGATTTTCATTATCAATTAGTTGTTGCAGCCCTACATAGATGTCTATGATTAAGTGTGTGTGAGCATGGATGTCCGTGTATACGTGTGTGTGAGCATGGATGTCTATGTAAAAGTGTGTGTGTGAGCATGGATGTCTATATATAAGTGTGTGTGAGCATGGATGTCTATGTATAAGTGTGTGTGAGCATGGATGTCTATGTATAAGTGTGTGTGCAAGTATGAATGTAGATGTGTAAGTGTGTGTGCAAGCATATGCAAATTTGTGTAAGTGTGCTTACATATGTGTGCCAGAGTGTATGTTGAAGGGGGGTGCAAGGGGCAAAGATGGCACAGATAAGCTGTTTGGGGCGCTGACAAGCAGTAACAAATTTGGCACAGGCTGTCACAAACCTTACCAGGTCAGGAAAGAGTCTCAACTCAGGGTTAACGGTTAATTGGGGTTGAAGGTCTTTATTCATAATGAGAACAGTGTACAAAAGGAAAATAAGGCACACACAATAGTCCAGAAACAGATGAGTTACTCCAAGGCAGGTAAGTTATATCTCTTGTTGCAGACAATTCATAAAGCAAAGTATTATATAATGAACATGAAAGTTCATAGCATGAAGTACAGGAGTAAATCCAGTTAAGAAAGCAGGCAGATATATACCAGTGAGTACAGTTCTCTTACCCCATAGTTAATAGCTGAAGTCCATGTGGGAATTTTGAGCTATAAGGAGTATTAAATCTGTAGCAGGTGTAATAATGATGAGCAGAATCAAAGAAGCAGAGTTGATGAGCAGAATCAATGAAGCAGAGTTGGAGTTGCAATAAGATTTAATATAAAGACACACAGGCTTCAGTAGTTGAGGAATTTGAGTCTGGTAATCTTAATTCCAATGGAACCAGGTTCTTTAGTCAGGTAAATGCAGGTTTAATCACAGGATTTCAGGAGCCAGATTAACACCAGGACTGTAAGGTCATCACACTCTTACTTTAATGTAAAGGCCTCTAGCAAACAGGGGAGTGCCCATTTATAGGCCTGCTAATCAGGTAAATTCTGGTGAAAGTCAGACCAGATAATTGCCAGGTGGTCGGAATAGGTAAATTAGAGCAAACGAAGGGTTAACCTGATAGAAACCTTACACAAGAAGGCTGTTAGGGGCACTGATAAGCTGCTTGGGGCAAAGGTGACACTCAGAACCTGTTTGGGGACAAATTAGGTACTCACAAGCTGTTTACAAGCAAAGGTGGCACAGTCGGACACGTTGCTTGAGGAGTTGGGGGGCCCGGGGGAATTTTTGCACCAGGGCCATTAGGTTTCTAGTTATGCCTCTGGGAAGATGCAATACAGGTTTAGGGAGTATACCCCTGAGAGTTTAGCAATGTTATTACTTAGCACTTAAGAATACTTAAATCAATGGAATGATCCTGCTTAAATTTCTCCACAGACTACTCTTTAGTATGTAATATAATCAGATACATTAGGTCTCAAGGTACTTGCTTCTATACACAGATCAATAGTACTAATGCTATCCTTGAGCAGGTATTGACATGTTTTGAATTATTAATACCTCTTTCAAAGTTTTAGAGATTTAAATTTGTTCCATTATATGGAAAAATATACTGGATAATCTGTGTCAAAATAATTGTCTCAGTTGCCAGGAATAACCAAACACCTAAATGTAGACAGTAAAAAACACCTTGTTTTAAATGTCATGTTACAGCAGATGCAGTATACTTTTTAAAATATTTTTGCTGGTACTATCGCTTTGTAGTCACGGAGTAACTCATCGTAATACACTAACCTCCCTCTCTCTGACTTTCTAAGGGTTAACAATTACAGTGACACCTGTAGAGTTTTGTTCACCCTTTACAAGTATTCTCCATGTTATGTATTTTTTTTATTTCTGCTCTGTATAACTGTATATCTGTCAATCTAAGCTACACCAGAAAATGGATTTCTCTTAGGATTTGACTGTTTCAGAACCATGCACTCATCATTTGACCTGCAGGCAAATGAAGCCATTCAAATATTTGCTTATCTTGTCATCTGTTCTCATCAGACCTTGCAATTCCTGTCATGCCCCACATGTCAGTTTAAAGAATAACGTCATTAATACCTCCAGTGCTCTAATGGATGCTTCACACATGAATGCATTAATGAAATGTGTTATTGTTTTTCCTTCACAGGACATTAACAATCTCACTCACGCTGAGCCCCTGAAACCCCGCAGTGCAGCTAGAAACCGCTAGCTATCAAATAAACCCTCAGTTACGCCTCAGTAAATTTAAGTTCAAGTTTATCACTAAATTGTCATTCATGTGAGGAGACGATACAAGCCTCTGAGGTCTTTGGGCCCAGCTTCAATTACCATAAAGAGTAACGAGGGGCAGTGGCTGCAGGGGAAAGAAAGAAAAGTATAAATGCATTCCTGTCAGGATAAAATAGGAAAGATTTGGGCATCTCTGTAATGATTTGTGTCTTCTTTTACCCTTGCTGATGGGCTGACAGCTTGAATATTAGAGGAACTGCTGTTTGTGCCTACTTCCTGTAAGTATGGGTGGTCTAATTTCCTCACAGTCAACATGTAGTCTAAATGGGGCTTTAGTCTTGCTGCGGGGGGCAATGTTCACATTTGATCTGTGGCAAACTGCACAAATGAATTTGTGAAATCACTTTAACCAATTTTGCAAGTGCATCTCAGAAATCTTTTCTTTTTTATACCTTTTGTGCCTCATAACAGTGGAGCCAAAGTATGTGCCCAGGACCACGGGGGCCTCAATTCCATGAGCAGACTAGTTAATAATAATTATCATACATGTCTTTCATTCCTTTTACTAGCTGTCACCATGTGATTTTCCTTATATAGCGGCCTTCAGCAGTTAACTTGAACCATGTGATCCTTCTATAGTGAATAAAACACAGAGACGTAGAATTTGAATCAGATAAGAACCAATTGACCCATCTTGTCTGCCCAATTTTGCGTAAAAACCTCAAACCTGATTTGGTCCCTGGTCTTGCCTTTTCTTCAAGAGAAAATGAAATAAAAAATTAGTTGCTATAATTACTATATATCAATTATCTATATACATATAATTGTGCTTCTCTCTCTGCTACAAATATTTACAAATATATATATATATACAAATTTTGTATATATATATATATATATATATATATATATATATATATATATATAAAACAAAGCATAAAAAAAGGCATTGCATATTGTGCAACTGTATAAGGCATAGCACAATTAATATATAATAGGCAGATGTGCTTATGTGCACTTAAAATAGCCTATGGAAAAATAATAGTTTTTAACTAGGAATTTTGCTGATAATTATCTCTATAAATATTTAAACCTAGAATAAAATGTGCAATATTTTGACTGTATCGTATCACGAAACCATCAAGGCGTGACGGCTATATAATCAGTGGAGCAGAAGACCATACTATTACATGGATAAATGCTCTGGATTTACTGAAGCAACACAATACAATCATGTGAACATGACTTTCTAGAGCTGACTTTCGAAAAATAGTCTTTATTTCACAAAGGCCATAGAGCATAAGAAATTATAGATACATTGTACTCTTCTTTAGAATACTTATGAATTCTGACCCTATATATATATATATATATATAATTTTAGCCCCAGAGATAACATGCCATGGGAAAAGTCACATATAACAACATATTTCAAGTCTACATTAGGAATCAATAAATCAGTGACCAAAACCCTGGGAGCATAAATGAGAAGCATATATTTTAAACCATAATATATGACTCAGATGCCAAGTGTAGGCATGGAAACATACCTTTTTGCTAAAAACTTTACGTTGTAATCATTTTTTTAATTGTTCAAATTGTAACTTTCCAATTGAGTTTGCAAGTTTGAAACATGTACAAAAAAGGTCCTATATGAGGAATTCACAATTTGATAGTGGTAAAATTACATTTAAAAAATTGTATTCCACATTGTGTTTAATGAAAATAGAAAATGAAAATGGAGCTGTTTTATCCAATAAATAGGCATCTGAAAAGCTCAGGACTGCAGCCTTAAATATAAATGTATCTGGAAGGAAGAAAATACTCCCTCTGCAATCCGTTTAGCAAAGATACAATAGCTAGAGCATTTGAGTTTTATAATCAATGACTGATGGAAGAAAGAGACTTCGAATCATGATGGTATATGGGGAGCTATTTTTGAAAACATTTTAATTAACATATGCAAAGTGAAAGAGATAATGACAATATAATTGTCCATTTTACCTGTTATCCCATTTTGTAGCAGCAATTAGAAACAATACACAAAAAACAATAGTTGCCTTGTATAACAGCTTACAGTATGTTAAGTTTATGTCCATATCATACAGGTGCAAAAGCCAGCCATGGCTGGTTGTATTATGCAATCTGCTTATTTAGATTACACCTTTAGCCAAGGGCTGTCTGGAAAGGTTTAGCTCTGAGAATAAATTAAGCCAAATGTGCGCATGATCATGTCTGCGAATTCCAGCACTTCTTGTAATTTTCCCCTTGTTCCAGAAAGAAGCATGTGGTACCCTATCATGGCATCACTACTGATAAACAAAACTGCTAAAAAGGCTGGGTTGCCAGCATCCTCAATGAGGAAAGGCTTCACATTCCTAAAAAAAAATATTTAATGAAATACACTTAATTTTTTTTTTACACTAAACTAAAATATTTTTTAAGAACTGTATGAGACTTTCTTCTGTATGAGACTTTTTCCCTGGAAGGGCTTTTTAATAACTTGTGCACGGCAAGCAAAATTGATTCAGATGAAATTACTTTTTTCTTTATGAATCTTAATCAACAGCGTATTTAGCCATATGTACGAGTGCAACAAAAAAGTCTAATGTTTTCTCTAACAACTAATGAATAAACAGCACTGTGTATCGCTGAACAGTGTGCAAGAAATGATATAAAACCCTGCTGTTTCTGACACCCTCATAAATGGAATCTGACATACCTGGTATATCATTACCATATGAATTGCTCTGGGTTTTTGATCGGGTATTTTCGAACATTTTTAAAACTCACTGAAGAATCTCTTCTTTGGGAATGATTCATTAAGGTGAACATGTGGGATTGCACAATGCAATATATATGAATCTTCTAGATTGTAAGCTTATTTGAGCAGAGCCCTTCTTATTTCTTGTTTCTGTAAGCCAAATTGTTACATTATACACTACTTGTTATGTCCTGATTATCCATTGTACAGCACTGTGTAATGTTGTGGCACTATATATAAAACGATGAAATAATAATAATTATAATATTGCCACGTACAGCCTAGTAGTGGAGATGCTGGTGCAGAGTAGGACAGTGTGTCCTGTCAGGAGGAAGCCCGTGGGCCTTGGAGGAGTTCTTCGCCCTCCAACCGGTTACCCTCGGGTTGAGCTTTTTGGGTTTGAGTGGGTGTGGGACTTTGTGATGATCTTCCAAGATTGGGAACAAACTCCAGGGGTGTACACAAGTAGCACTTAGATTTGGAGGTGGTAACCAGGGAAGCCCTATAACAAGCCGCGATCAGGAAGTCTTACTTCAGAAAAGTTGTGTCACAAGTTGAGGTTGGGGAGCCAGTGTTCAGAGCTGGTGTTTAGAATTGTTGCGTCACAAGCCAAGGTCAAACACAGAAGAGGAATAGCAGTAGAATATTCATGGACAGGTGTCAGGGTCCTACCTCAGACCCTCATCGTCCTCGTACCATGCAGCCCAATTTCATGCGGTCACGGACCACTCAGGCCTATGTTAGGCCGCATCCCTGGCCTCTAGTACGGCGAGAGCAGGACTAACGTCAAGCATGGAGTGCTGGCGGGTGGCGTGTCCTGTACTCCAATGACGCAGGAGGACAAACCAGGGGCGGGACAAGCGGTGACGGACAGGTCACCACTAACAAGAACCTATAGGTGAGGGGAGGATCTCTAGGAGCTGGTGGGAGGAGCATTGTTTTTTTATGCATTATCACTTGATTGTTCAAATCCCTGCCTGTATTTTCCATACCCGTTTGCTGATACTCGTTTTTTGGATTCTCTGGACTTTGACCTTGGTCTGTTTATGGATTTTGCAAATATTCTCTAACTGCTGACCATGGATTGCTTTACGGTACTGTTTATGCCTTTTTGTCTATTTTCACTGCTCAGTGGAATAAACCATTGCATATATACCCTATACTGACTTTGCATGCTGCTGTGCTCCAACACTACACACCTGACAACGGGATACGATATGCGGAAGATTTGTAAGACCATCAGAGGGCAAGGTGGAGTGGGCCTTGGGTGGTTTGTATAGCAGAAGGGAGGAGAAA
Source organism: Sceloporus occidentalis (assembly GCA_023333645.1). Taxonomy (NCBI): domain Eukaryota; kingdom Metazoa; phylum Chordata; class Lepidosauria; order Squamata; family Phrynosomatidae; genus Sceloporus; species Sceloporus occidentalis. Next base: position 7,098,565 of record JALMGF010000024.1, on the reverse strand, counting down.
GGGCGCCATATCCGAAAGCCCAAATTAAAAAAACAGAGTGACTTCACTCCATTCACATCTCTCTGTTCGCATTTCTCCGTTCATGTCTCTCTGTGGTGGCCATCTTGCGTGTGGTGCGGCTGCATGCCAGTTACAGTAGTCGGAGGAGGAATCACTGGACACGGTGGGGCAGAGCCAGGAGGTCTCCCTCATCAGCGCTGCAGAGGAGCTGGCCATATGGAGCCGACCAAAGATCTCTTCTGGCAGAGCAGCAGACAGACAGAGTGTGGCGCCGGCAGGTGGTCTTCCTCAGCAGGTAACAAATATGAAGATTTCCATAATAATCAAAACCCTTTGTGGATTACAGTACAAAATAGCATCAAGATACATTTTCTTTATTATACAATGTTATTTATTATCACGTGGTCTTGTTGATTATGCTGCTCACGCTGCGGAATCTTTTATTTCTCCCCTCCATGCACAGGCTTTATCAACTAAACTACAAGCCCCATATGCTACACAATTCAATGTCTCTTTTTTCTTAGTCACAGGCTATCTGCTAGCTATATGCTGAAAAAACTGTTGTCTACACAGATTCTATTTTATTTAACTCTGTCAGAATCCAAAATTCCAGAGATCAAAATCTTGGATAAGACAGATTTCTAGATTTAAATCAACTCATTAGCACTTCACTGAGGTTTCAGACAGGAACACTAGAAAAACAGCATTTCCTTCCACAATACTGGGAATGAAATAATCTCCTTATCTCTCTCCATAATAACTTGCTCAGTGATACATTTGTTGCCGCTGGCATTCCATGTTTATTTGTTGTTTTGTTTAACACTTCCAACCAGGCAACAGTACATTGAGTTTGCAATTGTTATTTTATTTGTGTTTGTTTGTTTTGTTACTTTTGAGATTTGTTTGTGCTTGTCACAGGTATGCGCTATAAATCCAAATGAGACATTCTAATGATGACTATATTTCTTATCGCTGAGGGTGTAAATTTTTTCTTTATAAAAATATTTTTGTATTATTACTACCGATGTCTGTGCAAAACCTTTTGTCAGTGATTGTTATCTCTACAGACAAAAAGTAGATTTCAGCGCATTAAAAATCTAAAAACGCCTTCACCCATAAATTCTTTCTATTCTTCTGTATAAATGATGATACTTTCCATATGCTGTATGCTTTACCCTCCTGTTGTTTATATAGTATATTTAAAGTAATGCAAAAATCTAATTAAGAGTCCTAGATGCTTCACTTTTAGAATATCTCTGAGGCAATGTAAGTTTTGTGTATAAAATCTTTTAGAACCAAATACATATGAACAAGCTTTCTTCTTCAAAGGATCCAACACCCAAGAATAACCAATTGTCACGTCCTACCCAGGCTGCGGAGCTGCATATCTCGCTCTTGCTTCAGTTTCCTGTTTTGCTTCGATCCATTCCTGGATTTCCTTTTGCTCTGTTCTGATCTTCCATTCCATGCTTCTGCTTCAGCTTTGTATCCTTTATAAGGTGTGCCCCACCTGTGTGTTCTGTTTGTCTCAGTCTGCAGTCTAAGGTATGTCTCAGTGCTATGTGTTTGGTTTACATGTTGGGTTTGTTTCGTACCACTGTCAGCAGGGATTAGCGTTAGGACCCACCGTCATTGGAGTACTTTGGCGTAGTGGTGGGCTAAGCATACTATGGCCATATGATGTGACGGAATCTCCAATTGTTAGTTTCTGTATTCATGTTTGTTTGTCTCTTATGTACCTTTGCCCTTCTTCCTTGTATCATTTGAGGATTCTGGTTCCTCTATCCCCACACAATATATATTCCTGTGCTTCTCCACAGAGATGTTGGAAAGTTGGACAATGTTATTAAAGTCCACAAGGAGACAGTGAGATCAACAACTGTTTTATTTTCATGTCCATTTTTACTTCCATTTACTCTTTATATGTTTATTACCGTTAATCAACCTACGGGAACATCTCTTAGGCTACTATCCATGTATATGTATTTGTAAAGGTTTTGTTATCACAAATATGAGGCATTTCCCTTGAATTAAGTTAGTGGTAATTTTGCCATAGATTTACATACTGTATTTAAATTACACTTTTGGCTAGGAGCATTAGGGTCTATGAGGTGTCTGAGAGCTCAGACCGCCTGCTCTGATCCAGGATATGCAGAGAATAGATTAGATATTTTACTCTCCCAGAACTCCTATGACCAACATACTGCTGTCATGGCTACAAAATCTACTCACAATAGAAGGTCCAGGGTGGGATTGTTCTTTTTTAACTTGACACTCTATCCAGATCAAATGCAGATACTCATTTTGGAAAATTGCTGATACGCTGTGACAGGAGTTCTAATAGTAGCATTTGGATAAAAAGTGTGATTGCTTAACATAGTGATTTTCTTGGATATTGATGATATTGACTGGGAATATGACATTGGACATTAATCAATTAATTTATTTGTAAATGTTTTACTTAGAACACATAAATGGCAACACTCCAAATCTAGGTGGCATACTGAGACTCTACCCAATCCGAATACAAACCAGAATAACAAAGATGTCACTCAGCATTCTTCATCTTTTTCAAACCAGAAAGAAGTGCAAAAAAACAAGTGAAATTTTATGGATAAACATATTTGCACATGTGATGATAGGGGGCAAAATGTAAGATTATATTTAATATTACAAAACTTGAAGTCGTAACCTGATATTCACCAATATAAAAATCAATACATGAAAGATTCATGATTCATTCATAATCAATATATCAGTCTCCTAAATTAAACACATTTTCCCACGTGAATTATCTTTGTCATATAATTCCATGTAAAGCAATATTGTAAATCTCAAGGTGAAATCATGATACTCGCAAATACAATAAAAGATAAATAAAAAAACATAATTAAATACAGAATTTTGTAACAATTAAGTTTCATAAATATCAATGATTAATAAGTAACAACACAGCTACCAAGATAGCAACAGTTCATCATTATATATTAATTTTGATAAGTGTGCATTTACTTCGGTATGATGGGACCTGCATGCAGAAAGCATGAAGGCTATAGTCACTGATTGTAGATGTTCTGTAAGAGAGGAGAGCAGATGGAAAGATATTATCAAAAAATATCCAACCAAATTACATATCAAGACATGGTATACAGATTATATCCCTATTTGTCCTTTCTATTATAGCTACAGATAGGGGATCAAACTAAACTCCCAATTCATTCCTTTGGGTTCCAGACAATCTAGTTAATTGATCCACAAGAGTTCATGCGATTTAGCGATTTCTCCCTTTCTTCACCCCTTAACATCTGTATTGATGATACAGAAACGTAATTGGCTTAATGTATGACCATGTTGAGGAACAGGCACATCAACTTTATTAGTCATATTGTGGAGTCTGCCAGTTGTGTATTTTTATTTATTTTTTCTAATCTATTATGGTATTTGCGACTATCATGATATCACCATGAGATTTACAATTGTGCTTTAAATTGAATTATATTACGTAAAGTTAATTCACGTGGCAAAATGTTTTTACTTTAAGAGACTGATATCTGATCATAATACATATATATACAGGTTTTGTGCTTGATAATGAATGGATAGTGAGTGAACACTTTTAATATCGTGCAAAAGTGCCCAACAAATTGCACTGTTTTTGTACTTTTTTTATGGCTTAAAAAAGATCCCTGTGTAGGTTCGAAACATTGCTACTTAAAAACAACACAAATGCAAAGAGTCACATCTTTATTTTGTTATACAATTTAATATGTGTTTAAAGATTAATTATTATTCATTAATTTGCATCTTTACTTTTTCAAGAAGGGTTTAGGCGAGTGATCAATTGAAGAATCATGTACAGTATAAGACTATTAATGAAGTAATCATGTGTGGAGATAAAATATAATAGATATCTTTGAACATATTTGTTTAATCAGTTACTTACTGTTTTTTCTCCTATCCCAACTAGTTATTTCACACAGGTATATGACCCCTTCTTGAGGACCTGTGGACTAATGCTAACAAAAGAGCAATTGAGTGAGCAATTTATTTAGTGAAACACTGTGGGTATGTTACTGTATGTGTGGCTTTGTTAGTGTGTGTAGGGATATGTTACTGTATGTGTGTGTCTGTGTATCTTCTAGTGTGTGACTGTGTGTTTGGGTATGTGTGTGCTTTTTAGTCTACTGGCTGTGTGTATGTTAACCTGTGTGTGTTGTATGAGTATCTACCTTTTTTTATACCAACTAACACTAGAAGCAGATTTATGTCATATTATTTTTTTACCAATGCAAAACATTTACGTGGTGATGAAGTAATGCATGTCTAGGATGTTCAATAATTCTTAAAAAAAATAAATTATATAGATACCATGGTCAACCTTCCTACAGACTGGCCATCAAAGGGAAATCCTCATGGGATGTGTTTTCACGTATGCTTTTGATACATTGTGTTCTTGTGTAATCCAATTGTGTTTAGTAATTCCAAAAGCACATATTAATGTATTTTATTGATCTGGAATGCTTTCTCTAGAGAATATTGTTTTCAATACCCCCTCCCAAGGACACACTTAGGTGTTGCCTGGAGATATTCTCAGAAATCTGACATTCCCTGTTCCTCTGTTAATCTGTGTTTACTATGTCCTCCTGACTGCTTATGGACCTATATAAGCAGATGTCTTCTATTCCTGTTTAGGTCATTAAAGTAGTGGCACAAAAATGTACTATGTAAGCCCTGCTATCACATTACAACCTTGTTCTTCTACACTCAGTGGCGACTCTAGAAACAATATATAGGGGGGGCACACAAGATACCACAGTCAAACTGGGGGGGCATTAATAATTTCCACCATTAAATCATATCACTGAAAAAACACACATATATATATATATATATATATATATATATATTGCCAAAAGTAATGTGCTATGGAATGATACTTTTGTTATTGGCCAATACAATACTTGTACATTCAACATGGGAAGCCTGAAGCCACAATTTAGTAAGACTAATCCTTGAAATCCTTTAAACAACATAATACCTTAACTTTTGCACTAAATGATTTCAGGGCCTAATATTAGATCCTGCTGCTGATATATATAAATATTAGATCCTGCTGCTGATATATATAAATATTAGATCCTGCTGCTGATATATATATATATTAGCCCCTGCTGCCCATATATATTAATATTAGCCCCAGTTGCCAATATATATATTAATATTAATCCCTGCTGCCGATATATATATAAATATATATATAAATATTAGACCCTGCTGCCGATAGCAGGTATAGATCAACACATTAACACACAAACCCAGCTTTGCATGTATAGATCAATTGAAATTCACTTGTGATCTCAGCACTGAAGGTAAATATCAAATAAACTGAATCAGACATACAAATCCTGTATTTGCAGGTATACAATAATAATATATGAAATTTAGCATTGCAGGTATAGATCAAATAAATACATGGAAACAGCATTGCAGGTATTAATCAACTGAACAAGACATACAAACCCTGTATTTGCAGGTATACATAAATAATGGATGGAAACATAGCATAGCAGATATGGATCTACAGAAGAACACACAAACCCAGCTTTGCAGGTACAGATGAATTGGAATTCACATAAAAACACGGCATTAAAGGTATATTTAAAACCCCTAAATTACAGGGATAGATCACAGGTTGCACACCCCAACCACGCTGCCCACATAGAACCTGGTCAGCACCCAGATAACACACATAAGATTTGCCATCTTTGTCCTATATACACCCTGCCTGTGCCATCTTGGTCCCCAAGGCTCAAACATCCTGCTAGTGCCATCTTTGCCCTTACACAATTATACATCTATGATACACACAAACACATTAACTCATGCTCTCCCTCATTCAGACAACTCATCCACATATTAACTCATGCTCTCCCTCATTCAGACAATTCATCCACATATTAACTCATGTTCTCCCTCATTCAGGCAATTCATCCATTTTAAGAAACTACACCCCTTGGAGCTTCAAATGAGGGGCTACATGTATTTCTAGGACAAAAGTTGAGTGCACAAATAATGATGGAATATGTCGCTTTGGCTAGAAAATGTTTTTTCTAACCATAGCGACATGTTCATTTTTGTCTTGCGCACTCCAGGTTTGTACTAGAAACACATGCAGCCCCTCATTTCATGCGCCAAGGGATGTCGTTTTTGCAAATGTGTACTTTTTGTGCCATAATTTAACTTCCTACATGAGCAGTAATGCCACGTCAAGGCTTTAACCCCAATTTCTGACCATTCACACGCCTTTCATATCTCCATTCAGTCGCAGAAGCACACACCATTCTTTCCCGTTACAATCCCAAAGAAATGATGGTAAAGGGAGGAAAAAAAAATCACTTTTACAGCAAAAATAAGTTTTGCAGTAAAAATGCAAGGCGCTCCAGGGATGAGATGGTTACTCACGTACCGCACGGGCTAAATGGCTGATTTTAATAATATTTGCAGTTCATCAGGATTTCAAAAATTGCCTCCCTCTACCGTTGGCTAAATTTAACCCCATGATCAAAGGCATAATAGGATTTAAAATTAGTATCGGCCATTTTTAAAAAGGGAATGTAACTTTTTATAGCTATATGATCACTGTGGTAACATTGGCTACCACAGTGATCATTTAGCTAGAATACTTAAACTTTTTTTTTTTTTTAAAGTTAAACTACTTTATGTTTAAATAATTTAATTTGGGGGTCTCTAGGCAATTTTGATCTTTTTTTTATCTGCCTTTAGAGACCCCCAAATCCATTTTTTTTACATTTTTATTTTTTTTACTTAATATTTGTTATTCTTTTTTTACAATCTATATACCGTTGGAAAGGTGAGACGATTACCTTTCCAACGGTATATGTTGGGGGTATGTAGCTGCTTAGATGCCTGTATCTCAGGCGCCCATACCTCTTTAACTGACAATTGTCAGTTATTAATAAAGTTGCGCGGTGACGTCATCGCGTCATTGCGCGAGACGGCACTGGGCGGATTGGGTGGCCCCGGTGATGCCCTTCAGTTTGAGGGGCAGATCGCCGGGGTAGGTGGTGATGGAGGTCCACAGACCTCCATCAAGGTAAGGTGCCGTCGTTAGCACCTGACTGGGACTGTCCTGGGTGGTTACAAATTCGGCGGGGGGGCAACAGGGGGGGCAAGGAATAACCTAGGGGGGGCAATTGCCCCCCCTTGCCCCCCTGTAGCGACGCCACTGTCTACACTAGACTCTAAATGTGGACATATACCCCTCATTGGGTGAACACTTACCATTTCTGCATATATTGATTCTCTGCTTGATACCTTGATGGAAATTGTACAAGATATGTAGGTTCCACATTTCCCCTAAATTAATTCTCTCTGCTCTTAAACAGTAATTAATCTCTGGGTCTCGCATTAAATCCAACATATATTGCAAAATTGTCATTTTTTCATCCTATTCACTCCACTGATTGCCCTTATATTTCAGTACTTAATTGTCATGATAGATGGTTCTTATCCACCCCAAATATATCATGAGACTTTACCATTATATATTCTCTCAATTATTGCTCCTTGTCCTTGGATTGTAATTTTGGATAGTCAAAGAGTGCATGTCCTTACATCTTAAAGACCTATCAAAGAGGCCTTTAAGTGGCCCATTTAGACACCCTTATAACCCTTAAACCACTCAGACCATCTTCTGCCACAATTTTCTCCATTCAGTGTTCTTGCCTTTCGTCTCATCAATTTGTTTTCCATTTTCCTTTCATTAACTTATCTAATATGTTCCATCCTGTGCTACAATTGTCAACACAATTGAATGCGGGCATTAGGCTGGATTCAATGCAGGAGATAAATATGTTACAAGTAATTGGAACAAAATTAGGTTGAAAATTCATGAACTGTGATAAAAGGTATTATTATTTATTTTATTTTGTTCCCATTGCAACCTATGGGATGGTTGCTATTCACTGTGATGGATTTAGCTCCAGCAGTAAATCTAGCCCATTGTTTCTTCCAAGTAAGTAGCTGATCTGTATTGTGTATATATCTTCTGCGTTGCGCTAGGCCTAACCCAGTGCAGCGCCACAACTGCCCCCTGTGCTCTGCAGCCCCTAATACTGAGTGTCTTTGAAAGACGTGTGGGACCAGACAGAAGTAAGCTATGGAGGCTGTGCTGTGTTCCCCATAGTGTTAATGGGCTGGTTGGAGAGATCTGTGATATCTGTTTTATTGGATCCGTTGAGCAATGGCATTAGTTGGAGCCTGATTGTTCAGAAGGGTAATTGGCTCCCTGTTATGCAACCGAGAGTCTGCCGCCCTAGGCCTCTGACAGAATACCATATGTAAGCATAGAACCATAGAATCTGATGGCAGATAAGAACTACTTGGCCTATCTAGGCTGGTCCTTTTTTCTGATGTACAGACTCAGATTGCTTGTGGTCTTGTCTTAGACTCATGTCTATTGCATGAATGTTTAAGTTCCCTCACTGCATTAGCCTTATCTCCCACCTTCATTACATTACATCTAAGCTTCTAACCCTCTAGTATTAAAGTATGACCTCTTGAAATCTGTGTTATTTTTGTTATCAAAACACAATATAAAACGCTTCAAATTATAATAAACATCTGTCAGAGCAGCTATAATATAATTTTATTTTTTTTCAGTGTACGTGAGAGTTAAGCGGTTTGTTTTTCAGTAATGATAAAACACCAAAGTATTCTGAGAAGTTAAGTGTAATGAATATTGTACAGTGGTCAATAGGCTAGTGAAACCCCATTCTGGCATGATTACTACATGCTTGTCATATTATCTGTCAAGGAATTTAGTTAGATGTTGTCGGGCTAACAAGACACTGAGGACAATAAGCCACTGATCTGTACTTTTATATTGCTTAATGGTGGAACCTTCATCTAATATTTATGTAGTTCTCTGTACCATTATGCATTGTCAGTCTATTTTCTTTTACCCTGGACACACACTTTGATTGTATACCATGAAATAATAACCAGAAAAAATTTACTCACAGAATACATACCCCCTTTCCAATTTCATTATGTCCCACTCACTGTGGCAATGTTAAAAGGTGTCTTTTTCATTAAACATTGCTGCCCCCTAGTGGTCAAAGTGATGAAATGGAAAATTAAAATTGTCGAAATTGTGTCAAAAGGAGCATAAATTGGTTTTTAAAATGAAAGAAAAAGAAATGAAAAAAATCAGAGGTGACGGGGTCAAAGAGATTATTGAAACTCAATCCTGTTTCATGCAGCTAAAATTTATGTTTGAATCATTTCACTTTTGAAGTGGGGGTCAATATATTCCATTATGACATTAACTCTTATTAACACTAGTTTAAACAAACAAAAAAAAAATATAAAAAATGAACATAGTTAAACTAAAATACCCTGCTTTCTATTAAAAGATTTCCAAGTGCGGTATTTCATGCTCCATATGCAGTTTCTTTCATTAAGCCCTCAAGGTCAGATTTGATTTGCAGCTTGAATGACAATGGCAGGAAATCATTCGGAATTGATCTTGTGTGGCCAAAGGAACACTTGAGGGGTGGTGGGAAGGGAGAAATACTGTTGGGTATGAACAGTTCTCGATTATGCAATAAAAATAACCCTAAATCCAATTAAAACAAAGAGAAAAACTGATTTTAAAATAATGATATGGTGATGCAATTGAAAGGTTAATGTAAAAAAAAAATCTGCAGTAAATAGAGTTACCATTTAAAATGCATAACATTTACAGTTGAATGTCCTTAGCTGCCAGACTGTGTGTTTGATTATTTCAGGTTCTGTTGAGTTATTAATGGCCAAGAATATGCTCATAAATAACAATCGGAGGCCACCTGTGCTATACAGTTCTCATCAGCCACAGTAAATGTGCAAACACAACCTTGTTAAGCTCAGATGGGAAAGTGAGACACTGCACTGAAAGCAAATAGCCCTTAACCGACCATGATAAAGTGATGTTATCAGAGTAGGCAATTTGAAAAGTAACATGAAAAATGAGAGCCAATTCAAACGCGCTTGTTAAAGACTCTGTATTTTTTTTCAGGCAGCCCAAATAAAAACAAAATCATAGGTTAAGGTATTTGAGATGCAACTATACCTATTTGTATACTAACATGATGTAACCAGTTGTTTGAAATAAAATGTACACTAAAAGTGGTTATAAAAATATGTAGAGTAAAAACTGAAAAACAAAAAATGTTTTTTTGAGGGCAATTAAACACAAAAGGGTCAAAGCACATGTGGCACCTTTTAGCCTTGGAGCAAGTAAAGCCAAGTGACCCCTGTCCCCTCCCATGAACATTCACACTCATACTAACATGCACTCAAACATGCATTCACTTGAACACTAAGACACACTCACTATAGCACACACAGTTTCTTTGCCTGCAGCCTGCATTTCTATCCTTCATACTATCATTGTAGGGACATTCAACGCTCTTCCAAGTTGTATCGGCACTATTTAAAGAATTTGGAGCAATCAAGTTATATAAACTGGGTTTAACTGTGTAAGCCAATAGCCACGTGAGAAGCACTATAGAAATATAAGTTACAAGGAAATTATGAACCAGGAAAGACTAAGGGGATCTCAATGTTTATAGCTTGGAGGAGAGGAGAGAGAGATGATGTGATATAAACATTTAAACAACATAAAAAGGATTTAACAAAATACAGGAAGGAAGTTTACTTCAAATGAAGAGAAATGTTCGAACAAAAGGCCATAATCTAAGATTAGAGGACCAAAGGCTGAGAGAGTGGCAGATACGCAGAACTACAGCACAGGTATATGTTAATTCAGTAAGGAAGTTTAAATATGCATGAGATGGGTACACAGCTTCATCAATCTAAGGCGAGACCAAAGACTAATTAAGGTTGGAATCTTTCCAGCAGGAAAAATGGGGTAAAATGACTAGATGGGTAGAATGTGTTTCCATGTAACTATTTGTAGGTGAACATTCCAAATGAAACTTTGTTCCCCAAAATCAAAACGATGCATTTACATCTTACTATACTATGGACATTCAAAAACGGCATACACAAAAGACTTGTCTTGAAGATATGCTGGTACTATGTGATGCACATTTTGCTGCAGGAAGAAAACATTGTATTTCATTTCCTTCTTTTCTTGTCATGTTTTTTTTATCCTTTTTGTCTTTGATATTATATTTTTCTTTGCTGCCTCTATTCACAGTTGTCTCCCACTCTCTGATTTGCCACCAGAATGCCCCCTATTAGGTATCCTCTGGCGCTACAACTTGACAACACTGAGGCTTATCCATTATTTAACTTAAGATATCATACCAAAGCAATTTAAAAAGTAACATAAAAGGGTGTATTCCTTGTTCTATTTTATTTATACCCATGCATATGTTCCAAAAATACTTACATATTTATCACAAGAATATTTTGGAATTCATACAATACTAATTATTCAGTTAGCGTTCTCTTTTAAAGATGAAGTATGGCAAATCTATACTGTGTCATGGTACTTACTTAAATCGACTTCTCTCTACTAATGTTTTTTAAACACATTTAGACCAAAGATCAGTATCAGCTGTTCCTGGTGTTTAACTGTGCTAATGTGATGATTAACTTATAGACTTATAGATCAGCTCTCTAAAGAATACATGATGAGAGTTCTGTTCCTTTAGGACTCCAATATACTAAACAGCAAACATGCCGTTCTTTAAAGACAGAATAATTGACGTGAAAATAATGACACTATTTCTTGCCAATTTCACATTTAAATATATGTGATATCAAAATCCGTTTATTTTGTGGCATTCTTTTTAAAATGTATCTAAGGTGTTTGGAAAGCATCTGGTGTTCTGGCAGCACTGGACTGTTGGTCTTCTACAGCACTGCACTAGGGACATCACTGGATAGAGGTCTTCTAGACCTTCTAGACCGTAAGACTCAAAACAATAGCAAAACCACCTAGCCAGAATCATCAAGAACCACAGGAAAATACAATATGCCTAGAAGGTCAGTGTCTCAAATCCTAAATAAACCTATGTAATGGTGCTTACAGATTAAAATAAGAAATATATGTGTATTGCAAACTCACTGTGTATAGCAGTCATCTTAAAATAACCGCCATGTCAGTCCCTTCCTTCCAAATAAATATATATTTTAGTCCCACTAAAATGTTATCATTGGCGGACTACAACTTTCGAAATCTTGGCTTGCTTCACTGATCCCTGAAAATATACACAACTGCCTTTTTTACTTCCTATCACATGACTTATATGTTTATTCCTTCACTTAAGTTGCCCCTCCCATGGGGTGCACAAGCCACAAGCAGCGACAAAAATGTGAATTTAAGATGGCTGTTGCTGTATTGTATATGCATTTGTATTATAATATACCATTTTTAAGGACAGATTGTTGCTAGGATTAACTATCCCCGTTTTAGCCCCTCATCACTACCAATGCGCCCCAAACAAAGAGGCATATGTCAACTCTCCTATGTGATGAAGCTGACCCAACATTAGTTCAAGAGTGACTCTAAATATGCTAGAACATCAGTGATTAATTATTACTACATGCAGAAAATCAGTGCCTTCACAGATTATTGCTGGATGGGCTCTGAAAAGTGAATTGATCTTTTTGTCCAAAAGATGTACCCTTTGACTGATTTTCACTGTCCACTCTTCACTTACCCAAAGGTGCTTGGGTGGACCTGGTTAACTTAGAGAGAGGGGAAATAGATAGGTCTTTAAAACAAAATTCAAGATTTTTTTTTAAATCATTATACCTCATTATACACAAGAACGTCAAAGAAAATTACAATAGGCCACTTTTATTTTTCATCTTCAGGATGGCAATATACAAAGTAGGAAAATGAACAACACATCAAAGGAGAAGACTATGTATATTATTAATAAATTACATATAAGAGCTTTTGTTGGATTTTGGAAAAAACTATGAACATTCATTTAGTACTTCAGACGCTAAATGATGATATGCCCATTACAAACACGAAGTTAAAAAAACTGACATATATATATATATAAATAATTATTTTAAAAACTAACAAAGCATTGTTAGTTATATGTTCTAACCTTGTTACTTTGAAGTTTATACATTGAAACTGTACATGTTCTGACTCATAAATAACAATATTTGAGTGTCATACTGAATATAACACTCAAAGGAGGGGGCTGTCAGCCACGAAGCCTCAAAAATGGCACAGAATATTTTATATACTTCATCTAAAGTATAACAAATGTGAGTTATCTAAACATTTTAGCAGGAGAGAAAGATAATTTACTACAAGTCTTTAAACATTACAGCAGTTTTTCATTTGTGTTTTCTTGGCAGTTGCTCCTGAAAGATTGGTCACAGATCCCATGTCATCTTCATTGTCACCGCACTTTCTCACCTCACTTGAATAAGGTCAGAGGGAATAAGGAGTTGTTATATTGTGACACAAATTCAAATACCAACAAAAAAGACCATGCATAGATATAGTGCTATGTGCATTAATGTACAATGACATAATGAGCTATGTTTGGTGCGTGAATATTTTTTGTCTGTCTGCCGATTTTATGAAACAAACTGTACTTAGAACAGGACATTTAGTGTTCGAAAGTAGAAATAAGGGACTGTGAACAACACAGTTCACTCTAGTTACTAGAAGAGTAACATTTTTCCATATAAAGCACTAAAAGGTATGTATTGTATTATATGTAAAGAACTAAAAAAGTGTTAACAGATTAACTATGAACAATGAACAAAGCATAATCAAGCATCAAGCATAAATAATTGTTGTTAAATGTGCCCGGGGAGAATTCAATGATCTTTCGAATGTGTGATAAAGTAGATATATAGTAGATGTAATAAATGTTCATGCTTGCATATGGAAAAAGGTTACAAAAGGTTTCTACTCCAAACCCCCTCATTTATATCCTCTACCAAATCCACTAGATATTAACATCTGCATGCAGCTGTATACTCTAAATAAATTACATCTATAACAGTGTTTGTGTTTAGTAAACTATGGCTATAACGTGTAGGCTTTCCAAGATCTTGTAAACATACAGGAACCAATCTTCAACATCAAGGTTGTTGACATGTGAGTTTGACAGATTAAAAAGAAAGTAACAATTCCTTTGGAATTTTGATGTATGTTGATTGTTTCAGGTACAATGGCCTTATACAATATTAGCTGTTAGCAATGGATTGGGTGGGAGGAAGTGGGACAAGTTAGTGCCACCTGGTCTATACAACCCATGGCCTCACTGGATATGTGCAACGGAGCTGGGAACTATTAGGATCTCCCATAGTCCTCCATGGGGCAATTACAGCTGAGGTAATGACATTAACGTTTACCATTAAAAAAGTGATTCTGGTTTTATAATGTATTATCACTATGACAGCTAGTTGTGTTTGGTGATAAGATAACTTTACACTTTTTAAAAAACCCTTTCAAATAACCATTGTATCCTGATGTTCTGCCCACTTAGGACATGCAGGTGCACAAGGAAGCATTTTACGGGCATATGTACCTGCAATGAACTTCGCAGAAAACAAGCTGTGTAGGAATTATTTAATGAATAGTCTAAATTTGTGTATAATAGTAAAGCCAATCCCATGTTATGAATCACTATTGAATAAGGCACATTTGTGTTACGTGTTACAGATTACAGTAAACATGACCTTTGTCCAAGGTAGAGCCCTGCGCTGGACTGCTTTTTTAATCCCGCTCCTGCAATGTGGGTGTTCCGCTCCCGCCCGCCCCCACCACATTTGTGGCCAATCCCGCCTGCTCCCGCCACATTTGTGGCCAATCACGCCCGCCTCCTTACCTGATTTCCCGCGCAGTCCCGCAAGTTGTTCCCTCACAGCGTCTCTTCTCTTGCTCCGCCCAGGAACAAGGCGGAGTCTCAGGAAGTTACGTCACATCTCGTGACTCTGCCTTGTTCCTGGGCGGAGCAAGATAGGAGACACTGTTATGGAGCAGCGAGAAGACAGCCTTGTGGGACTGCGCGGGATTACCGGGACCCGCAGGTACAGTGCCTGACCGCCCGCTCCCGCCCCAGCAAGACCGGCCGCGCCCGTAAGTTTTTTGGCGGGTCCCGCGGGACCCGCCTCCCAATGCAGTCCTCTAGTCCAAGGCACATACCGTGCAAGATGAAGAACAGCTTCTACGATGTTTGATCCCTCCTTGGCACTAGTTTCACAGAATAATGCATTGTATGTCTGTAAGAAGGAGAAGGAATTTAACACAGATGCAACTTTAATAGTGTGTTATTAGCAGAGGTGGTGCTATGATATTAACAGATCAAGCAGCTGCATAGGGCTCCCTTATTTGGCTAAATTGCCCCTTCAGACATTGTGGGAGGTGTGACAAAACATGTTAACAGAACCTACCATGGATAACTTTTCTCCATAACTCGTTGGCACACACTTATGTCCTTGATCTGACATTATTGGTCGAAGGTCAGCTTTGTTTCCTACCATCATGATAGGGATTCTGTCATTGGTTGCATTCTATCAGACAAAATGAAAATACAACTGATTGTTTTGTAGATATCACTTTTACAGTTTAGAAAATATTTTTAATCTGGGAACATGTGGCAAAAGATATCCAAAGGTAAACTGGCACTGGCCTCATATCCCCCCCCACACTACAAAGGCTGGCTCAACCAATTCACATACATTTTTTAGTGTGCAGAACTGTAACATTTAGGATTTGAGAAAAGTGACAGATCTGATTTAAATTTATTTTTGTAAATACCGTATTGGCTCGGATATAGGCCGCACCCGAATATAGGCCGCACCCTAAAAGTTAGGTGCTTTTTTAAAGAAAAAAGTATCTGCCCCCCCGAGATATGCTGCCACTCTGTCCCGAAGATGTACCCCCCTGAGATATGCTGCCACTCTACCCCCCCGATATATGCTGCCACTCTACCCCCCCCCGAGATATGCTGCCACTCTACCCCCCGGAGATATGCTGCCACTCTGTCCCCAAGATGTCCCCCCCCCCACCAGACTTACCAGTGCAGACTTCACGGGGCCTTGCGGGGCCGGCAGGGGACATATTCAACGGAAGTATTCAACTTCCGGTGCCGGCACTTCCGCCGTGGGAAGTACCGGCAAGGAAGATTGTTCGCGCAGACGTTCACCGGCAGCGGCGATGCGAGAATAAATAACCTCCGCTGCCGGCACGTCTGCAAGATGTGCTTTAAAAATCTCCCTTGCCGGGACTCCCCCCGTGGAAAGTGCCGGCAGGGGAGGCTGTCTGAGCGTATCAGAGAGTAGGATACGGGTCCCCTGCACCGCTACGGGGGATCTGTATCCTAACCCCGCTGCCTGCCCGGGCGCCCGGGACTGCATGTCCCGGGCGTCGGGCACTAGACCCCGAATATAGGCCGCACCCCCACTTTAAAGACTTAAAGTGGGGGGAAAAAGTGCGGCCAATACGGGTATTATTTCTTAACCTAGCACCTTAAACTTTATTTTATTATAATGATTGATTATGATTCAAACCTGTGTAATATAACATATACTTTCAATTTACCTTCCTAGGAAAACAACTTTTGAAAACTTTGATATGAGAGATTACTGTAACAGACTGTATTGTTATTGTGTGATGTCCAGTGCAAAAATCTACTCCTACAACTGTTATAGGATATTTACCTCGATCATGTCTATCCACTCCCTCACATTCAGGAAACTTTTCTCACACGTTACGTCATAAAGAAGCAGAACCCCATCTGCTCTTCTAAAATATGATTTGGCAATACTCCTAAATCTGAAACATAATGAAAGTGGTGAGAAAACATTCTCTATGTACATTAACAAGTACTCAATATGAATTATACATAAAAAAACAAGCTTAAAGTAAATTACACTATGCAATTATGTATGATTAGATGGTCAGTGAAACATGGTAGGCATGATTTAAATTTTTTTCAAATCTACACATTTGTCCTTTATTGCCATAGTGCACACCTTTCTTGCCCTGCTGTATCCCAAAGCTGCAGAAGTGTTGGCTCTCCATCCACTACCAGTGTTTTCATTTGGAAATCCACTCCTTTAAAACAAAACAAAATCAATTTTATGTTTTTTCTTCTTTAAAATAATTTCTGTACATATTTATTAATGTTTTACTTTGTACTCTGGTTGCATGAGGTGAGGTCATCACATGATGATTGGTGATCATAGTGATAACATAGTGATAACACTACTACCTATGCAGTCACAGTAGGCTTTAGAGCCCACTGTTTTTATATCAGCATGTGGAACAATATTGAGGTGTGTAGAGGTTAACCATCTACCCCTTCAGCTGGGAGGCTATTCGCTCATTCGCGTATACTTTCCAACATCTAAGCGTCTGACCCTCTCATTTTAAAAAGTATGACCTTTTGTCCCAACATTTTCCTGCTGGTAGTCCAGTTTGCCATTATGAAAATCTGATAGATGGGATGTGAAGTTACTAACAATAGCTGCAATTAAAAAATACAAATATGTTCCTACGCACCACAGGGATTTCCTTTCCTAATTTCAGGTAACAACAAAGCATTTACTACGCAGCCTACATGGAGTTAATATATACAGTATGTCAGGTAGCATTACACAGTGATGTCAAAATATTAAAAATACAAATGTTAAACCTTTTACTATAACTGCTAGCAGTTTACAATTATAAAAATCATTTTCATTAAATATTGCATAAATTCTTTCCTTAACCTTAGAAAGCAAAAACATCTACTGTATTAAAAAAGCCACATCACCAACAAAGGTCAAATGAAAAAAAGATTCATTGATGCAATTGTTCACAGGCATTTTGAATCTAGAATTATATGTATTAACAAATGGTGAAGAGTTATGAGTAGTATGGTCCTGTACTGAGCTTGATTATTTAAATTAATGTATTTATAATACACAATCAACATAAAAACTTGTATGTGCCTTTTTGACAATTATGATATGTAAATATTATTAGTTTTCCATCTACCAAATAGTAGAGGCATATTTGATAGGTTGTAAATTGCAAGGGAGTTTTACTACATTGACCTTTACAGCATGGAAATAAATATTTTTATTTCCAAAATGAGTATTGATGCACAGAAAGAAATCATCACTTTCAATGTGTTAACTCACCAGTTCTATTATTATTGCCTATTATTTAAACTTACCCAAAGTGGCACTTGTGTTCCCTCGAAACTCATTTTTACACAACCTCATGAGAAAACTGGACTTCCCAACAGCGGCATCACCAGCAAGCACTATCTTGAAGGCTTTTTCTGTTCTAGGAAATTTATTGACTTGGTCTGTGTTATCAACCTGAAATGAAGAGACTTGGGTTGTAAACATCAACATTCATTTATTCATTGCGATCAACCATAATGAAAAAGGTACAAAACTGAGGAAAATGTAAAAGATAAGTTGTAGTCAACTACAAGTACGCTGGCAAGTGGGCTGCTCGCTTACCTGAAATTATTACTCTTATTGCAACAAGAGCTCCATTATTTGAACACATCAAGTATGTTGTGGGTCCCCATCCAAGCATTCCTCTGAAACTCAACATGCCTCTAGCACAGTTTCCATATGTTATACCACTATTTTTGCACATTTGTTTCCCAGTAAATATCCACATATGTTAAAACGTGAGTGGGATCTAAATTAAGTGACAGTTGACTATGTACAAGTTGACTAGATGCATCCCTCAAAGAGAAAACGTATACACACAATAGGCTACTACATTTTTTTTTTAGTATTCTGACAGATGACTAATTGTGGTGACCTTGGGACACTTTTCTATATGTGGACCCAAATCTTCTACACCATCACTAAGGTCCTTGGAATCCAGGTGTGATCATGGCTCTACTGCACTTTTTTTTTTAGAAATGAACACACACACAACTAAAAAAAAGAAAGAACACTATGGTAGAGAAAAAATCACATTCAAGATCGGTAACTCCAAATTAGTGAAGAAGATGTATAAGGTATCATTTAGAGAAACACATTTAACCCCTTAAGGACAATGGGCGGTCCCTAAACCCATTGAAAACAATGCATTTTGAGCCTGTACATGTACGGGCTTTGTCATTAAGGGGTTAAATACAGATACACATTAAAAAAAGAGTTTTCTTTTCTCGAACAATAGGTACCAACTCAACCGAGGAAAATAAACCTAAATGTTGAGGAAAAAGATGAGGGAATCTCATGCTTGAGAAGAAGATAAGAAAAGAAGGAAGAAGAAAAAATAAAATATCAACTGCAAGGATTTTCATAAATGTGTTTGTAATGGTACACTAAAAAGATATTATGCTCTGAAACCCCCACCCATGAATAATAATATAAAAACATCAGAAAATGGGAATAAAGCTCATACAGATTTGAAAGAGGAATCTTGTTTCTACGCTACTTCTTACAAATCAGGAGCTTTAGAGATTTTGAGAAATCCAACCTTCAAAGCATGATAGAAACAATTTAACAAACAAAAAACAGGGGGTACTGAGAAGTGTATATCCTTTAAAAATGGAAAACAATCCAAAAAATATATATTTCTGATACGTTTCTCAAGAAATTTGATATACTTGATAGAGTGGCTAACAATATATTAGAAATATCAGAAAGGATATTATACAACATTCATTATGAAAGCATTTTGTAGAGTGCCACTATACAAAGCTAGAAGGAATAAAGTTTTTGTGCAATAGACAAAGTCAAGAAATATGAAGAGAAGGGAATAACAGCAAAAATTTGGAAAAGGGAGATGAAGTGGCTTGGATTCTTTACAACCTAAGGGGCTCAATGGGGAATTTGACCTTTTTAATTTTCTCTAGAATACATTTTTGTAAAGATATCTGTATCTCACATGTATAATGTGCATGATGAACAAAATAGACCAGCGAGACATAATGTGTATGTGTGTATATATATATATATATTTTTATATATATATATTGGATATTTGGATATTTTATGGTTCTTTGTTTTATTGCAAGGATCTTTGTATATTTTGGAATCTGTGCCTGGATTTGTGCTCATGGATGTAGGATGCTGAAAACCATAATGTAAGATATTTTAGACGTAATTAAATTTGTTGAAGAGTATATTTGGTGATTTCTATTCATATCCCTTTGAATGTAAGCCTCGGGGGAAGAATAAGAAAACATATTTATTATGATGAACCTGCTTATCTCTATACACGTGAGTGTATTATTGTACAGAACTATAACTCTGAAATCGTACAGTATTTTGTTATGGATATGTTTCTCTATATATTTTATTTCCATATTAATTGGAATTTTGTAAGCCTGACTGCATCATCAAAATATATTTTTTAAGATTGTAAATTGTCTCAACCATTCTCTGGTGGATTTTGCTGAGCATACAAATCAACAAATGTGTTTCAGCTCTATATGGAGAAAATAGCTTTGAATTAGAAAGGATCCACCCCTCCGCATCTATCTGGGGTGCCAAATATGCCTCACTCCATACACAACATAAAACACATTTTGCAAACATCTCACAGACCTAGGAAAAGATCTGGGCTGCAGGGCCAAGGTCCCAATTTCCCTCATTTACTCATCCACTCCAGCTCTGTGATTTGGAGCAGACATGTGGCCATTCCTGGGCTCCTTGCGGGACGCGGCCAGGACTGCCCAGTGGGAGTTCCCGCCGACGTCAGTGGGAGTTCACGCCGACGTCAGTGGGAGTTCCTGCTGACGTAAGGGGCATTCCCGATGTCATCAGTGGGAGTTCCCGATGACGTCAGGGTGTTCCCTGACGGCAGCGGGAAACACCCCTATTTAAAGGGAAAATGGGCGGGGTGTGACAAGACCCCGCGACCCGGAGGATTCGGGTCTTGTCCCGGAGAACCGGAGAACCAGTGCTTCACCCGGCAATCTCCGGGTGAAACCCAGAGAGTTCCAAGGTATGCATGTGGCCCAAGGCACATGCATCTGAGATCCAGACAATTAGAACTTTTACCCTTATTACAATTAACACCATTACATTTATTTTCATTATTGGTAATAACGGCGACTATTTTTCATTTTGTCAAGCAAATTAGCATGCCCTATTTATATTATTACATTGCATCCATGTCAGTCTGCCAGCACGTATGCGTGTATAAATAAATATCAGATACCTGTGAATTATCGTTACATTACTTGATTGCTGCTTATGTTGGGGAGACATTTATGGGTTTGAAGAAAACTTACAGCTGTTACATGTGCAGGCAGCGCTGAGATACACTTTCTTGAAGATGCCCCTGAGCTGCTTCTGCTGACTGGCCGAGAAGTTTTCCAGTCAAGGATATTTCCATTGCTTTCTGGTGCATACAATTCTTCATCTCTGATTTCAGGAACCTATGGATGGATGACATCTAGTTTAAGGATCACAGAAGTTAAGAAGGGATATGTTATACCTGGAAATTAATTGCCATTAGATACATAATAATAAAAAGTAAGAGCTGCTCACTAAAACCAACTTTGTTGCTTCTTCTGACAGATGGCTAAACCACAAAAAACTAACCAGAAATGCGAGTTCATCAACAACTTGGTTGATTATTGTAAGGCAAATCCAATGTGTAATCACATACAGTAAACACATATTGGGCTAAATTCAATGAGCTGCCTAAACCGTAATTCATGTTAACAGTGGCTGAAAATATAGGGTTTGCAATTCAACTACATGTCTAAAAACAATTATGAAGTCTGTAGTTGGAAAAAGTGATTCAGTGGTGCTCCAGAGTATTAACACAACTTGAATGGTTGAATATTAATTAAAAAAAATGCCAAAAATAACATCCAATTTCAATCTGCGAAATTGAGTCTGTATGCAGGTTTTTCTATCTTAAATGTCATATGGAAGTAGGGGAATGGAATAAATAAGGCTGCTTTTGTTGAGGCAAAATACAATACAGTTCTATCAGGGTAATAAAATCCATTTGAGATCAGCTAGGGTTCAAAAACTATAAACGACTTAGTCCAATTACTACCTATCTATGTTCTTAGAAGCGGCATAAATATTTAAAACATACTAAAGATTTATGTCTGCCATTGTAGACCTCTACTTTACCTTTCTGTCATAACTACAACTACAGGATTTTTAATGGCACCACGTATTCAAAACGATTCTTTAAAAGGCAATTTGGCTTTTCTTTTAAAGCAAGAGACATAATTAAAGACCTTTGTCAGATATATATTTTAATCAAATTGTCTCCTGTCTTCACTGGTAAGTAATTGATAGCATCGAAAGAGGGTTCCTCATCATGTTAATTGATCCTGATGGTGGACCAATCTATCTTGAATCAATGCCACCTCTGTCACTATTATTCATTCAGAATTTCGCACTGCCATTTGTTTTTTTGCAAATCATCTTCACAAGATTGGGGCTGGGGTTATGTGGGGTGAAAGGCTCTCACTAGCAGCTTTCACTAAACAAATTCAGGATAAGAGTGAAATTGATATTCAAAGGCTCCATTCACATCTCTTTGGGTATGTCAAGCAACAGAAAATCTATATAGAAACAGAATGGGATTATTCATTCTGGCTTCCATCCAGAGCCTGGGGCACACTGGGTAATGACATAAATTATTCAAAGTTACAGCAAGAGGCACAAGTATAGAATGTCATAAATATTTATTTTTCCTTGGTGTGTGCATTATAGATCATAAAATTACCATTATCTGTAATAGAAATCTTTCCCAAAAGTATCGGTAGAAGAAGAAAACACTTCTAGGAAACTATATAGTTAGAAAACCTCTGTTTAAATATGGTTGTATTTTGGCTCTTATTGTTGATACAAAAGCAATTCTCTGGTTTTTCTCTATGCTAAATTCATGTGTAACAGATTCATATGTAGAAGTACTTACATCTGTATCAGAGGCATCTCCACCAAAGCTCTCATGCGTAAACCGTGACCTATGAAAGAGTTTGTGTGGTCTGTATTCTACTTCCGAATCATATTCGTTGGAGTCCCTGAGAGTGGATAAGCCACTGTCTATGCAGCTTTCAGGAAGGCTGTCAACCTCACAGTTCATTCTCTGCATTGGATCGCATGCAGCTAGGGTGTCATAGTCCTCATCTAAGTAGGATGATCGAGGAGACCTGACAAATATATATGACAGTATATTGATTACATCCATATTTAATTAATTAAGCTTTTGCATGAAACAAAGCCATAACTTTTTAAAAAAACTTTAGATTTGATATCTCCCTTTGTAACATATGTTTAGTACAGTTTTATAATGTAATTGCCATATTTAACAACACAGTATTTAAATCTTGAAAGCATATCAAATTAAATAACTTATTAACGTGACCTTCTTCTGCTGGAAGAGCTGGGCTGACCCTATATATTGCATAGTTAATTCAGAGAGATTTCACCGACGTCTCCTCATCAATTTAATGCTTTATTATTCAGGCTAATCTCACCACTTAATGCAGAGTGTTGCCCGCCAGTGTTCGCCCTTCTGCTGCTGACTCTCCCTTTAGTGTATGAACCCCATAAAACAATATATAATAATAATTAGTGGTTAGTATATACCTATCGTACGGTGAATTACTTCTGTTCAGTTTGGGACTATTTCTTGATATAGTACCTCCCGGCGAAGTGTTTGCACGCTAAAACAAAATTAATTTGTTAGCAGTACTGGTGTGGACAGCAATTAACATTTTTCATATGTAAACATCATAAAACATCTAATATGCTGTAAACAAGAAATACTTGTAAAAAAAAATTGAAGCTATTAAAGTGACCATTTGTAATATACCCCGTCTAACAAAAATTTCAAAATCTCAAAAAAAAAACAAGTGCACTCATGCATACTCACAAATTCAAACCTGCATACAAGTTTGGGGAATGCAATTAAGTTCATAGCTGAGCTCCATTGGAGGTCCTTTGTGAACTGCTGAGCCAACTGATATCTGAAGGAATCTGCCCAGAGTGAGTCTGCAAGTTCCTACCATGATCGTCTATTGAATCCTCACCATGGAGTCAAGAAGACCAAAAAGGTATAGTAAATCCCACTGCTAAAAGTGAAGGGGTTACCTGACCCAAACTGATCCCACAAGCTGCCAGTGTTCTAAACAGTTGAGACGGACTAACTGCCACTTCAGCTGTTACTATTTAGGTACCTTAACAATATGGACTTTATTACACAAACCTGAGCAAGCTTACAGGTATCATGAAAACCAGAAATGTAACTTCGTCAATCCAACGGTATATCTAATAAGACTCGAACTTATTAATGACTTCTGTTCATACCACTTTTCTAGTAGCTTTACTGGCAGACAGTTGACATCCAAGCCGAGTATAACGTTGTATGACAATCATGACTATGTAAACTCATAATACGGATGACTGCACACAGACATATGCATGAGCTGGTATACAGATGAACTTACCAGGGATCTGTTGTACTTGCTAAAACTGTTCTCCAGTACACTACGAAGACCGTCATTACTGTCATGCAGTTTTCGATTAGCTGTTCTAGTATCAAAAAGGAAATGTGTAACTTATACAACTATGATAACATTATATAAATATATGCAGGGCCAATATAAAGAGCTCTTCAGTGACCTGTTCATTAACAGAAATATACAAAGAACCAGAGGTCACCCTCTGAGACTGGAAGAGATTTCATAGACGACAAAAGAAGGGATTCTTTACAGTAAGGACAATAAAAGTATGGAATTCACTGCCAAGAGAGGTGGTGTTATCCAATACATTAGTTTTAATATAATTTTTAAACAGATACAGTTCATCATTTACTATGTTTTTTATGAAACACTGGTGTCTATCTTGTATGAACGCTAGTGCATTTTACCATGAAAATGAGGAGACTTATAGATTTAGTCCAACTCATGCAAGTTTGTTGCTACTTATGCTACTGTACGCGCGGGCGTTTTAGTGATCAGTTTTAAGGGAGTGTAAGAAAAGATATCTGACCGGAGACAATTTACAGCATTAAATATGTAGAAAATGACTTAACAAAATAATAACCTACTGTAGTATTTCTATTTGCCTTGCCAGGTCGTCTCGTTCATTGGTGTATTCCTTAATTATCTCCATATCTCTGGAAAAATAAGCAATACAATATTGAGTGATAAAAAACTGGGTAAGATATAAGAGTCAAAGACACATTTTAGGGGACTTTGATTGATTTGTTTTAAGGTGCCAGGAAAGGAAAGTTCAAAAATGAGGCACCAGCAGAGAAAATGGCTCTTAATAAACAGTCTTCAGATGTATAAAGAAAAATAAATATAGCTTTGCACAACTTTTCAATCCTACAACAAGCACATTTATTCAAGACTAGAGGTCAGGCCAAAAAAAATGCAGTTTGTGTTGTGTTTTTGCGTGAGAGCACCAAGGCATTTTGATGGGAGTTTAAATACATGAGTATATTAATACTTTTAATAGTATTATTATTGTTATTATTATTATTATTATAAAAAATACCTTTCAGAGCTAAGGCTTTGATCTGCATAATCACTTTTCAAAGCATCCAATTCACTCTGCAGAAAGGAAATACTTGTCTGAGCTTCCAGCAATTCTTTTTTCAGTTTCTGATTCTCCTGCATGAAATCAAGATGAGCATTTAATTAAAAACATTTTCCACTGCTCACAAAACCAGCATGTATGGATCTGACTCTAATTCTGTCCACAAGCACACAAGGAACCCTTAATGATATCATATCTGATACGAAAAAGGAGAATGTAAACAATAATCACTCAAAGAAATAAGCATTCACAGCTGCCAACAGTCCCAGATTTGCCGGGAGGGGCGAATGTCTGAGTCGGGCACTTTGCATGCCTGAAAAGAGGAGGAGACGTGATGTTAAAATGTTACCCATATATTGTCAGTTTAGTTATACTTGACATCATAGGCACACTAAGGTCCAGCATGAGATAATGAAAAGTTTGTGAATGTAAATCATTATTTTTTTGTCATCATCTGCATACATGTTGCTCATACTAGTAGCATTTATGGCACTATTTTACAATGTATGATAAATAGTACTGGAATTAGGTTTCTCTTTTTTAGGACCTAAATATGTTTATGTAGGTGTCTTCACACTGATGATGACCAGTAGTTACAGAGACTACAATAAGTTGTTACAAGGGTGCATATTCTCAAATCACTTTGTACCCTGGGTCACTACTTTGCAGCGTTTATGAATTCACCCTGAAGGTGCTGGCTACCTACGCTTTTGAATATGTAACTTTCACAGGGCAATATACCAGTCCTCAATTGGGACTTACAGAAAGTGATACTGGTGCTGTGTGTCTTAGCACCATAGCAATCAATAGGATTCCAACTCATTACATTGGTTGCTATGGTGATAAGACCACTTTTTTAAACCTTGCACAAAAAAGTAAGTTTTATATATACCCCCAATGTCTTATTTTGGCAGGCATTTTGCATGTTACTGTTTGAGTGCAAGAAGGACCTGCAAACAAAATATTTGTAAAAAGACACCTTTGTTCACCAAATGGGCATAGTTATTTACAGCTCTAAATTAAATCTTACCAGTGTCAATTCGTGCATCTTTGTTCTTAGTGCTGCCACATCTTCCTTTAAATTTATGCTCTTTGATTGTTCTTCAAGCTGTGAAAATCCATGAAAATGTATTAAAATAAATCCTTTATACTTTGTAAAAGTTGGTGAAAACAGGCTTTTTTAGTAAGCCCACGGATACACCAAGCAAATACACCAAGCTAGGCATAGGTAGTATTTTACAAACTGTCTGTGCATATTAACTTTTTTAAGCGTGTGCCTAATTAATTCTGTTTACTATAAATCCAATCTTTTAGTAAAATTCTAGCCAGCTCTGCCATCTATTGCTTCACTCCCTTCCCCATCATTCCAGAAGAGTAGAGTTCCCAAAGAGGAGAGGGACAGCCTTACAGCCAAGTATTATACAACATCCTTTGACAATGGTATTCAGTAAGAAGTGGGGGGTCTGAAGCATCATACGTGATGTCACTCCCAGCAGCACTATATAGCCCCCAAGTTCCCTGCATATGGCGCTCAGTTATTCTGATGCTCGCAGTGTGCTACGTTGTGTCCTTTACTGCAACTCCTCAAGTTGGTTCCAAACACTACATAATACAATATCACTTCTGGGCCACATGCTATTATGAAAAAAATGAACCAACTTGGAATTCAGTTCTGTGGACCTATGTAATAAAACAACACTGAAATGATTTACGGAAAAAGATTTCTAACACTTTCCCATCCTTTTGTCAACTATACCATGACTACATCACCCAAATTGTTCTTTCTCTTTAAACCATTTTTATATTGTTATTAAATGGCATTACTGTATGGTACAAACAAAACATTGACAGTTTTCTAGTTACCCTTTTGAGCTTTTTTATGGCCACCTGAAGTTCAGCAACTTCAGTTTCATGTTGGCGCTTCAGATCACAGAGAGCCTCTTCCGCCTTTCGTTTCTCCTAAAAGAGGAAAACATTGTCTTAATGTCATTGATAAAAAAAAAAAAAGATTCTCAGTTGTCAAAGTATGTTCCAGACACGCTATACACACACACAAGTTTAATCCATAATTAATTCTTTGGTCCATTTTACCAGAGGTTCCGTAATTCAGTTGTCGGCCAGAAGCTGTTTAAGCCCCTGAATGCTGGTAAGCAGTTATCTACACAGAAAGACAAGACAAATCTTTTGCTTAAGCAAAACTTTTTGTAGGCTTTTAACATGCCACAAAATTCCCTCTGACTTGTTGGCCAACAGGAAAAATAAAAAACATGAATTATAGTCAACAGTTACTTGCCAATTCAAACACTCGAAGGAAATACACAGTTGAAGATATAAAGCTGATGCTGACCACCAGAATTGTGAAAACATATTTTCACTATATACTGGGAGATTTTTGTATTTCTTGTCTCACTCTTTCTGTGTATATATTTGTTTTAGGTAGTTTGTATGTTTGATTCTCTCACAGGTTATTTACAAATATTTAAATTTTCCCTTTTCAGGTTTACTTTTTCCTCTTAGATTTGCAGCACTGCCATTAGGTGTGCATTTTAATAATCAGGGCCACTAGGTGGTGCTTACAAACCACAATGACACAATGATTATGATTCCTTGAAGACAACGGGATCCATCCACTCATAGTAATTAAACAGTTAATTTGTGAGACCCAAATGGGTAGTTTGCAGGCACATATAATATAGCATCTATATAATATTATAGCAAGCAACTAGTTTATACATATATATATATATAATATATATATAATATATATAAATATATATAAACAAAATAGCAATAGATTATGCAATAATCAAATATAAATGCAAAATTGCATGTTATAAAATAAAAAAAAAATATGTGATAACTAAGCCCCTGGTACATGGTACACCTGATCATAAGATTAGAAAAACAAATGACAAGATATTTGGTTGTATTTGAAATATACGATACATACAATTTTAGGGAACATTTTCTTTAAAAAAAAAAAAAGTCTTGTATCATGGAACACTGCCACATTAGAATTAACATTGTATATGTAACAAGATTGCATGAAACAATGGTACTATAACCAGCAACACAGAGCAATACCACAAAATATATTCTCTATTAAATCAATTGATCATTTCATAAATGTACGGGGAAGTGCTTACTCAAAGGCATCTAAACCACCTTGTAGTATCTTAACTGTACAATGAGCACCTAATCTTTGTTAATGGTAATTCATCAGCAATAACAACCCATACAATGTTCGCCTATCATTCGGTAATGTTTGTCTTTCTGCATGTAGATAGCAAGGGAAAATTTTCCCATACTACCTACAAATTGTTCTCCAAACAAATATGAATGAAATGAGAAAGCTGCTTTACCGAGATGTAAAAAGTTAAAAAAGCAATGGTGCATAAGAAAAAAAAACTATTTTTTTTTTTTTAGGTGAATAGGCAGATTCACAGCGGTAACCCCTTTATAATGTGTATGATTTTGGTGTACATATGGAGGTAAACTCTCAGATTAAAAATGCATACAGAATCATCTTGATGGCCTCTGAAATGGTCATTTATAGAAAAGACAGAAAGATACACATTGAGACTATGGTTCAAAAATATGTATTTTCAGCCTATGTGCAATTCACTACCATCACTTGAACAACCAAACAAGTACAAAGACTTATTTCTTGCAGGGGATGGGGTAATAGGTTACCTTTCCATTCAATAACAACTTTCCTGCCGTGAATTGTTTCAGAACCAGTACATACAAATGTGTAGCTGCTTCATTTAAGAGTTCTCTGTAACACAATAGACAGGAGCATGAAGTCATAAGAAAAACCTGCTTTAGTCCAGCCCTGTAGAAAATATGACCTGGAACAATCACTAATGAAAAGCTCGAAATGTGAACCTAACAATTTTGAGACGTTTGGGAAATAACAGGGACGAGCAGTCAACTGTCAATCCCATAACCCGAGGCTCATAAGAGAAACATAGACTTTGACGTCAGATAAGCACCATTTGGTCCATTTAGTCTGCCTGTATTTTTCCTTCTTTAAACTCTCAAACCTTAATCAGTCCTAGGTAATCTCCAGACTTGGGTGGGACTCTACAGACATTAACTAGTTAGAACAATGATCTTATAATAACAAAATATGTTCTACTTGTTTGCAATAGTCTAAATTATATATATATATATATATATATATATATATATATATATATATATAATTTAATTTTTTTTATTTTTTTTTTAAATACAGATACACAACTTGCAGGTTACAACCCAAATCTCAGTCCTCCAGTACTATGTCTGTGCTCCATGTAAGCATAGAATATGCTCTTGAAATAGTCCATTGTTCTAGCTGTGCCTAGGGCGGTTGCATTCAAACCTGCTTATGGATCATTCATGGCTATAAGCGCGGCTCTAAATGCTTAATGGATCTCTACAAAACACGCAAAAATATGTAGACACAGAGACCCTAGTGCTATCCTTAGTTATTGCAGCCAGATGGGAATGCTTCTAATAACCGCAGGAAGAATTTTACTAAAACCCTGCAATATACATTTTCTACCATTTTCTGTTTTGATATTTATCCAAGATACCAGATAGAAAACATATAATAATTTTTTTTAATTTCATTTTAACCTTGACCTTCTATTGATACAAATTATTTGGATACACAAACATATAAAGAATTATCTAGCTACATGAACAACAAATGGCGGCAGTCAGTGCACTTTAGACTTGGCATGGTACTTTTCTTTTAATTCTAAATATGGCAAATTAAGAAGAAAGAAGAAAAAGTAGATACTGTTAATGTTAAGATAAGTTTTCAATTTAAGATCGTGTTGGACATTGTTGGACATTAAACATCCCATGGTTTAAGAGTATTCCTTGAGTGCAATGTCCCAATCAATGGATCAATTAAGATGATTTGACCCTTTTTTGTATGGATATCCTTAAGTCCTGGCTTAATAGTTGCCATTGAGGAATGAAATTGCCTCCCACCATTGCAAATTGTTTACTGACAACAACTGCTATCCTGTTCATCAGGTACTGCTGTGAACACTTGCTCATATGAGGGTAAATCTACCAAATGCCAAAAGACTGAAATGGTTTGATTATGACAAAAAGTCCTGTTCTCTTCTACAAACCTTCATATCTAAGCATATCAAGTATCTCTATAGAGCAACACACCCTCACAAAAGTAAAATAGTTTTAAAAAATACCCATTTTGTTTGAACAATTATATTTTTTCCTCCAGATACTGTTTTTGCACATACTTATTCTGGTACAGAATTTTACCTTGTATCATACATTCAAATAAAGTACCAACCTCTAGATAATTATAAAACAGTCACTAAGTTTCAGAATAGTTGACCAGTAGCAACAGGATAATTCTGATACCATCAATATTAAGTTTAGCACATACTATAAAGATACTCCAAGGAAGGCACATAGTCAGGCTCTTACTCAGCTTAAATGGGTATACATAACTGGGCTGTATGGGTTGATATTAATCACTTTATTGTGTCTACTTACATTCAGAACAATGTCTGAAACCAAAGAAATTTCCAATCTGAGGAAGGGCACTTAAAACATGTATAGCTATTTTTTAAGAACAGAAGTCCCCATTTCTCAGTGAATTTTAATAACCTTGGCAATACAACCAATACAGTAGTGTTGATATATGCTCCCTACATAACAGAAAACTCAACACCCCAATGTCGTAACTGTGCTTCTTTCTAGTAGTGCTAGAATAGGCACATACATGGAGTGTGTCCGTAGCTTAAGAGCTACTCGGCGTTAGCTACATAACTACTAAAAGCTCATGAACTACCCTCTGGAGACGGGACACCTGCTCAAGGGTGTAACCTCCCACACATTAGTTTTGCTGCAAAACACTTGAGCAAGGCTTCTATTGCACTGTAAACCCACACACTCATAGTAGTATTAACACGATACAGGCCCACAAAGTAAATAAAATGAAGGCATGCTGCATTTGTATTGTAGGTGTACCTGTTTGCTTTAAGCAAAATACGTGAAACACCCTGTATGGAAAACCAACCCGGGGTTCAATTCAAATGTTACAGATAGCACAATGTCATAATGGACTATGGCTATGGAAACACTTGACCTATACACTTAGGTTTAAATGCTATATATCAAAATGTCCCCTATTATATCAGGATTCCTTCTCCACATTGTGTAATAAGCATGAATACAAAAATATTCGTTTACAAAGAAAGTTTAGGTGATAAAGTAAGTACTTCCATAACCACACCTCTTTCTGATGCTTGGTTATGCCAAATGCTATTTAACTCTACATGAGGCTGAAACTATCCTAAAATGGTTTTAATGATTTTTAAGAAGTTGTAATAATTGTAACTGTCTTGGTTAAATCTGTAACTTGGCTAAAGCAGCTATTGGCTTCTAAAGTACAGTTTCACCTAGACATGTTCTGACAATATTAAATTCTGATTTTCCATGTTATCCTTCCTTCTAGATGTTTAAATATGCAGAAAACAACTTAAAAAATTCAAAAAAGAAAGCCTTTTTTCACCAAGGCAACAAACCATTTTAATATATGCATCCATGGTCTCTTTTTATACTACATTGCTACAGGCTACAATTTTGAGAAAATATTATTAAATGGGACAATATTACAGATAGTTAAAGAACGAATTAATTAAGGATGTATTGAAAAGTAAGCAAGATGATATGCTAATACCATGATGAGTTATACAAGTTTGTAGAAAAGCATCTTTGTAAGCATTTCTCAGAAGGTAAATATATTTTATTTAATATATTACATATTTTTTGTTGCCATGTGAGTAGGCATTTTGTCTTTTAATCACTTCTCTGTCTTACAATTATATTAAACCATAAATCACACACGAAGACTTACAGCATATTGTATTTGCCTTATTAGCTACAATCCATCAGCTTGGAATCTGTATCAGGATTTTCAGAACACTTACCGTACATCTTCTATACTTTATGCATGAGATGAAATGCCTAAATACTGCACTTTTATTTCAGATTTATCGTTATTTATAATTTTTTGACCAGTAAGTAGACTATTTTTGCTATTTTGTAGAAGGACTGCTCCTTCTGCAAGCCACATTTCTCTTAAACTTGAAACCAAAAAACTATAATTGATATTTTAGTTAAACAATTTTTAGAAAATAAAATGAATGTTAAAATAAGTTTTAAAACATAGAGATGTGTAAATCAATGTAAAGGACAATCAAACTAAAAGTGAAAGGCTGTTTATAACCTAGCAATAAACAGAAAAGGTACCTTAGGAAAAGGCATTGATAAAGGTGATAATGAAGTCTTTTCTCCTGTTTTCAGAGGAACTCAAATGTGGAATACAATACTACAATCATCCACGGCATAAATAGGCCACATTTTTCCCAGTCAGTAAAAACCCACCTCTTTCTTTATTCTGATTTCTGCAGCTTGAATACGCTGATCCATCTCCTCTTCTAACTCACTCAGTTGCATGGCTGCTTTATCCTGAGCTCTGTAAACAAAAAAAGAAGATTTCACAAGCTGCTCTGTTATGAGTTCTGTGATATAAACATAAAACCCATGTCACTTATTTATTCCAAAACTTACAGGGCAGATCAGGGATGAAGCCCACAGGGGCCAGAATGGACTAGAGTGGGCCCTGACAGAGCGCTGAGCAGGGCTAGGCTAAGGCAGGAATTGTGGATTTTAGGGGAGGAGTTCTTGGTAGGAGGATATTTAAGTTTGGTGATCACAGGGGAACGGATCCATTTTGTTTAACCTTACCTGGTGTTGTTTGTCCCACCCTCCCTCCTGTTGTGTGGTTGAGTTTGTGGAGTGGTGTTGCTGCATTAGTCACAGTCGTGGGCGGCAGCAAATAGAGGTGACAATTCTTATTTTTCATTGATGATCAAAATGCCCATATCCCCAATACCCATACCCAATGACAAGCCCCATGATACATAAAGTGTTAAAGAAGATCTAAATTGAGATAGTATAAAAAAAAAGATGATAACTCCTCTACCTTTTCACAGCTATAGCCAAGTTTTCCATTTCAGTGCTCTGAAGTCGGATTTCGCGGACAAAGCTTCTGATAACGTGCTCATATTGCTGAATTAAAAGTGGTTCCACTATGTGGATGTTCTGGTAAAGGACACTGGCTTGTTCACGTCTGAAAACAAAGTCAAAATATGTAAATAGTCAAACAATAATGTGCAGTTAACCTCACAACCAGAAGTGCATTTAAAATATATTGATGGTTGGCCTATAACATTTATGAGTATACTAGTAACAACTTAAATTTGTTGAATTAAAGCACATTGCTTTAATTCAGATGACATTAGCTAAAACATGCAAACTAGTCTGTGAAATTAGGTAACTAGAATGTTAACATAAATATTTACAGGTTTGATATTCTGCACAAAACAACCTAAAACACAATAATGTGAGTCATGTAGTAATGATATTACAGATGGCAGTCAGATCTCTCCTTGGATCAAGAAGCTATTTGTTTTCCCGGGCCTCCATGTTGATGTACAGCCAGCCAATGAGACCACCATACTGTGAAGTTATAAAATTACTGGCACCAAAAGATCATAGCAGAGGGTAGTTTCTACCAGGTGTTTTTTTTATGGGGGCAGAAAAAGAATGCATAGTTAAGTACTTTCAAAATACTGTAATCTAATCTTCCTCATAGGTGGGTGGGTTGTATGGGACGTTATACTATCCTTTGAAAGGTTTACCTCCAGGAACCCAGCGTGTGTGGCACAACAGCCAGTGACAAAGTGTACTGAAAAGCTGTAAAGTGCTCAGAAAAAGTATTTGCCTTCCCAATTTTTTCTACTTTTGCTTATTTGCCACATTTAAATGTTTCCAATCATCCTACTAATTGTAATATACGACAAAGACAGTGTGAGTAAACACAAAATGCTGCTTTTAAATGATCATTAAATTATCATTTTCATTTATTGGTTTAGAGTAATCACCCCATAACCTAATAATTGGTGGTGGCAAAACCTGCAAACAAACCTTTGCAATAACTAGAAATGAGTCTTTTACATCTTTGTGGAGGAATTTTGGTGCACCCTTTTTGGCAGAATTCAGCCACATTTGAGGGTTTTCAAGCATGAACTGCCTTTTTAATCAATCGGATTTAACTCATGACTTTGACTAGGCTACTCCAAAACCTTTGTTTAATTTCTTTTGTGCCATTCAGAGGTGGACTTTTTGTGCTTTAGGTAACTACCCTGCTGCATAACTCAACTGCGCTTATGCTTTAGATAAGGAAATTTTTTCTCTTCCAGGATTTTCTGGTAGTGAGCAGATTTTGTGGTTCTATGAATTGTGGCAAGTCGCCCAGGTTCTGATGTAGCAAAGAAGCCCCAGACCATAAAACTACCAGACCTGTGTTTGACTGTTGGCATGGTGTTCTTATTGTGGAATGCCTTCCACCAGATGTAACATGACCCATGTCCTCTAAAAAGGTCCTCTCTTGACTCATCAGTCCACAGAATAATACCCAAAAGTCTTGGGAGTGATCAAGTTGTGTTTTCAGCAAATGTAAGACAAGCCTTTGTGTTCTCTTTGGAAAGTAGTGGCTTACACCTTGTAAATGAAGTCTGCATGTTAGTCTGGGTTTTTCCAGGATGAGTCGTTAATGCTCTCTTGGAAGAAATGTGGTAGGCTGGCAACTCCTGGGAACTCCACTCCATTTGCAGAAAAATGGCTCTCACCGAGGTTTGCTGGATTTCCAGAGCCTCGGAATAGGCTTAGTAACCCTTTCCAGACTGATAGATGTCAATTACTTTGTTTTTCCTCCGTTCTTGAATTTCTTAAGATCACGGCAAGGTTCAAGACCTTTTAACCTACTTCACATTTGGATAATTGGTTGACTTAGTAACTAAGGGGCAATTACTTTTTCACATAGGGCCAGGTAGGGTTGGATAGCTTTTTTCCTCCTATAGATAAAGCCATTTAAAAGCTGCATTTTATGTTTATCTTTCTCTAATATTAAAATTATATTGAGGACCTGAAACATTTATGTGTGACAAATATGCAAAAACAGAGGAGATCGCGAAGCCACTGTAAAGGGCAGTTTTTTTTTGTAATATTGAGCCTTTGCAGTTTCTACTTTTCACTTGTCCCAAACTAGCTCAGTTTAAATACTAGACTTTTGCATTCGTATTCGGAGGAACATGAAAACAAGCAAGTATTTTGCTTTTTCGTTGTTCAAACCGAATAAGGAACAAACGAATATGGCGGCGGAAAAACAAACACGAAGACACACAGCACAAACAATCTTCTTTTATAATCGGGGTTTAGCGCAGGGATGCACCGGGCGGGTGTTCTTTTTCTTTTTCATTCAGCAGGGTTAGGATCCTACTCTCTGGCAGCTGGTGGACGTCTGCAAGATGCGTGTAGACAATCTATGCTGCTGGCACTTCCGCCGGGGCTTCTATGGTGGAGCACTGGCGTGACATAACCTTCCGGTGCTCCACCATAGAAGCCCCAGCGGAAGTGCCGGCAGTGGAGGCTGTCTGCGAGCATCGCTGCAGCTGGTGACATGGCGGCCCCGCTAGATACCAGGGAGTCTGGGGGTGTATTGGTATGTCTGGGGGGGGGTGGCATATCTAGGGAGCAGAGTGGCATATCAGGGGGGCAGAGTGGCATTTCTAGGGGGCATAAAGCATATCTGGGGGGCAGATTGGCATTTCTAGGGGGCATAAAGCAAATCTGGGAGGGCAAAGTGGCATATCTGGGGGCAGAGTGGCATATCAGGGGAGCATAGGGGAATATCTGTAAATAAGGTGCATTATGAATTAAGGGGGACCTTAAAATGGCTATTGGTTTTCTGTTTATATATCACATATGCTGACTAACTGCGTAATAGATACCACAAATGTTAAAATACATGTATTCCTGTTTATTAGTTAAAATACTGTTTTACCATTCCACTAATGTGTATTTTTTTCTTTAAAAATAAAATTTTCTTTAAAATATCACCAAATTTTTGGTGTGCGGCCTATAATCGGGTGCGGCCTATATTCGAGCCAATACGGTACTATTTTTGGCACATAGGGCATAACTTTCCATTGTGTATTTGCTAAAGTTCATAGGTAATAGAAAACAAGCAATATAGTGATTTCTATAAAAGGGCAACTTTCCAATTATAGTGGAATTGTAGCAGTCAATTATAAGGTTACGTTACAGACTGCTATCATATTACTTTACATGAGGTAACATATTGTGTGGTATAATTTGGTTGTGTGTTCTTAAGGGTTTGTTATTTATTTTATTTTGTGCTGCTCAGGCTGCTTAGGGCTTACCACAGTGTCCTTCCTCGCTTTTTATAGAGTGTATCATGGGGGCGTCACATGCCTCCAAATATGCTAGTAGGTCAATTAGACAGTTTTGAAGATAACAAAGAAAAAATACAATAAGATAAGAAA
The DNA here is from genome assembly GCA_023333645.1 of Sceloporus occidentalis. Lineage (NCBI taxonomy): Eukaryota > Metazoa > Chordata > Lepidosauria > Squamata > Phrynosomatidae > Sceloporus > Sceloporus occidentalis. The sequence goes on along the minus strand of JALMGF010000024.1, from coordinate 7,061,621 downwards.
CAGGGTGAAATGAAGTAGAGAATGATAGCTGATCAATCTAAAGGTAAATTACTTTGATTGTGTCAATGCAGCCATGCTATTTTGGTCCTCCTATTTTTGTAGCAATAAACAGGACAACTGATTTTATAAATACAAATCATAATGTTAGCTATAAATGAACATATTTTATCTATTCAGTTCCACCTTTGGAATCCCGTTGTATATATTATTTGACCGTTGATATTGGCAACTGGAACACTCTGCTGTTGATCACGTTTGGCTTTACATCGGCTATGACTTTAAAATCACACCTCACTCAAGCAATGTTATCAGATACTGCATTACTTTGTGCATCATCGGGTTACCATAATGCTTTTGTTATAGAGCTAATTAGGGTTATGGCTGAAATATAAGCACATTATTCAGCGCATTATGTAAGATTAAAGGACAATCCTTTTCTGTAAAGATAATCTCAACTCTCATTCATCGTTAATGCAAGGAATTCTTGGAGGAATAATATAATTAGTCATGTATCTAGAACGTCATTGTAGAGGTCCGTCTTTAGTTGGGTATCTGTATAACTAATAGTGGGTTACTGTGATTTATCACCAGGATGCTACTCATGTCTGATATGAACCCATCAATTTATCGATACCGTTTTGTAGATCTAGAAATCCAGGGTTTAATGCTCTTACCTCCATCTATTCAAACCACAAGAAGGTAGGGTTGGCTTATCAGATATGATCAGAGTTTGCCTTCTAAAATAACCACACGATAAAAACGTATTCATAGCAAACAACATGCCTAACTCGTTCCATTTGACCTTGGCTGATAGACCACAGAACACTTATCGAATATATCCTTTTGAACAAGATCCCTAAGGTTAATGCATTAAGTTAATAGTGAAGAGTGCGTTTTCGTGTTCTTTCTGAAGACACGCCGAAGAGAAGACAGCGGCGGTAAAACATAGGCGAAGACGAAGACACACACCACGAAGATCTTCGTGATCGTCTTCGTCTTCGTCTTCGTCTACCACTCTCCCCCCCTTCTAACTTACCTTGGCATCGCGGCAGTTCACGGAAGTGGAAATCCACAGGTTCGCCGTCACGGGTTACAGGGCAGTGCGAATTATCCTATTGGTCGCCTACAGGGACCTCCTCTGGCATCAACCAATTGGTTGATGCCAGAGGAAGACCCTGCAGGTGACCAATAGGCTCACTCGCACGGCCTTTGTAACCCGTGACGGCGAACCTGTGGATTTCCACTTCCGTGAACTGCCGCGATGCCAAGGTAAAAAATATAGTTTAAGAAAATGAAAAAAACTATTTTGTTTTTCTGTTATTCTGATGTATACACTGATTGAAATAAGACTTTGTTGGCTAATTTACTTATACATTTTAGTAAATTACACTTAATTGAAAAATAGTAGGAAACCATGATTGCTTTATTGTGTAGGGAATGCATAATCAATGTTGGAATATATTTGAGAAGCACCTAAAAGGCTTGCTTTTATGAGACAGAGGAAGACAATAGGTTGCCATAGAAACAATATGGATTCATATGTACAGCCTCCAGAAAAGAAGCTTTGAAATAGACCTTGCTTTTAAATTGTCTAGAGCCCCTAAAATTAAGTGCACTGCCATGACAAAATATCAACAAGTAACAGTTTTATAAAGCGCAAAATCGCCCCTCTTAGTTCATTAGGATATGCCTGTTGTTTATTTAAGGTCTGAGTTGCCCCAAGGTGTTATCATTTTCAGTTAAAATTAGGTAATTAGCAAGCTGGGTAACACATTACAAAAAATCAGGACTAGCTGCGACCAACTGGAGTCAGATTCCTGGACCAGTTGTCCATCACCTCTGATGTTGCTGAGGACTTTTTTGACAGTTAATTCAGAACCAAGTGGGAAGTGAGTGCATCAAAGCCCTAAGCTGGCTCTAATAATTGAAATGTTAAGTAGTGTTAGTGGTACTCATGGTAACTTTGCCTTGTCATTATTTAAAGATACACTCCAGTCACTTACATTCAAGTAGGGATGTCAAGTTGTCAACCATGACATACTGCCCCTTCACTCTGAGACTCGTGATCAAAGCCTGCGAGTTCCCATGTTTGCTGACTACTCTGAATTTTTTGGAATTCAGTTTGATATTGGGATTCCCTAATTTGATGAGGTTTGATGAATAAACTCCCAAAATAAAAGCCTGATTCAGACCTTTGTTTCATAATTTCTGGGAAATTTTACATCCTCAATATTAATAAAAATTTAATTGAGACGGGAAACAACGTTTCAAACCTGAAAAAGACCTCATTGTGAGGTAGAAACGTTGTTTCTTGTCTCAATAAATCTGCCTGACGTTGGAACTCTTGAGTTCCTGGAGCCTTTATTTATCTATTGGATTTACTGGGGAACTGGCCCTTCCTGACACAATTAAGCACCTGGGTTCTCTTGGAGTGTGCAGATTCCTCATGGTTATTGATAAAAATTCTATTAACATTTACTATTTAATAAAACATTGGCACAAGATAAACCAAGGGGTTCAGGAGAGAAACCTCTACTTATTGACACATCAAGGCAAACACTGAAATATCCGAACTGGTATTTACAGTGTTCCAGAACAAAAAATATTTTAAAATATTGTATCAGTCATCCTTCTGCAGTGCCTTTTCTGAAAGGTTAGAATAGAGCACTAGCAGGTAAGGGGGAAAAACATATCAGAATGGCCCTAAAACCCTTGAGTAAGTACAAGACAAAAAAATGATATTTAACTTTTACTTTACAACAATCTCATCTGAGATAAATATTTTACTCCGTCTCTGAAAAAACACATTAGGCGTCTATATTCAACATTAAACGTGTTCAGGAAAAATGCACTTCAATCTAAGTAAATAGATGCAACAAACCCCCAGGTGCCAATATCTACTTGTATAACAATTGTTGCTTACGATGATGAGCTTATGATTCACAAAAGATTGTTGAAAAATGGTGTTCCTCTGAGAATACAGGTGAAAAAAAAGTTTCTAGTTCAGGAAATGTAGTTCATAGGAATCTGTCAATGAGGTTGTGTTACATTCATCTTACTATTTTGTGTTAAGCAATAAGCATAATACAAGCATATCTCTACATATATAGACCTACTGTGTTTTATTTCTTTTCATCCCACCAGTAGCTCAATGAGGTGGTGGGGAAACACTGTTTACTCATTTTAGAAGGATTGGTAATGAAAGGGAATTTGAGAGGGAAGTCCCCAACTGCCTTTATAGGTCACATCAAGAAACCTGTGCCACCAAGTCTACTCTTGCAGACCCAGAGAGCTCCTAGACGTGACCCCCACCAAGTGGAATAAACATTATTAGATTTGGACCTTGGTTTCCCCACACAAAGGGTGGATCAACACCTTTAAAGTCTTCCTGTGTGGACTATTGCAACTCCCTACTAACTGGTCTCCACCATTCCTACCTTTCACCGCTCCAATCCATCCTCAACTCTGCAGCTAGGTCAATCTTTCTCTGTCACTGTTCCTCGTCTGCTGCTTCACTATGCTTATGCTCCATTTGCTCCCCATGCCCTCCAGTATTAATTTCAAACTTCTGACCCTGATTTACAAAGCCCTAAACAACTCTGCATCCCCTGTATCTCTACCCTCTTATCCAAATACACACCTAACCGCTCTCTTCATTTCTTTTATGACCTGCCTCTCTATTCTAGTGTCACTACCTCTTCTTGCTCCCGTATAAAGGATTTCACCTGTGCTATACCCTTTCTGTGGAATTCCCTTCCCAGTTCCATCAGACTTTCTCACTCCTACGCAACTTTGAGAAGCGTACATTACAACCTTTATTCCTAACACTCTTTGCCATCATCCTAATAAAGCCATCTGAACGACCAATGACCTCTCGAGATCATCCGGACCCTATCAACTCATACTCATACAAGCAGTCCATAAATTATCCATGCTAAAAGCTTTCCCTCTAAGACTGCATTCCTGTAAAGCTCTGGGGGTGTCATTTTCCCATAACTGCAAACTGCAAGTGTTGCTGATCAACATACCTAGGAACTCTCAGGGTTATGTGTGCCAATTTCTGAGCGAAGGGGCAGATTCTCAGAATCACACAGTCTGGAACTAACTCCTTCCCATTCTACCTGTTGTGATCATATATAAGACTCCCAGTTGATGCTTTGACTACTAATATGTTATGGTTGATATTGTTGCTTGATGCACGTTAGGTGTATCTTTACATAATGACAAGTTCTGGTTTTCATGCGGGTGGTATGTCTTCTTTCTTTGTCTACTTCTAGGTGAACCAGGTCTCCCGGAGCACTTCCACAAATGGGCGGAGTCTCTGGGCAGACCCTATACCGGATTGGTGTTTAGGATTTCCCCCAGGTGCCAAATACTCTAGGTGTGCCCCTGTCAGACCTATTAATATTTCAGGTTGTTATGTGCTATTGTGGGAGATGGGAATGCTTGTATTTACAGCCCATAATTCAGCACTACCATCTGGTGCAAACCCTTCAGAACCTTAACATAATGATGAAATATTGTGTTAATAAAGTTTAGGAATTTTTGATTTTAAAAAAGTTTTTTGGATATTTTGCTAGTGTCATTTCTTATGAATTGTTACTTTGCTGATTTGTTGCAGTACTGCCAAGGTGATTGTATCTGCCTGAAACACATGGTAGATAGCCTTTATTATTTATTCTATTCATCAAGCCTTCCTAAATTGAGGGAGATGATAGTACCACATTTGATAAATGTATTTATGTTTCTAAATCTACCAGATGATGTAGATGGGCAGAAGATAATTTGGAATAGCATATGTGGACGAATCAGTAGAGCTATCTCATTGGTTGTTATGGTTATTGCATTACTTTTCTCTTTTGAACCTCAAATGCTTGTTATTTGTTATCCATGACTGAGAGCGTCCAGCTAATATATTTTCTGTAATATTAGATGTATCCTTAGTATTGATACATTTATGAAAGTAAATATTTTTAAGATAGATTCCCATTCTTTTAACACTCTGGTTTTGAGTGTAGTAAATATGTGAATATTTTGACCATAAAGGACTACTATTTACTGTAACCCCTCTCATTGAAAGTAACCTTAACCCTCTGTCCAATCATGGAGAGTTCATGGCCTTAAACCATGTCAACTTCATGGTTAATAGAAATAATGTTTATTCAATATCAATGTATAATAGATTTTGGTAAATTTTTGGTAAAGTTTGCAAGGCTACAGTATTGCTTTATTTTCACCTATTATAGTATGTTATTAATCTGCCTGTGATTTAATAATCCTAAAATGGATGATGTAACTATAATAAATGATCAGGAAAAAACAGAGTATGCTCTTCACCACTGAAGACACCTAATAGAATTGTTTCCCAACTCTAACCATGATTCCCATAGACAGAAAACAGCTGAAGCCTCTGGGTGCCTGGCAGCTGTTCATAAACTAGAGATGGGTTAAACTTTTTGTAGTTGATTATTCTCTTAAATCGGAATAGACAATTATTATTCAAAAGACACTTGTTGCAATTTCACATATTAAAGAAACAGATTACATATGTAACGTTTTTCCAGGTAAATCTTTTGCTTGTGAACGAGATTACCGTCAACAAACACAAGTTGATAAACATAATAGTTGGGATTCAGACGTTTAAGAAAGGAGATTGAGGTGTGACTGACCTTGGGATATAGTTGGCATCTTCTCCCAGTCTCAGCTGGAAATCATCCCAAACTGGGTTGAAGGTCTCTTCTTCATGAAGCTCTTCATTCTGTGAGATAATCGGACTCCTCTGTGACTCTCCTGTACTAGAGTTCAAAGAGCCTTCTGACATCTGGAGTCCTCTAGCTCCACGAAATCCCATAACAAAGTCTTCAAAGGTGATAGACCCGTCCCTGTCAGTATCCAGACGTCTGAAGATGGTTTCTGCCTGGGACGGACTCACCCTGAGCTCTGTACACAGAGAAGAGAAGTCCTCTCTTTCCAGACGCCCAGAACGGTTGGCATCAACAGCACGAAAGAGGGCGCGGAGCCTGGACACTTCGTCCTTCTCTTCCATCCAGAGCAGATCGCCCTCTAGAAAGCAAGGTACAGGGAAAGCAGGGCTACAGGGAGACTGCGGTCCTAATGGTGCCCAATACACAGAATCACAAGAGTAAAGAGAAGTAATAGAACACGAAGAAGCAGCTGCAGATCAGAACCAAAATGTCTTGGAAGAGACAGCAGGTGGGTTCTTCTATGGAGACCAGACGTACACGAAGTGACTAATCCGACCCCAGAGCACAAACAGAGAGTTCTGCAGACGTGGCCGGCTGAGTTCGACAATTCCCAGAAACTCGACTCAACACAATAAACGGGGAAGTCCTTCTCTGCGACCCAGATGGCGTGTACAGGTGTGCGCACACGGGGCTGGTTCTCCTCCCTGTGCCTGGCTAGCTGCCCTGCTGCCACCCTCCTCCTCCGGAGGGTCAGGTGGAAAGAACAGGGAGTGGGCTCTGTGTCTGTGGGTCCCTCTCCCAATTCTCACACCTGAGGCGTCCCATAGTGCAGGACCCTTGTTCAAAATGATGCAATTATGGGGGAGCCGGCGAACAGCACTGCTGTGCCCCAGCAACGCCGGGAAGCCTGCAGGCAAGGTCGTGAAGGGCTTCCAGGCTCAACAGCCAGCCCCGCCTCTCTATTTCTCTGGAAGAAGTAAGGGAAAGGGATCTGACAGCTCAGTATTACAGCTCACTAATCTCAGGTCAGGTCGGAGGAGAAGAAACTGGTTAAACAGCTTCTTAGACTGAGTGTGACATTGCTCTACTCAGCTCATCAAGGTCCTCACTGATGGCCTCTCAAACATCTCCTTATCACTCAACACAGATTTAGTGCAGCCTAAATGTAGCCTACATTACAAACCTCTTATTTTCACAGGAATGCATATTAAGCTACTACTGATAATAAAGCCATGAGTGAAAAAGAATAATTGTGAATAAACGCCATATGGATGCATGTTATGGATCCAAGCTAGTTGATCATGATCCTAGCTCTTAATTGCTTTTATACTGGTAATCATTGTATTTTTTTTTTCAGACAGTAAATTTGTTGGCAGTTGACAATCCATTTTTTTTAATTCAGAACATATAACCTTGAAAAAGTGGCACACAAATAGTTAAATAGTACCATATTAGGTCAAGTACCTTGTTTGTGGAATGGTGCAAATACTCCCAGCTATGCCCAACAGGTATGCAAGTAACAAAATATGGAAAAGCAAGTTGCACTCAATAAGAACAAAATGTTTTTTCTTCCCCTTGAATATTGCATTAATTCAGATACACAGAACTAAAACTTTCATTTGTGCAAAATTAATGAAGTAATTACATCATATCTATTTGTGATGCCACTGAAATATGAAATGCGACATGCGAGATAACATTTGAATTGAAATCAGCAAACTATACTCTCAATAAATATTAGGTAGCCTAAATCTTAGAAGTTTTAGCTCTGACAATATAAAACACAATAGTCACAAAAGCTTATTACTGATGGAGAAATTCAGCTCACGCACTGTTTCTCTTTGCAGAACAAAGATTTTCTGATGTCTTCTAAAGTGGAGGTTTAAGGAGACTTCAATGGAGACAGTTGAGGAGCTGAAATTAAAGGAACTGAGGTTCTTGGTTTTTAAGGAGGCTTGGAAAATGTTTAAACACATTGAACCCTTTGCTGTATCAGGGTGAACGCTGTGAAAGGTGGATTCTGTAGTACTAAGTTATTGCATAAAAAAGAAAAAAGTAATAATAAACATGGTATATACTTGGTTTCTAAAATTATCTTAAAGGTGCAGTCATGCCTATTCTATTTAGCATTTATCAGTCATTTGGTAACTGAATTGGGAAAGGGATAGTAGAATCCACCTTTCACAAAATGCACCTTTCTAAAAGCAGGTTTTAGGACCAATGGAATCCAAAGGTGCATAGCCATCAATCAGCTTTTATTTTAGTTATCCATTTTTGATGCTTTGTTTTAGGATATATCATCCTTGTAAGCATTAGCAACCCTTTACATATGAATTTCCTAGCAACATATGCCTTTAAAACATAGAAATTTCATATTTAATGGCAGATAAGAATCATTTGGCCCACCAACTCTGCCCATTTTTCTTTCCGATGCAGAAAGATGTCTAATGCATCTAAATGGAAGGAGTGAAGAGGACTTTAGTTGGACTTCAGTACATGCAGGACCTCTACAATCTTTTTTTGTTGTGTGCTATCCCGTATCAAGTATTTCTGCTAGATATCCATAAGCAGTGCCGCCAATATGTTCATTCCCCAAAGTCCTCCTTCTATCATACGTTTTCCAGAACACACCCAGTTTTTTTTTTCTTTTTGCTATTTTTTTTATACTAAAAGTAAAATAAAAATTAATAGATTGAGATACAAGCTTTTCATTTTTCTGTTGAAATATATATATATAAAATACCAGTAGACTTAAGTAAACATATACAGTATGTAATTACAGTTCAGAAACTGCCAATACAATTATACTTTACTCATTTACTGTTTTGAATACCTTTATTAAGAAAATAATATTGCATTACTAAACATGCATGAGTTTATTTAGCACAAAGACTGTCCTAAGTAAAATCCTTTATTTCCCTAAAATATTTTTATTTGGAATAGACAGATCGTGAAATATCTTGAATTTTTCACTGAATTTCTTGATGATGGCAAGGTCTGAAGATACTCGGCAGCCATAAAGATGGAGGACTTTTAAACTGAAACAAAAAACAGTAAACAGGATGATAGGGTTAAAATGAGAGAAGTATAATCAAAGTGATAGAACCTTACCCTGATAGATGATGTTTGCTGCCTTAAGAATGGTGATGTACTGCCAATTATGTTTGTTTTGTACCAACAGTGGCAGTATCTCCTGGCAGGTTGGTGGTATAATGCATACTTGTGGGATCGTCCTAAGTTTTAAAAAAATTATTTCCATCCCAGGTTACTTCTCATGGACACCACTTCATTAGGACACCAGGGAAAACAGCAACAAAAAATACCCAGGAACATTTATTTCACAATGAGCTCATAACTTGTCTAACTTTTAGAATAGAAGGTGTTTGGGTCATTCTAGTGTTTGAACAATGAGAGTATGTTGATAAGTACAAATAAACACGCAGTGCCAGACCTATCATGTAGGTGACATTTACAGCCTAGGGTGCTGAGCTAGTAGAGAAGGTCCTGCCAGGTTCTTGCCAATATTAGCAAGCAAGTATATAGTGTATTAGAAACCATAGACTAAGGAGTTAGAAACCATAGGGTGCCCTGTACACATGAACTAAAACAGGCCGTATGAATAAAAGAAGATGGAAAAGAAATTCTCTTACCACTACCAGTGATAATACGACATTAAAGTGAATAAGAGAGAGGTTTCCAGTCTGAACAACAATCATGTGAAAGCAAAAGTAGCAACAGAATGGGCTATAGTGGGCGCTGAAAGGAGTGCAGAGCAGGGCTATGTTTTTTGGTGAGAATTAGGAGGAGGAGTTTGGTGAGAAGTTGTTTAAGGTTATGGGGTTTGGTGAGAGGTTATTTAATGTTAGGGGGTTGCTGGCGTTTTTGTTTTTTGCTGTATTTGGCACAGTTCGGGGGTTTTACAGTAGGGTTAATGTGGTGGTATGATCATCGGAAGGTTGGTGTGGTGCTTGGAACCTCAGGTGTGGATGGGGCATCGGGGTATGGTACCTACTATGGTAATTGGTGTGGCATGGTACCTGGATAACTTGGCAAGCTTGTTAACACACCTATGTTTACTATTTCAATTACTTTAATAAATACAATGGCAGTGGCCTTTTCAATCCCAAGAAGTCTGGTGGTTGTGTTTTATTATTTGGTTAACTGGGGGGGGGGGGAGCCTAGACCGGAAGTCAAGGCTACATCTGTCAAAGCACTTTAACCAATATAGTATAGTTCAGGCTACCAAAGTATCAATATACCAGAAAAAAAATGTAAGTTGCTGGGGATGACAAGACTCTGGATCCAAATTGAGAACATTCCAGAGGAATACCTTTTAAGAAGATCTTACCTTTTACAGTTTTTGCACAGCTTTTCAATAGCATCAGCTGTAACGTCCTTACAGAAACTCAGCTTCAAACATTCTAGGCTGTTATAGCAGTAGCTTGCTAGCAAGCACACCCTGCAACAGGGAGACATGACTTTAATTTTAAAAAAGATACTCATTTGCCAACCCGATAAGTCTTTATATTTCTGTTTAATATACATTTTATTATGTCTATACGTAATTATTACATGGAATTACGCCAGTTGCCCCTACAAAAACAGAACCCAGGCTGAGCCCGAGGCAGTTGCTGCTTAAGCCCCAAGTTAAAGAAACAAGTGGTCATAGGGGTCGCCCCCTGTAGTTACGCCATTGGCAGTTGGCATTGCAGATGATAGTTATTATAATATTTTTCTTAGATTTAAAGTGTGACAAGAATTGGCTGCCAGAACATCTATTCTGTTCACGAGGGCTTTTCTTTATCCTATTAGGAGGTTTCTCTTTCACTAATGTAAGGGTTAGCGGGACAGTTGCAGTTTCATCCTACAGGCGTCTCTTTACTTTTTTTTTAAGGGCCAACTCCAATGTGCAGGGACAGACTGGCGATGACATGTAAATCACCATGTTGATTTAACATGTAAACAAGATGGGATGTATGGTCAATGATGTTACCATGACAGCTCTTCTAACACACTCTAGAATCTTAATATAGTGGAATTGATGAATGCAAATTGAAAATGTTCCGAAAAGCTCTTAGGTTGGGTATCTAATGACTGTTTGTTTTAATTAGTGGGCTCTTCGAATCTGAAATTATAGAGCAACCACAAAACGAGAGCTTCCTCATTAAACCTGCTAGCAACTACTCTGTTATCCCAGAATCCTCTGACGTACATGTCCTCCTTGTCTGGAGACATTTGCTTGTTTTCCAAGCTGTAATCCATTAATAAGAAACAAAACATATTCTGTCATAAACATTAAAACACCACAACTGAAGCATCAGAAAAAGGCAAGATAATATCTTGCCATGTTTTATCTTAAAACAGTATTCTGTTTCATGTAAATGCTTTATCTTCGATCAAAATTACAAATTACAATCACAGTTGTACATTCATGTTATCAATCAAGCATCTAAGATGGAACTATACACATAAAATAAGATGAAATAGTTTAAATACATAACATTTCTATCTTCTACTACTTTGTACATAGCATTACGAATATAGCTAATTGACGTGCCGGAGAGTTCCACCTACATCCAGCTTTCAATCTTGTTATATCTCATTAGTGCAGGATAGGAACATCCATTAAGAGATTTACTGTCTTTGAATTGGAGGACATGCAATCTTCTGACAGAGTTGTGGGGTGAAGATTTAACCTCATACCTAACCATAGAAAGTTTTGTATCTGGCCTTTCATCAATTGACTTAATTCTGTAACAAAATAGAACATTCTGTCTTGGCACATTTTGATAACACTGTTAGATGATTGTAGATATATACCGTATTTTTCGCTCCATAAGACGCAGTTTTTTTCCTCCCAAAGTAGGATGAAAAATCAGCCGCGTCTTATGGAGCGAAGATGCAGGCAGGGAGGGGGGGGGGGCAACGATATACCGTATTGGCTCGAATATAGGCCGCACTTTTTCCCCCCACTTTAAGACTTTAAAGTGGGGGTGCGGCCTATATTCGGGGTCTAGCGCCCGACGCCCGGGACATGCAGTCCCGGGCGCCGGGCAGGCAGCGGGGTTAGGATACAGATCCCCCGCAGCGGTGCAGGGGACCTGCATCCTACTCCCCGATACGCTCAGACAGCCTCCCCTGCCAGCACTTCCCACGGGGGGGGGTGCCAGCACGGGAGGTTGTCTAAGCGCATCGTGCGGATGCGTTTTACCTCTGCACCCCCCGCGGACTTACCGGAGCAGACTCCCGGGTGTCTTGCGGGGTCGGCGGGGGACGTCTACGCAATACAACTTCCGGTGCCAGATGTGCCGCACCGGAAGTTGTATTGCGTAGATGTCCCCCGCCGGCCCCGCAAGACACCCGGGAGTCTGCTCCGGTAAGTTGGGGAGGGGGGGGCAGAGGGGGACAGTGGCAGCGTATCTCGGGGAGGGAGGACAGTGGTAGCATATCTCGGGGAGGGAGGACAGTGGCAGCGTATCTCGGGGAGGGAGGACAGTGGCAGCGTATCTCGGGGAGGGAGGACAGTGGTAGCATATCTCGGGGGGCGGGGGGGGCAGAGTGGCAGTATGTTTTTTGGTGCTTTTTTAAAGAAAAAAACTTTTTCTTTAAAAAAGCACCAAACTTTTAGGGTGCGGCCTATATACGGGGGCGGCCTATATCCGAGCCAATACGGTACTCACCAAAAGTGTCCCGGACAGTCTCTGTCTCGCTTCGCCGTCCAGGGGAGGTCTTCATCTGGAGACCGCCGCCTCTGTCGCCGCCTCTCCTCTTCTCTGGTCCGTTGCGACGGCTAAGGGCGGACTGGATGGAGAGGACGGGGGGATTTGACGCAAGCGCCGTGTCACGTATGGCGCCGGCGCATGCGCAGTACGGCGCTTGTAGTCCAACTACACTTCCCATCATGTCTGACCAGCTTTTTTCTGTGCAGGCATGACGGGAGGATGATGTCCTTTTTTTATAGCCCATTTTTTAGCTCAAAATATTTTTTCCTTTTTTTTCTCCTCTAAAATCTAGGTGCGTCTTATCAGCAGGTGCGTCTTATAGAGCGAAAAATACGGTATATCTATCTATATATATAGATATCTATATATATATATTGGCAAGTTAAGTGGCGTAACTACAGGGGTCACAACGACCGGGCCCGTGGTTCTGGGGGGTCCGGGGAGACCTATGCAACCACTTATTCCTGTCACCTCGTACCGGTTCAAAATAGTTTAAAAAGAGCCCTTACGACCTGAACCACTGCAGGAGGGAGAGGGTATATATGTTGGTTTTTGGTTTGTATGTATGTGAACATTAATGTCTAAGTGTGTGAGCATGGATGTGTAATTTTGAATGTGAGCATGGATGTGTAATTGTGTGTGTGAGCATGAATACAGGTCGGAAGTGCCCTTTCTAAATTATTTTGAACTGGCACGGGGAGACAGGAACGTATCAGGGTCACATGACCCTGTGGTGAAACAGAGGCTGCCCGCACAATGTGCGCAAGCAGCCAGGGGGAAAGCTGCAGGAGCAGTGAGAGGTAAGCAGGGGCGAGAGGTGGATATATGTATATGTGTGTGCACTTGTGTGTGTGATCATGTATGTGTACTCGTGTGTGTGAGCATGGATGTGTAATTGTGTGTATATGAGCATGGATGTGTAAATGTGTAAGTGGGGTGAGATGGAGTATGTGTTAGTGAGTATGAGTAAGTGTGTGTAATTTGTGTAAGTGTGTTTACATATGTTGTATGTTGGAAGGGAGCAAGGGGCAAAGAAGGCACAGACAAGTTGTGAGGGGGCAATGATGGCACAGACCAGCTGTTGAAGTTGGGAGGATCTGGGCAATTTTTCACACCAGGGCCCGGTGGTTTCTAGTTACGCCCCTGGATAAGACCCTGCAGGGATATTATGGTTCACAATTATGATTATGTTATTATTATTATATTATTAATAAATGATGTGGCCTAAGATACACAGTCTCAGATTTTAGTTAGTTGCAAAGCAAATTGGCAGAGAATAGGATAGGTATCTGCTGCCATGCCTGGTAGAGAGCAGGACATTCCCTTAAAGATGTGTCAATTTTGAGGTTTAAATGTATAGTCACCTATGGAAAAAAACACAGCTTAGATGTCTGAAAATAAATAAACTAAATACAATCTGGATTAGGAAAAGAATACTAACCCTCTTTTCCCTGTCCGTGTTGAACTGAGATCCAAGTAGCAAATCTGACGACAACTTCTTGCCAGTGCTTGGACTCCTATATCTGTCACCTTTTTACAGCCACTTACATCAAGATATCTATAGGGTAAAAATTTAGACGAAAATAAGTTGTGAACTGTAGCTTACAAACGGAATTTAATTAATGCTGCTGAGAAGAATAATTTGAAATTGGTTAATATGGACAGATATGTGCTCCAATTATTCCAGCATATCATCATAAACTTGAAGCTTTCAAAGATTCACAGCCTCTGCAAGTGAAAATAAGCATGCACAAACTTGATATAAAACAAATATCTATAAATCCACTCTAAACCAATAGTATATTTGGGTTTTAATGGAGTAGGACTCCTACCTTGCTAGGTTCTGCATTCCGTGTTATTGCAATTATCTTGCATAGAAATGACCTGCCATCTAATATCCCTGAAAACCATTAATTAAATAAATGTAAAAAAAAAACAGGGTGTGTGGTGGGGTACAGTGAAATTAGACAACCCTCTGGAAAGTATTGATTCCACCTATTCCCCCCCGCCACTTACCTCCAATCACATGCTCAGTAGAATGGCGAGTTAAAACATATTAAATACATTTCTGGGAGGCACACAGTCCATCCTGTACCCCATCAAGCCCCATCCCATGCAATGGGATGTGTAGGTTACCATAAAATAAAACATTCTCGTGGGCATACAGCACACATATACCCATCGGGATGAGTGGTTACAGTAAAAAGAACTCTTTGGTGAGGCACCAAGCCCATCTGTCCCTCTTCTTTTCCCTTTACCTCCTGCCCAATGGGGTAGAGGGGGTTAACAGTATACAAGAAATGCTAAGGACTTGCATATATGCAGAATATTAGTGAATATACGAGTTAGTTACCCTGCAGCATCATGTGAAATGACTGATCACTGTACTTTTTAGTCAAGAGACCCAGCTACCATACCTTACATTATATTTTACAGTATTTATGGACCACCATCAGATTCTGTAGCTCTACTACAATAGGGGGAGAACATTCGATTAAGTGAGAGGGGGACAAGTGACAGAGGGGATGTTAAAGTTACAGTCAGTGGGGCAGGATTTGGAGCCATCTCATGGTGGAAGAGAGGTCCAACAGTATAGGTTAGGAGAAGCAACCTGTTGTTTTGGGAGTGAGGAGAAGTAATTATGGTGTCTCTCCATCCCACTAATGTCCCTTCATGTGTCATCATATACAGGTGACGTTCTTCACATTGTAGTGGGTAATATTATTATGGAATGGTTTGATAATGATATGAAAGGGACAAAATTAGCACTTTTTTATCTGTTAAAATACTGATGTTTATATTATCTACAATGTTTAAATGTCATGTGCTCTTTAAACATTGGTCTTATTACAAACACTTACTTGATTGTTTGTAGGTAAGTACTAATTTCCACCAAGCTTACATCTGTTACTTGACAACATGAGCTCAGCGTCAGGTTCTCAAGCTTTGGACATTGTTTTACAATATAGTGCACTGGGCGATCTCTTACCTACAAAAAAAGTATATGTTAGTACTTTATAGAGCTACAAATATTGCACATATATCTACAAACTAACTAATTTAAAGAAATAAACTTGAGGAATGAAAAGACATGTAATGAACTGTATTGCACTGTTTCAAACACATCAAATAGTAAAAACCCGTCGCTAGCTATTTTCTTCCTCTGTAATACTATTTCAACTTTAGATACTGAAGGAGGCATTTATCAGCTTGAATCAGTTTTATTAATCTTGCTCTCAAAGTGGGCAAATACCAACTTTAAGTGCTGGCTGCATATCATTGATGTATAATTTTCCACCCTAGATAAGCAAGAGTGTGCAAAGTGTGCAAGTGTATATTGATAGATATAATTATTAAGTCTCATGGCTGTAACGGTGAAACACCTACCACATTTAGACCGGTCACATTAAGTGTTGTCAGTTTGTGAAGGTTGGACGCTATCTTTGCCAGACATGCATCGGTGATTTTTGGTACCCTACCAATGTTCAGGTTCTCCAGAAATGTGCATTCAGTAGCCACAGCACATATGCACCTTGCACTGAGAGCATGGCATCCAAACACTTCTAATTTAACGAGGCTGCAAAGGAAAAGAAGTATCTTAAGTCATGAAAAAGAAATGTTCTAGTGAAGAACGCAAGATATTTTGTATTGTATTTTGTCAATATTTGCAATATTTCAGATAACTGGCTTATAAAAAACATCTGGGTTCTGTTTGCAGAAAGAATGTCCTTTTAATTTCAGAAAATACTGTGCTTGTTGGCATTTGTTTGTGTTCATAGCATTCCCCTTTATTTTCATTCTATAAATGCACTCATATCAGAACTGGCAGCTAGTGTTTTCCCAGTTTATATTGAGCAAATAATTAATTAGAGTGAACTGTGTTTTTTTTAATGACTGAGGCAGTAAGATCTGTGTCCATTTATGGAGACCGTGACTTAAAAAGACAAATAATTTAGAGAGAATTTAAAGAAGATCCACTTAAATGGTAAGTGATTTTATTAACAAAATATGCAAGGAAAGACTTGGAAACCTTAATATATATACCTTAAAAATAAGGGAGTGGGGGACTTGATAAGTCAAGTCTAAGTTAAGAGCATTTTTAAGAACTAGAACTAGGGAGCAAGATTGACAGAGGGTGGGAAACTGAAGGATAATGTGAGAAAATTCCATTGTACTTATAGAATTTGAGTCACTGATCTCCCCAACCAGCCCCGTGCTTTATTGTATCGTAGCCTGGGCATTCGCCTCAAAATGTCTCTGCAATACACCCCATCTCTATATATACTTCCATGTAAACCCTTTACTACTGTTTAATTATATATCCTTCCTAAGCAGTGACATATTCTGTCAGCAGATCTAGGGCTCCCTGGGCTGCTTATTTAGTGGCTCTATTGGGTGATGTGCCTCATTAGTGTGCCACAGCTCTCAGTAGGCAGTTGAGCTCATGTCCCTTAAAACCATTCCCATTGTCTTTATATCTCCCTAATGGAATTTGGTATACACATTGCTATTACTATTATTATTATTATTATTATTATTATTATTATGGAGTTGGTTACATAAAATTAAAAGGAGTCAACGCCATTGTCTCCTAGTGTCAATATGGCATGGTAACCAACATTGGGTTTCTCCATCACACTCTAATTAATCTACGAACCCAAACATCTGAAAGGTAAATCAAACAGCCTTGATATACGCTATATGATCAAAAGTATGTGAACACCTGACCATCACACCTATATGAGGTTGTTGTATTCCCCATTCCACAACCATGGACATTAATATGCAGTTGGCTCTCATTTGCTGCTTTAACTGTCTCTATTGTTCTGGGAAGGCTTTACACATGATTTTGGAGTGTATATGTGCCAAAAGAACATTTTCCAGGCACTCATGTTGGAAGAGAAGGTATGACTCACAATCAGTGTTCCATTTTATCCCAAAGGTTTTCCATGGGATCAAGGCCAGGGTTCTGTGCAGGTCACTTAAGTTCCTTCACACCAAACTTGTCAAACCAAGTCTTTATGGACTTTGCTTTGTGCACAGAGGCACAGTCATGCTGGAACAGGAAAGGACCTTCCCCAAACTGGTGCCACAGAGTTGGAAGCATACAGTTGTCTTGAATACTGTTCTATTAACATTACTCTTCAATGGAACTAGGAGGCCTAGTATAAACCCTGAAAAAACACCCCCAGATCATTTCTCTCCTCTACCAAACTTTACAGTTTTCAGCTCTGTATTTTTACGTGCTACGTGCTTTAGCACACAGCGACCCCACTCTGTGAGCATGCATGGTCTATGGCTTCGAGGCTGAGCTGTTGTTACTCCTGGATGCTTCCACCTCACAATAATAGCACAATGAACTGGGGCAGATCTGGAAGAGCAGACATTTAATGAACTGACTTGTGGAAAAGGTATCATCCTAAGACCTTTTAAAGACAAGTTTAAGGGGTGTCCACATACTTTTGGTCATATGGTGTAGATCTGTTGACCTTAATGTTTGGAGTGCCGGAGTGCCCCAAAGTATTTGGCACTTGAAATGTTAAAGTACTTTCTGAATTATTCTGACAATGTTATGCTCTGATGATTTGACCTAAAATAGTAAATTAAATTATTATGGTACCTTTTTACAAATAATATTGTGAATTCGTAAACCTTCCTATATCTTTTAATATTTGTCAATATGAAATGTCTAGTATAATTGTGTGTTTTTCTAAGTCAGACCTATTATGCTCAGGAGAGAAATAGCTTTAAACAAAGAGCAATGAGTCAGACATACTTCTTATCAAAGTATGAAGTATGGGATGAATACTGATGTTACGGCCAAATACATCAAACAAAAAAAGCAATCAATGCATCCATTAGTTGAAGAAGTAAACAGAAAATAATGGGTAAAATGGTAGAGTTTATATTTTTACAATATTAGTGAATTATATTGTTAGTAGACAAATAAGAACACTCCACTTTCTAGTACTCTTATTACTCTTAAATGGGCATTCTTAAAAAACGTTTTCCATTACATGAAACCTGTAATTTAAAGTGAAATGGAATCCTTTCTGTCATATTCAAAGGAGAATAAGGAGTGGAAAATGTTGACTTTTTACATGAATGAATTCATGTTGGCATTGGAAAGGCCCAAGGACCAACTAGCAAGTAGAAGTCTAATGGCTTGAGAAACGGTTATATACCGTATGTGCTGAAACTATGGTCTTCCTGGACAAGAGATTAGCTAAATAAACTTTAAACCACCCTACATCCATAGTGGCCACACAGGGATGGTAGAATAAAGAGGTGTCCCTCTTATTTGTTATTTCTAGTGCCTACTCAAAATTCTTCCTTTGCTACTCACTGTGCAGCATTACAAGGTACAGTGCCTTCCACAAATATTGGCACCCAATACACAACAAATTTGCTCTCATGGAAATCACCAAAAAATAGTTACCTATCCCAAATCCCTATGCTTATTTAGACAAATGGAGGTTTTTAGTTCCACTCCAATGGCCATTTTAAGTGTGCCTGCAACGTCACAAGCCCACGGTTAAATATGATGGTGGCTCTTCAATGTTTTGAGGCTGTTTTTCTGCCAGAGGATGTGGACATTTTGTTAGGAATGAAATATGAATATGAAATGAACACCTGACTGTCTGAAAGCTTAAAATGGGCTATGGTTGGATCATCTAAAACATACATCAATACATGGGAGGAATTGCAAAAAGTGAAGTGATGTTATTAATGTGAATTCACGTTATGTGAATGAATACATTTTCAGTCAAATAATTTTATATATACTGTACAAACTAATCCACAAATATTTACTACAGTATACTCACATATCACTATTCATTTTATCGGTGTGTTACACTATGACACACTCATTCAGATATTAGTAGGATTGAGCAGGACTGGACTGGCGATGACAGGGCGGCCCTTGCACTTTTAAGGCCAGCGGCCGCCAGAAAGCATTAATACGGCTCCCGGCTGGGTATCTATTGTGTTGTTATGCACGCGTAGCATGTGTCCAGGCATATCCAGCAAGTAGCCTCACAGTACAGCACCCGATCTGCCAATCTGCATTGCCAGTTGGTTCTTGTCAAAAAGTAAAACGCAAAGAGTATAAAGGATAATGTTATCCTTTTAGATAATACCTACCTTTTTGCATGTTTTTTCACTAATGAAGTAATTGCACAGTCAGTGATTTTACAGCCATTCACAGACAGAGATTTTAAGCTGCAACAAAGAAAAAAAAGACCATTTACTAAAGCTGTATGTGCCATGGAGTTTTAAATGACAAAATTGCATTAAAGCTAAGTAGAATACTACTTATTAATTATATGTAATTTGGCAAGAAATATTACGATCAGATAAAGATTATTCTAGCTGGTGGTATCTTCACTTTTTCGAAGAAAAGCAAGACATTTGCCTCGGTGGTTTGCTCAGGGTTGCCTTTAGTGGAATATGGATAGAGATCCCTTCAAGATCTTATGTATATATGTACCAGTGACATCATTGCGCTCAAGATATTGTTTATTTATTTTTTGTTTTTTATTGATACTTTATAAAAAAATAACACTTTTTTCCATTCATGGGAAGAGGGAGAAACAATGTTTTTCACTCTCTTGCCTCTGAACCCCCCTGCACTAATCACACTGTGATTAGCAAGCAAGGCTCCACAGCCAGCAGGGGGAGCAATCAGACATCCCAGCAGGCTCTAGACCAGGGGCGTCCAACATGCGGCCCGCGGGCCAAATGCGGCCCGCCAGACCTCGAGGCGCTGAGATCAGCAGCCAGGGCAACCGGGATCACAAGAGCCCTGCTGCTTACTCGTGGGAGGGTCTTTTGTACTGCACAGAGGAAGCGGAACCCAGCAGAGTCACGTGAATTACTTGACATTACATGACTCTGCTCCAGTCCTGCTTCCTCTGTGAGTACAAGAGAACGCAGAGTGAGGCCGCGCCCCCTGCTGAAGTTTGTGAGCGGCATCGAGAGAGCTGCAGTGCAGGTAAGGGGGTGGGGGAGGTTGTTTGAATGAGTATGCACAATTGAGGGAATTAATCTCTGAATGAATGAGTATATGAATGAATGAATGAATGAGTGTGTGTGTAATAGCATGGATGTGTAAGTGCTGGAACCTAGGCATGATGGATGGGACTGTGATTGCTGTTAGCAATCACACTCCTATCATGCTAAGTCAGCCAGTACATGCTGAAACCTGGCTAGCTGCCCCCCTTGTGTATTAATGCTGCCAGTAGTATGGGGTCTGCACATCACTTACAGCCACCCTGTACCAGCATGTACTGGCTGACTTGGCATGATAGGCGTGTGATTGCTAACAGCAATCACAGTCCCATCATGCCTAGGTTCCAGCATTTACTGGTTGTTGCTGTTAGCAATCACACTTCTATCATGCCAAGTCATTTTGTTGAATTTTTTGTCCAATTGTGGTGTGTTACTTACTTTTATTAAAAGTGTGGGGTTTTTTTTATTATTTTTAAAGGTGGGGGGTCATTTTCGGTTTCGGCTAAGTGAACCCAGAATTTTCATTTTGGTGCATCCCTAGAATAAATAGAACTATTTCATTTTTAATTATCCTGAATCCTGAATTTGTAGTCACAAAACTTTCTAGGCCCAGAAATCAGTGAGAGGAAAAGTAAAGGTTTTGTGTCATTTATTTTATTTTAATCTGCATATTTTATTAAAGGCCATATTTTCTCACAGTGAAAAATTTGTGTGGCCCGCGCACGTATACAATTCTGATGAAGTGGCCCACTGCAGAAAAAACTTGGACACCCCTGCTCTAGACAGACCCTGCTGAGTTCCTCCAGTTCACCAGTGACCCTCTTGTGGGTGTCATCAATGATGCTTACCGGAAGGGAATGCCTGATCGTGCGATCGGGCATCCCTTATGTAACAATGTTACATACAATTGGGCAGCAGGAAGCTAGCAATGCCAATAGATAACCAGTCCCTGCCTCTGTGAAAAATGCATGACATCTATAGTGTAATGAAGGGGTTAGTGGCTGACTCCTGGGTGTCTGTATGATTAGAGGCAGAGATGCAGGAAAGGTGAGCTAAAACTTAAAATAGAATCTGCCCCCATTTTCAAGTGGTTTGTTCCATGGGCACATCTTGTCTGGAATGTGAGCAGGTATTGTACCAGGGTGTGTATTTCAGACTCACAGGAGACACTACACACTTTGTGGGATGCCCTTTCTGTGTGTTCAAACTAAATATACTAAAAACACCATGTATGATTAGAAAAGGGCCTTTGGTATATATAGACACACAAAAACACATAGATATACTGCATATACATATTACATTCAGAGCCGGCCTTAAGTGTTCTGGCGCCCTGTGCGGACTACTCCTCTGGCGCCCCCCCGATCCCCCAAAAAAGAAAGGAAAAAAATCTCCCCACTGCCCCTTCTCACTGCCTCCCCTCTGCCCCTTATCACTGCCTCCCCCCCCTGCCCCTTATCACTGCATCCCCCCCTGCCCCTTATCACTGCCCCCCCTGCCCCTTATCACTGCCCCCCCCTGCCCCTTATCACTATCTCCCCCCCTGCCCCTTATCACTATATCTACACCCCATGCCCCTTATCACTATATCTACCCCCTATCCTTACTTACCTTGTTGCCGGAGTCCTGCGGTGGGAGCGGGAGGCATCCGCACTTCATAGCTGAGCGCCAGAATAATTCCGGCGCTCAGCACGAAACGCCGGCACCGCGACAGAGTCACCGAGAGTGAGGGGCGCCGAGCGGTTGCTGAAAACTTCACGAACGATCGCTCGGCGCCCCTGCCCGGGACTTAAATGAAAACAATGGGTTTTTTTGTTTAACTTTATTTAACATCCTCCATGTTAAATAAAGTTAAACAAAAACTTTATTTAACATGGAGGATGTTAAATAAAGTTACAAAAAAACAAACAATGTTATAATTTAAGTCCCGGACGCACAGGTCGCACACCCCTAAGGCCGGCCCTGCATACATTCATGTAAGACCACCATCATTTACTGAAATGTGGTCATAGTGCTTAGAGCACAGAGTGAGTTGCTCTCATGGTTTTATGTGATCACATGGGCATGTATTGCTTGTTCAAATACATAAAATACATGTGTCACGCTGCCAGGTCCAGAGACCAGCGGGCAGGTTGCTGCCAGCCAGCAGGACTCCCGAGCAGAGCTGTCCTATTCCTCTTCTGCCACTCCTGTGATGGGCAGCAGAAGGTGTGTCTGTCTCACGTGGCTGGAGACACCCCTCTGATATACTGTTAGAGGTGCCCCTGCGACACGCTGGTAGGAGCGTGGCTTACCTTGAAGCCGGGTTTTAATACCCGGAGCTGCATCCTTCTGGTACCCTGGTGTGCTCTTCTTGGACTGTTGCTGTATTGCCTTTGTTTCTTTGGATTTTGACCATTGCCTGTATTTGACTATTAATTTTGCTACTGTTGCCATTCCGTGTACCAGAACCTGGCTTATCTGACTGCCCACTACGTGTACCAGCCCCCTGGCCTATCTTACTACCTACTTTGTGTACCAGACCTCTGGCTATCATATAGACTTTGCCTTCAGACTCGATAACCGTACTTACCTGTCCATACCTGATGCTCCTGGTTCCCTTTCTAGAGTTCTGGGCGGAATAACTTCTACAGTGAGTGCTAATTTAAATTTAAAGATGGTCCTAAGTTTGCTGTTTTGTTCAGAGGGGAATTTTGATTGGAGTCAGTATCCTTTTATTTATGGATCAGGGTAGCTAAAAGGTACTGTAGCTCTTCTGTAGTTGAATACAGCAAGTGCTATTTTTTAGGCTGTGTTGGCTGGCATTGATTCACAGGGAATCTGGTTCTCAAAAACCATTTGGGACTTATACTGGGATCATATCCCATAAAACAC
This sequence comes from Sceloporus occidentalis, assembly GCA_023333645.1. Classification (NCBI taxonomy): domain Eukaryota; kingdom Metazoa; phylum Chordata; class Lepidosauria; order Squamata; family Phrynosomatidae; genus Sceloporus; species Sceloporus occidentalis. The sequence continues at coordinate 7,038,307 of JALMGF010000024.1, read as the reverse complement.
GTTGCAGTATTTAGCAGTTTAGTTATATGGATGCTACTTACTTAGCAGATGAGTCAACTAGAGCAATCACACCTTTGTCACTGGCTGAAGTCCAGCTAATGTCCACTGCAGTTAGCTTGTTGCAGTATTTACTAGAATTAAACAATAATCTATCACCTTCAAAGCTTGGGCCACTGCAGTTTGTTATCTTTAGCTCCTGGGAAAATAAAACACATATGTAAACACATGAGCCATCAGTTCGGTTGAAGGACCCATCTTAAAACAAGACACTAAACTCATACAAACTAGTAAAATATTCAACGTAATCACAGCCCAAAATCCATTGAGTACACATCAAAACAAACATGTGTCTGGTCAGATTAAAGCACCTCCAATAAGATAAAACAAAAAATCTCAGTGACTTCAATAATGTATTATTTAGCCATAAATGTGTAGATAATGTTGTTATTATTATTCTTAGTCTTATATTATGATTATATTATTAGTCTAATAATGATTGAGAATTGAGGTAGTTTAATGTGTAGTTGTAGGTACAGCAGTACCTGCAGTAGATGCTGTGTGCGAGCAATGTAAAGGCAGCTTTACGGGAAATCTGCAGTTCAGGTAAGGGCGTGGGGGAGTTTGTATGAACAAGTATGCGTGATTGAGGAAATGAATGAGCATCTGTGAATGAGGGAATGAATGAGTATATCAATAAGTGAATGAATGTTTGCGGGATCGGGCGGGATTGGACAAATATGTTGTGGGAGCAGGTAGGATTGGACACATATAGTGGGGGAGCAGGTGGTAATGGTCAGAAATTCAGCGGGAACAAGCAGGAGCTTTTTTTCTACTTTTCATATATAATTTTTTCTATTTTTCTACATTTTGATATTCTTCTACTATTTTGAGTTGATTTTATGGGATTATGGATCAGACAATATATATATATATATATATATATATATATATATATATGAAACCTGGGTTCCTGAGTGCCGACTATCTATCTCTTGTTTCTGTGCACTGCTAATTGTTATTCGGAGTAACCCATTATATGTTGAGCACCACTTGGACCTTATTTATATTTCCTAAGGACTGAGCTCGCCCATTTCTAGACTAGTATTTGCTATTGTTGTAACACAGTAATTATGGTTGAAAAAGACACAAGTCAATCGTGTTCAATCTTGCTGGTGATCCAGAAATACGCATACAAATCCACATTGAAGCAATTTCCAATTGTGCCTGAAAAAGGAAAAACATCCGTTCTCGACTCCAAAATGGCAATTATGTTCTCGCTGGATAAATAAGCTTAAACTAATAGCCAATTATAATATAGCCAATTATATCCCTCTATATACTTGATTTAAAAAAAAATCACATAGCCAAGCAGTGAGTTCTACATCTTACTCTAATAAACCAATTTTGCTGCTTTATTCAAGTCCAAATGGATGACCTTTTTTTTGCTTCCACATTACTATTAATGAAAAGGGTCATCAGAAAGTCGTATAATATTTTGAATTACTTCCTTGCTTCTCCTTGATTCCTTATGTAAATGCTATTAAAGTCCTGCGCATGCATTGACATCTTTTCCTACATAGACTTTCATTAGTGAGAGCGTCCGATGGGGCAATTCTATTGTTTACCGCAGGCAATATAATAAGAAGTCATGGCATTTGTCTAGTAGATTAGGCCACAGCTAGAAATGACTAATATTCAGCTGCCTGAAAATATATTTTATATAAAGAAAGAAAATAGAACAATACCTTTGAAAATTCATTTTTATTTCAATACTAGTCATAAATGATAGGCCTATTAACCAAATAATGGGAAGTCAATAAGAAAGGGTGTTCTGGCATGTAATTAAACTCAAGTAATTCTTTAGTTCAATTATTTCTTATCATTATAATATGAATAGCCACATTCATTAGATAGTATAAGGTAATCGTATTTAAATCAAAAGATCAGTAGCAGACAAAGAGCGTACACAATGAACTCACTGGCTTGATGAACAGTTATATAAAGTTTAGATCTACTTTCAAACTACCTGCATTGTGACATCTTTTGCTTCTCAGTAATAACCTGCATAATCTCACACTCTGCCAGGTATGGTTCCAGGATGTGGTTTTCTTTTGTAAACAAACACGTGAAAGCTCTTCAAACTTCAGTGGATATGTCATGGGCGAGGCTATAATTACTGTGCTTAGTCTAAGACATTCTCTTATAGTCTAGTTTTACACTGTGATGACGTCTGTTCTGTGCTTAGCCAAATAAACGTATGTACGACAAGGAGTAATGCTCCATATAGAGTTTGCAAAATTTCAATTTCTAATTCATTATGAAATATTTTAAAGCTGTATTCAGTACTGCTCTTACTTTAAGGTACTTTAAGAACTTGAGTATTCTGTTGAAGGTTAACGCGACTGACCACACTCAGTTGAGGTGACATGTCCTTATATGCTAACACTTGAAAAAAGTTGTTTGCAAGTGCCTGTGAGTGCTTGTGGCTTTCAAGTTTGCCAATTTTGGGCAAAGACATATTAACTAGATGAAAACTCTTTTGCCCTCACTTGAAACTCACAAAATATTCGCTAACTACATTACATTTTGTAATGTAGATAATTAGGTTAAAATATATATATATATATATATATATGATTTTTTTTTTAAATTGATAACTGCATTCAAATCTTTTGATCCCCAGCACATATATTAACCATCCTTTGCAGGCTGGGAGATGGGTGAGCACTTGAATGGGGCCCATTGACTTGAATGCATTTTAACACTATAATCAGTTTACCATTTTTTTAAAAACAAATTTGCGGCAGCCAGCTTTTTATCATTTTAATTTATGGGTGTTCCTTTTCCAGGGGCCAAAGATGAGAATTCAAGGGGGGTGCGGATCATCACAGAATGGGCCCTCAATGGTAGGGTGTCTTTTTCTCCGAAACACGTTTTACACTAGGGTAGACAGTGAGTTTCAATTTAACCAACTTACCTGCACTTGCAGCTTAATAAATAATTCCCATTAAGATTCAGAGGAGTTGCTACACCCCTTCACTATATACTGAGGCAGAAATTGACAGTGGTACAGCATAACACCTATCACTATATACTGAGGCAGACATTGACGGTTGTACAGCATAACACTTACCACTATATACTGAGGCAGACAATGACGGTGGTACAGCATAACACCTATCACTATATACTGAGGCACACATTGACGGTGGTACAGCGTAATCCCTATCACTATACATTGAGCCATACATTGACAATAGTGCAGCATAACCCCAATCACTATATACTAAGCCAAACATTGATGTGGTGTAGGCCTACCACTTCATTAGTAGTAGGGATGCACCAAAACGAATTCTGGACTGAAACCGAAAATGCAGCATTTACCTGGCCGAAACCGAATATGACCCCCCACACCATAAAAAAAAAACACTTTTATTTAAAGTAAGTAACACACCAAAATAGGACAAAACAATTAAATAAGAATATTTTATATATATATATATATATGATTGATAACAGCAATCACATTCCTATCATGCCCAGGCATACCCAGATTTCAGGATGTACTCGCAGACTTGGTGTCAGGACTCGGGTGATCAGGTCAGGTAGGAGCCCATGCGCAGGGTATACTTGGGGTTCAGTATGTAACCCACGGTGCATGATTATGCAAACAAAGACACCACAAACAGAAATCCAGGTAATGCAGTGTATTTCATGTATATAACAGGACCAGCAAATAAGGGAAGGGCACGACCTTGAACCGGCTTAAAATCATTCAAGGGAGCCGGAGGTCTGCTAAAGACCTCCGATACCGCTCCCTTGCGAGCCTGCTCCTCCAGTGGCAGACATTACTGTCCGTCTCTGGAGGGGTGCCGGCAATTTGGCACCCCCTGATGAGCGGCACCCGGTGCAGACCGTCCCCCGCCCCCCCCGCTAGGTACACTACTGCTTATGGGTAATCAGATCAGCAGAGAAACCCAGGGAATCAATGGTAGGTTTGAGATCAAAGCTGATCTTTTTTCAGGCACGGGTGTATTGCACTGACCAGAAAATTCATAGACCGGGAGAAACTAATGGCAGCCACCTGTCGGCTATAAAAGGAAACCAATGATAATATTTACATGCCTTCATGTCAACTTCTCTACAGGTATGCACGGGCAGCAGTGTCCGTTACAAGGCTTGTAGAAGTCATTGCTGCTTATGGGGCATTACATAGATGCAAAACTTAATCATCACTTGCCTCTTAGATACACAAAAACTAAACAAAGCAATACCGGTTTATGTAGAGTCCTATGCAACTGATTACATGGTAGTAACACCTTTATGCATCTAATAAAGTAAGATCAAGTAAAGGCAGTGCCCATCACTGGCATGAAACAATTCAACAACATGTTTGATCAGCCTAAAAAAAGGAGTATTCAATCCCTGGCACAAATAAGCTGATGCTCCAGTTTTATAACATAAATGGCAACTAAAGGTAACTTGTTTGGTGGTACGCTTCAGGAGTTTCAAGAACAGCCCGGAGGGAAAGAATTGGACGGAGGGGCCCCATGAATGTAGTGCGGACGAGGTACCCATGGTCAAGCCTGGCTAAGGGGTTAAGGGATGACTAGGCAAAATTTTGGCACTGACAGTGTTAAACTGGACGCTACTACATTCATGCGACACCTTTAGAATTGGCCTGTAACAAATGCATTTTATAAACTAGGGAAGAGAGAGTCATGAGTAGCAGAAGCCCATCGTACAGTCAGACCTAGGAGCAATGAGCAGGACATGAAGATAAAATTTATTTTATCCCCCAAGAACTGCATGTAGTGCTCACTGTTGCAGCGTCTGACTCAGCAACAGTCTTGACATAATCACTGTAGAACAGCGCAGAGATACATAGCTATTCATATTACTCCTTTTACATAGAAGCTTTGCTTATTGATGGTCGCAAGTATGTCACTACTCTTAATACACTTTTTCTGTAACAGGATTCATATATATTGAAAGTTCTATAACTAGATCAAGGGTTTAGTGGTATTTGTTTATTTTCTTCTCAGGGGTCAGTAAAGTTAACAGTGTTAACTTTCTTTGTCTTTCAATGTCACATCTGCTACTTGCCTCCTGACAGGTAGAACTGCTAGGTTTGTGCGCTGAACGCTGTTTGCCACTGTCTGGGTCAGAGGCATGCTAACAAGTGAACTTGCCGTCAGCCTGAAAATATTTGTACTAAGAGGTCAATTATAAAAAAAATCACATGGTTGTTTTTTTAACAAGAAGAAGAACAAGTGTAAAACTATATTTAGTCTTTAGTCAAAGATGATAACTTTTATTGGGCTAATACAGAAAAAGTAGTTTTCTACTTCAGAATCCCCTGAATATATTTTTTCTATTTTTGTCCCAATAAAATACATTACCATTGACTAACAATTCCATCTTCTCTTTACTCATTTTACTTATTAATTGTATATTTAAAAAATATATATTTTTCTAACTATTGCATACACTAAATATCTTTGTTGCTAGAAACATGTTTTACATAAACAAAATAGTAAAAGCAATGTGTGTTGACTTTACCGTGAGAGAGTCCTTGCAGTTCTGAAACAGCTTTTCAAAACCACCTTCCGTAATCTTCTGGGCATCATCATGGCAGCGGTACAGTGTCAAGGACTCTGGTTGATGGAGGCCTATATTCGCCAAGCAGTCATTATTCAAAGAATGGCAATTTGTAATTTTGATAAGCTTCCCTAAAATAAAAAGATTTCACATAAAACTTAATTTTTTTTACAACCAAGCCTAGCTTATGTACTCAATTGGCCATATCTATTAATGGCAGCTGCAACAATGAATCAACGCCACAATGCTGAGTTATATAGAGAGCTCTTTATTTAGGTGTTTTCCATACAATGTTTCTCTTCCTCTAGTTTTACTCTTACAATCACGTTCTGCATATTTGTACAAGGATGACTTTTTTCTGTTCTGTTGTACATGTCTACCTCTGTACAGTATACAATACATTTTGCACTGAAGGGGACTCATTAATTAATAAATGAATCAGTATTCTGGACAGGATATTTAACCTTCATAAAAATGGTCCACTGTTGAAAATGTCTAGGAGTCAGGGGACAGGTGGTAACATTAAGCCAAAAGGGCAGGTTCAGCTAGGTGGCCCAGTAGAAAAAATATTTCATAACACATTTGGCTTACTACATGCAAAAATGTACGCTATCCAGTTCTGTCCTAAAAACATTTATATAAGAGAGAATGCATTGAAAACACTCCAATGAGACTATATTGAAATGAAAGTAAAACATATATAAAGGCTTTAGGTAGTAGGAGCAGTTGTTGTGGTTCAACTCACTTGCTCTCATCCGCAAACTGCTAAATTTAAGGTCACATGTACTCACATGTACTCGTAAACAACAAATTGTTAGCATGCACGGGAATGCAACTTCAGTCAAGCCAACAGTTAACTCAACTGTTTCCTTGACTTCTTATTGAATAGACCAAATTGATTCACTTACACTACCCACAGTGAGTAAAAGTACATGTATATAAAAGGTGTGGGCCAGGTTGTAAGAAATCCATGTTTTCTTTGTTCAATATATATGTCCACATTAGGCATACGTGAAACATTACTGCACAGAACATGTGTTTTAATCATACATACATCTATCCATGTAGAGATTGTAGAGATTGCCATATAAGGTTATAAATTCACCCTAAATTATATTGTTGGTAAGTCACCTCGATGCTCTGCCCTACCTATCCTGTTTAAGATTTTTCCTCCAATCAAGGGCCTATAACATCCAAGTTCCATCATCCAGTTACTATGATCTGTCATTGATTGGTACCGCATATATGCATGTTTTGTATTAGAAATAAATCCATCTGAACATAGAACCTGTGATTTTGTCTCATCCTTGGTCACTGAGCAATTTAGATATTCTGACAAAACAAACATCTACACAGGTTTACTTGATGACTGTGCTGATATACATTTTTTCTTCATGGGAATCTTGCCAGACACTTGAACGAGTTAACCCCTTAAGGACCAGGCTGTGTTTTACCTTTTGTACCATTGGGACCGAGGCTGTTTTAACACTTTTGCGGTGTTCCGTGTTTAGATGTAATTTTCTCCTCACTCATTAAGTGAACCCACACAAATTACCGTATTTGCTCGATTATAAGACGAGGTTTTTTTCAGAGCAAATGCTCTGAAAAATACCCCTCGTCTTCTAATCGGGGTCGTCTTCTAATCAGACCTCAAATAGAGGTCTGATTATGAGACTAAGATCCAGATCCCCCGCACCGCTGCAGGGGACCTGGATCCTCCTGTCTCCCCCCCCCACACTTACTTACCGGTGCTTCCTGCTGTATTGCCGGGGCAGCGGGTTGACGTCTACGCGATCCGCGTAGACAACGTCCGCTGCAGCCGGAAGGAGGTGTGGCTAGCAGCGGGGGTTGTCTGCGTCCGTCGCGGATACCTTCCCCGACTGTCAGAAATCAGAGTTCCCCGCACAGGTGCCGGAACTCTGATCTCTGACAGCCGGGAAAGGTATCCGCGACGGACGCAGACAACCCCCCGCTGCCAACTCCACCTCCTTCCGGCTGCAGCGGAAGGAGACGTCAACCCGCTGCCCCGGCAATACAGCAGGAATTTGGAAGCACCGGTAAGTGTGTGTGCGTGTGTGTGTTAAATGGGGGACATAGGGCATTTCTGGAATGCCTTATACCCCTATATGCCACTCTGGCACTTAGGGGGTTAAAAGGCATATTATGGGGCAGAGTGGCATATAGGGAGTTATAAGGCATTTCAGGAAGCAGAGTGGCGTTAAGGGGGCATTTAATAGAGCACTCTGCCTCCTGAAATGCCTTATAGAGTGCTCTATACAATGCCTTTTAACTCCCTTAATGCCACTGCCTCCTGGAATGCCTTATACCTCCCTATATGCCACTCTGCCCCATAATATGCATTTTAACCCCCTAAATGCCAGAATGGGATATAGGGGTATAAGGCATTTCTGGAGGCAGAGTGGCACATAGGGGGTCAAAAGGCATACCATGGGGCACAGTGGCATATAGAGGGTTAAAAGGCATATCATGGGCCACAGTGCCATATTGGTGTGGCAAGCCTGGGGGCAGATGTGCGTAACTGGGGGACAGGTTGGAAAATACAAGGAAATAAAAACAAAAAAAATATTTTTCTCAATCATAGCTTTTATTTAAAAAAATAGTTTACATGAATTAACATTTACTGGTAAAACTTTTTTCCTTTAGGGTCGTCTTATATTCAGGCTTTTTCTTTTTTTCCTAAGTTAATATTCAGATTTTGGGGGGTCGTCTTATAATCAGGGTCGTCTTATAATCGAGCAAATACGGTATATGTTGTTTTTTTCAGGACAAGAAGGGCTTTAAGTAGCATTAAGTACAAGTAGCGTTTTGCTATTTCAAAACCATTTTTTCCAAATCTGGTAATTCTTCCCCCCATGTGCCATTTCGGGTATCTTTGAAGCCGGCCAATGCAATTCACCCCATCAAGTCATATATTTTTGAAAACTAGACACCCCAGGGTATTTCAGATGCTAGTATTTTAACTCTTTCCATGCACCATATCTACCACCATTTTTTGTCAAACTTTGTGGTAGTAATTTATTTTGTGTTTTTTATCGCTAAAATTGCTCTTCAGGTATGGATTTACAGCTCCTGGTATACATCACTTACAAACAACACCCCAATATGTGTTCAGCAACATCTCCCGAGTACAGTCATACCCCCCATGCATGGGTTTGTCGGGTTGTTTGGGAGGTAAAACGCCACATTTAGGAAGTGCACATTTTTTAACTTGGAACTTTTACATCTGGTCATTCTGCCCCATGTCCTAATAGGACCATCTTTGAAGCCGGCTAATTCAATTTACCCCATCATACCATATATTTTTGAAAACTAGACACCCCAAGGTATTTCAAATGCTAGTATTTTAACCCTTTCCATGCATGAGATTCTACCACCAGCCTTTGCCACACTTTGTGGTAGTATTTTTTTGGTATTTTTTTTACACAAATTGTACTTTGGGTATAAATGTATAGCTCCAGGTATACGTCACTATCAAACAACACCCTAATATGTGTTCAACAACATCTCTCGAGTACAGTGATACCACCCATGCATGGGTTTGTCTGGTGTTTGGGGTTAAAATGCCACATTTTGGAAGTGCGCTTTTTTTCCCCCATTTTGGTCAGTCTGTGCCTATGCCCTATCTTTGAGCCCGGCCACTCCAATTTACTCCATCAAACCATTAATTTTTTTAAATTAGACACTCCTTGGGCAATTGAAATGCTTTAATTAAAATTTTTCCATATCAGGATTTTTGGGAAGATACAGCGCTAATTTTAGCACTTGCACATAATAATAAACTTTATTTTTTATTTTATTTATTTTATTCTTTTTGGACTTTTTTTTTTACATTTTGCTGGAACTGGATAGTTCCTCTGATGCATAATAATTTTTAAATGTTACCATGTATTTTTAAGCTTTTTCTTTTTTTCCTTTTTTTTTTTATTTTTTTTTTATTTTTTTTAATATTTTACTAATCACATATTGATTAGAAAGCTGGGCTCCATTGACTTGTATGGTTGAATGCAGTACCTGTATTCAACCTGCAAGTGGAGCCAGAGTTCTCTAGAGGGTCTGGAGACCATCTAGCGAACTTTTTCAACTTTATTTTTTTTTTCCCGGGCCGCCGCCATCTTGCGGATGGTGAAGACTGCGTGCAGCTGCGGCTGTGACCGCTCTCCGGAGCGGTCACAGCCCGCCCTGGGGTAAGTATTTGGTGTCGCTGGATGCCTCCTGATCGAGGCATTCCAGCGACACCATTTAAGTTTAGGAGGTGATCGTTGATCGCCTCCTAAACGCTTTTTACAATGTATGGCGGATGTTGATGCCCCGGGAAGGGGCCAGACATGGCCCATGATGCCGATCTCGGTGTTGCCAAATGCCTCGAGGCATTACAGCAACACCGTTTAAGCTTAGAAAGTGATAGTTGATCACTTTCTAAGCTTGTTTAAGTCTCATGACATGTCAGGCACGTCATAGGTCGTTAAGTGACTGTTTTGCATGACGTGCCTGACCCGACAATGGACGTTAAGGGGTTAATGAGTTAACAAACAACAATACTATACATACTCTTCATGAATGCTCTTGATTAACAGGATGTCATGTACCTTTCACTGCCAAAATGTTCCTTAATATGCATGATGATATACTTTAAGTAGACAATGGTTTTAACAGAGACTACGCATTCCTACTAAGGGAATGTTAACATGTGTCATGAAACACATTGGGGAACTTCCAGTACAGGCTCATTGAGTTTAGAATGTAATATGTTAGACTTCTTTTTCATTGTTTGCCTTTCAATCCACCCAAAGGACATTATGTGTTTGCTGCTGACAGGCTGCTCGGTCACCATGCAACCCTTATAAACATTATGAATTTATCAAGCCTGACCTAGACGCGCTATTCACCACAGGATAGCAGTATTACTTTTACAAGAGACAAACACTTTGTGCAAAGAACAGCCAATCTGCAATACTGACGCAGGCCTTTGATTCTTCTGATTACCTGACTTGTTTGTTCAAGGTGTTAATGTTTGTTCTGGAATTTGCCATTCGAGGAACACCATGCTAACAGAACTAACTTGAGCCCATGCCAGCTTCCCAGAGGCCCGGTCACACACGACTTTGTGAGCTATTTTACTATAAAACAAGGAAGAATTCCTGTTTCTATCATTTGAATATAGGTCATATTAAAATTACTTGAGTCTGATGATTTGAATACTTTGCGTAAGTACATTTTATAATTACCCTATCAGGGTATTACTATTAAATGTTCCCGTAAAATAAATATTTAGTGGAAATATTCTTGGGAAAAATTAGAAATGTAAAGTTGGAATTTTAAATCCAGATTTGTAAAATCCTTTTTCAGGTAGCAATACACTACAGACAAATTTGAACTGGTAAAATGGGTTCATTCTCCTGTGTGAAATATTTGAGCAACATTTTTTTGTTACGGTCTGCTCAGTAATTGTCTGATTTCAACAGTCTGATTTTGCAATGACATGTGATGCAATCAACCATTCTTCTAAGAATTATTCACAAATACCTTGTGATCAACTCCATTAACTTGAAAAGTGTCATACATCATGACATACATATCATATCAAGTGACATATAAGCGCAGTGTCACATATGACATAACTGGCCTTTGGACGCTCTGGGCAGAAACACAAGTTCTTCTTAAATAGTTTCAGTGAGGTAGAAGAAGGCATTTTCCACCACGTTTAGGATAACTGTATTCTAATATACCATGTTATGCTTATGCCTTTATTATTTCATTTCATGTCAGCTACTTTTTCAAAAACCCCTTCGAGTCTTCAAGTTGCTCTGAAGGTTTATTTGACAATATGCTTGGGATGTCTAAGCATCTCCATCTAATCCAGTATTCATATATAATTAAGAATGTTATAATTATGTTTTATATATATATATTGACGTTGTATTGTGCCACTATAAGAAGCAATCTGCAGTAATTGCTGTGCTGTACTCACAGATGTCAGTGTTTATCCGTTTTCCTCATTTGTTTTAATGATGGAATCTCCAACTTCATTAAAACTATTTAGTCATAAAAATAATTTCAATTAGTTGCCACAGTGTATTTTTATTTATTCATACACTGGCATTTGTAAAAGTTGAACCAGACCTACTACAGCTTTTTCCTCAAATGACAATTTTTGAACATTTGCCTCAAACTGGCAGTAAAGAAAAAAATAACCGTTACAACTAAATTCCCAATGCAATAAAGATGGATAAATATATAGAGTGATTCTTAGTTATGATCTTTAGTCATTTTAAAGACAACTTATAAAAAAGTGCAGAAATATGGTAGTTTGAAAAAGGTATCCTAGTTGGAGTTGCAGTTTCGATTACAGTGGATATAAAAAGTATACACACCCCTGTTAAAATGCCAGGTTCTTGTTATGTTAAAGAATGAGACAAAGATAAATCATGTCAGAACTTTTTCTACCTTTAATGTGACCTATAACATGAATAATTCAATTGCAAAGCAAGCTGATATCTTTGAGGGGAAAATAAATAAATAAATAAACTCACAATAACCTGGTTGCATAAGTGTGCACACCCTTAAACTAATACGTTGTTGAAGCACCTTTTGATTTTATTTATATTTTGGGTAGGAGTCTATTAGCATGGCACATCTTGACGTGGCAATAAATGCCCACTCGTCTTTGTCTTTGGCAATGTATGCCCACTCTTCTTTGTCTTTGGCAATGTATGCCCACTCTTCTTTGTCTTTGGCAATGTATGCCCACTCTTCTTTGCAAGGACATCTCTTGTGCACAGCTCCCTTTACAGGGATGTGTAAACTTTTTATATCCACTGTAGCTGGCTTCTTTATGCATAAAATACAGTAGGGCCAACCCAAGTGAGTGCTTCCTAGCCAAGCTAAACCTTCATAATGCATAGTTAAATTGGTAAGATTTTTTTAAAATCTTTGCACTGCCGTTTTTTGCAGGAGAGACTAACAAGAGTGAATTCTTCAAAATGCAAAGCAATGTCTATGAGTTGAAACCACAACTCCTGAAGATTCCCACATTAGTTCCTTATTATTTACAAAATGTCTACAGAACACATGCTAGAATTCAAAAACATTGCATATAAATATCTCTATGTGTCAATTGTGATGTTTTACATCTGAGCTAAGTAGATACAGTTATAAAAATAGCTTTATTTGTGGGAAACAACCAGGTGCATATGGCAGTGCATTTTTTACTGTATATTTTACACTTAAAAACATATTGTTTGTTTCAGTTTGGAATGTTAGTCTGTACATATTTCTGCAACATGTTTATACAGTAGAAGTATATTCCAAGGATTGTTTACACACAATTAATATGTACCCTATTTTAAACATTATATCATCTAAAAATGAAAATTTATTTTGCTTAAGTATAATATTTTTCATTATTTAATTTACTACTTTAATATATGCATAATATTGTTTTGGTATTTTAAAAACACTTACAAAAAGGGGTGTGTAATAGATGCATGCACACATATGCTGACAAGCACTCAAGCTAACACCAATCAGTAACACATACATTCTGAAGCCATACAGTAACGCACACACACTACACTAAACATTTACACACAGTTTAACACCATACACTAACACACACTAACACTCTCATTGTCAGTACAGCCAGTGCCGGCCTTAGGTGTTCTTGCGCCCTGTGCGGACTACTCCTCTGGCGCCCCCGCCCCATCCCAAAAAAAGAAAGGAATAAAAACTTGTAACAAAACTTGTAACAAAACCCCAATCACTATATACTACGCCAAACATTGATGTGGTCTAGGCCTACCACTTCATTGTCTGGCTTAGTAGTAGGGATGCACCGAAACGAATTCTGGACTGAAACCGAAAGTGCAGCATTTACCTGGCCAAAACCGAATATGACCCCCCACACCATAAAAAAATCTAACACTTTTATTTAAAGTAAGTAACACACCAAAATAGGACAAAACAATTAAATAATATTATATATATCTATCTATATATATATATGATTAACAGCAATCACATTCCTATCATGCCCAGGCATACCCAGATTCCAGGATTTACTCGCAGACTTGGCATGATAGGAGTATGATTGCCCTATCTACCCCTTCTCACTCTCTTCTGCCCTATCTACCCCTTCTCACTCCCTTCTCCCTATCTACCCCCTTTCCCCTGTCTCACTCCCTTCTCCCTATCTACCCCCTCCTAACTATCTACCCTTTCCCTCTTTGAAGTTCACTTACCTTTCAGGAGTCCTGCGGTGGGGGTGCAAGGCCTCTGCCTCCCAGCTCTGTATGGAACAGTATAGAATGATGGGAGTTATGATGTACTTTTAGAGCATAATTAGATCATGAAAAAGACATTGGAAATGGTACAGCATAACACCCATCACTCTCACACACTTACCAATCCACACGCATACCAATCCACACGCATACCAATCCACACGCATACCAATCCACACGCATACCAATCCACACGTATACCAATGCACACATATACCAATCCACACGCACACCAATCCACACGCATACCAATCCACACGCATACCAATCCACACATATACCAATCCACACATATATACCAATCCACACTTACCAATCCACACATATATACCAATCCACACATATCCACTAATCCACACATATATACCAATCCACACATATATACCAATCCACACTTACCAATCCACATTTACCAATCCGCACATATATACCAATTCACACACATACCAATCCACACACATACCAATCCACACATACACTAATCCACACATATACCAATCCACTCTCACTCTCACTGAATGCTTTCCTACCTTTCCTCTTTTCTCCTTACAACTCATTTTCCTTCTCTTCGCTCCTCTTCTTCAGTTCTTCTGTCTTCTTCCGGGTCAGAGGGCACGGACAGCGGTGGGCGCGGCTTCAGTGTTGTGCGCCGGGATCTGACAACAAACCCCGGCGCACAGCAGCTGTTGCCGCGCGGATCACAAGGGAGCGGTATCGGAGGTCTTTAACAGACCTCCGTCTCCCTTGAGTGATTTTAAGCCGGGTTCAAGGGAGATCCTTGAACCGGATTAAAATCACTCAAGGGAGCCGTAGGTCTGTTAAAGACCTCCGATACCGCTCCCTTGCGAGCCTGCTTCTCCAGCGGCGGACATTACTGTCCGTCTCTGGAGGGGTGCCGGGTGCCCCCCTGATGAGCGGCACCCGGTACGGACCGCCCCCCCCCGCTAGGTACGCTGCTGGCGGCAGCGTCGGACCCCGCGGCGGCGCCCCCTGGAGTGTGGCGCCCTGTGCGGTCGCACAGGTCGCACACCCCAAAGGCTGGCCCTGAGTACAGCTCACATAAGATCACGCTTGCATTCCTTCACCATCTTACTTTGCATGAAGCCCTTCAGTGTAGTTTGTAATCTCTCTACTCTCTTACTACTACAGGGTCCCGTATGGCACGTTATGTATCCCTACTGTGTGTGCCTCTGTAACTAGGACCCTAGTGCCATGTTCTTTTAATAATTGTATATGTTGTTACCACTGCATGGTCACATTGATGTCATACCTCATAGAATAAGCTAGCATTTACCGTATTTGCTCGATTATAAGACGACCCTGATTATAAGACGATCCCCCAAAATCTGAATATTAATTTATGAAAAAAAGAAAAAGCCTGAATATAAGACGACCCTATAGGAAAAACGTTTTACCAGTAAATGTTAATTCATGTAAACTATGTGAACAATTTTTTTAATAAAAGCTATGATTGAGAAAAATATTTTGTTTTTATTTCCTTTTTTTTTCAACCTGCCCCCCCAGTTATGCACATCTGCATAAATGCCTTATACCCCCTATATGCCACTGTGCCCCATGATATGCCTTTTAACCCTCTAATTGCCACTGTGCCCCATGATATGCCTTTTGACCCCCTATGTGCCACTCTGCCTCCAGAATTGCCTTATATCCCTATATAGGGGGTTAAAAGGCATATTATGGGGCAGAGTGGTATTAAGGGGGTTCAAAGGCATTTCACACAGCACTCTGCCTACAGAAATGCCTTGTGCCCCCATTTAACACTCCCTCCTCCTCCCTCGTCCAAACTTACCGGAGCTTCTGAGTCCCCGGTGCGTAGTCCGGGCAGCGTGTAGAGCTCTACGCGATTCGCGTACACAACTACCGCTGCAGCCGGGAGGAGGTGCGTTTAGCAGCGGGGGTTGTCTGCGTCCATCGCACAGACCTTCCCCGGCAGTCAGAGATCACGGGGAACTCTGATCTCTGACAGCCGGAGAAGGTCTGCCCGCACTAAGCACCGGGGACTCAGAAGTACCGGTAAGTTGGGGGGGGGGGAGACAGGAAGATCCATCGCTGAGGAGGATCTGGATCTTAGTCTCATAGTCAGACCTAGTTGAGGTCTGATTATAAGACGACCCCGATTATATTTTTATTTATTTTTCAGAGCATTTGCTCTGGAAAAAACCTTGTCTTATAATCGAGCAAATAGCTCTCATTACATGTGCATCTTACATCCATTCATGGGTATTCCAAATTACTTCACATGAGCTGTTACAGTGCTCATACATTATTTTACAATGTCTCACAGACACACATGAAATCATCAGCAGGAATTGTACATTGCTTTTTTTGCCAGGGGTAGGTCCTGGATGAGCATAGTCACAGCTTTGCCTGTAGTAAGCAGAACATTACACTGTGCTCCTGCCTGCAAAGCTCCTGAGAGAATGGATGCATATTAGGTCAGCACTGGCAGGCAATTTGGCAGATTGTATGGGTAAATTAAACACTCCTTAGCTACCCTAACCATTATAGCTAGAGGGGTTTCCTTTTAAAGGATACTCACATAAGCTGTTGTCGTTTGCGATATATCGAAATCTCTGACATACTTGAGCAGCATTTGAGAGGTCTTTGTGAGACAGGTTGGAAAGTATGGAGATCCATATCTCATCAGGGAGTAGTAGCCACACAGAGCCATTGGTACTTTCAGAGTTCTGCATTGCACATAAGAATAGATGTTTAGTTTAAATTGCTACACGTGTGGCTCGTATCAGTGGCACAATTTAAATAGGAAACATACATAATAAATGCTGCATTTAGCATGTATGCGACAGCTGCGTATCCCATTTTAATTAACAGTAACTATTATTTAATAGGAATAAAAGGTAGGTAGACAATACAATAGAGCAGCAGGAATGGCTAGCAGAATGCTTGGTTGTATAGGTAGAGATATTAGCAGTAGAAAGAGGGAAGTGATCATGTCGTTGTACAGAGCACTGGTGAGACCTCACTTGGAGTATTGTGTACAGTACTGGAGACTACTAAAATGGTTCATGGATTACAGGATAAAACTTACCAAGAAAGGTTAAAGGATCTTAACAGATATAGCCTGGAAGAAAGACTTGACAGGAGGGATTTGATAGAAACATTTAAATACTTAAGGGAATCAACATGATAAAGGAGGAGAGTTGATTTAAAAGAAGATATACTACCACAACAAGAGGACATAGTCTTAAATTAGAAGGGCAAATGTTTAAAAGTAATATCAGGAAATATTAATTTAATGAGAATGTAGTGGATACATGGAATAGTCTTTCAGCCAAAATGATAGATGTTAATAGAGTGAAGTAGTTTATGCATGCATGGAATAGGCATAAGGGTGTCCTAGGTGTCCCTAAGGCTAGGGACTAAGGACATTTTTAATAAATTGAATTTAATTAAATTTAATAACTGACACATTCTATGCTATCTATGTTAACTTAACTTGAAAAAATGTGTATGCATTATTCTGCTATCTAGATCTTCCTATAAAAGCTAGTACTATAACTGTGTATGTTTACCTGTATAACTTACCCACTTTATTGTATTTGAGAATCCATCTGAACTTGTTTTGTAGAGATGTTCAGTAATAGTCCCTAAATAAAAACATATGAAAAGGAAAATAATCAACCATCCAGGCTGTGAACCCATGTTTTTAGTGGTTAGAATTTTAAAGAATAGACCCTGATTTTGCAGAAGTTCTCCAAGAAGCCAGACTAATGCTGACAGATTTGCAGAGTAAGTGAGGTGCAGAAAAGCTTCTCTTTCTCCACAAAGTCATCTGATATATTCTTATAGTACTTCCACAAAAAGGTGTGCAGCACCTTCTAATAGAGTCTATGGAGGCTGTGATGAGGTGGCACTCTTTTCAAGCTGAGAGTTGGGGGAGCTCCGGCACTGTGTGTCTTACTCGATTGCCATCCAAACCACGCCCCCCCCACTATAAGTCATTAAAGTGGGGGTGCGGCCTATATTCGGCTGCAGGGGACCTGCATCCTACTCTCTGAAATGCTCAGACAGCCTCCCCTGTCCACACTTCCCACAGGGGGAGTGACGGCACGGGAGATTGTCTAAGCGCATAATGCAGACGTTCACCGGCTGCGGTGATGTGCATAAAGAACCGCCGCTGCCGGCATGTCTGCTCGATGTGCTTTAACAATATCCTTTGCCGGAACTTCCCACGGGGGTGGTGCCGGCAAGGGAGATTGTTAAAGCACATCGTGCAGACATGCCGGCAGCGGCGGTTCTTTATGCACAGTGAACGTCTGCGCGATGTGCTCTAACAACCTCCCTTGCCGCCACTTCCCACGGCAGAAGTGCCGGCACTGGAAGTTGTCTAAGCGTATTGCGTAGATGTCCCCCTGCCGGCCCCTGTCTCGGGGGGGACAGAGTGGCAGCATATCTCGTGGGGGACAGAGTGGCAGCATATCTCGGGCGGACAGAGTGGCAGCATATCTCGGGGGGGGGACTGAGTGGCAGCATATCTGGGGTGGGCAGAGTGGCAGCACTAAGTGGGTTTTTTTAATAAAAAATGTTTCTTTACAAAAGCACCAAACTTTTAGGGCGCGGCCTATATTCGGGTGCGGCCTATAATTGAGTATGTAGGTGGGTGTCAATGTATCAATGTGTCAATGTATGTTGTGAGCCTGGGATTAGTGGTGTGAGGCAGAGGAAGGCGATAGTGTGTGTAGGTATATGGTGTTTGAGTGTGTTTGCATGTTAGCATATGCATGTGTTTAGTTACAGAACAAATCTGCAGTACTTATTACCTTCAGTGCCCCTGGAATGGAGCTGAAGGTTTCTGTGAACGCAGGGTGTATGTATTAGTTTCTTAGTGATATCTACACCTATGGATCTTTGAGCTTAATGTTAAATCTCTAATCTTTAACCAATCTCATTAAAACGTGTACAAAAGGTTCATACTGTCAATACTCACATGCATTTGTTGTCTTCATGTAAGCATCAACATGACTTTTGTATCTTTCAATATCAGAAGCAGAAAGGCTACACAGTCGCTGACTGTCGTTTAACTTGTTGTTTAAATCCATAAGAACTACATGACAGAATATGCATTGTATTTACTATAGTTATGGTTATATGCATAAAAGGTTGCTTAATGAAGAGTAAGATTAGACATAGCACACATTGAAATCCCTGTTCTTACATGAGGTCTATCCATTGGCCGAACTATAAGCAAGCTTGGACTGGCCATTGGCTAAACCAGGTAAATCCCTCATGGACCAGTGCTCGATGCTGTCTCCTACGTACCTTTATTCCTACTTGTGCAGAAGATCCTGTATGATATTGTGAGGCCGCCAGCTTGTCACATGTTGCAAAAGTGTGAGAGCCTATGGTACAGCCACTTACATAATTTAATTGGCTTTTAGCCTTAAAGGGTCAGGGCCAATTTGAATGCCCAGTCTCACCGTGACCATAAGGATATATTGAATAATATAATAATATAAGTCAAAAGATAGTTGACATTACAGAAGCAGTGAATAAGTATGATTATACTGTGGAAAAATAAATAGTCATTCTGCTATTTATTTCTTTTTTTTGCTGAAAAAACTGTGAATGCCCATCTTTTTCAGCTAAATATTCTGCCTATGGTTAAGCTGGATGATAATGACAGAGCAACCAGTTTTGGTCCATACATTTGAGGGCTACCTTTTAATGCATGGAACTTCTATAACCGTTACACAATCAAATAAATATGTAGTGCATTTTCTGTGCATGCCTAGTTCCCAAAATTGGTAATACTTTAACAACAACAAACTCACAAAATGATATACAATTTAGATGTATAGAAAAAATATAACATGTTACACAAAGCACTTTGCAGTCGTTTTCATGTTTGACTGCAAATCTTTTATAAAAAATATAATAACCTAGAACAATGGTCCGAACTATGTTCTATCAAGGTTTATACATTACTATTTTGAAAGTAACTTTTGCTACAGTTGACTACTATTAATGCTAACACTTTGCCATTTTGCCAAAATATGCATTTTTTTGCTTACCTGAGCTATTGGGTCTGTGGCCTTGACTATGGGTGTCTTTCCTTCTGACTTCAGCAGAATCTGGTTTTTGAAACCTTTCTGATCTACAGAAACCAAATGCAAATGTGTTTCAGTTCCTTGGCTTTACAATATACATTGTGAAGGGCCAACATCAGTGAGCTTCAACTGCAGCGAGAGCATAATGCATAATTAATTATGTGACATTTTTTCAAAGTCTCATTTAGGTATGAATTATACAGGACAAGCTCAGTCACTGACTTTGGAGAAAATTACCAGTCTCGGCCCTTCATAATGAAGTGAGAGAGTTAAAACCACAACTCCCTGCAAGCTAACTCTCCCTTTAGTGTTTAAATCTTGACATTTATGGACCTGTATGAAAAGGTCTTGCTAGATAGAAGTCTAGTGACTAAAAGGAGAGTTGTCAGGATAGTTTGTGTTTCAGCTCCTTGACTTCACTATTCATGATGATGGTCCAAACCCGGTGAGCTTCTGCTGCAGAAGAAGCTTCTCCAGACCTCCATAGCTCCATTAACCTGCATTGCATAGTTTTACCAATATGGTATGATAGAGGCTGTAATGTATGTGAATTATGATTGGATAGAGAAGTTTAAGTTCCTTCTTTGAATGACCTACAATGGTTTCCCATTAAAACAACAACCATAAACGTATTTATCTTGTCATATTAACACCCTTATTAATTGTTGCTGAAAAAAAATCAGTGGAATACTATGATCACTGCATACTTAAGAGATTTCACTACACAGTAAAAATTACCAGCCAACCTCAAAATATGCATTTCACCTACATTTTACTAATCTACACCTCTGTAATATATGCAATCTTAAAGCCTCCCCAAGTCTGTTGCTATGATTAATTCTGATCTTTGTCCAAGTTGTTGGCAGCATCCTTTATCTTTCTCATGCAGGCACGTAATAGCTTTATTCCTCCTTGACAAACGTTTAGTTAAATAATATATGCAGGTCTTTGACAAAAATACACAATGGACACTGCACTTTGTAGCCGTCAAATATAAAATATATATGGGTCAAAACAACATTATCTCCCTAAGCACCACTGATTTGTTTTTTCATTAAAATACTGCCAAGGGATGTCCACAGTAATAACTTTGGTTTGCCTTGGCCTGGAAATGTATGGATTGGACTTGTGTTAACAAAAGTATATAACATGTAAAAATGAGATCATGATAACGGTCGAACCTCCGCAGAGGACAAGGCCTATTCTGTTTCCCATATGTTTTGATAAGACATTATATTACAATAAATAAAATAATATTTTATAAGAAAATAAGAAAGATACTAGATAGACCTCCACCTCAGTCCCCCATTAATGTCAGTGTGACATTGGTTTGGGCTCCGTCTCCTGTGGAAAAGCTTGTTGAGTCATAGTAACAACAAATAGTTTAACTCAATATAGAAGAAGTATGTTTTGAAAGGTCTTGTAATACATGTTGGTAAAGTCATCCAAGCATAGTGCTTTATGCAACTTTAACTTATTTTATGAGGAGCTTAACCTCATCTATTGAAGTGGGTTGAAAGATAATGTGGGGAGATTGACCTTTCCTTAAAAAATCTTCATCTCCCTTAGTGGTGGTTAGTGAAACGTTTCTGCACATTACATTCTCCGCAAATCCGTCTGCATTATTCCGGTCCCTTGGAGTGCTTCACCAACAAGCAGGAGCCACAGCGTGCGCCACTAGGACAGCCATTCCCCCATTCCTCCAATTGGACAAGAGGGTATGCACGTAGCCTCTCCATGAGTCCAGGATAATGGAGTGGATAGTGGGGAGAAGCGGACCAAGAAAGAAGAAACAATACATAAGAAAAATAAGAGGTAAGACTAGCTAGGGACACAGGGTTGGCAGAGAAGGTAGTAAGAAATTGAGAGAGTGTGAGAGATTGTAAGAGAGAGTGTGAGAGAAAGTGAATGAGGGCGAGTGACATTTTTGTTTCCGAATTGAAAAAACCCTTCAAATTTCCTCAGAACCAAAGGGGCAGGAAATTACATTTGTCCAAAAATGAATGGATGAAAAATGACACAAAATCATTTTTGGTCCATGTGTACAAGTCTATTAGTATAGACTAATCCCTGAATGTCTTTCACCTATTGATTCATTTTAAAGGACACAATTGTAAACACTTTGTGTATCATAGTCATTACCCCTCTTTTCTTAGAGCAACATGATAAATGTTATAAACTTTTTTTTTACTAGACAAATGGGTTTCTTGGAAGCAAGCAACATGAGAATTATTGGAGACAATAAATAGCAAAGAAGCGTATGGCTAATGATTTGTCTCAGCCACAGTGAGCAGAAATAGTTGTAATAGAGGTTCTGTCCTGGGCTAACATGATGTGTCCTGTTGAGGACTAGAAGATGATTCTGCTGGACACATGCCCCAGGACTTAAGTTCTTCTAAGAAACCACATGTTGAATGCCATTCTTGGTTATTATCATTTGGGGAATCCCCATCTGTATGGGAGATCACTGTCCCTAAGAAGTTTGGTGAGTGGCTCAAGGGATCTTCTGCTTTAAAGAGTATGCACTGATTATGTGATTTTTTCAATGTACCGAGGATCAGTTCTTTAATGCAAAAGTCATAGGAGTCTTAGTATTACATTAGGTGCTACTCATGGCTTAAGAATCCTTGTGAGTGTGGGTCTTATGGTATATCCAAGTGTGTTGCAGTAGGTAACACAAATCTTATACATAATCCTTATGAGAGCTGGCTTGGCTATCAACTATCTCATTCAGTTTCTGTTCCATTGAATCTCTCCCCAATCAATTGTATATCTAGCAATATATGCAATATCTTCTTTAATGTTGCCCCTGAGTTGGTCCCTCATATCCTGAAATAATATTTAGTTTGATTGACAGTTACCAAGGCCTGTTTGTTGGCTTGATCCACAGCCATATTGTCCGCAAAGATGTGGATTGTGGCTGTCAAATGAGTTTAATGGGTCCTTGGCTGAGAAATATGAAGTCTGCCCGCTGTCTTTTTAGAACAATACTGGGACATTTACACCACCCTCTGAAGTGAGTTAATCATGCTTTGTTCAACACAAATGTTGAATATGGAATGTATTTACTGGAGATCAGCTCTCAGGCATCCATTCAGCTCCTTGGCTAGCTTCACCCCATAGCATATGTTTTAATATATGTCAACCATAATTTTGTAACTACCATACTTTGGTAATTAATGTTTTTACACGGCATGTGGCTCTACTATACAACGGTTCTTATAATATCATAATTGTATTTTCTGTCTTGGTGCATTTTCAAATAGGCATTTTTATGTAATTCTAAAACTATTTTTAAAAACACTAACAACTTTCAAAAAGTTATTTTAGTAGTTGTGTGAGATGATTTATCTCATTGACTAAGTCAACACAGAAACATGGCACATAACAACGATTTAGCCCATCTAGTCTGCCCATATTTGAGCATCTCATTCACTCCACCTCCCTTCCGGTCTCCCACAATAGCCAAATTTCTCTCTTCTTCCACAGTTCTGGTTTCCAGTAATGGCCATCTGCATTTTGCAATTTTCATATTTGAAATCACTGGGTGCACTATAACTGGACCCTGGGAATTGTTAGGTTGGGCTCAAGGTGAACGCTTGATTATAATAAACTACTGAGCTTAGTATTAACCCCTTCATGACACAACCTGTTGTCCTTAAGGGGTTAAGCACTAACCACTATGAGCAACAATCCCAATGGTCACAAGGCTTTTATATACTGAACATATATATATATATATATATATATATATATATATATACACACAAATACATATACACACACATACACAGACATATATAAAGAGAGAGAGAGATGTTTAATTGATATTCAAATCTAAATAATTTCAACTTGACGGATGCAACACACTACAGCACATATGGAAATTATTGTAGGGCCAGACCGGTGATGAAAAAGGAGTCCTAGTACTTTATGATCTGGCCACTTGATGATACACGTGCTGCCGCCAGCTGGATATGCATCGCTGCATGTTATGTTTTTATGCTTTCGCAGCTTCACGCTGCAGGACCCGATCTCCAGTATTGGTGAGTATGTAGCTTTATTGGCCACTTGCGCACTGGGAATTTGCACTGTGTGCCAGATGGCTAGTTCAGGCCTGAATTAACTTATGATAGCACAGTATAGGTAAAGTATAGTATAGGTATATACATATTTACACATACGGGGGAAAATGTATCAGATTCACAAAAACATTCAATGCAAATAATAATAGGATAATACATTGATTAACAGAAAGACAATGAGCAGGTAGATCGGACTCTAAATATACGAAAAGGTGTTAGTCTAGAGTATCGTGTCGATTCATGCAACTCAATGCAGTATGTTGTCTAGCTATTTTAATAACGCTCTTAACCTGTGCTAACCTTATACAGTATAACAAGCTATCATCAATGTTCTGTGTGAGAGACAGACTGCTCTGTTCGGACAGGAGACAGGAGCACATATAATATCCATGCAACAATAATACAAATCATTATTTGTACTGATTAACAGTGATCTACAGATTAGCAAATATGTATTTGCATTAATTTGTCTTGATTTTGCATTATTAATAATGTGTGTTGTTTTAGACCTGAATCTGTTATATTCTGTACCGTTCTGTTTTGGTTAGTAACCTGTAAAGTCTTTATAGGTCTAGCAGAGTCTGTCTCCCCAGTCTGATATCTGAATATGTATCTTTGTATAAGCCCACTGCATTTTTTCTAATTATAGGCATTATAGGCATTTTGAATCCCATATCTTATCAATCTAAAATACAGAACATTACACCTTTACATATGACAAGAGTGAAGCATGTTTAATAAATGTAATAAGACCTAGAGGGCATGGGTTTTTCAATTCAAGTAATAAACTGTGTTTTTAGATTATTTTGCACATTGACTCAAGTTCTTTAGTGATGGGCAGCAAAAACTAGGACCCATTTACGAAGAAAAGTTTATGTTGATTTATCAAGCATATACAACCTGACACAGGACAACGGCCACTTTCCTCCAAAGCCACCATTCTCTGAGTGCCATCATAACCCAGCAGGTGTAGTGTTGAGCAAGTTTGCTACGAGGGCTGTGCTGGTCTTCAGAGAAAACTACTCATCTGTAGTGTATCGGAGCACAGTGTAAGGGAGATCTCTGGTCTCCCAACTGGCCCATGAAGCAGGTCTAGTTGGCCAAGAATACACAACTGGTGCATGAATTCTAAAGTGAACCTACATTTATACTGGAGTAATGCACTCATGGCATTGAGGGATGGCTTATTTTGGGACCATGTTCGTTGCAGTTAGATCTTTTTTATATGAAAATGGCATGCTGCTACCCTATTTATCAGATCAGTACATTCTGGAACTTTTGGATAAACTAGTTTATCTTCTTTAAAGGTATATTTTCTCATGCCAGGGTGGGCTAGCAATGGTAGCATTACCTCCATCTAAGAGACAATATGTGAGTAAAAGTGGTCTCCTTTCAAAGAAATGCATGATTTGGAATTCAACTTTCTATCTTAAACCAAAATAGCAGTAGGGGATTCTAGCTTCTAGTAGATTGTAAAAAAGGGTACATGAAATCAAGATGAAACAACTAATAAGTCATTAATTGGGGACAGGAAAGTATTCGCTCAACTGAAAAGGATTAACTTTTACACATGCATTACATACCATAATTGTCTATGATCCACAAGACATGTATATGGGCTTTTATTAAAAAATCCTTTTTTTGTTTTGAAGCAGTGGGCCATGAAAGTACTATTTTAAATCACATAATATAGACTGAAGGACAATAACAGAAAAGCAAAACAAATTGGATTTTAAGGTAGTCAACTTCGTTTTGTTATTCAAAATTGTGTGCTTGCTATATAGTGCAATGTATTGTATTCTAATTGTATTAATACTGATAAAGTAGATTTCAATTCTGCCTTGGAGTTCAAAGAGTAAACATCACAGCCACAATGTTCTATTAAATTAGTTATAATTGCAAAGTAGGTGTCTATTTCAAAAAATCAACTTGAGCACCATGAAGCAACGTATTTAATCAAGCATTGTTCTGTTCACTTTGCTGAAATGTCAGTGGGTCAGTAAAATACATGCATACTAATCGTATGTTTACTAAGAACAAATTGCTGGGAAATAAAGTGTAAAGTAACATATACCACACATAATACGATAATTTGTAAGTCTTCAAAATATAATTCTTACACGGATGTTAATAACTTTATATATATACACCCATGTAATTTAAACAGTATACAAATGAATTATGCTTAAACTTATATATGGCTAGTCACAAGATGTTTCTACTAAATACCTAGAAAATGTTAGTAAAAGTAAAGTAATACATGTACAATATCATTAATATTAATTACTAAAAAAAGAATTAGCTTGTCTCAAACTTTAAAAATAAATATTTATATTTTAGAACTACTCTATATCACCACCCTCCAACAACTACTGGCCATTTTCCAAATGTTTTCTAGCAAGTATAAGTAATCTAACCTTGGTTTCAGCTCTCCATGTGTATATGAAGACCATGCAATGCTGGACTTCTCCCAGCACCTCTTAGGACCAGTGACATTGGATGACATATAACTGGACTTTTGCAGCTTTCTGTCTAAAATATTAGTTATAAAAAAAGGTTTACTTCATAATAGTCTAGTAAAAAATGTAAGGTAATAATACTCATCGAGTCATTGGAAACGAAAAATAAAACACTTGACAAGGTAAATAATAAAGGCAACTGAACAATTATTCAACAAACTGATTGCTCCAGTTTATTTAATACAAAATGTACTATAACATTTAAATGAGTAATTTCTGGGAAAAACAAAAATGATTTCAAGATTTCAAGTGCACGCATAAATCTGATTTGTGCAATTTACACAAAGTGCTTTCCAGTGTAATTAATTATGTTGATTATTAAAATATAATATTTGTTTCTTATTTACCATGGTAAGGGGGATTAATATGTAATCAAGTAAGCAAAATATAAATTGAGAAAGACAAATCATTTTTACTTTTACCGGACTAACAGGAGTAAACCAATAAATTGATCATATATCTATTTGTTCTTTACCTAATGAACCTTTAACACTAGTCCCAATAAACTTGTCCTCAAGAAAATTCATGTCATTGGCTGTCTCTTGTGCTTCAGGGTAAGCTTTAACAACATTTCTTGCTCCCAAAAACTGTACTTCACTCTCTTCAGAGTCACTTGGGTCATCTATTTTGATTACAGTACTCTGAGGTAATCCAGCTGGTAAATGTGGTTTGCCGTACTCTGTGGTGGACTCGGCTTCACATGACATTTTGCTCGAGCAGCCATTCGTCTGTTTTTGTTCTTCGTGTTTCAGCATGTTCAGTTTGTTAACATAAAACAGATATTTCTCAAACACACTACCTTCACAATCTGATGAGACATCAGAATTAACTTCCCAGCCGACTGTTCTCTTATATTCTTTATCTTTATGTTCTATCAATGATGTTTGATCTAAGCTTTTTTCATGTTTGGTGGGGATCAGTATTTCATCCACTAGATCTCTTGGTGTTAATGTTGACTCATTTGCTGTGTGCTGTCTACACGGTTGGCTTTGGGCAGCCAGTAAAATAGAGCCACAATCAGTACACCAGCTAGTGTTTGTATAGTTTGTGAAACTGCATACTGGACACAGTTTATATGATCTTGCTTTAGGATCCTCTGGTAAATTACTAGATGAGTGAGCTGTGTATGATAATGAAGTGTTGGTATCTGACTCATCAGTTTCTGGAGTTAAGAAGAGTCTTTTTGGAGCATCATACTCAACAAACTTTTTCACTAAGAACGTTCTATCTGTTTTAAACCCATCATCCTCTGTGAGAGGAATATTCCTTTCTTCAACTGAATAAAAATCTTCCAGGTCATCAAGTCTTTCTGTATGAAGATGGGATTCTGATCGCCTTGGCTTATAATTGTCCCTTAAGTTTCCTATTGATTCAGTTACCGTGCTATCAGAATCATAGTCATATTTTTCATACTTTTCTATATTTTCAGATACGTTTTCTTCCTCGCTATAGTCACAAACCCTTTTGTCAGTCACGTTTTTTATCAAGTAGATATCCTTTTCATTTCTAGAATTATCTGGGCTGCATCTGCCTTTGAATTGTGGAGGAATCATTTGAAATAAAGGGTCCATATGAGAACCTTGTGCAGCAACCATACCAAAACAACTACTTACTTGTTGGCTATTTCTAATGTCCTTATGCAAAGGTAAATAAGAATCCAATTTTGGTACATTAGTTACATTTATTCTGTCAGGACTTTCTGGTATTATGCTTTTGTGTGGAAAAAGTTCCTCATCATCAAAATGGAAATAAGGGTCTTTGTCTACTTTGCTGGTATGAGAATCTACTAAGGCACCACAGCGAATGGTGAGGTCTTGGGCAAACATAACATTTAACTCAGCAGGCCTATGATCCATTGTATCTTCATCGTGTGAATCAGTATTTTGGAAAGTATGCAATTCTGATGATTTTCTATTGCGTACATCAGGTGCAATGGCTACCTTTTTAACAGAAGCAGTTTCATGGGATGACAGTGAAGTATTCTGTGACCTTCTACTGTCTTCTGACTTGTTCAAAAATTTCTGTGCCCAGGACATCACATGAAGAAGCTTCTGGGTTTCTGGAATAGATGCATTTTCTAAAAGATCTTGATCTAGATCAGATAAGAAGCTACTCCTTAGGAGACTCTGGCGAGTATGGGGCTCGCTCATACTTTCTTCAGTTTGTGCTGATCTTACGCCAGTTCTTTCTGGCTTTTTTTCAACAATTTTTACTAAATCTTTACCCTTCGCCACACTGACATTTGTAGAAATAGACTGCTTTGCTTGTGAGGTAGGTGCAGAGAGGCATCTTCTGGGTGTTTTACTCATTTGAGGTTGATGAACTGCTCTTTCAGTAGTCAGAGAACGTGGGGATTCTTCTATCGCAGATATTGTACTCTTAGCTTTTCCTCCACAGAAGTAGTTTAACCGTTTTTCACGAATGAATTTGAGATTACGTGTTCTTGGTGTTTCTATATTGTTAGCCTCAGGAGCTGCATCCGTCTTTTGGACTGCCCGCTCCATCTAAAATAAATAAAGGAACACCGAATAAAAGAGAAAAAGCATAAGCTTCCAAAGGACATCTGAAAAATGTTCTTCATATATTTATTTATAAAAAAAAAATATTTAAATTACTGAATAAAAATAACAGAGAATGTACTATTATGTTCTATAACAATAACAACTATTTTAAGAATAATATAATAAAAAAATACTAATTACAACTTCTTGTTTCACTTGTTAAAATGATGTTGTTTTGCAAATGGCTAGATACAGCAATTTCAAGCCACTGGTGCTAGATGACACAAGTCATAGTTCAATACATTCTGAGCTTGACCATCCTGGATCATACAAGATGAGTTGGACGGACTCACAAGACTCTGCATACCCGAAGACAGTATGATGGGTGTGTTTAAGCCATCCTGACCATCACCTGCACTAGCCACAAAAGATTCTAGGCATCCGCTCATGGTCATCTTAATACACTTTTAACTGGTGGGGGTATCAAAAAAGACATTCGTTTGCTTCCACCCTGTTAGAGAACGCTGTAGACTTTGTTACACAAGCTTAATGGCAACACATGGTCTGACCAATTTGCCAGGTCTCTTGCTGATCAGTCTAACCGCCCCTCCCCCACTACGTGGTGAAAATTGACTTTGCTAGACTATTATATTACAGTATGAAAAAACAATCCAACAAAGAAAACCACAGACACCATGGTCATCCACCTCTTGTGGCCAATGTCAAGCTGAGACAATTAATAAGGGGATTGTGCCTAAGATTACATATATTACAATATTAAAAAAAATACACAAGGCTGGATTATTCCTAAAGGTCATGATTTATTGAGGAAGTCTTGATGTTATGCATAACCTCACTGAACATGGCTGGTGCTATAAAACTAAAAGTAATAACGGAATAACGATGATCGATGTGATGCCATACACGTACTGTCTGATGCTGAGATAGAATAATCAGCACGATTAACAGGCAATGGAATGCACATTTAGATCACTTACCTCTCTCCAGTTAGTCGAAATGCTGCGTATAATGCGCAATCTTCAGGAACTTCCCAGTCGTAACTCGTGTTTTGGGGAGGAAATCAACACAACGGAGCGTTACCATAGCAACAGCAGACGCCCAACAGAAACTTGGGGAAGCCAAAGCGCAAGCGCCGTGGGGAGCCTGCCTCCCGTGTGATGTCACCTGCGTCTAACAATACAGCTATAAAAAGCGCTATCGTCCGCTGTTAGGGGTATCATGTTGCTTGCAGTGAGCTTGCGTGTCGCGGGTTCTTGTAATAGTAACATTATGTCATAGCGTGTGATCCATTGATCTCCCATCAGGTAGCCCGCAGCAGCTAGTGTCTCCCTTGTGGCCAATTACCTGAACTGCGAGCCTCAGACATGCAGGTGGCAGGCATTGTGGGCACATATCCAGCTGAGATGTTCCACCAGTTAATAATCATTATCTTTGCTTCCTTCAGCCACAACTAACTTGCATTCCATTTCTTTAAAAGAAGGGATTCTATATGCGTTAGCTTCCTTCATGCTTCAGTTTGAAATAATATTTATATAACGCCAGCAGATACCGTAGCGCTGTTACAACTGTCAGTAAAACAATCTAAAATCACACACAATAACAAACTGGGAAAGAAACGGACAAGAGGGACCTGCTCTTGTGAGTTTACAATCTAGTCGGTGGTTAAGGGAAAAATTAGATATTCCGGATGATGTCCCCAGATACACGTGTGGATATATCAGCTGGCTGTGGATATTCACGCATGTGTCGGTTAATCCCAATGACAGGCAACCTTGTGGAACTCTCCTGATAAACGAGGCCTTCTTCAAGAGTTTCCAACCTAGAGAAATGAAGATGTTTTTTTATACAAAAAGCTGCAATGCATTGGACAGCAAAGGTCCCAGAAGCCACGGTTTATGTCTGGTGCAGCTTGTATTAACCCATTAGTCCCCATAGACATACCGGTACGTCCATAAAATGTATCTCAAGAATCCCCTATGGACACATTCCTGCCACTACACAAGAGATCAGGCTGTTTGACAGCCTGGACTCTCCCCTGTCAGCAGAAGCCAGCATCGCTGGCTTTCTGCTGCCTGATCTCCTGTAACAGCTGCCGAGTCTATCCAGACCCTTCTGGGATATCCGATCGCTCCGATGAGGCACAGATCACAGACACTGTGATCTCTATGCAAGTCTGTGGGGAATTCTATATGAAATTGTTTTTTTTTCAGATTTTCGCTGGTTTTTACTACATTTCTCAGGTAATTATCTAACTAAGGTATCAAAAGAAAGCCCTCTCTCTTTCTTTTAATACCTTAGTATAATATATAGTTTACATGGGTACACTATAATCGCTGAACCGACATACCGCAAAAATGGCAAAATTGTTCCAGGCCTTGAGGTACCAAAAACCCCTGGGACTGATCATCAGGGGTTAATCATCAGGGGTTAATCATCATAAGTACACCTTAATGCCTGCTAATGAGTGGCCATGTCTTCAATATTTATCTGCCGGGCTTCAAGATTTTACATAAATATTGCCAGTCTTGGATTTTTTTAATAAACTTTTCAGAATTAGAATGACAAAAGTACTTTAGGCTAGTGATCAACATCATAACAGCATCACGGCATCAGGAGGTATAGTCAGCAGCGTACCTAGCGTACCCGGGTGCTCATCAGGGGGGCGTCACGGGCTAGGGTGCCTGGATCCCTGGCAGCCTTGTCACTTTGTTTTACGCAGAGGAGAGGGGCGCCTAGCAACCGCTTGGCTCCCCTCAGTCTCCTTCGCGAGGTCTCTAACTCCGTCGCGGTGCTGGCATGTCATGCTGAGCGCTGGAATATGACGTCATATTCAGGCACTCAGCAGTGAAGCGGCGCACACCATGGGAGAGCAGGAAGACGGACGGAGGCATCGCGCTCCCACTGCAGGACGTCTGGATGGTAAGTCCAAAACATTTAACTACAAAGGGGGAGAAACAAGGGAGAGGGGGGTAGTTAGTGAGAAACGAGGGAGAGGGGGTAGTTAGTGAGAAGGGAGGGAGAGGGGGTAGTTAGTGAGAAGGGGGAGAGGGGGTAGATAGTGATAAGGGAGGGAGAGGGGGTAGATGGTGAGAAGGGAGGGAGAGGGGGGTAGATGTGAGAAGGGAGGGAAAGGGGGTAGATGGTGAGAAGGGAGGGAGAGGGGGTAGATGGTGAGAAGGGGGTAGAAAAGGGGAAAGGTAGATAGTGAGACAGGGGTTGGTAAGTATATTGGAATAAATAAAACAGTGAGATTGAGTGAGAGAATAAATTAATTTGTGGGTGCATTGTGAGAATGAGGGAGATAAGTAATGAATTTGTGAGAATGCATTAATGAACAGTGAGAAATTTGTGTGAATGAGTGAGAGAATAAATCATTGTGTGAATTAATTATGTGAATGAAAGTGTGAATTAGTGAGTGACTGTAAGTGTTTGTGTGTACGATAGATGTATAATTGATTTGTGGAAAGGCAAAGATGGCACAAACAGGATGTTTGAGCCTTGGGGACCAAGATGACACAGGCCGGGCTGTTTGGGGACAAAGTTGACTCATGCTGGGCGTTTTG
Source organism: Sceloporus occidentalis (assembly GCA_023333645.1). Lineage (NCBI taxonomy): Eukaryota > Metazoa > Chordata > Lepidosauria > Squamata > Phrynosomatidae > Sceloporus > Sceloporus occidentalis. Next base: position 7,005,628 of record JALMGF010000024.1, on the reverse strand, counting down.
GGGACAAAGATGGCAGGTCCTATGTGTGTAATCTGGGTGCTGGTCAGGTTCTATGTGGGCAGTGTGGACGCCAGGGCTGGCTTTGGGTTGTGCCACCTATCATCTATGCCTGTTGTTTCATCTCTACCTTTATTGCTGAGTTTTTATGTGATTTAAAGTTGATCTATACCTGCAATGCTATGTTTCCATACATTGTTATTGTATACTTGCAAATACAGGATTTGTATGTCTGATTCTATGCCTACAGTGCTGAGTTCACATGTGAACAATAATAATAACAATATAAATATATATATATATATATATATATATGATTACTAACAGCAATCACACTCCTATCATGCCCAGGTAACCAGTACATGCTGGAATCTGGGTATGCCTGGGCATGATAGGAGTGTGATTGCTGTTAACAATCATATATATATATATTAATATTGTTATTTATTTTTTTTGTCCTATTTTGGTATGTTACTTACTTTAAATAGTGGTAGGTGTTATGCTATACAACAGTCAATGTCTGCCTCAGTATATAGTGCTAGGTGTTATGCTGTACCACCATCAATTTCTGCCTCAGTATATAGTGATAGGTGTTATGCTGTACCACCGTCAATGTCTGCCTCAGTATATAATGATAACAGTAATGCTGTACCACCTTCAGTGTCTGCGCCAGTATATAACAATAGAAGCTATGCAGTTTTAAAGTGTGTGTGTGTGGGGGGGTGCCACGTACAGGATCCGCCCCAGGTGCCAAATACTCTAGGTACGCCCCTGGGTATAGCCATACCTGGGAACTTCTGGGCTCCGGCTATCTGGAGCCTTCCCTTGCGGCACGCGGCCAGGACTGCCCACTGACGTCAGCAGGCAGTCCCGTGACGTTGGTGGGAGTTCCCCCTGACATCGGGGCGTTCTCGCTGAATTGTGGAAAATGGGTGGGGAACTGGGCATGTCAAGACCCCAAGACCCGGAGGATTCAGGTCCTGACCCAGAGAAGCAGTACTTCACCTGGCAATCTCCGGGGCAAACCCAGAGAGTTCCTAGGTATGCTCCTCATGCTGTGATGCATTTATTATGTGACAATAAAGCTTGAATTTTTATCTGGATTACGTCGGTACTATTTTGTGACTTATTAGTTCCCTATGAGGTGTGCAAGAATTTGCTCATTTCTTCTGTAAAGTTATTATTATAGCCAAAGGAGAGACTGCCTTGTGCTTCACTCAGTGGGAGCAAGCCATTGAAAATAGACATTGGCTATCCGGGGCTGCTACAATATTGCCTGCACGTTATTTATAATTTTATGTAATACCTCTTCTTGCCACTAGAGGGTATATTTGTTCTTGCAATTCATAACTTCCCGGACCCAGCTAAAACACTGTGGTGGTAATGGTGATTGAAAATGCGTGGTTTGTGATCCCAAATAGCCATTGTAAATTCCAAATGGCAACTGCTAAAAAAAAATACAAGTACATTCCAGACTATGAAAATCTTTGTCAATTAATTAAGCAGTCAGTGCCTTCAAGTTTTATTCAAATCTAACTCAGAATTCACTAATGGCAACACCGCATGTGCGCTCATAACAAAACAGTTGACTCACATGTGCTCGACTACAGGAGAGTTGAGTTGGTGTGAGTTAAAAAAAAAAACGCAAGTAACCTGTTACTTAATCCACAACTTGTTATAGCAGGGAGGTTATTTTGTAACACACATATTTGCAAGCTGCAGATTAGGAAAAGGCCACTATCAGAAATCTTGGGGCTTAATGCCTGGGCCACAATACTCCTGACTTCAGGCTGACCTCTGTCTATCCCATTGTACTACCTATTTCTCTACCTATTATACGATCTTAAGATCCTACCATAAGCACAACCTATAAGAACAGGGGAGAGCCTAGGGTTAGTGGCACCTGGGTGCAGTATTTCCTGCAAACTTTCTCTAACAGACACTCACTATAACACCGTACACTTACATACACATTCTTTCTCCTCCAGGCGCCACAAACCCTAGACTACCCCTACACTAACATATTGTAACAGAACATATTTTCACACACAGTAACTTACAGACACACATACAGTAGCATACCTACACACACAGTATCATACTTAAATGCACACAGTATCATACTTACACACCCACAGTAACATACCGGGTGTACCCCCTGATGACAACCCTGGGTGAGGATAAGCAATCTGTCATTTCACGTAAGCTAACCCAAACACCCTAACTATCTTAAGAGGATGCACAGTATCAAAGTTTGCTATTGAAGAACAGAAAGTAGTGGGAAATCAGAAGGTTGTTATAAGGAGGTGGGATTCTGGAAGACAGTGGTAGGGGTTCTGACACCAGAGCAAGCACCAGAAGACCCAGGGAATACAAAATTACTCAAGCCAAAGGCACTGCAAATCTGTGGTTTATTGAAGTAAAGGAAACAAGCAAAAGCATAGACAATAAACAGTCCAAGGTCTGGTACTGGCAGGTACTGGGCGTTTCAGGAACAGAAGACATGGCAGGGTTTAGGGCAGGGGACAATCAACAGCAACTCTGGACAATACAGAGCTCAAAAGTCTAGTAAGGACACAACAAAGTCCTCAACAGAGCAAAAGTTAAACGATAGACTACAGCAAAGTTGGTGCAAGGCATCAGACAATTGAGCACTGACTGGAAGGTGTGATGGCATACAGTAAAGGCCTGCAGGTAATTACCACTTACTTGTAGCACCTGCAAGACCTTCCTCAGGAGCTTGCTGACCAATAGCAGACAATTCACCTGTCCATTTACCTGTGTAACCTCCAGTTTGGCTAATTGGGACTCCATTAGCATAGCAATACCTCCCAGGCCATGACTGCATGGCACCAAGGCCTGGTACACGTTAGCCTCACAATACAGTGACTGCTGACAAGTCCCTACTATAGCAGTTGATGAAGGAGCAGGTAGGCGACCTTGGCACCGTGGTACAGATGTACCAGACACCTGACAAAAGCCACCCACCCCACCAGCGAGGTTGGGAGCAGGATGACTGGTGTAAGCTCTATGGAAGTCTTGAACACAGACTACTCTTCACTTACAGAGGAAACCCACATCACATTTTAGTTCTAGACCATCTGTGTGTGGGATTAAGTTCATATGGTGATGGATTTCGTTTCTCTGTGGCACAAGTTAACTAATATTTGGGACTCATTATTTTATTTTAATGTTAAACACCCATACTACCATCTTGCTAAGTGACTTGAGTTTTACACTACAAAAGTTATCTGGAATCATATCAGTTGTGGGGATGTGTAATCTGGACCTCACACAATAAAAACAATTCTGAAGGAAGGTCATTCGGATTCCATTGTGAATTTTATTTGAGATTGTCAGAGTAATAAGATACAAAACAATCTGAATGTTGACATAGAAATGTGAAATTTACTTCATACAAATATTGTAAGGCTCAAATGAAAGGTAGAGTTTCCCCCCATTTTGCAACAGAAACAATAAATGTGAAATCCCAGAGATGTGTTAATAAATAAGACAGACCACAAAAATACATTATATTTATAGACAAAGTACACGTCACTGTTCCAATATTATCTTCATAAACCAACTGTAACCAGTACGAACGGAACACGTCTACTATACATAACTTAACAGACTGTAGCAAGGCTAATAGGTAACTGTCGGTAGTTAAGCATGACTATTAAACCTGACCTGTGCTTTACTCAGAAACAGAATGGAGGTTTTGCTATGGTTCATGGCACTTTTCGTAAATCTCTTAGGTGCCAAGCTAAATCAAAACCAAGGCAGAATATGTTTATCAGCTATAGCCCTGTTTGATATGATATGTATTCCCTTTAATAGATATCATGGTTTTGTAATTTAGTTTAGCTGCAAGAGATTACCGATAAGAGCCAATTCTGTCCCTTAAATGCCTATGTTGCCAGCTTCTGTTTTACATGCAAGAATTGCTAATGGACTTATGTGCACGGCATCATGTAAACAGACACAAAAAGTGAGTTTACAGATGAACTCTAAGTATTAAAGTTTTTCCTGCAAAAAGGTCTAAGTGGGCCCTGCTTGACACATAGTCATAGTGGGGGCTCAAATTAGAAACAGTGATTGGCCCTTAATCATTTTTAGTGATGTTGGTGAGATGCGATACTTCATCCAACTCAACTCACAGTTTAGTGAGTATTCCCAAAACCTTAGTGTTAACAGTGCAAAGACTAAATTTATATGGACTAGACATGATCGCTATTGCCATACACCAGAGTCCACATTCATCCACCTTCAGCGTAAACCATCCAAGTTTTTTCAAACTTTCTAAAACTTTCTGTTTATTCACTTGTGTGTCTTATTTAGTAAATATTAAGTAGGTGTACTTGCTTGTATACTGCAAGAAGGGTTGTATAGGCAACATTGTTTAAATACCCTGCTAAGTGCTAGAACCCTCATTATTGAGGGGGTAAAAAAATCTAATGTGATCCATATATTTTTTGTCCCTATTAGAGTTTACAATACAGTGATATAGTACAATACAATGTTGTGATAAATTCATATGTTAGGTTAATGATTAATTTCAGACAACCGGTATTTGGAAATAATTTCAACGTGTCTCTACGGTAGGGTGGTTAACATGTATAAACCTATGTATATTAAGTACACAAATATACTTAAAGCTTCAGAGCTGTTATGAATTGCATAAAACAAAACTTTTTTTTTTTTTATTGGGGATGGACCTTCAGAATGTATAGTGAAGTCAAGAAGTTGATACCACAACTCACCTCCAAACTATCATATATATCCATTTAGTAAATAAGCTAAAAGGACTTTAATTTTACTTTAATTAGTCACCACACCTTAAGAGCGCAAGGGAGCATTTTCTCAAATAGTTTGTCTTTTATCATTCTTACAAATAACTTGTGATATTCAGTTCATGGGAATTTTACTAATACCCTTGGTTGACAAGCGAGAATGGAAGCTTTTTTGATTTCCATATTTTTCTCTACTTATAATTGTTGTGTCTGTGTAAAGATTGTCATAAAACTCTCATTTAGCCAACTCTGCAATCTGATACCTCTACTATACATTTTATACAGTAATAAAAAACATTGTGATATATTACAACTAGCACACAAAAGAGAACCATGAGTTATTTTTTCCTGCTGTTTCAGAATACAGATTAGCATGCTGGTAATTTCTAACATTCACACATTAATGTATCATTACAGGGCAGATGAAACTCAACATTTTCTAGAATATAATACATGGCAGAGCCTCTTGTTTTTTTAAGGCAATCTTATTCAAACGCAGAAAAAGAAAGTAATAAAGTAAGCATAGAATTTAAAATCATATGGTTGTTTCAAATTTGTTCTTCCCCCCAAAATCTTAAATAATTTATATTTCTGAAACCTATTGCATTAAGTGTATTTAAAACCCAAATTATTTTACACGATGGATCTGTGCATTTTCTGCTAAAAGATCTTCATGACATCTGAGTGGGCTGTGTAGTTCTATTCTGTCATACTAACATTTGCCAAATGATGATGTTCTTCCCCAAACTGTTTTAAAGAGTGAAACAAACTCCAGCAAGAATATGTAAGGTGAATAATTAGTATAAAAAAGCAAGATCAATAAATTGTTGAGAAATGTAAGTAAATGACCAGCAGCCTATGAAGCAATGGAATGAGTGACATTCATCAGGTGTTTTTTTTAACCTTTTTTGACAACTTAGTTGGCAAAAATATGACAGATTAAATTGAACAGCCACATTTTATATCCAAAAAGATCATTTTTTTAAATCTTTATAATTGAAATTAGCAAAGTTACTTGGTATTTTTGTTGAGTCTCTTTAGATAATGAGGTCTGTTTACTAAAGGGAGAGATTGTGTGAGAGAAGAGTTTCAGCTCCTTGAGTTCAGTATACATCATGGCCATCTACTGTCAGCGAGCTTCTACCACACACAAAAAAACTTGGCTGGCCTGTATAATGCCTAGTTGAATCAGAAAGAGTTCCACGACCTCCCCTGACCCATTGAACAATACAATATGCAGGGCCAGTTCAGCGTTCTGGCTGGAGAATCCTGGCAGTGTTGGCCCTTCATAATGAATGGCGAAGTAAGACAGTTGAAACTAGACTCGTGCATTCGTCTTCGGGCGAACATGAAAACGAACACGAAGAGTGCGTTTTCGTGTTGGTTCCGAAGACACCCCGAAGAGAAGACAGTGGCGGTAAAACGTAGGCGAAGACGAAGACACGCACCACGAAGATCTTCGTCTACCACTCTCCCCGGTCCCTTCCCCTTCTAACTTACCTTGGCATCGCGGCAGTTCACGGAAGTGGAAATCCGCAGGTTCGCCGTCACGGGTTACAGGGCAGTGCGAATGAGCCTATTGGTCGTCTACAGGGACCTCCTCTGGCATCAACCAATTGGAAATCCATAGGTTAAAGGGCCGTGCAAGCGACCAATAGGCTCACTCTCACGGCCCCTTAACTCCTTAAGGTGCAACAAGTGCACCAGGAGCCTAAAAGTCTGTACGAGCGACCAACAGAGTCGCTAGTACAGACTTTAAAAACCCCAATGCTGCAACATACCCGGCAGATCCCACTGGTCTCCCTGTGAATAGGGAGACCAATGGTATCTCCTGGACAAGTTACGGCACCAGTCTGTACGAGCGACCCTATTGGTCGCCAGCAGGGGGCTCGTCAGCCATCAACCAATGGCAGACGAGCCCCCTGCTGACGACCAATAGAGTTGCTCATACAGACATTTAAACTCCTGGCGCCAGAGCTGCTGCGGTACGCGTTAACCCCGTACTAACCCCTTAACCGGAAAAAACAAAGAAAAACCGAACACGAAGAATGTCAACGAATATTCGCCCGAAGAGAAGACAGGAACAGGCGAATATTCGCGGAATATGAAGATTTTTTTTCCCCCGAAGACGAGCACGAAGACGAACACGAAAACGAACACGAAGAGCCCCCTGGTGCCCAAGTCTAGTTGAAACCATATCTCTCCGTTAGTGAATAAAGCCCAATGTCTCTACCAACCTTACTTTTAATATGTGCGCACTTTTAGCACCTCGGTAACAAGGCACAGAACATTCTATTCTTGGCATTTCCTATCCCTTAAAGCTTCATTCTAAATCTGAGAAATACTTAATAGAATTCTGTTCATAACCTCCTTAAAAGTCACTTCAATCACTTTTCCCCCACTTACCTAGCCCATCAATCACTTACCTCATTCGGGCACTAACGATATTTATGGCTAAAAAAAAAAATTAGGTACCTTAATTGAGATCCAATCCCCACTGCATTTTTTCCAGTCTACTTTTGCTGTGTTTGTGATGACCTTAATGTATATATTTTTTTCTTCCATTTTCTTTACTAGTCATGTAAATTCTCTAACGTACAAATATACCATTTATTTCCTGAAAACAGGACAACTTATTAAAAAGAAAAAAAGATCATAAAATAAGATATTGCCATACATAGAAAATAACAATAATCTCAACATGCTTTTTGTGCATTTATCTTTTAGGTCTGTACAATTTCATAAGTTAAGAAGACTTATCTGTTTGCTACAAATTTACCAAAATATTTAAACACGTAAAAAGTTAAGAAAAATAAGAACAGCAAAAAATGTTGCTTGTATAGGTCTCGATTAACCCTTCTACTGCCTGGGAGATCTGCACACACTTTCTTTTTCTTGATATTACCCAGCAGTTAAGCAGTTATTGCACTGAGGTTTATATTTAAAATAACTTTTCCAGTCTGGGCAAGGACTATTCTTTAAATATGCTATGTGCAGTTAATTCCACTTCAACAGAATATCCACAGCTAAAATATTTACATAATTTTCTAATATACAGGAAAAATAGCAAAAAAAGAATAAGATTAAGAATTTTACATTGCACACTTGTTTTTGGTAAAATTTCCCTTACTGGTTTAGTGAAAAATATAACATTATATATATATATATATATTCCAAGGGGTAACTGCCCTATACTTCGTAGATTAGTTTTTATTTCATTTTATTGATTGTGATATTTATGGTATAGTGAGAAACAAAAAACAATGAATATAACCCTTCAGTCATTTGACATAGTCACTTTTTATGAACTGCTGAGGAGATGCAGTGCTGCACTAACTTTACACGCAATCCACTTCCGCAAAGGGCAGTAGTACTCGTTATGGAACTGCTCAAACTCTGGTGTCTGACGTATTTCATGGAGGAAAGAAATGTCAATGTTGGACTCCAGCAGAATGAGGAGCAGTGGGAGAACCACCATCAGCAGGCCCAAAGCCACCAGGATCAGTCTGGAGAAACTCTTCAGGAATGCGTTCAGCTGTATGTTCCCCATTAGAACATTGTAGCTCCAGCTCAGTGCTTTCCTGGCTTCTTTCATTTCTTCCTCCTCTGCAATCAGAAACGCATGTTCATCTGCCTCTAATTCCTCAAATGAATCAATGTCATCTTTGTCATGTTCTGCCCTAACGGGACTGTTAAAGAGCATTTCAACCCCCTCATCTATTGGGGTGGGCAACAAGCTAGCACTGGGGTTATACACCTGCTCTGAGATTGTTAGCGGCTCCTCTTTTATACTCTCTTCCTCATCGATTTTGATGTCTGTTGCTGCCTCTAATTCTCTGGCAGGAGAGTTGCCAGGAACTGGGAGAGAGTTGGCATCGTTTGTCTGTGAGATCACGACACCTAAAGAAGGGAGAGAAATCTCATTAGACACTAAGATCACTGCTGTAAAACAAAACATTTCCGATTTCCAGATAACCAAAAGGTGCTGTTCCACCTACTCTGCTGAGTTTGATAATTTATAACTTTTGCAAGTGCCGTTGGGCTATAGAGCTGAAAAAAACTTCTTAAACGGTTGTGTTGTTTTTTGTAATTAAACCTTCAGAGAAAAGAATACAATGACAGATGTGCTAAAGTTTATTTGCCTGCCATACCAGAAAATGCAGTTGATGTCATGTAAGTGGAACAGCAACTTTAAAACAGCGTCAATTAGTTGTTTTAAAAAACATTAGCATCCTGGGCTTTGTAGTGTAAGCTTAAGACTACGGAGAGAGAGAGAAATGGAATATCTTATATTTCAATAGAAGCTGACGAGTTAGTTCTTAAAAGCAGATGTTAAATCCCTTTGGTATAGAGTAAGTACACTGGCACTGTAGAATAACTCTCCGATTCTCTTCCTGGAGTGAAAGCTCCCCTATTTATCCAGCGCATTACTTTCCTGTTTTATTTTTATTAGTTTGAAACTACACCGTTTGTATTTGCCCTGCTACTTTTTATGTGATGGGTTATGTTGTATTTGAAATATGATGTTCATCTTTTATGTGTATGTTTGTGATGTTTTCAACTAAGGCTTCAATCAGTGTAATTCCAGAAATTGAGGCACTAGATAGGAAATTGTGTGTAAAAGTTACAGCATCTAATTGCATAGATACAATGAATTAATGTGAATTTTACTTTAATAAGATCTGATTGGCCAGTCCTAGATTAGATCGTGATTTTTTCTTCCAGTCTGATTATAGGAATTGAGGAAGCCCTTTAGTGTCAATGAGTGGCAAACATACTCACCTGGGACTCCCCACGATCCTTCAGTCCTCTGCAGACAAGGCATCATTGTTATACATTGTTCAACTCATCTGCAAAACCTCTGGTTAATTCAATAAAGCTCTACTTAATCTTTTTTCCTATGATGACACCATTGCTTAGTTTTCCTGCTAAAACCTATGACAGCTAAAAAATGAATGGTCCCTAGGTATTTGTTCCCAGTAGTTGCATATTCTTTTTCATGATTGTATAGGTGACACTAAAATAGTATATACGTTAACTGTGGATATTAATTTCTGTATTTTATCTGAGAACTAGAGAGGTGGCCACATCAGTTGCATATTATGTAAAATAATAGTAGATAGAGATATCTACAGCACTGACACACTGCGGAAAGAAAAGGGTCAAAGGGCACACTGCAAGAATTAATTGCCTCTCATGAAGATAAATGCCAACAGCCCATTGACCCATAAAAATTACATGGGATTCTCAACACAGTTGTAAGCAAGCGAAACATATTAATCAGATCATGAACATTTGATTGTTTTTGCAGCATGTATGGTATTATTTTTTTATGGAATTAGTATTGCTATTTATTTTTTTTATATAGCGCCATCATATTACACAGCGCTGAACAATGGGAAAACAGGACATAACAAGTAGTATATAACATAACAATTCAACTTACAGAAACAAGGGGTAAGGAGGGCCCTGCTCAAACAAGCTTACAATCTAGAGGGAGTTATTACACAAGAGGTAAAAGTGCCACTGTTAGGTATGGAGCTGCCACATTAGTATAAGTATTGTCCAAAGGCAGGAGAGGGACTAAGAAAAGTGGGTAAAAGGAAGATAGGAGGAAGAGCTTCAACGTGCAAGTTTGTAGGCATCCCTAAGGATAAGGGCAGCCCTTGAGAAATCTTTCAAGCGTGTATGAGAACTAGAAGCACAGAAACACAGAACAGACAGAGATCATCAGATGAACGGAGACATCGGGTGGGAGTGTATTTGGAGATGAGCGAGGAGATGTAAGTAGTGGATCCACTATGAACAGCTTTGAAATTTTGAAGCACACAGGCAGCCAGTGAAGAGACTGACAGAGGAGAGGTGTTAGTAAAGCGATGGGTAAGGAAGATAAGTCTGGCAGCAGCGTTCATGGTGGATTGTAGAGGGGCAAGACAGGTATGAGGGAGACCAGCTAAGACAGGGTTACAATAAACAAGATAATTTATATAGTGATCAAGCGCTAAAGTATACAAGAATATATAGCTCCAAAAAAATTTTTAGGTGTTTGACGTTATACCCGGGAGCTGTTTCTCGCCGGTTGGAGCTACAAAGAGGACTCCGATACTTTGAGACTTTAATTCAAGAGCACATTGCACTTTATTGCTGCAAATAAATCTTTTTGCAATACATATCCTGTCTCCCCATCTGCATTTCGCTATTTGTATGGATCAGAAAACGGTTCAAACGTAAACAACGGAGGAGATACAACTTGGGAGAGAAATCCCACAACGCTTGTCTAGTTTGAGCAAGCTGTTTTGCTCAACCTTACGTGAGTGCAATATTATCCTGGGGGGGGAAGTCTTTCACTGATATAATATAGAAAGCACTATGATTATTATTTGTTTTTGATTTTCATATGTCAACAAGCCTCCATTTGAAAACGGTTGGATGCCAATTCCACTTAATTGAGGATATAAGTATTGTTTTCAATTATATTTCTGGTGGATTATACACTGTGTGTGTCACAACTTTGGTGAATTTTATATCTTTAAATTGTGGTTTTTTTTTTGTTTTTTTTTTTTTTTTTTTTTTTTTTTTTTTTTTTTTTTTTTTTCTTTTTGCGCGACACTTTATATATTTATTTACAATAAACAAGGCAGGATATAATGATCGCATGAAAAAGAACCTTAGTGGCATCTTGTGTTCGGAAGGGATGAATGCGGACAATGTTTTTAAGAGGGAGATGGCAGATTTTTGATACAGACTGGATGTGGGGGGTAAATGAGAGGTCAGAGTCAAGGGTGACACCAGGGTAGCGAGCGTGAGGGGTCGGGGATTTGACTGCACCATTAACATTGAGGGAGACTGTAGAAGGAATGTTAGCATTTGAGAGAGGGAAGATGAGAAGTTCGGTTTTGGAGAGATTCAATTTAAGAAAACATGCCGACATTCATTTAGCGACAGAGGCAAGGCAGTTGGTTACATGATCTAAGACAGAGGGAGAGAGATCAGGAGAGGATAGGCAGATCTGGGTGTCATCAGCATACAGGTGGTATTAAAAGCCAAAGGTTGAGATTAGTTTGTCAAGTCAGGTAGTATACAGTGAGAACAGAATGAGTCATACAACTGAGCCAAGGGGTACACCAACTGATAAAGGAAGGGGAGGGGAAGCGTTACTGGAAAGGGAGACACTGAAGTATGATCAGAAAGGTAGGATGTGAACCAGAAACGCAACACAAAGGTCCGGTAGGATTAGCATAGAGTAGTGGCCCTTGGATTTAGGAGTGAGGAGGTAATTAGTAACTTAAGTAAGGGCGGTCACAGTAGAATGTTGAGAGTGGAATCCAGATTGAAGAGGGTCAATAAAGAGTTGCAGTTATGAAATGTAGTTATTTGACTGTATACAATTTGTTCATGAAGCTTGGAGGCAATAGGAAGTAGAGAGATGGGACCGTAGTAGGACAGATCAGTCGTAGCTTTATAAAGATAGGAGCTATGGTAGCATGCTGAAGGGAAGGAGGATGGGACAGATCCAGTAAGGAGGGAGTGGTTGAACATATTAGCTAACGTAGACACCAAGGTAAATGAAAGAGACTGGGTAAGATGAGAAGGGATAGGAGGGGGGACATGAGGATGGATAAGGGGAAAGAAGAAGAGCACAAACCTTAGTGACAAGAGGAAATCACTTAATTTAGAAGAGGAAGAAGAGTTCAGTGTATAGGAGGGTGCAGAGTCAGAGGGAGGGCAAGGGCAGCAGAAGGACTGTGCAGATTTTAAACATCTGATTATTTCAATTTTATTAGAGGCTAGGTTAGTGGAAGGGATAGTTGTCATAGGGCAAAGATGGGAATTGAAAGTATTGAAGAAGCGTTTAGGGTTATGAGATGAGTAAGCAGATAAGGGAGGTGAAGTAGGTTTCTTTAGCAAGGGTGAGAGCAGAGAAGTATTGTTCTGGTTTACAAGGAACAGAAAGGTGGTGGTTTAATTTGAAATAAAATAATTTTCAAACTGATGTTTTTTTTTGTTTTTTTTTTTATCATATAGACATAACTCTCCTTTTTCCACAATATTAAAGGTACTCTTCCACTTAAGCAACATATGAATTGTACCTGCTGGTCTGCTAAAACCATAAACCCTAGCTGATGTCCCAAGGCTTACATGGCTCTACAACTTTTTTCTGCCACCAATATAAGACAACATATGTTTACCAATGTTCAAAAAACAAAGAAAAGTAAACAGCTATCTTGATGTCATGTACAAAAAAACCTAATCAGTAAGGTTAGTAAGCACAAGAGCACATTTAACAACACAGCAACTGAGAAAGATAAATCTAACATTTTAAACAGGAAGATAAAAACTACAGACATAGCAGATTTCTTGCTATCTGAAACATTAATACTAAATTATCTGATAAAATTGAAATAATATGTTGGCTTTCTTAAGCAAAAAATGCATGTCTGGAATGTATACAAGCGATTGGGATCTTTAACATAAAGCAACTTGACTCCAAATGTACAATACTTACTATATCATCTCTAAGTCTGTCTTTAATTATAGGTGATTCCAATGTTTAGTTAACTCTTGCATAAAAAAGAAACCTTAAAGTTCGTGTATCTTGAAAACTCTATCCTTCTTGTGAGCTATTAAAGGTATTGCCTTATTCTATCGCATTTGCAATTTTTTTATTAGTAGCTTCACTTACTTTAATCAGTTAGTCTTACTAAGCAACACTATATTATCTCAATTTCTACTCCAAATTCAAAGCAGGGATACATACTGTGTAGAAATGCAACAGAAAACCTATAAAATGCCGTGTTACCAACTTCTTATGTCAAAACATTTGCAAAGGTCATACCAAAAGCATTATTTATTTACCATTATTCTTCGCTATAATCTTGGATCCAAACTTCAGCAAGCGAATGAACACCTCCTTATCAGAGCGATTTACCATGCGCATATAAATACTTTTTGTGGTCGTAATTTTCACTAAGAATTTCACCATGTTGACTTCAGGTTTAGAGTTGAGCAATGCAGAAGCTCTCTGGACACAAGCTATAAATGACTCGGTTCTGAATGTTTATAGTGAGTTACGGAGCATGAGCAAAAGAATGGGAAGGTCAACTACACAAAGCTAGGGATTTGAAGGGAAGGATAAACTGAATTGCCAGGCTAATAATAACTATATGCATAATTCTTAGATTTAGAACTGTATTGTGCAGCCTTTCTCACTAAGCCACTTTTTATTTATAGATACCAACACAGGGTAAGTAATTGTAGTTAATTCAAACAAGTCACAAACCTTGATATAGGGGGGATCATTAAAAAGGTCCACATGTGATTTGCATGTTCAATGTGTAATATAAAGCACCATAATAATTTTAGTGCATGTTTCATGTTTTCTGTAATACAAGACTGCATCTTTGATGGCATCTTTGTTAGAAACTGGTGGTAGATGATTTCCTCTTTCCCGAACTTTTTGCAACATGCATGCATGTAGCATGTGACAGCATCTATAGGTTGCCTGGTTTTCTGGAAGTTCTTGGGCATGAGAAGATTGAAGGTGATTTATGTGTACAAAAACATCTGAATGCATAAATTGCGGGTCTCTTCCATGAAGGAAAGAACTTGTAACAAAGTCTTATAATTTAAACAACAAACGACAAAGCTAAAATTCTGTATTACCTGTGTTTTATCCATAGAGCAGTGCATGCAACTGTAGCAGAGGTTACTAACTTGAGTTTTATGAAATATAAACTGGCACCACCCATATAGATCATTGGCAGATGAAGCAGGACAAGGTAATTCTTGCCCATTATATTCATCTACCATATGCAGCTGTGAATTGCTGAGATAATGTATGCAGAGCGGCCTTCTCTATGTCTATGGGGTCACTGAATGATGAACCCTCCTCTGTTGGAAGACAGGAGAATCATGTGATGGCAAAGTCCAAATCCTGGTCAATATGTGGACACTTCCTAACCACCGTGGGTTTAGAAAAGCAGGGCACTGATGGAACATGATTATTGCAAGCATATCCAAAATCAGCCTGTGGCATGGGCCACTATAATAACATTACTAAAAGTGAGAAATTAACATCTGGAACAGCATGTCCTCCCCCTAAATCAAAGCTTGGCATCTGATCAAAGGATTTCCAGTCCCTTCCAGAGATATTAGAAACAAAAAGCACCCCTAATACAGATATATTATTGTCTAGCTAGAAGATGGTTGCAGACCTGGGCTATGAATACAAAGTCTGCTACTGGAAAGTAGGACCTGTATAACCACAGAAATAGCTTCAATCATGTCTGCAACATGTGCATGACTTTTGTTTCAATGCTGGATGGCATGAAAGTGTGATGGCATATGGTGGTCATAGCAAATATTGAGAATTTTTGATTTTCTGTATGTATTGACAGATTTTTTTACTCTTATTAATGAAAATGATGCATGATTAATTTTTTTTCAGGATTTTTTTAATTTTATTTTTATTTTATTTATTGTGTACTTAGACTTTTACAACCTATTGTACATGATGTCAGCTTTGGTTGGTTTGTTCATTGAATTGCTGCTGCATAATCATCTACACACTCGTGCTAACATACATATACACTCACACTTACAGATACTTACATTAACACACTTCCACATACTCACACATTCATGCTAGCACATACTCTAGTTCCCCTCTCATACTTGCACGTACACATTCATGCTCACACAAACATACACATTCATGCTGACACATACAAATTAATGCTTACATACACTCTCCCTTTAACATACATACATTCATACTCCCCCTCCCTTACCCTCTCACTCATCCCCTCACTCGCCCCCTAACCTCACTAGCAGCTTTCTTTCTGGCTGTATTGTGTTACGTGACCCCACTGCATGCCTGCATCACTGGCTAGTCTAAAATTGTTCACAAAGGGTTGGTCCGACCCAGGCCTTTCTAGACCAGACCAGCCCTTTGTAAACAATTTTAGCCCGTGGCTTAATGGAGTGGGAACAGATCAACTCTCAAAAGTCGGTGGATGAAAATGATATTCTAAATATATTGATGCTGTCCTATTTACATGTAGTGGAAGAAGAGTCTTCCTGGGCTTAATGGAGATGGAACTAATAGCATATGAAATCTGAAGAATGAGCTGGTGGCATTGAATCTGTTTAGCTGCAAGAAGTGCTAGTAAGATTTAGTTAGGTGGAATGGGGGCGGCGGTGATACTTGGTGGTTGAAGTATGGAAATATAATGGTGAACTGTGTGGATGTGGTGCAATCAGCATGAAGTAAAGGTGATCTGATGCTAAATGCAGCTAAATCTGGTACCAGTAAACTAGCTATAATAATATTTAAGCTATGACATGCAAAGAGCACATACAATACTATTCAAAAAATTTGGGATCAATTAGAAATGTCCTTGTTTTTAAAAGAAAGCAAATTTTGTCCATTAAAATAACATCAAATGGATCAGAAATACAGTGTAGACATTGTTAATGTTGTAAATGATTTTTAATGGAATATCTCCATAGGAATACAGAGGCCCTTTATCAGCAGCTCCTATCACTCCTGTCTTCCAATGGCATGTTGTGTTCGCTAACCCTAGTTTAAGTTTAAAAGGCTAATTGATCATTAGAAAACCCTTTTACGATTATGTTACACAGATAGACATGTCCTTGTTTTCCATGAAAACAGCTAAGTGACCCCAAACTTTTGAATGGTAGTGTATTTTCAAGAGAATGGATCTGGCATGTATTATGCAGATCACGTGTGATGCAAGATAATCTGGATGGAGAAACCAAGGATATAGATGTCTTGTAAACATACAACATTGGAATGAAAAAACAGAGCTGGGAGAGTTACAAAGCATGAATATTTGCATAAGGCCATGTGATTCTCGTTCCATACAGAATGCATGGTTTGCCAAGTAATCCAGTGCAGAACTTCCAAAATGGTAGATCTCTGGCTGTAGTTAAA
Organism: Sceloporus occidentalis; assembly: GCA_023333645.1. Classification (NCBI taxonomy): domain Eukaryota; kingdom Metazoa; phylum Chordata; class Lepidosauria; order Squamata; family Phrynosomatidae; genus Sceloporus; species Sceloporus occidentalis. The sequence goes on along the minus strand of JALMGF010000024.1, from coordinate 6,988,882 downwards.
CTATAATTACTATGGGCCTCTGCCAACATCTAATTGGCTGAGAATCATGGAATTTGCAGCTGATCTACCTTTTGGCCCCATGGATCTGTAAAGAAGAAGCTTAGAGAAAATATATATTAATGCAATTTTAATTCTTGCTTTATTAATATCAAATAATTACTGGGCAGAAGTTAATGATTAGACTTTACACTTAAGCATAAGTGTTGCGTCCAGCCTGTGCTTCACTACCAACGTGTGGCTAAGAGAGAACCATATATTGTGAGAGACAGCTGCCAACAATAAATTAAAGGATATGGTTCAAGGCACAGGCTTGTTGGAAACACTGGTTTGCTAGCAAGTCTAATATGCCACAGAAAGTCATAGCAGCGCACACACAAGAAGGAGGGGTATGGCTTTGCAGGCAGGATGCAGCACTGGAAGTAATGACAAGCAGGAGAAGATAAAAGAGGTCCAAAGACAATAAAACACAAAAGCATCTTTATCAGCAGACTGAGAGCACAGGTAAGGCAAATAGTAATATGTATAAAAAGAGCCTAAACTCACACAAATGTTTTCTAGGCTGGAATGGAAGTCCTTTGCTCAGCTGCAGGCTTTCTCTGGGGGTCTCGGAGGAAAAGTCAAGAGGTCAGACGCAGTTTTCTGCGTTCGTTTGGCCAGATATTTGTTTAAAGAGTTGCTGGAGCTACTTTCTCCAAACTTATAAAAACCCTTCAGAGAGCAACTAACATCTATATTAACTAAGGTTACATTATTTTTATTATGTACAAATATTTACTGGATTGTAGTAGCGCTGATTCTGTTATCCCTTAAACTTGAGGGGTATGACTCTTTTTAAAGTCGCTCAAATTATCAAGAAATTGGCAAGATTACATAAGCAGAGATCCCAAGTTTCTTTGTAGTTATCTACATATGCATCAAAGCAGCATTTCTATGTTACATTGGTCCTGCACCAAAGGATTATACAGCTGATGAGAGAGGGCAATGGGAAATTAAACGTATACATGCCTCACTGTCTCCTTAATATTCCAAAAAACTTTCTTTTGTTTACTAAGGAATTCAGCAGGAGCTATCAGCTAACTACTTTGCTTTTTGGCTTACTAAAGACGTTAGCAATTAAATTACCAAAAGTCACAATTTGTTTCAGTGATTGAACCTTCTTTTTAAAAAAAACTTATTGATTATAAATAAAAAAGCAAATGTCATGAAATGGAGAAAAAGATAGCACTGTGACAAATGTGTTGGATAACTGGGAATGGCATATATTAATGTTATGCAGTAATGGACATGCAATGGATCTACCCTACTGAAGAACATCACTATTCTCGTACAAAACAGTGATTCCATACAATACCCAAAATTAAATACATACAATTAAATATTTTACACCCAAAAAGCTAGCCTTTTCCAAACAGATTTTTCGGAATAGGTATGGATTATTTTAGTGCATAGCGATAATTTTAAAAATAATTGTTAACAATCAGAACTGGAAATCTCCATTAGCCCACTCACCTGTGATGACGAGTAAGGACATTTACTAGGTCAGGGGCGTCCAACATGCGGCCTGCGGGCCAAATGCGGCCCGCGGAACCTCGAGGTGCGGCCCGCGTGAGATCCGCAGCCAGGATCACAAGAGCCCTGCTGCTTACTTGTGGGAGGCTCTATTCTCTGCTTCAGTCCTGCTTCCTCGGTGGGGAGAACGAGGGAGGCCGCGCCCCCTGCTGAAGTCTGTGATCGGCATTGAGAGCTGTAGAGCAGGTAAGGGGGTGGGGGAGGTTGTGTGAATGAGTATGTCTGATTGAGGGAATGAATCTGTGAATGAATGAATTTGTGTGTGTGTGATAGCATGGATGTGTAAGTGCTGGAACCTAGGCATGATGGGACTATGATTACTGTTAGCAATCACACACCTATCATGCCAAGTCAGCCAGTACATGCTGAAACCTGGCTAGCTGCCCCCCTTGTGTATTGATGCTGCCAGCAGTATGGGGTCTGCACTGTACCAGCATGTATTGGCTGACTTGGGATGATAGGAGTGTGATTGCTAACAGCTAATTGCAATCACAGTCCCATCATGCCTAGGTTCCAGCATTCACTGGTTGCCTGGGTATAAAAAGAGTGTGTTTGCTGTTAGCAATCACACTCCTATCATGCCAAGTCATATTGTTGATTTTTTTTTGTCCAATTGTGGTGTGTTACTTTTAATAAAAGTGTGGTTACACTGTAAAATTGGACAAAAAAATACAATGCCCAGCCAACCAATACATGCTGGAATCTGGGTATGCCTGAGATTGCTGTTAACAATCATAATATATAATTTTTTTGTACAATTTTAGTGTGTAACTTACTTTTATTAAAAGTGTGTGGGGAGGTCACTTTCAGTTTCGGCTAAGTGAACCCTGAATTTTCGGTTTTGGTCCAGAATTTTCATTTTAGTGCATCCCTAAAATAAATAGAACTATTTTATTTTTACTTATCCAGAATCCTGAATTTGTAGGCCCAGAAATCCCAGAAATCAGTGAGAGGAAAAGTAAAGGTTTTGTGTCATTTACTTTATTTTAATCTGCATATCTTATTAAAGGCCATATTTTCTCTCAGTGAAAAATGAATGCGGCCCTCGCACGTATACAAGTGGCCCACTGCAGAAAAAACTTGGACACCCCTGTACTAGGTGGTTTAGGTAAAGGGTCTGATTTTAGCTATACTTAACTATGTAATAACTTGGATACAAAGACATCACAAAAGAACCAATCTCCCTATCTACTGTGCCCTAGTTAGTATAATTTTATGCACATCCCAAGCTTTCTTGAATGAGAGTTTGCCTGTGCTACTTCCACTGTATCTACTTTATGTAGGGTAGAATTTTGTCACACTACCCTTCAGTTGTTCACCTTCTAATTTTAAAGGTGCGTTTCCATCTTAAAATACCACCAAATAAGCGCAGCATCATGTAGACAGAAACCTGTCTTTTTATTTTTCGCCTTAATGCTCCCGGTTACTTAAAAAGCCCTCCTCTATATATTACTAGATACTAGCATCCTTAGTAAATACTATAAATAACAAGGAAGCAGAGAAGCCGGAATGTCTGGTATATTGATTCTTTTTCGACTTCTCATGCTAGTCTATGGAGAAATGATTGGGACTTGTTCCTCAACCTAAATGTTATGTTACATAAACCACTAGTAGTCTTATCAGTGAAAGGAGACCTTTTTTACCATCAGCTACACTCTACACTTGTTAAAGATGAAGCAAAATAACACTCACTGCACCGATTACCAGTATGACCGATGATCTGAGTTTACAAATCTACTACCCAACTGCAGAAAGTCTGTAAAAACATTCTTACACTGAATGGTCTTTAACCCCTTCGAGACAAAGGCTGATTTTACTTTTTGTACCCTTTGTGACAATGGCCTTTTTAACATTTCTGCGCTGCTTGTGTTTAGCTGTAATTTTCTTCTTTCCCGTTTACTGAACCCACACACATTAGATATTGTTTTTTTCAGGACAAGAAGGGCTTTCTTTAGATGACATTGTTTTGATTGTATCATATTATTTACTATTAAAAAAATTATAAAATATGGTGAAAAATTTAGAAAAAAATGACTGTTTCTAACTTTTAGTTGAAAAATCTTTTACTCATCTATAAAAGGTAATGAAAAAACCTGCTAAATAGATTCTACTATTTGTCCTGAGTTTAGAAATACCCAATGTTTTTATGTTTTTTTGCTTTTTTCTACCCATTATGGGGCAATAAGTACAGGTAGCGTTTTGCTATTTCAAAGCCATTTTTTCCAAATCTGGTAATTCTTCCCCCCATGTGCCATTTCGGGTATCTTTGAACCCGGCCAATGCAATTTACCCCATCAAGTCATATATTTTTGAAAACTAGACAGCCCAGGGTATTTCAAATGCTAGTATTTTAACTCTTTCCATGCACCATATCTACCACCAGTCTTTGTCAAACTTTGTGGTAGTCATTTTTTTGCATTTGGTTTTCCACACACATTTTAATTCAGGTATGAATTAAAATGTTCTCGTATATGTCACTATCACAAAACACCCCAATATGTGTTCAGCAACATCTCCTGAGTACAGCGATACCTCACATGAATGATTTTGCCTGGCTGTTTTGGGGCAAAAGGGCCACATTTGGGGCATGCGCTTTTTTCAATGTTGAACTTTGGCATTTGGGATCCACTGCCCATGCCCTATTTGGTACATCTTTGAGCCAGGCCATTTCAGTGTGCCCAACAAAACCATATATTTTTCAAAACTAGACACCACAGGGTATTTTAAATGCTGGTATTTTAACTCTTTGCATGCACATATTTTACCACCAGCATTTTTTCAAAGTTTGCAGTAATATTTTTGTGTGTGTATTTTTCCCACACACACCTACTTTATGTATGAATTTACAGCTCCTGGTATATGCCGCTGTCACACGACACCCCATAATGTGTTCAGCAACATCTCCTGAGTGCAGTGATACCCCACATGCATGGGTGTGTCATTTTTTGGGGGAACTAAAAGGCCACATTTGGTACGTGTGCATTTTTCTAATTGGAAATTAGATGTGTGGCCATCCTTCCCCCCGTGTTAATTGGGACGTTGTTGAACCTGGCCCATTCAATTTACCCCATCAAATCATACATTTTTTAAAAGTAGACACCCCACGGGCATTTAATATGCCAGTATTTTAACTCTTTCCATACGAGAATTGTTTTAAGCTAATATGCTAATTTTAGGACTTGCTCACAAAAATATATTTTTTATATATATATATATATTTTTTTTTTATTTAAAAAAAAAAAAATTTTACATTTTTTTCAACTTGGAGGTTCCCCTGATAGTGACATCAGTGGGAAATGATTTTTACATTTTACTGTTTTTTTACTATTTTTTTCTAATTATTATTAATTTTATTTTATTTTTTAATTTATTTTTACTAATCACACTGTGATTAGAAAGCTGGGCTCCATTGACTTGCATGGTGAATGCAGTACCTGTATTCAACCTGCAAGTGGAGCCAAAGTTCTCTAGATGGTCTGGACTATCTAGCGAACTTTTAAAATTTGTGGTTCCTGTTACAGGACGGCGGCCATCTTCCTTGATGGCGAAGATTGCCGGCAGCTGCGGCTGTGACCGCTCTCCGGAGCGGTCACAGCCCATCAAAAGGTTAGTGTTTGGTGTCGCTGGATGCCTCCTGATCGAGGCATTCCAGCAACACCATTTAAGTTTAGGAGGCGATCGTCGATCGCCTCCTAAACGCTTTTAAAACGGGCGTCCGCCGCCATACAAAGTATGGCGGATGTTGACGCCCCGTGGAGGGGCCAGAGATGGCCCCTTCGTGCCGATCGCGGCGTTGCTGAATGCCTCGAGGTCGAGGCATTCAGCAACGCTTTTTGGGTGCAGAAAGCGATAGTAGATCGCTTTCTGCACCCGTTTAAAGACGTGCCGGTCCTGGCACGTCAATTGTCGTAAAGCACATGCTTTTCCGTGCCGTGCCAGGACCGGCAATTGTCATTAAGGGGTTAAATAATGATTGCTTCTATTACAATTTAAGATTGCTCTAAAATAATTGTCATTAAAACAGTTTTTTCCTTGTCTCTCTCCAAAGCATTACGATTGTGAGCATAAACAAACTCAACTAGTTATTTTCTAACTCTGCAACTCACTGAACCCTGTAAGTTTATCTTGTAAATCAAAACCACCCATTCAAAGTGCACTACACTCATCTGGCCCCATCAATCAGATACCCAACACTTAATTTTAGCTACAGAAAAGGTCCTTTTTTCTTTTAATTTTTTACATTTTGTGTGTAACTAGTAAATCATTTCTAACCAAACCTTGCTGCAAACACACTTATGTTTCACCTATATTTGGAAACACTCAGTAAAAGTATTAAAACAATTTGGACAGTACGCAAAAAGAGTAAAGTCGTTTGACATCCAAAAAAATAAAAAATAAAGGATTTATTTGTAACATATAACTATAAATGATCTGTGTACTTTTGATATGTAGTATTGGCTCTGTAGTCCATGGAACTACAGGTCAAGATTGGGTTACCATAAGGTCAAGTAGTCAATAAATACATTGACAAGTTGAAGAAAATGGAGTAACCTTGGCATAAAAGTAGATTGAAGTTATAACACTACAATTTACTACATATTTACCTTCATCTGGTTGTGCATGGTCTTCCTCTTCTTCATTCGGTGATGGAATTAATGGCTGGAGGGGCTCCATGTTGATTATAAGCTGCTTGTTTAAGGAATACGAACTGCGACTGTGGGGTATGAGAGATCTAACAATACAAGATAGACAATGTTAGCTGGACATCACACCAAAAAAAAGGTTTTAGTGATAAACCACTGACAGACTGGAAACTTTCATTAGTAATAATAACAAAACTGAAAGATCCAGGTTTGGAGGGCTTGATCCAGTATGATTTATACAATGTATGTGTATCAATCACTGACATCCTCTTTATATTTAAAATTGTGAGTGTAAAAATGCCTTGTAAACAGGAATTTATGTAACATAATTTGGAAAAAATATTTTTAAGATGTATCAATTTAGAATGGGAATAAATTGTTAACTATGAAAAAAAGCTTATGAAAATTATCTGTTTCAATGTGTTTTCACAAGTCATCATTGTTCTAAAAATTGTATTTATATTTTACTGTTATGTTATATCAACATGTTTAAAATATATGTGTAGGCATGATGTTTTTTTAGGCTTCTCCTGGTTCCTGTGGTTTTACAGACCACATGGTCTCAGTGCTGGTTAAAGAATAAACTATGAACCAGTATCAATAAAAGATTGTTCTAGATAGTTTTCCTTCCTGAAAGATGAGGTTTATGGCATCGCAAATTGCATGTTAATAGGCTACAATTTTTGAATACTGATACCCTACTTCTTGTTCATTATTATTCAGTTGCGCAATATGTTTACACAATTTATTACACATGGGTCAAGGTGTTTAAAAAATAGTAAAAGCATAAAAACACAAAAAGAATTTAATTTTACAAAAAAAACCCAGCCATACCTATGTACTTCCGGAGGGTCCCTCTGAATTTTGCAGCTTGCATCTACAACCTCTTTTGCAACTTTTCCACTGTATAGAAATTAAATGTTGTCATAAGTTCATAGAAAATGGATGGAAATAAATGGTACACTAAATCCTGTATTACTGGAAATGTAGTTACGCGTGATTTCAACGTGACATTATTTATGTGTATTGAGAAAACAAGTATACAAATATGCAAGCTTTTCATACGGGAATTATAATAGCGAGCTACCTTTTGTTTCCTATAAGTGTATTCACCTTATAAGCACATTAAGGAGCTAAATAGGGCTCAATAATGAGCAAACATTGAACTTGTGTTTAGTATCTTAAATTATAGAAAAGTGAATTCTGTGACATGTCCTCAAAATATTTTAATTGCAGACTTAATACACTGGAAATAGTATAAAAAGTGGGAAAAAGTGAACTTTTGACTTTGACTGTGTTTGGCTATTTACACATGGCTTGTAACAGCTCCAGCTATGAAATAAATTTCATACACAACCATGAGCTGTTCACATCAGGGTCTGCGAAAATGCACATTTTTGTCTATTCTGTCCATTAGGTGGCAATATTGTTGCCACACATTACAAAATATGATAGTTATGCCATAGTGTAGAGAGCATTTTAATGTAAAAGCTATTTTATTGTTAATCATACAAACAATAGGCATGCACTAGGATACTTACCAATACCGAAATCGACTACCTTTAAAAAATATATTGCTGCTGGTCATTGTCTTCACTTGACTGGATTTTGCATATCTAAAAACAGAAAAATTACCAGAAATATATATTAGCTGTACAAGTATTATTTTTTTCACTTGTCCTTTTCATGCAGACATTAGAATGAAAAAGCAAATTTACTGCAGGTCACCAGAAGCTTGTTTCCTAAAGACCTAATGGCAAAACATGGTGCTTGCTTATAGTAAACCTTATGTATCAAGGAAAGAAATTGGGTCAAATGCATGAATAAGTGATGCTATCAGAGCCCAGATCTCAACGTCACTGAGTCTTTCTAGGATCACATGAAGAGAGAGAGGAAACTGAAGCTGCCTAAATACAGAGAAGAACTGTGGTTAGTTATCCAAGATGTTTGGAACAACCTTACTGCCGAGATCCTTAAAACTGCGTGAAAGCCTACCTAGAAGAATTGATGCTGTTTTGAAGGCAAAGAGTGGTCACACCAAATATTTGCATTTTGTTAGATGATAAAAATAGCATGTCTTACTTTACAGCATTTCTTTTCACACCTGCCTAAAACTATATCTATATATGTAAAACTATATCTATATATATATAGAAAACGAACTTTATATGAATTTGAAACACTCTAACAAACTCAAATACAGTCAAATAATTTAATTCTAGAAAAACACCCTTACTTGTAAAAGGCTTGGTTCTCCACACCACATTTCCACAAGTGCTTACAGGCCGCTGGTGTCGAGGTGTGAAAGGTTAAAACGTTTTTTTTCTGGTGAGTGGAAAACAAGAACAAATCCATGCATTAGAAAAAAGTTAGCGTAAAGCAATGCATTTCTATGGATTACGTTCTCTTGGTTATATGGGTAAAGGTTAGAGAGATCACTCGCGTGAAATATACAAACGTTCATTTTGAAAATGCCTAACAGGCTTCAGAAAATAACCAAAGTAAAATATCTCCAAGTTTTCCCACTGAGATCGTTTTCACACCATTGTCCTGAGTTGGTATTAGGAGCTACTAGCAATTTCCTATGTCAGTGGAGTTATTTCTACCTTTATATGATAATATGTAATAGCATGTGTGGGTACGAGACCAGCAATGTCATTCATTCTTAGAGCTGCCACCTTTTCTTAAAATAATTATTATTAGCCCATGTCTCATTTAGCTGCTCAGTGATAACCGCATCCACGTATTTTTTTTTAAATTCCAATCCCTATTCCAATGGAAAGACATAAAAAAGAAGTAATTGGTTTTCTTCGGTTAGCTTGGTTAATAGGCAGACACAATAAGAATAGGTAATTCTTGGCAGTAATGAGAAGGACATTGTGAATTATACAAAGGGAGATGAAATGTGCAGTATTATATTCTCCACACTGAATGACTTTAAATTACATCTTTAACAGAATTCAATAGGTGAGGCATTTTACTGTTCCTGCCTAATTGAGTAACATACTGCTATCTTTATATTAGCAAGAACTCATTTCTGTTATTGACTTTTTTGTATTATGATGGGTGCATTCTCACAGCCATTCAATATGTACCCAGTTGTCTACCCTACATTGTATCCTTCGCAGTATATTAGTCTTCTGTGAGATAATATGTTTCTCCATTATACTTCCCACGGAACTTGACAAATCAGCTCTGACAACAGCTATGACTTAGCATAATAACATTTTTCATTTGCTAATATTTACTACTTTACTTATTCCACTTTTATTTTAAGTAAAACTATTGCAAAAAGTGGTTCCTAGAACACAATAAGATGTTTATAGTTTATGAAGTACAATCCTTTACCATAGATTGGCAGGTAGAAGAGCAGGTGCCTAACTTAAACACTTACCTCCTTCTGCAATACAACAACATAAAATGTCTTCCCATCAAACTTCAATTTACAGATATCCGGCCTACAAAGGAAAAAAAAAGATGGCATATGTGACATGCTCTTCAGATGCTGTACCACTTTTAGAGGCAGTGGTGATCATGGGCCGGATTGGTGATCTGAGGACCTCACCAGCTTGGCCCATTGAGAAGCAGAAAATATCTGTGCTCAATCAAACCTCAATCAAAGCTCCCACGCAACTTAGAACCTACAGAAGTGGAGTGCTGGGATATTATACTGGCAGACACGGGACATGCGGGGAAGTATGTTTTAATACCTGGCCCCAATCACCAACTCCTTTGACACATGAAACGAGGGGTTGCAGTAAAGGTAACTACACATTCTTTTTTATCACAAACTAGAATGATCTACAGCTTGTTCCTTTTTGTTTCAGGAAAACTGTTGTGGAGAAATTTGATTCAAAAGTTTATTTATCTGTGAAAAATAATCTAATTTATCCTGATAGCAAGAACAGAAGATAGCTGCTCCCAAAAGTATACAGTAAAGGTGGGTTTTTAATATATCATTTAACATTGAATGCATTATTTTAAAGAAAAAATACATAGGTACCATAAAATATATTTAGTGCTCCAAACTATAAAATGTACAATTTGTGTAAAAGAAACAGATTTGCTTTAAGGTCTACTATGAATCCTGTTTTTTCAAGCTAGCAAGAGCCAGTATTATGGCATTCTACTAAATATTGTTCTTTTTCTACATTTTTTCTATGTTTCATTGCAAAGAAACCTGAGGCTCAGAGTCTTTAATAGCCATAAGCAGGATGCATGTATAAAGGAAAGTTCCTCACCATTTTATAAGATGCACTCTCTTGTTACCCTGGAAAACAACAAAACCTGCGGCGGTATATCCAAGAAACGTTGTGGTCCCAGTAGAATCCTTGAAAAGAAACCAGCACAGACACATGAAAATACAGCGGCCGAATGAAAGGGATATCATATGTGCATCAGTCAGAAGTCTTCTGCATGAATGGATGCTTTTTCTATGAAGTCCTGCCAGAAAAGATGACTATAGTACAATAATGTCCCTTATTTAGGATAAAATGGGATCGGATTATGTATTATGATATAATGACCTAGCATTCTTGTTTGCAAACTACACCAACCATAAAGCACTTTCCATCTCCAGTTCTTGTGTAAGAAAGGCCACTTTAGATAGATTTAGATGAATATATGGAGGATAATACAGAAGCGAGTCATATTATTTGTAAAAGTAGATTTGCAACTATTAAAAATTAAAAATTGCACACTTTTTTTCTAACTTGTAAATCCTTTATAAACTCTTAAACCCCTTTAAGAGTCAATTCTTTAAACATTTATTGATAGTATAAAAAGTTGCTTGTAACGTATGTGCCTATTGTACATTACTTCCAACTATTGAAGCAGGTATTTCAATTGAGACATATCAAAGAGAACAACACCAACTTGTATGTTGAAATATCCTTAAATTGAAGTAGTAGATGAAGGGATGAACTTCCTCTAACTGGGATACTAGTTGTTACAAGGTTAAAACTTGCTGCAGCTCATGGATGTATAATGATTAGGATGTGTGCACCCTTTTAGTAGGTACATTTTAAATTGCTTGGCATACGAATATTGACTGTTTTTTTGTTGAACAAACAGGATGTTTAAATTTGCTGAAAGCAGCTGTTTTGGGCTGAATACAAACTTTTCTTTTTTGTTTATCAACCTGGCTTCCAGTCTCCTTCCCTGCTGAGCTCCCGTTACAGACTCTCTAATACCGAGGGTCAAACCTTGACAGTTCCCAGGTAGGTGTACTTGTGTGATTCAAGCACTGACTACAAATTTAGACCTGACAGAATAGAGTTGATTCAAGAAGCTCTGCACCAGGTCTCTTTGAGGTGTGATTAGGTCACACATTAATAGCTCTGCTGCCATCATAGGTGTGAGTTTTCATAAGAGTCACACGTAGGACTTTCACATTTGTTTAACAGGATGTGGAAATAGCTTCTCCATTGTAATAGCCAGAGTTAAGACCATAATCCCCAGTCACCAGACATATCAAACTATGTTGCAAACAACTGTGCTACCTTGCAAGGATGAGGATCCACGCCATAGGTTTCCAGGGAATGTGCTTTCAACAACAAATTAAATTCGGCAACAGCTGGGCTCTGACCTCTGTAATGATAGGAGAGGACAAAAAAATCTCCATTAGCATTTTTTCCTCCATGGTAAGCAAAACAAGTCCCTCAAAGAGTGCACTTTATCTTTTCAGTACATTTCAGTGTTATTGAAGATACATATCATATGGGCACCTTGACTATATTTATCCTCCGAAAATGTCTAATTTCATTATTTTTGCAAGCAATTGTTTAACTGTTGTCAATGCTCCATATTCTGCCAGCTAAATGCTTCTTTGACTTGGTGGTCAAGTTGGCACATCTTCCAGTTAGGGTGATCACATCGGCTATGTTTTCCAGGACACATGTGTGATTTACATATTGATGACCAGCACAGATAAAGTGCTTCCCTGCAGTATGCAGGTTGTATAGACTCGTGGAATGCAACCAATTAGTCATTTATGCATCCTCCATACTGCAGGGCAGCACTTTATCTGGGCTGGTTAGCAATATGTAAAAATATATATGCGTCCTGGAAAACATGGCTGATGTGGTCACCGTACTTTCAGTCCTTCTGCCAAAACACAATGGCTTCTACTCACAGACATGGAATACATTGTTTGGCATGATGAGACAGGAAAGGGTGAAGCAGAATTAGTTTGGCTTTAAAAGGTTTTATGTTCTGTGTGCACTATGGAAAGGTAAGTTGCGTAAAATGAGGTCCACATCTTTGGATGGTCAAATACAAAAGCAACATATGAACTAATACAGTATGCCCCTGAGAGAGTTGTGTTTTCTTACCCCCTGAGCCACCGAGTTGGGTACTAAAAGAATGTATTCTTGCCGTAAGAATGTCACGGTACAGCAGGCGGAATCTTTTATTAAATGGATGTCCTGGGATAAGCTTATCTCTCCTGAAAATGAATTCACTATTTGTATTTGTAGGTTGCCAAGTGAAGCTGCAGCAATTGATGTTTCTGAGCTTTTTCCTCTTGAGGCTCTTCACATTTAACAGGGCCTTCAGATTGTGTTTATTCCTCTGAGCACAGTTTGTAGTTATCATCCCACTGCAGGTATGCCATGTATGTTAATATGACCAATCCTGCTAATCAGATAGCGTTTTTCTAATTGACTCGTGGAATGAATTTACAAATACAATCCCTGTTTTATTATTGGCAATGATAAAGCTCATTGTGTATGGCTTCATCTCATATTTCCACTTGTTCTGCCATATCTGAGAGACTAATATCCAAAACATGATGATATTTGGACCAACAAATATCACAATTGTATATGTATCTGCCATTCATTTTCTAAGGGGCCTTTTAAACTGATGGGGGCCCTAGTCAGCTACTTAATCTGTCCACGTGGCAATGTCACCTATGCTCTTACTGAAGGTTAGGTTGTATATATTGTTTAAGGAGAGGTATTTGTGTAATTCGGTAGCCAATACTTCAATATATTAGTAAACATATCTAATTGTCCACACCAGAGTCCATGTCTGTGATACTGACTGAATCATAAAAATCAAATAGGGTTTTATTCACTCAAGAGGCAATAGGCATTATAAAAATCCAGCTCAGCCGTTCTTGCAGAGAAAATAGCAAAGAATCTTACATTTGAAACATTACAACGCAGAGCGAATTTAGGGAGTTGAAACTACAAACTTCTACTTTTAGTGAATGAACACACTTTGACACTTTATCAAGATCCCTAATGTAGTACTTTAAAATACTATAGCAAAAAAAAGCAGTTTCTGTCCCTGGAAGAAACCCATATTGGTAGAGTTCTGTTTCTACAGCTGCAGCAGGAGAGCTCAGCTGCTTTTTGGTAGAAATGACATCATAGTGACCGCAGGAAAAAAAAACTGTTTTAGAAGTCAGAACCTGGACAGAGCTAAGCCTTTATTCTTGATTGCATGTTGCTAATGCTGCTTCTCCCCATAGAAGGAGAAACATTTTTTTATAGAAATGAAAACATGCATAATAAATAAATGTCTTCAATTCTGCCAGTTTTTAGTACAGCAATCTGGTGGTAACTAACAATCACCTTGTATGCAGTACTGTAAAATATCACTGATATTGCGTAGTTATCTATCTTTTTCTGCACTCCATATAGCAGCGACAGAAGGCATTAGGTAAGGATATCATCATGTCTTGATGCCTTCAGTACAGAACTTAACCCAATCCCCATCAAGATATTTTACTAATAAATAGTGAGGAAAGAGACAAAAGTGCTCCAGCATTCAATGTCCCATCACAAAGTTCAAATGGATTCTTATGGGAAGTTATAGCTTGTGGTATGATATCCTGAAATTGTATCTTTTCTATCAATTTTTGGCCAAGGACTTTAAAGCCATGGGATGCTCAAGCTACTTCCCCTCACAGGTTTAAGGTTATCAGCAGGTCCTTATTACTTTATCATTAAAACGTAATTTATTCATTACTTTAAGAGCGTCATTTTCTACTGCAAAGAGGTTTTTACACCTAGAAAATAACATTACTTATGAGTAGGATAAGCAGCAATACTTTTCCAATTATAAGGGAAGCATTTTTATTCTTTAAACCCCGGGAGCCTCAGGGGAGCAGATTATAAAATGTCACAAAACCTTCTTTAAATGACAAGGACACAAGCGACTGAATCCAAGTCCATTTTTATCAAGAAAAATTGGGCTGGATTATATTATTACGATTTGTCACAATAGGGCAATGTATAAAGAGAATTCTATTGTAAGTCCCTATAGCAACCTATAGCAACCAATGGAATATTTTTGCTTTTATTACTCCATACCAGAATTTTCGGAAAAAAGCCCCCGCTTTTTTGTTGGTGACTACCTTGTTAAGGCCTTTTGTCCACATTATAATGTGACTTTACCATTTATAAGTTAAGTAATAAACAATTGGCCACGCTCAACAAGAAGGTAGACATCTAATACCATCAAAAAATGTCAGCCTTACTGGATCCAAACTGAAAAAAAAGATTATTCAGATTATGATGATTTTTTATGCTTTTTTCTTAATTTGAAACAGCTGTGTGCATGTATAAAGCCTATGTAGGTCTTCTAATCGAGTTCTGCCGCAGGCTGCTCAATCAGGTGTGGAACATCACTATTACAGCGTACAGAAAGACCCTCCTGCAAACTAATGTATAAAAAGTATATCCAAACAAAATAAATACCGTATTGGCTCGGATATAGGCCGCCCCCGTATATAGGCCGCACCCTAAAAGTTTGGTGCTTTTTTAAAGAAAGTTTTTTTCTTTAAAAAAGCACCAAAAAAACATGCTGCCACTCTGTCCCCCCCCCGAGACATGCTGCCACTCCCCCCCGAGATATGCTGCCACTGTCCTCCCTCCCCGAGATATGCTGCCACTGTCCTTCTCCCCCCCCGAGATATGCTGCCACTGTCCTCCTCCTCCTCCTCCTCCCCCCCGAGATATGCTGCCACTGTCCTCCCGAGATATGCTGCCACTGTCCTCCCCCCCCCCCCGAGATATGCTGCCACTCTGCCCCCCCCCCCGACTTACCAGAGCAGACTCCCAGGTGTCTTGCGGGGCCGGCGGGGGACATCTACGCAATACGCGTATAAAACTTCCGGTGCCGGCACTCAGCGGATGTGCCGGCACCGGAAGTTGTATACGCCTATTGCGTAGATGTCCCCCGCCGGCCCCGCAAGACACCGGGGAGTCTGCTCTGGTAAGTCTTGGGGGCAGAGGTAAAACGCATTGTGCGGACGGTAACCGGCTGCGGCGATGCGGGTAAACCAACCTCCGCAGCCGGTGACCGTCCGCACAATGCGCTTAGACAACCTCCCGTGCCGGCACCCCCCCAGTGGAAAGTGCTGGCAGGGGAGGCTGTCTGAGCGTACCGGAGAGTAGGATGCAGGTCCCCTGCACCGCTGCGGGGGATCTGTATCCTAACCCCGCTGCCTGCCTGGCGCCCGGGACTGCATGTCCCGGGCGTCGGGCGCTAGACCCCGAATATAGGCCGCACCCCCACTTTAAAGACAAAGTGGGGGAAAAAAGTGCGGCCTATATTCGAGCCAATACGGTATCAGGAAAATATATTTCTAAAGGCCAACTTCTCAGCTCCATCTCAAAAACTCTTAAAATAGTGTGATATTCACATTAGTTACATGGTATACATCCATATTTGTTCCCTTACTTTCTTTAGTCTAATAACAGCCACAGAAAGTAAAACTTAAAAACTAATACATTTTAAGGTCGCAAGGATGTTATTCGTAACTCTGTACTCTCCCCTTTTGTAACAGCGCTTCATAAATACTATGTACCGTAATGTAATATAAAAATATGGGACAAAGCTGTCAGCTGTAGCCAAGAGAGTATGGCAAAAACCATTGCTCACCATATGGCTCACTTTTTCAACAGGTTTTTTTATTACATCATGTTTTATCAAAAAGAATGTACTAATACACACTGTACTCACCCAAGTTAAATATTTACTTATATTATGCACTATATAAAAACAATATATATATATATATATATATATATATATATATATTGTGCACTTTCTAAGCTAAATTTAAGGTTTTTATATACAGCTCGTATAGGTCAATGGTGGTTCTAGGTTTTTAGGGGCCCTAAATCAAAAGAATTAGGAGTCCCTATGTATAACACAAGTGATGAAAACAATAGTTGTACATACTTGACATGACACAAATTGTGTGTTAAATAAAAATATTACAATAGTGATTTTACAAAGAATGTCATGCATCCCACATCCTCCAGGCCCTCAAGGGCCTAAAGCAGCTGCTAGCAGCAAGGCTAAGTCTGCTTTCAGCGAACAAGTGTTATTGACACGCCCCGCTCCCCACCCATTTTCTCTTTAAATGAGGGTGTTTCCCTGCTGCCGTCAGCGGGAACACCCCCAATGTCAGCGGGAACTCCCATTGCCGTCAGGGGGACCTGCCACCGACGTCATAGGACCGCCGACTGACGTCAGTGGGCAGTCCTGGCCGCGTCCCGCATGGGAAGGCACCGTGTAGCCGGAGCCCTGAAGTTCCCAGTTATGGTTATAACACGCACTATTACTGGGTCATTCAGTCTGACTCGCCCCTTGGCCAAATGATGGCAGTGCTCCCTTAGAGTGATAGCATTTTCAACACAACACAGCTCCAGCTGCAAGAAAGTGTTTAAGGTAGTGGGAAATACTTTACCTGAGTTCACTTTTATGAATGTCCATTATTTTTCTTTCAAGCTTCTGTGATTGTTTTGGGAATATCTTGAAGTCGCAGATGTAATTGTCAGGATGCTCATCAGGATCGTAATCTCCAATTTCAGCTGTAGCAATAAAATATATACACGTGTTTTTGTTTAACTGTTTTAATCAAAAAATTATGGGTAAGTTCATGACACTACCCAAAGAAAAATTAAATAGAAAAACATGTCAAAAGGTTTAAATGTTTATTGCCCAATGTTGGTAGTCTTGTTCGGCAAGCATGCAAACTTCTAATGTAAAAAAAAAGGAGTAAAATGATGTAATGAGCGAAGAACTTTCAAGGGTACTGGAGAACTATCATCTGAGGTCTACCCAATCCAATTATTTAATGGAGAATATTTAAGAAATGACTGCAAGCATGCCCAAATTACACTTTCTCTTTGTTAGAAATAAAACATTGCTTTTTTTTTTTGCTTTGCCAACAAGAACATTTCACATGGAATGGCTTCAAAGCTTCTCATGTGATTTAAAGAGGAACAATTGTTTAAATTATCAAATTAGTTGAGTGAGTTGGAACAAAATTCCTTTTGACCATGAATCAACTGCTTAATGTGAAGATTCATTAAACAGACTTGCAGCTGCTCACATCAGTAACTGTGCTTAAATTCCATTCTCTACTATTAGGAAAATGTCCAACAGATAAGAACATCTATTAAGGCGGGCCCACTGGTGCTGTAAAGCTGTTTGTTATTTTCTTTCTCTATACAGGTGTTTTAGAAGACAACAGACTGGTACCGAACAACAATCACAAGTCCAAGTTAAGTACCAAGAAGAAAAAAGGAAGGCATAGGTATTTTTTTTGAAAGATATACTACTTTGGGTTTACACATGCAAGAGAACTGTGGTTTTTAATCACCAACTTCACTATGCTATATGGAGGGCTAATACCTGTCCACTTTCAGCTGTAGAAGCTGGCCCTGCATAATAAACAGCTCAATGGGAAGATACTCTTAAGAAGCCTCACTATGTTAACTATGTATTATCAAGGACTAAACCAAACTTCATAATGCATAGTAAAGAAAGTAAGTCAAAACTGCAACTCTACTGAGAACTCACCTGCAAACTTCTGCTACTCCTGGTTGGCACCCTGTATCAAACTAGCCAAGGGCCGTGTCAATTTTGCCACTAGAGTCGGCCAGTTTGGGGACATTCACTTTGCAGAACACAGTAGAACAGTGTCTAAATCCAGCACTTGATAAGCAAATTCTTTGCCTAAAATTCTTTACATTAACTCAATATGTGCATAACACCCTTCAATGTTATGATGGCAGATGAAAAGGCAGAGCTTGCCTTCCAGTAAAAACAGAGGTGCATCTGGGTTCTTGTTACTTGCCCAATCACCAAGGAGTGACTTAGGGAGCCATGTGGTACAAGTATATTTATAATACATACTAATCTGGAACTATCTGGGTGTGTATTTTATCTACACTCACATACACATATAAGTTGTCTAACAATGGTGGTAATCATCAGCAAGGGGCCACATATGATGATGATGATGCCAAACCAAGAGAAGGTGCACATAGTTCACCAACCTTGAATAATACAGGCACCCAGGAATGCAGCATCCGCAAAAGAGCAGAGCAGACGGCCGTGGAAAATATCCCGCTTTACTTGTAAATATAGAAGGTACCTAAAAAAAAGAAAAAAAAAAGAAAGCACATATGGTTAACACGAGCTGAAAATATTGCATTATCAGAAATCATAGCATTTATAGTATATGTTCCATTGTGTGAGCCAGCATAGTTTAAGTATTGATGATTTATAGAACTGTTTTCATAAATTCTTAAAAATTCATATTAAGTTGTATACATTCCATTTGCCATTTCTATATTTTATTTGTGAGTTTTTGTTAGCTGTAAGAGACACATTAATGTAGATTTTTTTAAAAGTCAACAATTGTAGATAACAGAAAAAATAGTAAAAGTAATTTGGGAGTAAACCCCAGATTATGAAGCACATCACTAATCTTTACGTAATGAAATAGCATCAAAGCTTAGATACAAAATAAATCAATTTGGTTTGTAATTTAAATCACTGATCCTGTCTTGATAGTTCTACTTAAAGCAATCACATTGGTCCTGAGGCTTTTCGCTCACAAATCGCAGATTAAAAGAATGGTAAAGCAGGGTTTTTCTGCAATTAATGAAGGCAAGGCTTAAACTAATCACTATTTAATTACGGCAGATGAATACAAAACAAATGTCTATGGTTTGGGGTCCTTTATTATAAGCCCAGAACATGGGGAAGTTACGCAAAGCTATGATTTTGCAGCGGTAAATTCGCCTGGGTTGGACTAAAGTCTCGGTCACAAAATCACAATTTGCAGATGGACCTAAATGTTGGTTGGCAATTGGAACTTAGTGTAGATTTAATTACAATAAGGCCACCCAAGCCCCCTTCCCGTGCCCAATGGGATGAGGGTGGATCCTTTAAGAGGCATGGAGCCAATCTGTAAAAAGTGTGAAAGTTTACACTACCCCTGCGCCTATGTTTCAATCCCCAGGTAGAAATGATGAAGTACATCCTGGGAAATCTTTGGAAATTTGAAAAAAAGCCTGATGCAAAAAAAAAAAAATGCTCCTACATACATTCAGTGGCAGTGTATTGTAGAAAGACCACGGTCTGCACAGGAGGGTGTTTATATACTCCTGTTTACCAAAGGCCCCTAGTGGTGTAATTGCATTGTATCATCCAGCAACATGAATGGAGAATAGAAATTCTTCTTTTTATTAATATGCATTTTCCTAGTCAAGCAACATGTTGGGCCACATCATGGTGCAGATGAAAAAAACCCCAGACTCTGTAAAAGCTAAAAACAATACTGTAGGCGTTGGCGGATCCAGGGGAGCAACAGGGAAATTGCCCCCCCCCCCCCAGCTAGATGGCAGCATGCTCCAGGAATAGGGATAAGGAGGTAAGTCCCAACAACAGTACTTAATTCTTAAGCTCCCTAAAGGTCCAGGAGGAGAAGGGGTCACATAGCGTTGCATTGCTTAACCCTGCGGGAGCGGTGCAGCAGCTCACCAGGCGAATTGCATCAAAGACTGATTGAGGCGGTAAGCGAGTTTCTTGTGTGTCTGGGTAAGTTAGTGTGTGCATGTCTGGGTATGTATGTGTGTCTGTCTAGGTATGTATGTGTGTCTGTCTAGGTATGTTAGTGTGTGTGTGGGGGGGTATGTTATTGTGTGAACATGTGTCATGGGTGTGTTAGTGTGTATCCGGGTATGTTAGTATGTGTGTGGGGGTATGTATGTGTGTGAGCATGTCTCTTTGGTTATGTTAGTGTGTGTCTGGTTATATTAGTGTGTGTGTATGGCTATGTCAGAGTGTGAACATGTGCATTTGGAGATGTTTGTGTCTGGGGATGTTTGTGTATGCCTGAGTATGATAGTGTGTGTGGGTATTTTAGTGTATGAACATATGTCCTTGTCTGGGTATGTAAGTGTGTCTCTGCCTATGTTAGGGTTTATCTAAGTATGTTAGAGAAAGTGTGTGTGGGTATGTTAGTGTGTGAACATGTGTCTTTGTATATGTTAGCATGTGTATGGTTGAGTTAGTTTGGGTGTATTTTAGTGTTGAATATCTAGTTGTGTTGGTGTGAGTGTCTGTGTGAGTTGGTGTGTGCGTGCATGTTAGCATGCATGTCTGGATGTGTGTGTTAGTGCGAATGTCTGGATGTTTGTATGTATGTTAGTGTGAGTGCCCCTCCTGAGGTCAGGCTGTGGATCTGCCCCTGACTACAGGTGCATTTGCTGCATTACAGATGCTCCAGTGCAAAGTCTCTTACATTGGCACCCTGTTGTAACAGTTAGTTTGATTTAACATGTATAATGCAGTTAATAATACCAAAAAAATTCTGTAATTTAAAAATTCCACAAAAGACCAGTGTTCTGGGTGCCTATTTGTACTCTGATGGAAATATAGAATTGTACTATGTTGTGAAAAGACAGCTGGTAAAGATGATACCTTTATCGGCTAAAACTGAAATACATTAAATAAAAAGCTTTTAAGACTACTTTGGTTCTTTTGCTCATAATTCTTATCTTTTTCATTAAAAAATATACCTAGAAGAGCAAACCTAAATAGTTTTGACATCTTGTGATCTCATATAATTTAATTAGCAAATAAAGGTATAACCTTTAATACAAGATAAACTGATAGACTGTTTGCTCACTCATTGTACTCGCTATTATCATATCTGTAGTAATTGTGAAGAAGCACCAATAAGAGAACAACTCTTTTGTGTAGAGTATGAGAAACCAAAAGATCTTGGGACTTAAGCTTCATATACTTTTGTAGTTCAGCAAACTGTCTAGGTTTTTAAAAGAAAAATGTAGGTTTTCTTTGGGGGAATGGGTTCTTGTCACATTTCTCACTTTGTTTGTTGCCTGTGGGTATTAAAATGAAGAACAACTGAGTTGCAGAAAGTAAAATGCTCATATCTGAAGCTGACAGCATTCAGTGTGATGGCTTTGCAGATAACGCTCCGGAAACATTTCAGCTTCAGAAAAATTCAGCATGTCATCGTTTGCATGTTATAAGTCCAAAATGAGCTATTTGTACTTTTTAAAGCCTACTGATCAATTCAGATTTCCAGCTTGCCAAAATTACTGTACGTTCTGAGTATTCATTTACTTAATGGTGTTGCTACTATCCTGTTTCTATTTTTTTATCAAGATTAATTCTGAGAAAAAGTGGCACAATCACCATGGAAACGAACAAATTGGCCTTTATCCTTATGGCCCAACAAGAGAGATCTGTTCTAAGGCTGGGTTTTATTTTATGTCACACCTTTCTTAACACAGGCACTAAGGGGTGGCAGCAAGTCAATATGTATAACTTATTACAGTCAGGAATTATCGATAGGGCTATATATTTTACTGTTTTCAACAAAGTAGGCAACACAGGTGTGACTTTTTCTCTCGAATATCAATTGGTGAAAAAAATCTTCACTGATTTGCTAAATAGTTTGTTGGTGGATTCGGTATGTTTATATTTGAGGCCGCCTAAATGTCCCTACAGCCCTATCAAGAAAGAAGGCTTTGAAAAAGAACATTATTTTCCCTGGAAATGAAAACCATAAAGACTTACATGGTGAAACAATACCAATTCCACTATCTGCATTTTTCACTGGCAGGAAAGTGATTCTATTCAAATCAAAGGAATGCTTTCTGCCCATCTGGGTAGGGGGTCTAGCGGGCCTGGGGGGGTAACACAGGGGCTCTTTGGAGCAATACAGCGCTGGAGGAGACATGGCAGGGGCTGGAGGGCACTTGACAGGTGCTGGAGGAGACATGGAAGGGCCTAAATGGTACCGGGGCTGATGGGACAAAAGTATGTGCCTCTACAAGAGTAGATCTGGTGTGGGTGATGTAGTGAAGACGATATGATATATCCTTGAGGGCAGCAAACAATCCACAAATTCTTGTCTTGGGGAAAAAATCAAAAGAATTTGTGGCCCTCAATGACTGGAACTGTATTTATCTCAAAAAACGGAGGAGGAGGAGGGTCCTACAAGCTTTCTTGCACCAGAGCCCTTTGCTCACTAGTTCCACTACTGTTTCTGTAGGATAATGGTAGTGACAGTTACTAAAGGATATGGATATAGATAGTGTTATAGCTTTCTTGGTTTTCTTAAGAGGAACCTAATATTTGAATGCTATGTTTTTGTTCAGGTGTCCACTGGTAGCAGAGTCCACGTTCTCTATCAATGTTCTTGTTGGTTTCAACATTTACCGCATTAAAAAATAGGCAGACTAGATATTTCTATTTTGGTTTCTTAATACAGTATTTAAAGCTCTCTGGCCAGCAATGGCTCCAGATATGTCTGTGGTGCAGACATCAGTTTACCCTGGGGGGGTGTGGAGACCTAAGGAGTACCACTATTCTAGATGTGTGTAAGCGTAATTCTCATATGGTGTTCTCGGAGAATTCCCAAAATAACTGTGATGTTTAATATACTATCTTGCCTTATTTCTTAACACTACCTAACATTGTGACAAGAATTTCAAGAGATCTAACATGTAAAGAAAATGCTTCCGACTGAAAGTGTGATGAGCAGGTGGCACATAACAATCTTATTACTTTTTCATTGTAGGTTTCTGTTTCCCTAGGAGCGTGTTAAGAATAAACGAGTTACTGCAGAAGACACTTATTATTAGCAAGACTGCTATCACGTAGGCAAACACCGCAGTTACTTGAACACAATCACTATAATGTGTATTTAACTATTATGAAGGCTCAGGATTTTTTCAAATAAATATTTAGACTGAAAAGACAATTGACTGTTATGAATGTGAATTATTGGTTGTTATCCTTTAGAAATATGTATCTAACAAGGTTTTCAAGTTAATAGAACAATATAAATATTTTATGATAAAGTGCCATTTGGATCAGTAGTGTACTTACATTGGGTGCTGCTCTAGGTCTAACTCTCGTCCTCTGTCTTCACTGCTGGGCACCAGAATATGTCTCTTAAAGGCATGGATCCCTGTGCACTGCATATTATGGTGCCCGCTCGGCACAATTATTCATGGTATAAATGGGCCGAATGGAGAGCAGGAGCCCACCGGAGGAACTGATCGCACAAAAGGACAATTTGCCCCTGGTTTTTCGGTAGATGTATTGTCTGCCCTTTTTGCTTGATGTAAAACTTCATAGCTTATTGAGTTCCTGGCCTTAGCTAATGTTCAGGCTAGTTTAATGACTATTCTGTGACTGCTTCCATGTTCTCACTGTATAAACCTCTTCTGTTTCTACGGGAAGGTGATTTAAAGACATGCGACCATCCCCTTCGGTGAAAAAAATACTGTGTAGCATTATGATGTAAAATATGTAATATAAAATGTACTTGGTTTGCTGCATAAAATGTTTTTATGATTGATTGAACATTTGTGGAATTATATTATGCACCAACTATCAGATAAGCTTGTGATATCCTGGTAAATTTTAATTATTCAACAGCTGCCCATGGCCCAGTCCAACATGGGATCACATTAGTTGTCCCTTGTCCCTTGGGTATGGTTAAAGAAGGGGAATGGGAGTATGATTGAGAAGGAGCAAAGGAAAAAGATTTGATGCTGTCTGAATATTATGTTGACTATCTGGGGGGAATATGAAATGGGGAGCCACATGTCTTCCATGTGTTCATTGGGTCTTTTTTGGACCCAGTCTGTGTCTAGGAGGTATATGGTCTAACAATTGAACTCCTGACTTACAGCCACTGCAAACGCCCGACTAAATTTCCAACATGATGGGAGATCAACATTTTGGAATACCTTATTAGATTAGTGATTCACAAATTAAAAAGTAAGCTCTATCACATATGGATGATTAGCTTGGACATATATATATAGCATCTCACGCCACAAGACCACTAACAGACACAGATTTCTAGCCAACATTCCAAACACAAATTAAAAAACCAACCAAGCCCTTTCTTCAGAAGTAACCCTCCACGAATATGGTTATCTTGATGAATGAAGTGAAGTAACAGAACAAGACTTAAACTGAAGGTTAGATCTCTAAATGCCAACATCACTGGCCTTTTCACTTAACGTCTAGGTACATCAATTGAACTGACATGACACACATACAGACAGGAAATACCTGGTGAGCTCTTCTTTAATCTTCAAAGGTTCGTGAGGGTAGAATTTCACTCTAAAGCACATGGTGTATGGTGGATGAGCTGAAACGTTATAAAAAAAACAAAAAACAAACAAAAGGGCATGAGAACAGCAGCAGAGTATAATAATTTGATGAATCGAAGGAGAGGGGTTTTAAAACAGTGAAATGGTTAGATCTGCGGTATCAGCCAATGCAGTGAACCAAATAGCATTCTGCTCATGGCATCAGTGGACAAAAGGTGATGCCAAAAGCAGATATGAAGAATGAGTACATTTTATATACAGTGTTGACAGCTTAATGGGGGGGGTATGAGAAGCGGTTTTCTTTGGTATGGTGTTCTTAAAGATGCTGTCCCACTAAGACAAAACAACAAACTGCTCTCTCTAGAATGTTAAGCCAATAAATCTCAGCAGATCTGTATATTTGTTTTTCCCCCTGAAATCTTTATCACATAAAAACAACACAAACAAGCTATTTTCTGTTGTTATGGCCGGCATCAGTGCCTCCTTTTTTAATCACACAATTAAGTAATTCCCCGAAAGAAAAGGAATGAGGAATATTAAGATTTATGTAGAGGATGTGAATTTTTAAATGTAGCGGGAATTATGTTTGTAATGCAGCACTTAGTGCTAAAGTGTAGGAGGAACAGCACCTTTAAAATAATTACCAGTGGTTTCAGATTACTACTTGTAAAGCCCTGCTTTTTATTAGCTCATAATGACTAAATAAGTCATATAATGTATATACAGTACATTATGTAGATTTGTGTTTAAATCAGGCAATATCATTAATACTCTTCTTTTGTGAAGGCGTTTTGGACGCTGTGATGCCATGACATACCCGCACATATTGGAGCTAGAACATGACCACAGACAGCCTTAAACACTGAAACCACATTCAAACAGCCAGTCGATAAGGAACTAATTGCTAGCAATGAACACTGATAGATTTTCACACAGACCAGAGACGCAATGTATTCCAGCAATACTGAATATAATAAAAGCATCCATTTGCCAATGCATCGTTACACCATCGATGGAATGCATTACAGAGTCCTAGGGAATATATAGATATATTAACAACTGTGTGCAAAAACCTATACACACACACACACATATGTATTGCTGTATATACAATAGGTCAAATATTTTGCATGACGTCTCAGATCCAGTATTATGAATATGTAATGTATTTGTGTTTCCCCATACATTACCTTAAATGTGCTCATATTTGGGGGGTTTTATCAATAGAACCATAAGGCTTTGTCTTTCAATATAGTAAACATAGTAAAACTATATGTAGTATGAAGTTGGGGTATTTTAATTTTCTGGTGACCAATGGTAAGAGGGTGACATCAAACCTTTATTTCATACAGATACAGTATATCTATTATATAAATACCTGTATATGAAAGCTAGAACCAGGACATACTGATATGCATATTTGAAACCATATTTTATATATAATAAAATCCATTAGCATGTTGTATAAGCAAATGATACAGCCTAGCATAAAGCCTATTTTCCCAAAATACATAAATAATATATAACGTCCATTTCTGATATCAATTCTATGCCATAGACCTCTCATTGAGAGTTTACTCTGTTTCTTTATCTATTTCATATGATTATTCATACTAAAAATGTGGTAATACCGAAATACATTAGAAAACTATTATTTAAATTCTGGCTGACAGGTTGTTCAAATGCTCTATTTCTTTAAACTGGTTCAAGCATTCTACCCTTTAAATGTCACCGTGTATCATAAGCATGGATACATAAAAAGCTACTCATATAATAGTCTAACGTGGTGTCTTGCAGTGAGATTTGAAATTCACGGACCATTTTAAAGAAGGCTTTCAGCAAACGCTATACTATGTTCCCCACGGGCAACACAGATAAGCCTGCAATACATTTTTAAATAGACACTAAACAAAGTTTTCCTATTTTGCCTCTCATATTCCATTTAGCACTGGAATCCACAGTATAGCCCTTGTGACTTGGTGTAAAAACATGTGTAAAAAGGATATAAAACACATATTGTGTATTTGAGAGGCCTCAGTAATAATGCAACTCCGGCAGCTAAAAAAGAAAAGGCTGCGGGATCAGGTTTATTTATTTATATCATGCTGTCTTCATTGGACAAGTACTGTGTAACATTATGTAGCCCCAATTCCAGCCCTATGTTCTGCCAGTTTGATGTGGTTACCCTACATCGCCACTAGGTGGCAGTACAAATAGGATAGATATGTTTTTAATCATCTGACAGGTTGGAAAAATATAAATTTATCTAAATACACATTCTGTCCAGATTACCAAAAAAAGATACATAAAAGTAGATGGAGAAAATTGGCCCGCGTAGTGTGATAAATGCTGGTCATCACCCACTTCCTCGTTACTGTGATAGTTCATTGGATTTTCTCTCCAAACAAGTTTTTGTTGAGTTTTAGGATCTCCGGTAGACTTTTATCTGCATTATTTAGTAATCTTTTCTTGTTAACATCTCTTATTAATGCAAGTCTCAGGAAAGATCTGCACCCACATGCCGAGCAATGATCACGGATCCAGAGCTACAATAGTGGGTCCACAGCTATCATTTAGCCAGGGGCTACAAACAGACTACATTTGATAATGTCATAAAGGACATGCAGCTTGTCACGTTTGATCATCAAGCAAGATGTATAAAAATACCGTGTTGTTTAGTTTTTTTTGAATGCAGTTTTGTATTTATAACATGTAATTTGTGTATGGTAACAAAAAGAAGCACAATTGCAACTTTTTTAAAAAAATGTCTGCTACAAACTTCTCAAAATGAAATGTACATTATCTTATACATACGACAAGCTGAGATTTTTATCCCAAAGACATACTGACACAATCTCCCAGTAAGCTTCCACACGCAGCAAAATGGGACTAGTTGCTGTATAAGTCTTCACCTTGGTTTTGATTGCATTCTCTTTGCAATGACGTACCGGTATATATCCTGGATCATTTTAGGTCCTGACATGTCATTTTAATAGTTCAGCTGAACAACTTGATTTGCAGTTTGTCTGTTTGGAGGTTGTCCAGCAGTACATTTTGCCACTGATGTTTTACTGAACACATAGTGTGCTATTTTGACCTATGACTACAGGTGACAATCTTATGTTTAATTACTATACATGAAGTATAATAATGTTAACAGAATTATAATAGGATAAAGTCAGTCATTGATTGGCCTGTGATGAACTATACAATTATGTTCTTCTTCCGCTAAGGAAGTATTAGACCATTAGGGCTTGGCAGTCATTTTTCACAGATCCCAAGTAGCATTGGATATAAAGCTCATATATATTTTACTTACTGTAATAATTGCGTATGGCTATTTTGCCATTACCAATATAGTGACGTTACTCGTATAACAATATGGCGCATGACAGCCAAAAACTTTTCAAGATCTAAGAGGTCTTGCTTAAGGTTTTTTTTTTTTAAATAATTCAGCAGATGATCAAGGTTTTATTAATTTATGTAATTAAGATATCTTCTAATTCTTTATTGGGAAACTCAATGTATGAATATTAGAAGAGACTTTTCTACATCTTGATATCTTCTGTGCTCAACTTGTCTTCTTTTTTGAAGGAGCTACAAGTAAAATTGGTGTATTTTCATTGCACCAAGTTTAATTAGTGCTTTATCATTAGTTTATGTTTTTGTTTATGTTTTGCATATTATGTATTGTATAATATCTCTCATCTGGTAGATTTGTTTTAATGCTGCTCATTATGTTTTAACACCAGTATGTGTGCTAAGCATTGCTTATTGTTTAGTCATTCTTTTTTCCTTAGTTTCTTTTGCAATCGCTGTAGAACTGACTTATAAGCACTAAGACTGGAAATTACTGTCAACAGATGGAGCAGAGGAGATCTATTTTTACAAAATCTGTTTGAAATGCACTGCATGAGCTAAACAGTGTTTGCCTCCTTCATATTTCCTGTAGGATTATCCTCAACCTCTCAAGTAATAAGGGGGAAGAAGATATTTCTAAATTTACTGTAATTATATACTAGCCAAAACCATTTTTTCTTACATTATTGCGAATGTTATTGTAAATTTATAATTTTGTATTCTCCATCAGTGTAATAGTGTTATGAAGTCTGCTGGTGTACTATACATAAAATCTATCAATATTAATAATTATTAATAAATAGGTTTGCAAAACAGTGCAAGGCTTTAGATATACAAATACGTTTTAAAGCAGTGTCAGCCTACAAGCCCAAATGGCACCCTTTTACCAACCATGTCATACTAAACATTGTAGAGCATCTCAAAACCCAGGAAAACTTCATGTTGATGGATAACATGAGATGTACAACTCAGCAGAAATCAATAAACACTTTTTCATTAAATGTGGATCTCGTGGAAAATGTATGGCTCTTAAGTGGAACACAACATCAAAAAGAAAAAGTTTGCGAACCAGAAGCATCACACCCAGGCGGTGCAACATGAAACAGATAAAAGGTAAGTTTTATTTTGATTTAACCAGATAGTAAAGAAAAACACCCGAAAGTGTGTAATTTTTCAATATGTGACACATATCAATTTCATATTTAATGATTATGTAGAACAGTTTTCATAAAGTATATTTATTTGTGTTGAGGTATTTCTGTTCTCTCACCCCAGAAATGTTCACACTGCCACATGGAACTAAAGTTAAAAAAAGAAAATAAACAAACTTAACAGGTTTTGCGAACTGAAAAACAAGTCTGAAAGCAGTAATTCACCGTGTTAATCACAGCCCACAGCGTACATGGTGTTTATGCAGAAGATAATTACAGACATGTTAAACTCTGCCTTGGATATATATTTGATACTGCTTGGTACTTTGCTTCAGTGTGAAATTAATCTGGCTTTGAATGTACAAAGGGAGGCTTTCTTTGAAGATATAAATGGAAACTTTAATTAAAATTACTTAAAAACATTTTTTCTAAAGACTTAAAAGTAGGTTTTTTGGAGTTGCAAAAATCATTACTTTTTACTACATAAAAACTAGGTGTCACCTATTAGTGTGGAGGGGAATCTGATGAATAGCCTAGGTGATGCTTTAACCCAGGGAACACATTTCGCAGAGTGTTGCACACCAGCCCTTACTGTTCAGACATCACTAATACTTATAACATGGGATCCATAGAAGGACAATAGAAGAAGCACCTGGGTATCCTGTCATAGACAAAATACTAATTAAATATTGAAAAGAGCAATTAAATTATCCATTGGCCAACTCATCCCTCTCGCTTATAAGAACCTTACCAGAGATGGTTTTTCATAATACATAGCTAATTGTGTGAAATCAAATGAATATGACTATATCTAAATATTTAGTATTTGGATAAATACCATATTCTGTACGATGTATAAATATTTTTATAAAATCACTCAATATTTATAATACATATCCACTGATGTTATCTGTATGTTTAGCTCATATTCTACACAACTTCACACAACTCAATTTAGTATTCATTTGCACAAAAGGAGAGGGAATGGTTAATTAGATGCAGGACACAGATTTAATAGGGATAATGTAAAATGTGTTATTAAAAAGATCTAAAAAAAAACACTGAATGAAACAGTTGTAAACTTCATTTCACCAGAATGCGAATTAAAATCACGTAAGCAAATATTACACACATAGGGATACCACATTAAGAGTTCATCTTATCATAGTAGAAATTTAGGAAAACTTGTACCTATGTTTGGCTTTATTGATGTAGTCAAAGCAACTTGTAGGAACTACTTAATGACTATTTTGAAACTAAAATTGTGGATAAAACAGTTCTGATCTCAGAGATATGTATAGGGCCAGCTCAGCCTTT
The DNA here is from genome assembly GCA_023333645.1 of Sceloporus occidentalis. Taxonomy (NCBI): domain Eukaryota; kingdom Metazoa; phylum Chordata; class Lepidosauria; order Squamata; family Phrynosomatidae; genus Sceloporus; species Sceloporus occidentalis. The sequence continues at coordinate 6,958,420 of JALMGF010000024.1, read as the reverse complement.
AAACAGATTCCTCTAGGTCAAAGTGAAGTAAGTGTGAAAAACATGACACTCACATAATATCTTATTATAAATTAAACTTCTCAAGGAGATACTAGACTTTTGTGTATGTTTGGGTTATGATAGGTTCAAGTCTACATACCATGTGAATCATTAGTAAGTATTAAAAAAAAAACTAAGGCCTTCCAGCTCTGGAACCATCCACTAGACATGGTCAAATGTTTAAAAAGTGCTCTTCTCAATCAGTCACACCAACCAATAAAATAGTACATCTGAGTGGATGTTTTTGCTCAATACTATGGTGATAAGACAATTTTTATACATAACCCTAAGTGTACATAACCCAAAGTGTACATAACCCACAGGAACCTCTCCCGGATTGAAAACGGAAAACTATTTTGATGTCACACAGTTTGGAATGTTTCTGTTGTCTAGTAGCTCAATGTTACGTATTCATGTAGTGTTAACAAAAACACTACTGGAACCACGGACAGCAGATTTTTGTGAAATAAACAAACATTCAGCATTTTATAGTTGTTTACTTATAGCATTGGTGGTTTCATCACTGTGCCACTCAGACTTTATAGACTGTAATTACACCATAGGATAGGAAGACTTACATTTCATTTGCTTGGCAATGGGCTTGTTGGGATCGAGCCAGTGCTGAAAAGAGAAAGCAAAGATTTTAAAGTTAGACTTATGTCTAATAAATACGATTTTAGATTATTTAGTAATGTACATGTGATGTGCTAAGAGTCCAAAGGCAACTGAACAGCAAAGCCAGAGTTGAAATGGTAATCGTTCTTTCCAATAATTCAAAAGTGCCTCAACTTAGTGATTTTGGGAGAAATCTCTTTACCTCTTATCTGATTTCATACAATTGTATTCAGCATTTCTTAAATATTAAGGATCATTGCTAAGGATTAGTTATTTGTGAAAACCCTATTTTGTTATGCAAATCAGAGCTTTTCCCCAACATTAAGCAGGGATTTGTGTTTGATAATCTCTCCATTTTGTTTCATAGTACAGTGACCTATATAATTAATAAATAGTACTAAAACATAGCAATCACGTCTTGTACTAATTACTTTACCACCCCTCTTTACAATCTCTTTTATGCTCCATTTGCATTTCTTAGATGCAAGGTGGCAAATACCTTCTGTGACTGTTGCTTGTAATATATCATATATATTATGTTTTAATATATTTAATATCCATGCAATTTAATGGTAGTTCAAAGACGGGAAATATTTCCTGCAAAAATAGTATTGCAAACAGACTAGAATATCCCGGCATACGTAGCTCAATCAAAAATCCAGACCCTCTGTCTGTGGGTCTGAGGCCTGGAGTTCAATAAGTCAGGTATACTATTTTTCTGGACATTTTCTCACATGGTATATAACCTAAAGGCATTGCTATACACAGTTCCAGGAGAGAGTTAACTGAGCATACTGGGTAAACCATGACTACCTTTCCGTATTCTATTATTACTGCAGAGAACCAACAAATAAAGTGTATGAGGGATTTAGCAAGGCCATATAGTCTGCTTTCATCCCTCTATTAGTAAGATGAAGCCGCAGTGTTCATTTCATGAAGGTGCTCTTTTCTCAACTTCTTTTATAATCTCTAGACTGTGAAAGAATAAATATTTCTGACTCCCTACTTGCCTGTCTGGGGCTGCCCTGATTTGTACAGATACACGGAAGAACACAGGCATGAAAACAATATTAATACCATTGAGATTTGTGATACTGGAGGTTTTATTTAATTTTTTTTTTAATAAATAACTGCTGCTTCCATAATGTTTAAACAGTGATTTATTGGCCACATATTGCTCTGAAACTTCATTATTTTCCAATAATCGGGTTTGAGAATGTACGGTGCATCATTGTAGTTACATGAATAGTAATAATCATTTGTGATGTATTGTCTGCAGTAAAATGTTTCTGGGATCTCTATGGAAAACCTTCCAATATTACCATTTATAGGAAAAATTAGCCCAGACAAGAACAGTATAAAACCCATCGTAAAAAGAGCACTTCTTCCATGGAGTAGGAACTTTACTTAAATTAAAGGTTTTATGATGTCATCTCTTTGAACTTCACAACTGCCGGTCAGCTCTGCATTAGCACTGGCAGTGATCTAAGATCAAAATATTGATCTATCAAAGAATCCAGAATAAAGGCAATGGCCCAAATGTAAAAATGTAAGCAACTGTCCAAAGTGTATTTGTTCTTCTTTAGGAGAAACAGAACATCTTTTGTATTCATTTGTCTATACCACTCTATTTATTCTAGGAGCCCGGAATGCTTGCTGGCTATAAGTGTATCACAGTGTTCTTCAGCCCTAAAAGCCACAAGTGTGTATAGAAACAGTAGAAACAGTTACAAGTTAAATTGTTAATTAAAGCCCTTCACTCTAGCCACTAATATAAAGGTATCCTTCTTTAGTTTGGAGCGTGGCATAACTAGATAGGTCTATGAGGATGCAATCAAAGCTATACACGTTGATGTACTCAAGTGCTGGAACATTTTAAGTTTTTGTAATATTTTTTTTTTTTGTAAGCATGGCCCTCAGTATACCTGTAAAAAATAAAAATAAAAAAGTGTCTCTCTGTGCTACTTGTAACAGACCGTGGATTACGTTGGCATATATATATATATATATATATATATATATATATATATATAGTGATCACAACAATACAATAAATTATGTAGAGGTGATAAAATACTGGATGCAGTGTTGTGTAATACTTCTAATATTACAAACAGCCAACTGTTGAAAAAGGGAGATGACAACTCAGAGTAGTTTGGACAAAGCGTGATAACTAGGGTGTAACACATGTGAGTTTATCAGTGTTACCCAACAACCACACCATCAAGTACACTATATGACCAAAAGTATGTGGACAGCTGACCATCACACTTATATGAGAACGTGGGACTTCCTATTCCTATTCTAGAACCATGGAAATTGATCAGCTTCCACTCTTCTGGGAAGGCGTTTCACAAGATTTTGGAGTACTTCTGTGGGAATTTGTGCCGTTAAGCAAAAGGGCATTTATGAGGTCAGGCACTGATGTTGGACGAGAAGGCCTGGCCTCGTAATCCACGTTCCAGTTTATGACAAAGGTGTTCAGTTTGATTGATGTCAGGGCTCTGTGCAGGCCACTAGACTTACTTCACACCAAAAAGGTCTTTATGGACCTTGCTTTCTGCACAGGGGCACAGCCATGCTGGAACACGACACAGTCTTCCCTAAACGTGTGCTACAAAGTTGAAAACATACAATTATCTAAAAAATACTACCTGCTTAAGCACCGCTTGGTGGCTAAAGTGCTGTTACTCCTACATGCTTCCACTTCACACTAATAGCAATTGCAGTGGAGTTGGGCAGATTCAGTAGGGCACAAATTTCATGAATTGACTTGTGGCAAAGCTTGCATCCTATGACACTGCCACGTTTAAAATCACTGAGCTCTTGACAATGAATGAATGTCAGAAACACCATAAATTCAAAACATGGGGTGTCCACATGAGAATGTTACAGCTTCTCTCCGAAGCAGGGAGAGCTCTTTTAGAGTCCTGGAGGACTGCTATATTAGTTATCTTAATTATAGAGACCCCTCAAGCAGACAACAGACTAAAGGATGATAGATGGCACCTTGAAAGGGCATAACTCCTTCAACTGCAGAGCCTTGTGACATTTCTATTTACTGTTTCCTTAGTAGTAAGCCAATAATTGCTTGACACAGAATAATACTAAACACTCTAGTGACTCCAATGTATAGAAAAGACATCTGTGAGGTTTATTTTTAAAAAAAAACAAATACCGACCCCTAACTCTATACCTCTGTACCCTATACAATGCAGGGAAAGTCAGAACATAAATCAGCTCATAGCAAACATGAATTGGAGTCAATGAACATTATTGCATTAATGCTTTAACACTTTAACTGGTGACCCTCTCTTGCCTGCATTAAATCCTGAAATGCCTAGGAAACCTATAGGTAGAGTACCAATCAATCTTACTCTTCTGTTTTTCTGTAAGCAATCATCCTGGGTCATTATTCTACCAGAGTAGCAGGATATCGCCAATTAAAGTGCAATTAACCAATTAACTTGTGTATTATACTAAGTAGAATGGGATAATTCTAACCAATATAAAGCTTCAAACTATTAAATATATACATATTGCCAATTTATTGTGAAGAAGCTCCTGAAGGTGCAAGTAACTTTACATATTTGTGATTGGCCCAATAAAAAGTATCAACTTCAGCGAAAGACTCCATTTTTGTTCAGGCTAATATGGCTAGACCCATTTTTCTTATCAATTAATTCTCGGGACTCACTAAGGTCCACGCCTTCCAATTGGCTAAACCTTGGAGGGACTAATTTTGCAGACCTAAATATTTCTTATTATATAAATTATATAACGTAAGCTTTCTGTAGGTAACACTGCAAATATTTCTGTTTGATGTAATGTAAAGGGGTGCTGTCCACATTGCACCCCCTGATACCCTCTCTCAAAAGCTATAACCCCAGGATTAAACCTCAAGGTATATGCAGAGGCGTATCTAGGGTATGGCACCTATGGCTCGTGCCATAGGCGCCAGTTGAAGGGGGCGCCAGTGAGCGGCTTTCAAACGCCGTCTTTTTTTGATGCGGAGGAGAGAGAGGGGCGCCTAGCAACCGCTCGGCGCCCCTCATTCTCCTCCACGAGGCCTCTACCTCCGTCCCGGTGCCGGCTCCGGCGCGGGCATTTCATGCTGAGCGCCATAATATGACATCATATTTCGGCGCTCAGCAGTGAAGCAGCGGGCACCAGCGAGCGGTGCAGGATGACAGCAGCATCGTGCTCCCGTAGCTGGACTTAGGTGAGAGACCTACGGGGGGAGGATATATATATATAGTGGGTGGGGGGGGAGAGGATATATATATAGTGGGTAGGGGGGAGAGGATATATAGTGGGTAGGGTGGGGAGAGGGTATATAGTGGGTAGGGGGAGAGGGTATATAGTGGGTAGGGGGAGAGGGTATATAGTGGGTAGGGGGGGAGGGTATATAGTGGGTGGGGGGAGAGGGTATATAGTGGGTGGGGGGAGAGGGTATATAGTGGGTAGGGGGGGAGGATATATAGTGGGTAGGGGGGGAGAGGATATATAGTGGGTAGGGGGGCGAGGATATTTAGTGGGTAGGGGGGGAGAAGGTATATAGTGGGTAGGGGGGGGAGGGTATATATTCCTTCAGTGCTGAGATCACAAGTGAATTTCAATTGATCTGGGTTTGTGTGTTGATCTATACCTGCTATCGGCACAGGGACTAATATTTATATATATATATGGGCAGCAGGGGCTAGTAAATGGGTTTTAGATATTTGGACAGAGGCGCAATTTCAGTGCTTGCCATAGGTGCTATTTTCAGTAGATACGCCTCTGGGTATATGACATAAAAGATGAGATGGAGTACTAATCCCCACTGCAAATGTACACATGAAGAACAGTTCTTCTAAATTAGCCATATTAATCTAACCCACTGAGGTTATTTTTAATATACTTTGTTATAATGCAAACTGATATACTGTATAATATTACATACAGCACCATTCCTTTTAACGTCTAGATTGTAAGCTCATTTGAGCAGGGCCCTTCTTACCTGTTGTTTCTATAGGTCAAATTGTTATGTTATATACAACATATGTCTTGTTTAATCATTGTACAGCACCACAGAATATGATGGCGCTATATAAAACAATAAATAACAACACTGTATACATACTGTATGATTATAGCTCCTTGCAACCTCTACCTAAGCCATAAGGATTTTAATGTAATATACTACTGAGGTGCTTAAATTAAACACAAATAAACCTGGAATAAATTTATGGAATAAGGAAAACATATCTAATACATACCCGCTGTTTCTCTGGGTCAACAAAGCGAATTCCAAAATAATCCTTTTCAAGCAAGCTGTAATGATTGCAGATGTGGTCTATGAGAAACTGGCCTTTGGTATCCCTCTGGAAAAGAAAATCAATGTATTTGATATAGAAGAATGGTCAATTTGTTTCACTTGTGCACATAAGAACATTAAATGTTGTTTTTTTTTATGTCTTTTACTTATTTATTAGAGCGCTGAAAATTAACAAGGTGATCGTTCAGTCTTATAACACTAATGCCAATGAGGTCTGCAGCTCAATGAAAATGGCAATTCTTCTACATGGAGTGTTTTTAGAAATGGCTTTCACTGGAATATTCGCTAGTATTGCTGACCCCTAGGTGAGTAGCGGGAGGGCCTTATCATTATTGTCAAACGTATGTGTATATATATACCCTTTGTACAGCGCTACAGAATATGATGGTGTTGATGGTGTTAACAATAAATAATAATAAAATACACAACTTGGTCACTGAAGAACAAGATTAGATAACAAACATATTCATAACCAATTCAATTGTGTGACTAATCAATTGTTCCATATTAATCTTCAGTAGCAAATTATGTCATTATTGTCATTGGTCTTTAATATTAATATCAATAATAAGTGCTGAGTGTAAGACCTGCACAAGTAGAATTGCCTCAACCGTTTTTGATGGGAACTTTTCACAGGAAACTTTAGTTTATCTACTTTGTTGATGTCCATATGTGTCAAATATCAGCAAAATTTGAGCTAAAGTTCCTTTAATAAATATCACATTATCATGTGTTTCACTGATAGTCTCTTGTCAATTTAGCATGTGCTTTTCTATAGTATTACACCCTTGTTAATATCACAGAAATGTTAACAAATGTTCAAATATAATCAGGGTTTATACAAACCACAAGAAACCATTTTCACAATATGCATGGTCCAAAATAATGTATTTCAACTAGACTTGTGCATTCGTCTTTGGGCGAACATGAAAACGAACACGAAGAGTGCGTTTTCGTGTTCGTCCCGAAGACACGCCGAAGAGAAGACGGCGGCGGTAAAACGTAGGCGAAGACGAAGACACATACCACGAAGATCTTCGTGATCGTCTTCGTCTACCATTCTCCCCCCCTCTTCTAACTTACCTTGTCTTCGCGGCATCGCGGCAGTTCCCGGAAGTGGAAATCCACAGGTTCGCCGTCACGGGTTACAGGGCAGTGCGAATGAGCCTATTGGTCACCTACAGGGACCTCCTCTGGTATCAACCAATTGGTCGATGCCAGAGGAAGACCCTGCAGGTGACCAATAGGCTCACTCGCACAGTCTTTGTAAGTTAACCCCTGACAGCGAACCTATGGATTTCCAGTGGCATCTGCAGGATAAGTTGCAGCATTGGGGTTTTAAAACCCCAATGCTGCAACTTACCCGGCACATCCCACTGGTCTCCCTCCCTGTTCAATTAGTTAAATGTCTGTACGAGCGACTTTATTGGTCGCTCGTACAGACATTTAACCCGGCACAGACTAACTAATTGAACAGGGAGGGAGACCAGTGGGATGTGCCGGGTAAGTTGCAGCATTGAGGTTTTAAAAACCCAATGCTGCAACTTACCCTGCAGATGCCACTGGTCTCCCTCCCTGTTCAATTAGTTAAATGTCCGTACGAGCGACTTTATTGGTCGCTCGTACGGATATTTAACTAATTGAACAGGGAGGGAGACCAGTGGGATGTGCCGGGTAAGTTACGGCACCAGGAGTTTAACAGTCTGTACGAGCGACCCTATTGGTCGCCAGCAGGGGGCTCGTCTGCCATCAACCAATGGCAGACGAGCCCCCTGCTGACGACCAATAGAGTTGCTCATACGTACATTTAAACTCCTGGCGCCAGAGCTGCGTTAACCCTGTATTAACCCCTTAACCGTGAAAACGAAGAAAAACCGAACATGAAGAATGTCCACGAATATTCGCCCGAAGAGAAGACGGGAACAGGCGAATATTCGCGGAATACGAAGATTTTTTCCCCCCGAAGATGAGCACGAAGACGAACACGAAGAGCCCCCTGGTGCCCAAGTCTAATTTCAACCTTTATGAGGATATATTCACATTAAGATGTCATCAGTCACCATTGCCAAACACAGCATAGAAACAGTTATCCTTGTCTGTCAATGACATTAACTTACGGAGTTATAGTCCACTATTATTAGGTCTAGCTAAGGAGCATATTGAGATAATTTAAGGTTGTCTTCTTTTTTAATTTAGGTTGAGCTCTATGCAACCCCATCTGAACTGACTTGTGATTACGCGATGGGCTTCTTTTACACCTTTGATTTAGACGTCTGTAAAGAAGAGTGTGTTTCGCTTATTCCAACATCTTTAATCTATCCTTTTCTAGGAATTTCACCTTTTAGAAGAGCGCTGACAGCCTGGAGAAGAACCCAGCCACATGGCTCTTTAACATAGTAGATCAGAACACATTTGAGCTACAACATAATGTTACCAAAAGGGTCTGCAAAGAATAGGGGGCATTGTAGAAGCTCAGAAACGATGCAGATATGATGTAAATGCTGCATACAATCATTGCTGATCTATACATTTGAACTATAAGTAAAACACACAAGAAGACTTCGAATTGATAATATTTAGTCCTTGTCCCCCTTTCTAGCCCTCTACTGCCTTCATCTGAAAAATGCAATTCATCCCTTGCGGTGTCTCTGTTCGTATCACACCAATTGTATTATTGAGTTTAAATTTATCATGGGAAATTAGGAATAATTATTTTGTAGACAATAACCTTGAGTGTTCTCTTCCTTTTCAACTGTTTTTTTTGTACCTTTCTTACAGAAAGGGAGATTATCATGAAACACGGCCAATGCACTTTAAAACTCCTTGTCATAAATGGGTGTTCTTGCTTTTCTACATCTAAATGGACCTGCTTTGTTTCTGGGATCAACTCCCATGTAATAATAGACCTATATAACATACTGAAAAAGACAAGGACCAATGCTTTTGAGAGTCCAGATATGATACAGAGATATATAATTTGTGTAATACATAAGGAACAACTTACATTGTTTCATGTGAAGACAGTGTTTGTCGAAAATGTATTAAAGCACATTGGCATTATGCATATAAAATGAGATTATGATGCAAAGTTTATAAAGTAACAACTAATGCAATGACCCAGTCCACAGGAATATCCCATTGGTTGGGTAATAAGACCACTTTTCAATGTTTGCAGGTGGGTATTAATTCCCAAAACATGATGAGAGGAGCCATGGGATATTTGGGTTACAGGAATCAGCCAAAACAGTGAAAACTACTCAAGCCACCATCTCATCGCCTCACTGACGGCTATAGTTGTCTATAGTGTACAGCTGAAATCTCCATGCTAATCTTTTAAGAACGGCACTGACATATGGTGAGTGAATTAATTGGATTGTACCGTTTTTTTTCTACTGTGATGGCTTACAGGGTATTGCAGGCAATTAAAGAACCCCTATAATTCTAGAGAAAACATTGACTTAACTCTACATTGTATCGTTCAAAGCGAAAGGCCCATGAATGCTAAAAAATCAACCTGGAACTGAATGAGTTGTACAAACAAATGAAAAGGTACACAAATTCTTTTTGCATACTACCCAGGAAACGCAACAAGTGCCATTCCACATCTGCCGCAAGCAGCGATGGAATGAGTGAATAGACAGATGGCAATCTGCATCATAACAACCGGCTTAAGTAAGTGACAAAGCTACAATGGCTTACAGGATATTGCAGGTACACCAAATTTTGCTTTCTACGATCCGAGATCACGTGGTTAACCCTTTCAGTGCTGGGCGAGTCTAGTGCGGGCGTGATGAAACAGGCCTGCAATCTAACGGAGCCGAACTGACACTATGGCTAGCCGGAGCTTAGCTACACAGTGGGACAATAAGTTACCATAGCAGCCCACCCCAAGCATCAGACTTGTGTTGAGGTGACAACAGGAACAGTTTATTGAGAAAACACACTGCCTTATATAAAAAGATAAGGAGCATATTCACATTAACCAAACAATACACTGCCCAGACAGCCCAGCGACACAATCTGGTCACCAAGCATAGCAATGTCCATATAACCCTAAATCTGTATTTTCGGGGTGATCCCAGTGAAGCGGCGAAGATCCCAGGGTTTGGATGGATAGCTCGGGGTCCCTAGATTGTCCAGTCCAAATAGCGATGTGATCCGGAGTCGGAACCCCCGAGTGACAGCAGTTGGAATAAACAGGGGAAAATAACTCCAAACAGCTCAAACGGTTTTCTGGAGCCCTAGTTCCGTGACAGTAGGCAATTAAAGAGCCCCTATAATTTCTAGAAGAAACACTGACTTTACTCTACATGTCGTTGCTCAACACGAGAGACCCATGAATGCCAAGAATCAGCCTGGCTGCTGAACAACCTACAGTACCTAAGTAAGTGGCTTCACAAGATGCCACATAAAGTGAAGCACCCAAAAGCTCTAGTTTGTTCCCTTTTGTCTTCTGTGGATTGGTATATTTACAGGCAGCATACCATAACGCTGTATGTACAAAACAGAAAGAAACAAACCCAGATTTAGAGCATGTTTTCTGACCTGTGACCGTCCAGCTCCAAAAAAAATCAATAACTTGTGCCTGTATTTGTTTAATACCTTAACTTTTTTGTAGTACATTAAATATATTTGTATGAAATGCCAAGGCTATGTCTTTGTTTAAGCAGACGGTGAGGGTTGGGTCCAAGTTCTCTCTTAGTTACTCTATTTTATAAAATATCCTGCATTATCATCCAGATCTTGGAAATTCTATCTGATTATATTTGCAAATAAGTACACAGAAAACGGTTCTAAGATTTTTTTTTTATCTCAGCCGTGTAGGAGCTAATGGGAAATTGGACAGCGTTTTTATGAGATGATGCAGCAACATTATCGCTGCAGTCTGCCAAGCTCCAAGGGTAGATGAGCAAACAGAAAGGTTAGTTAAATTCACTATTTAAAAATGATTTACGATAAAGCATTAAGTATGTGTTAGTTACATGCTTAATGGTTCATTAATGAAAATAAATTATTGGGTGTGGTGGTGGGAGTTTCCTTTGGAACATCTCAGTTGAAGACTAGCAAAATATATATTATATCTAATATATTAGATGTTTTCAGATGTGTCACCAACCACTTGGGGGTTAAATATGGAGATACCATGTTGATGGTACTTGGTCCATGTAAGGCTGCGGCAAACTTGAGTCACATTTTGTGGGGTTGCGGATTAATCCAGTGGTTACTGTAAAACAAAAAATATTTTCTCACAAACAAATTTCATGTAACATCTAGTTTGTTTCTCTTATATTTAGGTATTTTGCTGTAGTCATCCATTGTGGAAGGTTTAGGCATGGATGGAAGGTTTAGGCATGTATAGGCATGGAGGTATGGATTTGGTACAGCTCGTATTTATATTTTGACTTAAATGGAATATTAAAAAAATACAGAATGTAATAATAATAATAATGATTATTATTATTATTATTATATATAAGCATCATATTTCTGGCAACAGGAAACCAAACGTTGATATGAAGTCTGCCAGATCAGCACTTCCAAAATTGCACTCAACATGTAGAAAATGTATTGTTTATGATATAGTCCATTTACTTCTTGCATTTAACTTTGTCCTAAGATGAATGTAGCTATCAAGAGATCAAAAATAATGAAGTAAAATCTAATTAATTCAACAGTGTGTAGTAATTAATACTAACGCGCGATAATTATTTTAAAGATATTTCTGCAATAGATATGAATTAGGCTGGGAGTCTATATGCTTGTTAAGCTTTTCCCTGTGGGTCCTGGAAAGTGGAGCTTAAAGGAACAGCTTGCTGTCCCTGACAGCCGCACTAAAGAAGAATGCATAATATGTATAAAAACAAAAAACTGATATTTTTTCAGAATCCCCTCCAATGCATTTTGCAAGAGGGACGTTGTGAAAATTTAAAGGTTCCCCCCCATCTATCATATACATTTAATTGCACCTGATGACTTTAATAGGGGTTGAAGTTATCTGTCAGGGAGGCCACAGTAACATTAACTCAGAGTTTGTCTAATTTTATAGGTCACAAATGTAATTTCACCTGTCTTAGAGACCTGATCTTCACAAAGACATACATAAATTAAAGGTCATTTAAAGAAATTTTAAAGGTAGAAGGTTTTAATTATTTAAGCAAACCATCATCATTTGGTGTACGTTACCGGCAATCGTCTGATAGATAACACAGCTGGTCCGATCTATCCAGTTATTTAAAAAGCTAAAAGGCGGAAGAGGGTTGATCAAATGAACAAAATAAGATTATTACTTCATATCTAATTTCTATTATAACAATATTACACTATGTTTCTCTTTTCTCTCTCTCTTCTCTTTTCTTTGTATGTTCAAATTTATGAAGACGCTGACTACCTTTTGAAGATACTATTTGTGTAGAAGAACCAGACAACAAGTTTATTGAAACAATTTGTTTGATGTAACCTAAGGAAAGTATTTCCTCTTTGTGTGCGCAAACACCAGGGTGATTTACAATTAGAACAGGTTGGGGGTTTTTTTTGCCAATGAAGTCTAAGTAATCAATTGTTTTTCTGCAAAGTGGCTCCAGTATATTACAATGAGTGAACGCAAATGGCCCATCAAATTCAACTCTTCAATTAACTTTCTATTGCTTCTGAACAAGTTGACTACAGTGTGCCTGCTATTAAAATAAAAAGCTATCTTTTAGTATGGTAGAAAATCTCCACAAGTGCCAGTTTTGCTTCAAAATATACGTGAAAAATTACTGTGATTTTTTTATTCTTTTTTTTTACCAATTATCTGTATGGCAATTTTCTGCTACCAGCACTTAAGACAAATAATACAAAACTGTCCACTTAGAGACCCACTAAAGTAGATGCACCCACAATGATGTTGCTGTAATTGGTCAAGAGTAAACCGTGAAAACTAACCGTTAGGACACTCAGTTCTAAACGACAACTTACAAGACAAATGGTTTGTTTTGGCTTGTAACTGCGTGAATGAGTGAATGTTATAAGTGTTTAGGGGCAGAAATGTTTAGGGACAGAATTTTATAAGAGTTTAAGGGGCAGAGGTGGCACAGGCAGACTGTTTCAGGTACAGATGTGGCACAGGCAGGTTCTTTCAGGGGGAGAGGTGGCACAGGCAGGAATCTTCGGGGCTGGAGGTGGCACAGGCAGGTTGCTTCAGGTGCGGGGGTGGCATGGGCAAGTTGCTTCAGGGGCAGTGCCAATGTCCTGCTTATAGTGATGGTGCTTATGCTGCACTACCGTCAATGCCTGGCTCAGAACGTTACGCTGTACCACCATCAATGTCTAGCTCAGTATATAGCAATGGGAGCTATACTGTACCATATCTTTTCAGTAAATGTTATTTACATAAACTTATTTAATTTATTTTTCAACGTCTAGCTTTTTCCAGTTGACATACAGTTTAAAAATGTGTGAAATAAATATTCTTGCCTACACTATTTTTTTTTGTGGGTGTCTTTACATTTTAAAGTGTGGGTGGCACATACAGGATCCGTCCCTAGTGCCAAATATTCCAGGTACACCCCTGCTATTTGCTTAACATATCGTAGGTTAAAATAATGTTGTGTCTAAGTGGAACAGCATCTTTAAGAACTATAAGGAATATAAAAGTTTCAATAAACGCAAGGTTTTGCATCAGGTACCCATGACTTCCCCAGATGAAACACATGCCATCTGGTTTCCATGCAATAAACCTCAGCTTGGCCTCTATATATCTCACAAGGACAGTGCACTCAAAAAATCTATTATCCATTAAAAGCACTGCTTTCCATACTGCTGACATTTCTCCAGCAAGGAATAATCACCAGGATTATTGCACTGCACGCAAAGATAATTGTATAACACTATTTCGTTTTGCATTGATTGGTTACTCAATTAACTTTAACCTGCAGTGACATAAGTCTCTTCTTGGACTAAAGATCAAACAATTCTCTTTTTCAATACGCAGCCTTAATGCCATAAGGAAATGTGACGGCCGCAAACTTCAACACAAACAATGGGTCATCAGCTTATTGGCTCTCATAATACTCCTCCAGTAAACTATTTGCACCATATATACAAATTACTTTGCAAGGTTTTTACCAAACATCCCACTTACCGAGTTCTAGATGTATTATGGGTTATATTCAAGGAAAATCCCAGAGGGTCAATTAGTCAATCATACAGAAAATGTATAGCTAGCTGAGCAGCCTAAAAGTGCATTAATTAAGGTGTATAGTGTTTCTTGTGATTTATTCTTTGCAGTATTGATTTGATTGTGTGTGTTAGACACAATTGACAGCCTACATTAATGGAGGGAGGTGGAATAACTCCTCTCCCATGTGACATATGTGAATAATTGTTGCTTGTTCATGCACATCTTAGTTAAATACACAAAATTCTGCACTATACGTCTCCGTTCCTGGTTTCCCTGTGCGGGACAAGAGAAGTGTCGGTTTGGGTGTCGGTGTGGCAGAGTCTGTCATGGTGTGTGTGTTTGGGTGTCGGTGTGGCAGAGTTTGTCCCGGTGTGTGTGTTTGGGTGTCGGTGTGGCAGAGCCTGTCCTGGTGTGTGTGTTTGGGTGTGGCAGAGCCTGTCCTGGTGTGTGTGTCTGGGTGTCAGTGTGGCAGAGCCTATCCTGGTGTGTGTGTTTGGGTTTTGGTGTGGCAGAGCCTGTCCTGGTGTGTGTGTTTGGGTGTCGGTGTGGCAGAGTCTGTCCTGGTGTGTGTTTGGGTGTTGGTGTGGCTGAGCCTGTCCTGGTGTGTGTGTTTGGGTGTCTGTGTGACAGAGCCTGCCCCGGTGTGTGTCTGGGTGTCGGTGTGGCTGAGCCTATCCTGGTGTGTGTTTGGATATCAGTGGGGCTGAGCCTGTCCTGGTGTGTGTGTATTTGGTCATCTGCTTCTTGGCACTTTACTTACTGTAGGAATAAATAGAACTATCTAATTTTTACTTATCCAGAGATAAAACACCCTCCTGCATTTGTAGTCACTTCAGAGGACAAAACATTCTTGGCCCAGAAATCTGTAAGAGGAAAACTAAAGGTTTTGTGTTATTTACTCTATTTCAATCTCCATACCTTATTATAAAAGATTAGTGGCACTAAATTGTGGCTTTAGGCATCCCATGTATGACTTTTTTTTATAGTGTGCTACTGTCCTTCCAATTCCATCACATAAGATTCAATCCTATATTATCTGCCTCGCACTGATATCATCTTTATCCAGTACACATGGATGCCGAGGAGTTAAGATTCTATTTTATTTATATTCATAAAAAGGCCACCAAAATTCTCAGCGCCAGACCCATGATGCTCTTAGTCCGGCCTTGCGAAAAAGATTCTAAGAAGCGTTTTTTTATCTCATGGACAAAATGTGAGAAATATATCATACAATCACTTCATAAACACTTACTGAATACACTGCATATATAGTTTGAAGAAAATATGCTTATAAAATGTTTTTTTACCATTTGCCAAAAAAAAAAATGTCCCGGATTTCATTTTAAAAATCTGGTCACCTTAATTTAACATGAACGTGCAGTCACATAATGATAAACCCCCACAATGCTGTCTGTTATTTTGAGAATACACATCTGTGGAAAATGGGAACTTCCATGGATAGAGTAATGGTGAAGAACAGGGGTTTGTCATAAAAAGGTCCCTCTTAGGCTGTTTGAAATGGTTAAAGGTAGGATTATACCCAATTATGTATTTAGTGTTAGTGGGTCAGTTATAGACTGTTTCCAAGGCCTAAAATACGCGACAAAACACTAGTATGTTAAATCAACCTGATATGTCATTTAATTATTTTTCTCTGAAGGCTTAATCACATAAAAACAACACAAATATTTCCAGCTTCTATGGAACACATTTTTCACATGATAATTAAGTGTTACTGGCAAAAAAACTGAATGATGTAAATTTCCCTTAATTCAATATTTTTTCCTGGAAAGGTTGGACATTCAACAGTACTAGGGACGATGTCTAGTTGCCTACACTGATTAGTTCAGGAGTAGGCACCAACATTGCTCATGGTGGACATTTACTGAGGTCTGTGGGGGACAATTTAATGAAGTTCTACGGACCTCACAAACCTTGCCACGGACACTGGTGTCTTTGTCAGGATAGAGACACAGTACCTAAAGATCATGGCTGTCCCACAAAAACCAGGAGACTAGGAGGTATCAACTTGCATTCTTTCCTTGCTGATATAACTGATGTTCTATACATAATGTCTGTACTTATGAAACGTCAGTGATGTATGACAACTGTCCAATAAAATAAGCAGTGGATTAGGAACATGGAGACAGATGGTAAAAATCAAAGATTATTTAAAAAATCATCCCTATGCTCAATGCATGTTGTTTGTAGGGTAGAAGTGGAAAAAATCTATCGGAACAAATAGAACCATGTGAGATTTGGAGATAAGTCAATGCAGGCCTTTTTACTGAGAAGTTATATACGGGAAGGCTTGGGAGACTATGCACAAGACATGCCAGACTTTCCCCATCATAAAGAAAAGCAGAAGAAAGTCCACACAAGCATCTATATGATCACTCATGATGACCAAAATACTGAGTGAGGAGAGTCAGCCCAGCTCTTCAACTATAGATGAGCTAGTCTAAGTAGTTTATCATTTGAGATACCATACTAAATGCCACAGTCCTTCTAGTCTGATACCTGATAACCTAAACATTGGAACTCCCCAAACAGGTTTCAAAACATTCACTGAAATCTAAGTTTAGTTATGATAAAATACAATTGTGCCAACTACAAATAACTCAAATAACTGGTCACTTCATTTTCTTCTCATTTCCTTGGAAAGGAACAATAAAGTCTTTCTACTAAACAGGTCTTGCATGGTAAAAATCTGTGTCTTTTTCCGTACGCCCTGGGAACAGTGAGGCACAGAGTATGGAATAGTCTCTGGCACAATTCTTGTTGCCATGGGAATACAAATAAAAAATCATCTCGATTGGCAAGCATTGACCCAAACAATCTGTGACTTGTTTTACATGGAAAATACAGGATATTGAGACAATTAAGATTACAGACATTTCCATTTGCTGCTTTCCTCTGTTAAAGCAGTTTCGTGACACTATTTATATATTCAGTAAATGGTTGCCTTCAAACCTGGAGAGAATTACTGTTCAGACATGATGCAGAGAGTCATAATGTGAAGGCTGTAATTTTGAAATTTGAAATGCGCAATATAAAGAAATCTATAATTCTTTTGTTCACCCAATATTTTGTTTTACAACTAGACATGAACAAGAACAAATATGCAGTATAGCCAGGCGTGGACAGGCCACTGGGCAACAATGGCAAATGCTGATGCTCAATGGCAGTGGCATAACTACAGGGGTTGCAACCGTGATGGGGCCCAGGTGGCCCATGTGACCACTTGTTCCTGTATCCTCGTGCCACTTCACAATTGTTCATAAAGGGCCCTTTCGACTTGTGTGAAAGTGGATGTGAGTATGGATGTCTATGTATCAGTGTAACTGTGTATCAGTGTATGTGAGCATGAATCTCTATGCATAAGGGTATGTGAGCATGGATGTCTGTGTATAAGGGTGTGTTTTTAGTGGAATATTCATTATATTTTTATTCATTTATTGCCTTAGAGCAGAGCCAGGGAAGCCCTGCAAGAAATCAATGTGCTATATGTCAACGAGGCAATGAAAAAACAAATTGTCACAAGACAAACACAGGGAGGAGAATCACTAACCCATGATGGTATTGAGCACACAATAAACAGTACCCTCTAAGCTGCCCACGGGCTATTCCAAATCCTACATGCATGCCATTCTTTCTGCACAGTGCCCCTGTGCTAAGCTCTAAATATGAAGCTATTAAATTAATAAACAATAATGCATGTCGCAATTATTCAGATGGAATGCGTACACCCCCACAGCATATTCCCATTTAGAATTCAGCATTTCCATTAAAGTAAATATTGGACTTTACTGTAAGGGCAAAGAAAAGAGGCAAGACATTTAGCTGTTACTTGTCACTCCAGAGGTTAACAAAAGGGATTCTCAAAAGACAGAAATCAACAAAAAGGAATTCTTAAAGGACAGAAAACATTGATTATTTCCAATATACTGCATCTAATACATTTACAATATAGATGACATATCCCATGATTTCTATCCTCCATGTTGATATACTGCATATTCAAATATATTCTATATAAAACATTTAAGTAAAATGCAATGAAGCGCTATTTAGAACTAGGTTCTATAAGCTTAATGGGTTAAGAGACATTCTGGAAAACTTGATGGAGAACAAGACAGTCTGACAGTATAGCTATTTATACTTTGTGCACAGGGCTGAAGATTTCCACTAGTCAACTAACCTGTGACATTAATACCTTTTTACAGTTAGCTAAACTTAGCTAAACTTCAACTGGATATAATAACCCTTTAAGGTTCAGAGCAATACACTTGGGCAATAAGGTGCCTAATTAGAGATGAAGGGACCAGCCACTTGCATTGCATCAGCATCACAAAGGTCTCTATGGACCAGAACCCAACAACCTATCACCGGTTCGCTTTTGTATCACATGGCAATTAAGTGTTCTCAGCAAAATTATGGATGAGGCAAAACTGTTTAATGTTACAGAATGAATTTAGCAGAACTAGGTGGAACAACTCCTTTAATAAGTGTAACAGAAGATAAACCTACTATGTATAATATCAAATGCTGGTGACTAACCACATACAAATGTATGTTTTTTTTCCAGCATGTATTGTGAAAGTACAAACTACAACATATAAAGAAGCCATAAGATGGACATGAAAGTATCCTGAATATATCATAAAACTGATAATTGAATCCCACGATTAGAGGTTTTAAGGAAAAAAGAAAAGCATTATGGCAATCATTCCACTCTCCTGTCAAATTGTATTTTTTTTTATAAGGTAAGTAGCGTTGACTTTCTGAGAAGTAATTTAGTTATATCCGCTGAAGTGTTTTTCCCAATACATGCCACAGGAAAACAATGTCTGTGCAATATGGAAATGGTATAGCCTATGTAGTCACTTTTACAGGCATAGCTCAGCTTCTGTATTTATTTGTAAACACACTATATATATATATATATATATATATATATATTTATAAGTAAAAACAATAACCATTTTTTAATGCAGTAAAGCAATCTTTACAATTGTATTATTGCTGATTTGCAATCTGGCGTAATATATTTCGTATTATGATATATAGTATAGTTAATACAGGATATTAACTGCATTTTCAGTTGCATTTTGAACAGTAACTGTGGCATTTTGGACAGTAACTGTGGCAGTTTGTTCAAGAGAGGTGAGCGTGACATCACTGGGCAAGTAGTGCAGGTTATCTAAGAAGCTTCCTATTCTAGTACATCTTCTCCCGCCTCTAGTATAACATTAAAGGAACACTCCAACTATCATATGCACTTTAACACATGTGAGTGGTCCTGTTAAATTTACATGGTGTCCCCCTTGAAAATGCATTGGGGGGATTCTACAAAATTCCTTTAAATGCATTTGCCTCTTTGCCAGCCCCCATCCTCTTGTTGCTGATGGCTGGCCCCATGGACTGTCCATTTAAACAGGGGAAAGGGGAGCTGCCAACTACTCATATTGTAGTAATGCAAATAATCAATTTCTCAATGAAGAAGAAGTTTCTGCTGTTCCAATGAATACGACCAGTGGTCAAACACTAGATGCTTAATCTCCCATGCAAACCTTATACCTTCCAATTGTCCCTCTTTAGGACCCAAATCTCTCTGTCCATTTGTGCTCTCCTGTCATGTTTCATGTATCGCAGTGTTCTCTAGAAAGAAGTGATGTAATAAAGAGCAAATTAGATGGGTGGAATATGCTTTTATTATTGTGCAATGTGTATATAAACAGCAGGATTTTCTATGTATTTGTAACCCTGGTATCTATATACATCCAGTTACCATAGATACAGACTTCCTGGGCAGAGAGTGATCACTGGAGCACTGGGCATGACTTGGGGCCAATAGGAAGTGAGGTCCTTCCCCCAGACGGCCTGGGGGAGTAGAGAGAGAGAGATGGGAGGTGGCTGAGCTGGGGAAAAAGGAAGGGGGACTTGGTCTCTACAGAAAAAAGCACCCCAAGAGATCTCTGTACCTTCCCTGTTGCTGAGAATCCCACAAGTCTGCTATGATTAGCTGATTGACTCCTGTGTCAGGCTGCTAGGTGTCTGAAGGCAGATGTGCTGCAGTGAGCTTGCCATGTGGTTCCAGTTGGATTACTGAATCCAGTATACAGCAGAAGGCCTACAGAAGCTAAAGCTGCCAGACTGCACCAGATCCAGATATCAGAGGAAGGTACTCAGGATTAGTTACAGGCATTGAGGCCATCACTACCCATTTCAAGGGAAGTATTACCTCCATCAAGGGCCCCAACATCTATGTGCACCAACGTTACCCCAGGGGACTGATAACTATACAAGGTTGGGTTCCTAATTATTTGGGGAGGCAGGTGATTTGGACTGGGCTTGATTCAGCTATATTTTGTTTGCTGTATACCTGTTGATATTATTGAAATGCTGTTGGTTCCTGATCTAAACTAATACATGAGTTCATCTGTTTGACAACTTTACATTCTTTGTGTTTGAGTTATATATATATATATGTGTCCTAGTACACTACACTCTAACTCCCTAGAGTAATTACTAGGTGGAGGCACTGCCAAACGGTCATATTAACCCCTAACTCTCCACTATGCAGAGGCCAGGATCTCCTGTAGGCGCCAGCCAGGGTGTACACACTATGATGGATGTCAGGCCCAAAGTAAAAAGTGTTACAGATGGAGGCACTGCTGAGATGATTAGGGTTAATTTTGGGACCCCCAACACCCCTTCCTGGCCATCATCCTCAAAAGTATATGACTGGGCCTTGGACTTGGAAATTCCCCCATGGGAAGCTGTAGCTGTGTGTGAAATTCCTAAAAATAAAGGAATAAAATCAAAGCAATTAATAGCTACTCTTAGACAGATTCCTGGACTGGAATATGCTCAGATAGTGGACACTATAGTAGATACCATGGAAAATAAAGGGGCTGCACTAGTTACTGGGGGTGCCCGCTTAAAACAGGAGGATTGCCCAGCAGTAATACACCTCCCAGGAGCTCATCCCACTGGATGTCCTTTAGTGTATCCAAAGAGGATTAAAACCACAACAGTGAGTGATATGATGCCCCAGTTTGCTGCTAAGCTTGAGCCCAATTCCCTAAATACAACGGTTGGTGAGGTGACCAAGGTATCAGACTCTGAGGTAAATTTGTCTCTCCTCATAAAACAACTATCTGATGATATTGTGAAATCTTCCCATACTCATAGTTATCGCAGGTTAAAGATTTTCTCAGGAACTCTCCCTGTTCCTACAGGAGAGGAAGGGTTTGATGTGTGGCAAGATAACACTTTACAAGTCATGGAAGAATGGACCTGTGATGAGGCTAGCAAAAGACAAAGGCTGATAGAATGCCTAAGACCACCAGCATCAGATCTTGTTAAATTACATAGGGCCCAATGTGATAATCCAACAGCTGCATACTTAATTAAAATACTGAGTGATGCTTATGCCTCAGTGGTAGATCCAGTAGACATGTCTGCACGTTACTTTGCCATGAAGCAAAAAGAGAAAGAAAAGTTGCCTACTTTTATCACTCGACTGGAGTTGATGTTAGCTAAGTTAGTGGACAAAAAAGTAATTGCCATCAGTGAGGTTAACCAATATAGGCAGAGGCAGGTACTAAGAGGGGCGCTTAAGTTAGACCCAGTGATACTGTCTCTCAGGGCTACCCTAAGTGAAGAGAAATATCTTACATTTTCAGAGATTACTGACATGGTAAAACAAATAGAGAGTCAAATGTGCGATGAAACTGTGAAAGTGGTAGATAAAACCACCCACAACCTGAATCCTAAAATAGTTGAAGATTTGAATGCTTTACACCAGAAGCTATCTGAAATGACTGTTCAGAAAGGTATTTTAGAAGACAAAAATACTCATTCATCTTCAGACCAATCTAAAAATATGGCAGTAGCCCCATCTCCTACGAGACCCCGTCCCATTCGCTGTTATGGGTGTGGTGTAGAAGGACATACAATTCGTCAGTGTCCTGGTAATTCACAATCCAAACAAGTGAATCAGGTTGCCATCACTAGAAGTGTGCAGGATTATACCTGCAAATCAAAGGCAAGAAGGAAAAGACCTACAAAACGAGCATATAGTCATTCTTTAACTACCAGGATAGGCCCAAAAGCTATAATACCGGTACTAGTCAATGGGATCTTTGCGTCAGCCTTAATAGATACTGGATCTCAAGTAACCATTATCTACAGATCATTTTACAATCGTCACCTGAGACACTTGCCAATGCAAACAAAAGACAAAATAACCTTATGGGGCTTGAGTTTACAAGCATACCCTGTGCATGGGGTCATAAAGGTCAAAATAGTGATTCCTCCGCTCAATACAGGAGCAGCATGTCCCATGGAGGTGGAAGCCTTAATATGTCCTGAACCAGGTGATCGTCCAAGTGCTCCTTTAATTCTTGGTACTAACGCAGAGGTAGTGCAGGATTTGTTCAGAGCCTTTCTAAAAAAAGAAGATTTAACACGGTTAGATCTATATCCTGTACTAAAAGGAGAGTGTAGTAAACTGACTGCTGAAGGTAAACATGGATATTGCTACAACAAGAGCAGAAGAACTGTAATTATACCTGCTGGACATGTTAAAGTTCTGCATGCTATAGCTGGCTATCCAGAGAGAGATGAAGGTGATCGCTATTTCTCTTTGGAGTCAACTCCTAGAGAAGATGCTGCTGTAGGGTGGACAGTGGTGCCTGAGGTACAAGATTGGGGTTGCGGCTATCCTAAGAGATTCCCAGTAACAATCAGAAATTTCTCACCTCATCCAGTAGAAATCATGCCTAATCAACAACTGGCTTTAATCTATGCTATTAAGGAAGTGACTCCATATAACCACGTGAGTGCAATGTCAGTGCAACCTACTCCTGCTGCTTTGAGTTTTGATTTAGGAGATTCATCTTTACCACCCAAATGGAAAGAGAGCCTTAAGTCTAAATTACTCCTAAGGGAAACAGTATTTTCCCAAGGTGAGATGGATGTAGGGTGTGCAAAGAGTGCTCAGCATAAAATGCGATTGAATGACTACACTCCTTTTAGAGAGCGATCAAGAAGAATTGCTCCACGAGATGTAGAGGATGTCAGAAATGTTCTACAAGAGATGGAGACTGCTGGAATAATCACTGAATCCTGTAGCCCATATGCTTCACCTATAGTAGTTGTGCGGAAGAAGAATGGATCTGTCAGGTTGTGTGTGGATTACCGAACTCTGAATAAAAGAACTATCCCAGACCAATATACCGTGCCTAGAATTGAAGACCTTCTGAATGCTCTTTCAGGAAACAAGTGGTTCAGTGTTTTAGATTTGAGGTCTGGCTATTACCAAGTACCCATGAGTGCTGATGATCAAGAGAAGACCGCTTTCATCTGTCCTTTAGGTTTTTATCAGTTTACAAGAATGCCGCAAGGTATCTCAGGGGCACCTGCCACCTTTCAACGCCTTATGGAGAAGACTATTGGGGGCATGAATCCTAAAGAGTGCTTAGTGTATCTGGATGACCTCATTGTGTTTGGAAAGACTCCTGAAGAACACGAGGCCAGATTGGTGAAAGTACTGGATAGACTACAGAAAGAAGGTTTAAAATTATCTCTTGATAAGTGCAAATTTGCAAGGACATCTGTTACCTATGTGGGTCACATTGTATCTGCTGAGGGGGTGGCCACAGATCCAGCCAAAGTGGAAGCCGTTGTCAACTGGCCAAGGCCAAATAATGTGGTAGAACTTCGTTCTTTCTTGGGTTTCTGTGGGTACTATCGAAGATTTGTTGAAGGATACTCTCGAATTGCCCGAGAACTGCATGATTTATTAAAGACTTCAACAGGGAACGTAGAGAAAAGAATGGCACACCCTAAAATTCCTTTTGGTGAGAAGTGGACACCTGGTTGTGAAGAGGCTTTCAATACTTTAAAGAAGAGACTAACCGAAGCACCAGTTTTAGCTTATGCAGATCCAGAAAAACCATATATTCTACATGTAGATGCCAGTTTTGAAGGATTGGGAGCCGTTCTTCATCAGCCTGATAACGGAGGGTTAAGACCTGTAGCTTATATCAGCAGGAGCTTGATGGATAGTGAGCGCAATTACCCTGTGCATAAACTTGAATTTCTGGCGCTTAAGTGGGCCATTGTGGATAAGTTACATGATTACCTATACGGAGTCACTTTTGAGGTGAGAACTGATAACAATCCCCTTACTTATATAATGACTACTGCAAAACTGGATGCTACAGGACATCGATGGCTGGCAGCTCTATCCAACTACCAATTCACACTGAAGTATAAGCCAGGCCCCAAAAACATTGGAGCAGATGCACTTTCACGTCGGCCTGGACTACCCTCTACTCCAGAAGATGAGGAATGGGAAGAGATCCCAGGTCCTGGAATCAGGGCCATGTGTAAAACTACTACGATAGTAGAGGACAGAGTTAATTTCTCTGAACTGAGAGTGGTTGATTCCCTGGGATGCCATCCTAAGGTTCTTCCTGCTGCTTTGTATCAGCTCATGACTGTGGCTTTAAAAAGATGGTCCATAATAGGACCAGAAGAGAAGAGAGAGGCTCAAGAAAGGGACCCAGAGGTGGGACTGGTATTAAAAGCTGTACAAGAAACTAATGCTAACATGCTAAAACAATTGCCTGCAGGCCCTAGAGAATTATATAGAAGAGAATGGAGCAAACTCAGAATAGAAGAAAACTTGCTATATAGAGTTGTGCAGTATCATGATCATCCTGGAAGGAAGCAGTTAGTATTACCACGTAAATTTCGCTATATGGTACTGAGATCACTCCATGATGATCACGGGCATCTAGGAGTAGATAAGACCTACGGTCTGGTGCAGGATCGGTTTTATTGGCCTCGTATGCGAGAAGAAGTTGAACAACACTTTCGAAAGTGCCTAAGATGTATTCAGAGAAAAAAACTCTACCTACTAGAGCAGCTCCCATGGGACACCTGAAGAGTTCAGGGCCTTTAGATTTAGTGTGTATAGACTTCCTAAGTATTGAACCAGATACTTCAGGAGTAGGAAACATACTTGTGATTACAGATCATTACACCCGATATGCTCAGGCTTTTCCAACTAAAGACCAAAGGGCTATAACTGTAGCCAAAGTTCTTTGGCAGAAATACTTCATACATTATGGCTTACCAAATCGTTTACATACTGACCAAGGGAGAGACTTTGAAAGTCGATTGATTCAAGAATTACTCAAGGTTTTAAAGATTGAGAAAACACGAACCACTCCTTATCATCCCGAAGGAGATGCTCTTCCTGAGAGATTTAACAGGACTCTCTTAAACATGTTGGGTACTTTAAAAGACCCAGAGAAGAGAAGCTGGAGTCGTCACGTGGAGGCTATGGTGCATGCATACAACTGCACCCGACATGAAGCTACTGGATATTCTCCATATTTTCTAATGTTTGGAAGGGAGGCAAGGCTACCTTTGGACATTGCTTTTGGTGTATCATCAGATGGTATGATCAATACCTCCCATTTCCAATATGTGAATAACCTAAATGATAGTTTGCAAAGAGCATATAAGTTGGCTGAAGAGGCTGCTGCTAAATTAAATCAGAACAATAAGAGACGCTATGATGCCAAAGTTCGCTACCGGGAGCTACTACCTGGAGACAAGGTTCTTCTTCGCAATCTAGGAGTGCCTGGCAAGCACAAGTTGGCTGATAGATGGAGAGAGAGTCCATTTGAAGTTGTGACTAAGTTGCCAAATATTCCATTTTACAGGATCAGAGGGGCTGATGGCAGAGTAAAAGTTTGGCATCGGAACCATCTCCTGCCTCTCTGTCAAGTTGAAACAGAAAGGCAACAGAATGATTACAACCAGATTGAGGATGTAGAACCTGGGCAGTCAGACCCTCCTCAATTAACAGACAGTAGTCAAGGAGAACCAGAGCTTACTGCTGATAGAGATTGGTGGACTGTACCCCAAGAAAATTCTGAAGAACAACCTAGTTCTTTGTCTCCAGTGCTTTGCCAATTAAATCCTGAAAGTCCTAATTTTGTTCCAGCCTCTGGGAGAGAAATTTCCAGACCTGTGGGAGAGCCAGATCCTCAAGCTGCTGAAAACCTTCTCGATAGAGAGTCTAGAACAAAGACAGAAGATAATTGTGGATTTGCGCAGAGAGAGTTGAAGAGGGGGCAAAGGTTAAGGCATCCTCCTAGGTTACTAACTTATGACTTGATGGGAGAACCAAGTTATGAATATTCTAATAATGTACAATCTAAAGTGGTTAATATGTTGTATGCCATTGCAGATGTGTTTGGTTCTGGTGATGCTCCAATTTAATTATAGTTCCTTTATTTACAGATAAATATATGCTGTATATGTATCTAGTTAATTATTCAAGTGTATTTATATGTTACTGTTAAACTTTGCCTACCTTTTCTTGCCAGTGGAAGGCAAGAATTTGACTGGGGGGAGAATGTAACCCTGGTATCTATATACCTCCAGTTACCATAGATACAGACTTCCTGGGCAGAGAGTGATCACTGGAGCACTGGGCATGACTTGGGGCCAATAGGAAGTGAGGTCCTTCCCCCAGACGGCCTGGGGGAGTAGAGAGAGAGAGATGGGAGGTGGCTGAGCTGGGGAAAAAGGAAGGGGGACTTGGTCTCTACAGAAAAAAGCACCCCAAGAGATCTCTGTACCTTCCCTGTTGCTGAGAATCCCACAAGTCTGCTATGATTAGCTGATTGACTCCTGTGTCAGGCTGCTAGGTGTCTGAAGGCAGATGTGCTGCAGTGAGCTTGCCATGTGGTTCCAGTTGGATTACTGAATCCAGTATACAGCAGAAGGCCTACAGAAGCTAAAGCTGCCAGACTGCACCAGATCCAGATATCAGAGGAAGGTACTCAGGATTAGTTACAGGCATTGAGGCCATCACTACCCATTTCAAGGGAAGTATTACCTCCATCAAGGGCCCCAACATCTATGTGCACCAACGTTACCCCAGGGGACTGATAACTATACAAGGTTGGGTTCCTAATTATTTGGGGAGGCAGGTGATTTGGACTGGGCTTGATTCAGCTATATTTTGTTTGCTGTATACCTGTTGATATTATTGAAATGCTGTTGGTTCCTGATCTAAACTAATACATGAGTTCATCTGTTTGACAACTTTACATTCTTTGTGTTTGAGTTATATATATATATGTGTCCTAGTACACTACACTCTAACTCCCTAGAGTAATTACTAGGTGGAGGCACTGCCAAACGGTCATATTAACCCCTAACTCTCCACTATGCAGAGGCCAGGATCTCCTGTAGGCGCCAGCCAGGGTGTACACACTATGATGGATGTCAGGCCCAAAGTAAAAAGTGTTACATATTTATTTTATATAACACATAAACACAGTGCCTGTGTTGCATACCTACGCTTCTAGCTCCTAAAATTGCAGTATTAATCCCAAATCTTGACCATACTTGACAGCTAATTAAGCAGTCTAACAGAGGGATAAATGTTCAGTTGCCTTGTGAATGTGTTAAATTTACACCCTGAGTCTATAGGGCGAGCAACTGCTCTCCAAATCTGCTCAGTTTTTATGTGGAAAACAAAACAAGTACAAAATAATATCAGCAATAAGCATAAACTTTAACTTTAAAGAGACAGTCTTTAATCTTTCGAACATGCCTTCTGCAAGCTACGTACCTGGGAGGGGGGGATGCATAAAGTGCATATGATGGCCAGATTGTCCCTTTTTTTTACAAACTGCTAGAGCTGAAACTTTTTTTTTAATGTACCAACATTTGTTAAAAACTAAAACACAATAACTTTTGTCCCCAGATCATTCTGGACCAGCACCCAAAATACCTGCTGGTATTAGAGTGGTAGTTCATCTTTAAAAACAATGACAGTTATCTGTTAATATTTCCTTATAGCTTTGAAGAACTAGGTCAAAGGGGAAGACAAGGATGACAACAGAACTATTACTGTCCATGCTAAATAGTAGGAACAAAGCAGAGATTGTGGATAATTACTTTTGTGCGGATGCACCCCTGTAGAGACATATATAATGCAATGATTGTGGAGGCAGACAGACCTTTTGATAAACCAGTAAATGACTGGAAAGCACATTAGTTTCTCAATCAATTGAGAAACTGCTCCCTGACATCATTAAACACAAATACATGCTGGGCGTCAGTGTACTACAGTGTCCTGCAGCTCTAAAAGTCACGGTAATGTGTATAAAAACTAGCAGAAACACACACACACACATATATATATATATATATATATATATATATATATATATATATATATAATTAATTAAATTGTGCAAATATATTACATTCCTCTTCTTCTACTGCCTTACTCAATTACATAAATACATATTAATAGGTCTTAGTTAACCCTTGCCCCACTAACTACACCTCTAACCATACATCCTAAAACATATGGATAGCCCTGGCTCAATTTAGCAGCCAGGGCTGCATGTGATTGTGGGGATAAGGGGTCAAATGTAGGTCAGGCAGGTAAAACAGGTTAGGGTCAAAAGTTCAGTGCTAAAAAAAAGTGGTAGAATGTTCTATTGCTGCCCATGCTTTTTTGCCCGCCTTGCTCTCGCGGCTGTCTCGTGCTGCACTCGCGGGTATCTCACGCTGCACAAAGGGCGGGAATTTGCGCTATAAATAGCAACCTGTTTGAGGTGAGGTGCATTACCTGAAGCGAACTGCAAACTGTCTGCACTGACCTCGTAGGAGAGAGATGGAAGAACTTCTTTTCAGGCGGCCACCCTCCCACCCAAATAACTATTGTTTTTAATTGTCATGGCCTTAATTGGGGTTAAGGTTGCCCTTTCTTATATAAAAAAAAAAAAAAGAGAATGGATGCACTGGTGGTTTAGTGGGCCTTCTGGCTTTAGGGCACATGACCTGGAGTAGTGTTAAAGTTTGTTGCACTCTGGGTTTGGGCCAAGAGTGTCAATATGTTAAAGAGTATTGGTATATGTTAATAAGTTATAGTTTTGTTTGGTAAATGTATTGTAAGCTAAATAAAAGACCATGGTCTGTTTATCCAATTTCAGTTGTTTGTCTTTATATATTATGCGTTCATGTTTATAGTGTTTACAAATGTTTTGTTTCTGTTGAGTTTATATATCCCTTACAATCACATGTAGGCAACGCCACAAACTAGTTTTGTCAAAATGAAAGAAGACCAATTTCTAAATAAGTGTACAATGTTCCCCATACTAAAGGATTAAGGTGGAAATAGCTTAAATGGAATGAGTGAGTGAGGTGTGAGTGGCAGTGCTTCCCATTTTACCTACCACTTAACAACCCACTTGTCTCATTCTCACATTCAAAACACTGCCCACAGTCCACTGTGGGACTGCATGGGCCAGTTAACCAACATCATAACAGGATTATCATACAACCTTCAAAACATGCAACCAAAAGTAGTAGATGTGGTTAGTTCAAGTACATGCTTACAGATATTATCAGTTGGGATAGAAGCAGTGTGGAAATTGAAAACATCATGATTTAATGGTGTTGCATATGAAATATTAACTAAGAATGTCAGACCAAATAATGTTGATCCACGGGAATATTTTCTATTCTGTTACATCCCAACACGCCTTGTTAGCAAAGCCTCAGTGTATTTCACAAATTTTAATATCAAACTCAAATAATATTTCAAATAGGAATGCTGGTAATATGTTAATATGACAGAAAAAAGCTACATTTTTTTCCAATTACAATATTAATTTGGAAGACATCCAACATCACTTACCTTCTGATTATAAAATTACTGTTTCCGTGGCTTAACCTCTTTCCCCACTCTGTTATTTTTTGGGGAAAACCTACATTTAAATTTGCATTATAATGAAGAGTTTATCAGCTGAACCTGTCCGTATTAATATGAAAATTAATAGAATATCCTTTTCTTTTTTGGCACATAGTCTAAATAATATAAATAATAATAATTTTATCAATTACTTTCTATTTCATCATTTCTTAGGGTCAGTATTCATAAATAAATCTGTTACAATTACTTGGATACGACAAAATATTACTCGGAAATGCCACTTTCCTTTTTATCAATTTTAAAACATTAAACAGGGAGAGAAAAGAAAACTAATAATATAGCTTGGCATAGTTGTTCATGAAGCCTGTAAGGATAAAAATTGTTTATATTGCTGAGGTTTATGTACTTCATGGCAATAATGATTGCATATGTAACAATAATATTACAAGCCAACCACTAAATATTTATAAACTACATCTATGCCTTATATTTAACAAAATGTCTTTAAAAAATTAACGACGTTTTGCATGGCCAGACTAGGTATGACTAGATGGCCCTGGTAGCTGCATATTACATTATTATACTAATGAAGAGACTGGCAGATTGGGGTATGGAGTGATGTTGGCGAGTAGCTCACAAGGCATTTGCCTGGTGTGCCAGATGGCAAGTCCAGGCCTGGGATTTTGTCTTAATGGTACTGAACTAAGTGTTGAGAAGATACTTTTTCCTTTCCCTTCAAGGGAGTAAAAATATTTTAAAAACTGTAAGATGAAACAGAATAATGTTCACAGACATCAATACAACATTGTGTCTT
Organism: Sceloporus occidentalis; assembly: GCA_023333645.1. Classification (NCBI taxonomy): domain Eukaryota; kingdom Metazoa; phylum Chordata; class Lepidosauria; order Squamata; family Phrynosomatidae; genus Sceloporus; species Sceloporus occidentalis. The sequence goes on along the minus strand of JALMGF010000024.1, from coordinate 6,927,705 downwards.
AAGGCACTGTGAATCCATTGGGTGATAAAATTCAGCACGTTTAATTCATGCATTTGATCTGCAAAAACTTCTGATAAAAAAAATGAATACTAATCGGAAATGCTTAATTTGCAGTTTCAATCTGTAACATCTCTCTGAGTTGTAGAAAAATGAAAGCTTTTTCTTGGAATTTCTTTTCTCAGAAAAGAAACTTGTCTTGCTTTAATAATTTCCATTTAATAAAAAATTAGGAATTAGATCTGAATTATTCATTCTATGAAAATGTACGCTTCACAGACTCTCATAGGTCTCGACTCTAATAGAACCATCGACGTATTAGCTGCCTGTGCTTTCCACTATCTGATTTGTGTTATGTCATAAACCCTATTCACATGCTAAACAACTGGACATGAAGGAGACTAACAAGGGAAAATAAGTACAAGCGGAACATTCATAAGGCCACTAACTCAATAAAGGTTAAAAATAGGTCCCAGAGAAGGAAAATACTGTTGAAATTAAACTGATATTTAATGTGTTAATGTAATAAACCACGTAGGACAACATAATATGAAAGGATGTTAATTGCTAAAATAATATATACATTTGGAACACTTACGAATGGAGGGACAGAGGAAAGGCTGCCCCATGGCCTTGCCTTTTGTCAGAATAATGCAGACATATTTGTGGAGAAAGAGAGGTGCAGAAACGCTTCTCTTTCTCCGCAAAGGGCAGAACCACAGAGACAGCCTCTCTCTCATTCCCCTATTCAGGGGAGATAGTGTGCCCGGAGGCTCCCCCCTATCGTGGAAGTACTCTGGGAGGCCTGGTTATGAGAGCAGATAGCAGGGAGAAGCGTGGAAGAAAAAAGACAGAAGTCAGAAGGGTGAGAAGAGGCAAGAGAAGAAGCAGATCTGCAGGAAAGGAGACAGCGTCACAGAAACGGTTGGGGGGGCAAGTAGGGAGACATTGAGAGAGAGTGAGACAGAGTGAATGAGAAAGTGAGAGAACATGAATTAGAGTGTGAGAGAGCATTTGAGAGTGTGCGTGAGGTGAGTGACAACAATTTTCATTTCTAAATGGAAAAAACCATCCGAAAGAGGAGGAAATGAAATTTGTTGTTTAAAAACAAATGGACCAAAAACTAGATGACAGTTTCATCTGAAATGTTTTTGATCCCTGCGCACAATTTAATCAGTACTTGCAGACTGTATGTTAAGTTTGAAACAGAGCCGGCCTTAAGTGTTCTGGCGCCCTGTGCGGACTACTCCTCTGGCGCCCCCCCATCCCCTTCTCACTGTCCCCCCCTTCTGCCCCTTCTCACTTCCCCCCCTCTGCCCCTGCCCCCCCCCCTCTGCCCCTTCTCCCTGCCCCCTCCCTCTGCCCCTTCTCCCTATCCTTACTTGCCTCGTTGTCGGAGTCCTGTGGTGGGAGCGTGAGGCATCTGTCTTCCCGATCTGCCGCGGTGCGCGCTTCACAGCTGAGCGCCGGAGTAATTCCGGCGTTCAGCATGAAACGCCGGCACCACGACGGAGTCACGGAGAGTGAAATCTTCACGACCGACCTCTCAGCGCCCGGCCTGCCCGGGACTTAAATTGAAACATCGTGTTTTTTTTGTTTGTTTTAACTTTATTTAACATCCTCCATGTTAAATAAAGTTAAAACAACTTTATTTAATATAGAGGATGTTAAATAAAGTTAAAACAAAACAAAAAAACGATGCACAGGTCGCACACCGGCCCTGGTTTGAAACTCCTTTGAAACTCCTTTGTTACAATAGTCAGTAGTAATAATAATATATTGTAACCGCTTAAGGGAACATGGATGTCAGGAGCAGGTGCAACAGCCCTGGCCCCCAGGATACAAATGTTCTCCTTCATGTTGTTAATAAAATTGTCACTTTTTATCACTAGAAGTTAAGGGAATCCTTATTTTTTGTTCACATTTATCTTCAAGGTAAAATTAGACCTATTGAAATTATTTTTGGAATATTCATAGTATGTGTTTATTCCTAGACCTTTTCATATGAAAGTACACTGTGGTTACTGTGAAACATTCAAAATCGCGGTAAGGTACATGAAAAATCTCAGTAATAAAGTAAAGTGGACCAGCTGAGCTTATTTTCGGTACAAAATAAATACGACAAGGCCATTTAATTATTTTATGAATATATATACAAGTTGGTACAAGGCTGTATCTGGGGAAACATTTATCAAAGGACTGCTTTGTGTTCTTCTTGTGGTTTCTCTACAGAAATCAAAGGAAGAAGATTTTCAAAAGAAGGGTGTGTTGTCCAATAGGTTAAACACAAAGTTTATAAACTGCTCTTTATATTGGACCTGTACATATTTATACAATGTTATAATATCCCCTCTAAGAAGCAGTTTTTCTAGCATATATAGATGCAACCTTTTTTAGTCTTTCTTTATAATTAAGATCTGCCAATATCCTTATTAATTTTGTGGCCCCCCCTTCGCACATTTTCTTGTTCCATAATGTACTTTTTAAAGACCGGTGGCCAGAGTTGCACCAGAGATTTAAGGTGAGGCCTTACCATTGACTTAGAGGTAAGATCAGGGGTGGGCAATTAATTTTCCCATGGGGCCACATGAGAAATTGGAATGGTTTTAGAGGGCCAGACCTCTACAAACTACAAACTACAAACTCCGAAGCCTTGTCCATTTTGTTAACTTATGTGCTGTTTAATAAAGTTATTCAAGCCTACGTCATTGGTAGAGGTGCTTGAATAAGTAAGGCCTGAATAACTATTAGCACAGCACAGAAGTGAACAAAATGAACAGGGCTTCGGAGTGCATACCGTATTTTTCGCTCTATAAGACGCACCTGCTGATAAGACGCACCTAGATTTTAGAGGAGAAAAAAAAGGAAAAAATATTTTGAGCTAAAAAATGGGCTAAAATATTTATTACAATAACTGAATAAGCTATGAACACAGTAAGACACACGCAGTAAGACACACACAGACACAGTAAGACACACACAGACACAGTAAGACACACACAGACACAGTGAGACACACACAGACACAGTAAGACACACACAGACACAGTAAGACACACACAGACACAGTGAGACACACACAGACACAGTAAGACACACACAGACACAGTGAGACACACACAGACACAGTAAGATACACACAGACACAGTGAGACACACACAGACACAGTAAGACACACACAGACACAGTAAGACACACACAGACAGTGAGACACACACAGACACAGTAAGACACACACAGACACAGTAAGACACACACAGACACAGTGAGACACACACAGACACAGTAAGACACACACAGACACAGTGAGACACACACAGACACAGTGAGATACACACAGACACAGTAAGACACACACAGACACAGTAAGACACACACAGACACAGTAAGACACACACAGACACAGTAAGACACAGTGAGACACACACAGACACAGTAAGATACACACACACAGTAAGACACACAAACACAGTAAGACACACACACAGTAAGACCTCCCTCCCTAACCCCCCTTCTCAGTATCTCCCCTCTAACTCCCTAACCCCCCCTTCTCAGGATCTCCCCCCCCGCCCCGGTCACTTACCTTAAACTCCTGTGTTGGAAGCGTGAGGCGTTTGTCTCGGGTGCCGGCGCTTCACTGCTGATCGCCGGCGTCTGACGTCATATGCCGGCGCCCAGCGTAAAGCGCCGGCACCCGAGACAAACGCTTCCAACACAGGAGTTTAAGGTAAGTGACCGGGGCGGGGGGGACACCGGACTCATTGGTGAGTCACCAGGACACTCTTTGCGGGCCGGTCCGAGCTATTCAGCGGGCCGGATGTGGCCCGCGGGCCGTGCTTTGCCCAGGTCTGGGTAAGATAATACTGCTCCCATGAATCAATACCCCCTTTTATATGTGCCAATATCCTATTGGCCTTTGCAGCTGCTGACTGGCATTGTGCACTGTTGCTAAGTCATTTACAATTATTCCTAAATCCTTCTCCTTAGTAGTGTTTCCCATAATGTATATGATGCATTGTTATTATTTTTTACATAATATCAAACATTATATTTACCACTATCACCAAAACAGACAAAATTGTGTTCTCAGCATATTATGCCCAGGAAGCCTATTCTCTTTCTAAAAGATGAATCAGAAACACAAGGAGGAAATGGAGACACTTGTGCTGATAATAGAAAAACACAATGATTGTTTATCTTGTCAAGAAAAACTATAGGTTTTATCTAAATAGCAAATTTACTGTAAAGGATTGAACGTAGTCTCATCACCATAGCAACCAATGCAATGTTCCAGCTCACACAAGCATTTCAATTGTTGCTATAGTGATAGTAAGACCGCTATAAAAACTTTGCACCAATACCGCTTTTTATAAATGTTTGATTGATAATATGCATGTCATACTCAAACAACTATTGACAAAAAACTTCAAAGCATGTGATAGATGAGAGATACCATTTATGTGTGGTCCTTTTGCAAGTGCATATAGGGATGCTATAGAATCCCACCATATACCTAGGAACTTCTGGGCTCCGGCTACCCAGAGCCTTTCCTTGCAGGACGAGGCCAGAACTGCCCACTGAAGTCAGCGGACAGTCCCGTGACGTCGGTGGGAGGTCCCCTTGACGTCAGGAGGTCCCGCTGATGTCGGTGGGAGGTCCTGCTTACGTTGGTGGGAGGTCCCGCTGACGTCGGTGGGAGGTCCAGCTGACGTCAGGGGCGTTTCTGCCGATGTCAGCGGGAAACCTCCCCATTTAAATGGAAAATGGGCGGGGAGCAAAGCGTATCAAGACCCCACTCGAGGATTCGGATCTTGACCCGGAGAACCAGAGAAGCGGTGCTTCACCCGGCATTCACCGGGCAAACCCAAAGAGTTCCCAGGTATGTGTATGAGTGCCCCTCATGGTTGATTATTTCATTTTTGGCACTAATTTATCTTTAAATGTGATAGGTATCTAAGGTCAGAGTCTGGAAGTGAATGTTCTTATGTTGTGGCCTTTTATTGGGATGGAGGTCACCTGCCTATTCAAGGGGCGGTGAACTAGCTGGTTTTGGGTAATATGTTTTTAGTTCAGGCTGAACTAAAATACGATGTATATGGCTAAATTCTCTGGAGGTTTAGAGACCAGGGATATGTTGGCACAATGTTGGTTACATGTTGGTTACATTTAATGGAAGTGTGTTCCACTAAATAAAAGACCACTGCCTTTTTTCAAGTTTGTGTCTGTTTGTGATTTCTAAGGTTTTGTTTTAACAGTTTTTGGTAAAAGCCCCAGCAGTGTACAAGGCGAAGGGGCTTAACAGTTATCCCACCTACTGTTGTATGTTCTCTTTATATTTCAGAGCATGATCCATCTCTTTTTGAGCGTAATACATGGATTCCAGTCATCTTCCACATAATCCAAAACTATAGCTTTTTTGATTTTACTTCTTTTGTTCTGTGAAGGATGAGCAGTAATTTATGCCTAGGGGTGGCTTCCAAATACATCCTATCCACTTTTTTTTTTTACACACATGGAGGGTCAATTTGAGACTCTTCCTCAAATTGCTAAAACAAACACACTGCTGCCCCTGACATACTGTATTTTAATTAAGTAGCCCATTTTTAGGAGATACTTATTGTACATCGCTGCAGAATATGATGATGCTATATAACTGGAAAAATAATAATAATAAAGTGTACAGTGAATATCCGCCAGCTTGTTATTGCAGCAATGAGGCCTGAGGCACACCTGTAACCTGAACATGCATATTGCTGATTTCCAGATGGGTACTTTCCACAATCTCCTGAGACATGCACAAGACTAAGCAGGCAAAAGGTAATTGTTTAGATGACAAAAACAGGTAGCAAAGCATGATATTGTATTGCAATTAGGCTTTGACCAGAAACGAACTCTCAAGTGTAGCAGTTGGGAAAACAGGTCTGATAACAAGAGTGCTTAAGTATGCTGTCTTTTTATGCATTGTAGTGCACCGATGCTCAATGCAACATATAAGTGAATTAAGTTCCCTCTAAAATCAAACTCCCATGCTCATTCTGGAACTTATATGAGAAGAGAAGAGATTCACTTGTTTTCATGCAGTAAAATGAGCTGCAGTCCATGAAGGATGGACTCTAAAGTGCATTTTGCTGACGTTTGGAATGCTTTAGCATCAAGCACTGCTTGTCATCTCTTAAAGAAGGCTGTACTGACATTGCTAGTAATGAATAACCTATACATGTGTATTGCTTTAATACATAAAAGCATGCCATTGCAGGAGTGGTTTCAAAAGGATCCTCAACACTGTGCATAGCTGTACACGCGGATATGATTAAGAAAGAGTCGGTAAAAGTGAAATGCTTTATCCTGCAATGCCTGCAAGCTGGATGTGCTTTATCTGGGCAGATGGCAAGCAGCTAAACTAAAATAGGATCTTACCGTGTTTCCCCGATAGTAAGACACCCCCGATAGTAAGACGTATCGGGAGTTTCAGAGGGGTCAGCTAATATAAGCCGTACCCCGAAAGTAAGACATATGTCTTACTTTCGGGGAAACACGGGGGATTTGCCTACGGCCTACGGCCGCATTAACGCAGGGCATAAGGGGCGCCTGCCCCTTAGGCCCGCCGCACCTGCGACCGGGTCCGCCACTCTAAGGGGCCGGGAAGTCCCCACCAAGGCCGGCCTTACGTGTCTGCGGCCGCACAGGATTTAAATTAAAACATCGGGGTTTTTTTTTTAACTTTATTTAACATCCTCCATGTTAAATAAAGTTAAAAAAAACTTTATTTAACATGGAGGATGTTAAATAAAGTTTTTTTAACTTTATTTAACATGGAGGATGTTAAATAAAGTTGAAAAAAAACCCCGATGTTTTTATTTAAACCCTGTGCGGCCGCAGACCCCTAAGGCCGGCCCCTTAGAGCAGGGCCGACCTTTGGGGTGTGCGACCGCACAGGGCGCCACACTCCAGGGGGTGCCAACCTGCGGCACCCGGCACCCCTCCAGAGACGGACAGTAATGTCCGCCGCTGGAGGAGCAGGCTCGCAAGGGAGCGGTATCGGAGGTCTTTAACAGACCTCCGGCTCCCTTGAGTGATTTTAAGCCGGGTTCAACCCGGCTTAAAATCACTCAAGGGAGCCGGAGGTCTGTTAATGACCTCCGATACCGCTCCCTTGTGATCTGCGCGGCAACAGCTGTTGTGCGCCGGGGTTTCTTGTCAGATCCCGGCGCACAACACTGAAGCCGCGCCCACCGCTGTCCGTGCCCTCTGACCCGGAAGGAGACAAGAACTGGCGAAGAGGAGGAAAAGAAGCTGAAAGAAGAAAGGAAAGCATTAAATTCGAAAAAATTTTCCCAATATAAGACATACCCCGAAAGTAAGACATAGTGGGGCTTTTAGGGATAAAAAGAAAGTAAGACGCTGTCTTACTTTCGGGGAAACACGGTAGCTGTCCATCTGGACTGCGGCTGCAGCCATAGCTTGCATCCTATTCTCCCAAGTGTCTAAACTGAAGACCTAAACTGAAGCAATGAGCTGTAAAATATAGCATAATGTAATTTCTGTAATAATTATTTCTAGTGTTAGAAAGATGAATCACAGAAAATAACTAGTTGAAGAGATCTAAAATAAATAATGGACAATAAATATTATAACACACCTGCCATTCCGAAAAACATAGCAGACTGGCTTTTGAATATGTCTTTCTGCATTGATAGGATAATGATATAAAGTAATAAAGAGGCTTGGAAGGAAGACATACAAAAATAATTAATAAATCCATCCATACAACCAGCCCACAACAATGATCATCGCAATGGGAGCATCACAGATCTCGGCCCCAAGACTAGAACTTTGCCCTGTCAGGGTCCTTTTGGGAAGCAAGGGTGGTAGAGATGAGTTGGAGAGTTGGGTCTAGTAACACACTATAAGTAGAACCAGTGCACGTGTAGAGCATGGGTATTGCCAATCAAAGACTGACCATCAGGAACACTGCGTAAATGTTCTGCAGGCTAGTGACCCATAGCCCTCTTTCTTACTATTTTTGCTGCACAAGCAACCAATCTAATGCTTTAGTGTGTGGCCAGCTGCTTACAAAGTAAGCTGCAAAATGTAAGAGTTGTGCATGTGGCTGTGTTTATCCAGAAGGCAGACACACACCAAAGCATTGGATTGGGCGCACATGAGGGAAAAAGTAAGATGAAGGAGCTACTGGGCATGGTGTAACTGATGGCCATGCCAAGCCTAGCATGACCCATGCTCTAATCATACCCTAAATTGCCAGAATGGGTTATCATCCCCAGTCTGTTCCTGGTAATTTCCCTCTAATCCACCCATGAAAATCATATCCCAAGGTCCTCCAGAACGTCCTCATGCATTAAAATGGTGTTCCTGTGAGTTACGATCACCAACAGTGACGAGAATGAAGTAAAAGCTCCAATGTTATTATATGAAGCCTTGTTTAGTATATCTAAAACCAGTCTAGAGTAACAATATATATACTATGGAAAAAAAAGTAAAAACCTAATCCAGACCAAATCCACTAATATAAGCATGATGTTAAGGTTGAAGAGTTTAGATTTGGTTTCTACAAAGTAGCAAATAACTAAAATGTTAAATTCAAACACAGTTTAAAACACAAATATTAGTATTTATATAGTAAGAAATTCCATCTGAGGAAGAGACCCTTTGTGTTCATAAGCTTATGTGACTTGACATCTTTTTCTTTGTTGGTCCAATTAAAGGCATCAACACCACCTACCAATATTTATTTAATGCAAAGAATATAATTTTTTTGTGAAAATAAACTTATTGTTTGTATATATAGCTACAACAGAGTTAAGTATAAATGTTAATTCTGATGCACAGCAATTGCCCTGCTTTCACCACTCTGTAACACAATTGCCCTCGACTCATCCCCCAGCAAAATACATACCTCCCAACTATCACTGACATTTCTAACATCCACTTCCAGGCCTAATGGCTGTTTTATCAAATGCTCAAGTCACTTGCTCTGCTACATTTTTCCAAGATTGTAAACCTGTTGTGAATGCTAATTGATCTTATATTTTTTTAATCTGTACGGTATACCAGACTTAGCATGTGATAAATATTTTAAATACTGCTGAGGTTTACACAAAATATCATTATAAATAGACTTGGGCACCAGGGGGCTCTTCGTGTTCGTCTTCGTGCTCGTCTTCGGGGGGGAAAAAACCTTCGTATTCCGCGAATATTCGCCCGTTCCTGTCTTCTCTTCGGGCGAATATTCGCGGACATTCTTCGTGCTCGTTTAATCTTCGTTTCCTTCCCGGTTGCCTTGCAGGGGTTAATACGGGGTTAACAACACATCGGAGCAGCAGCAGCTGCCGTGAAGGAACGTGTGTGCAACTCTATTGGTCGTTTCGGCAGGGGGCTGGTCTGGCATCAACTAGTGAATTGCAGAACGCACTTCATTCGTTGATGGCAGGCCAGCCCCCTGCCGAAACGACCAATAGAGTTGCACACACGTACTGAGGTTTACTGTACACAAAATGACCTAGAGACAAATGTTCCAAGGAACTTGGCCTCCGTTTATCATACACAATCACACATCCATAGATGTTTAATAAAAGAATAGGGATTATTTTACATTTTTAAATTGATTTTGGACCACTTGTAATACATGCCTAACATTTGCTACCTATTTACAATGGCATACTTTGCAACAACCCAACTTTTACTGGACAGGACTGGAAAAAAGCAGGACTGTCCACCAAAATCTTGGGTGTGTTGGCAGGTATGCGGATGGAAAAATGTTGGACAAGAACTAAAAAATAGCTTAGGGTTAATGTACGGTTATGTTTAAGATTAGTAGCAGTGCACTGCTTTGGTTAAAGATGTATTATGTCTAAATAATAATTTAATTTTAATGGGTTTTAAAAAAAAATTAGGGGTTTATTTAAATGTATTTTAAAGTTAGATTTATTATTTAGTACTTTATTATATTTATTTAATGTTTATACTAGTGCTTCCTACCGAGCTATAACTACCAACGTGTATTTGCATACCTAGTTTAGCTAAATTAGATGGGACAGGACAGGAAAAAAGCAGGACTGTCCCTGAAAAAGTTGGGTCTGTTGGCAGGTATGTGGATGGAAAAATGTTATAGTATGAAGTGTGAGTTATAGCGTTAATGCTAGTGAGTGTAGAAATGAAGGCCAGGACAAATAACAAGAGGAAAGGTCCTTGTGATTTTTGCATTGTACGTGTATGTGTTATGTGTGTTGTCACTTGTCACTGTGTTATATGTGTTATGTGTGTTATGTGTTATGTCACTGTGTTATTTGTGTTATTGTGTGTGTTATGTTTGGTTGGTTGTGTATCAGAAGGAAAATAATGAAATGGAAATGGAAAAGGAAATGGGAAAGGCGAATGAGTGGGCAATTGGCGACCCACTCACCTGTTTCACCCCAGAGCAAAGCATCCAAACACTGTCAGTCCTAGACGTTTGGCAGCGGACTTCCAGAGCTCAGACACAAGGCCCTAGCGTAAGCTGGCCACTCCGGCGGAGGTAGCAGGCGTTGCCACACCGCAAACAGACGCAGCCAGGGGGGAGAAACTGCCCTTACCATTAGGGACATTTAAGGCATGACACTAGCCAGGAAGCGAACTGGCAGAGAAGAGACGCTGGCACCACCACCAGCAGCAGCAGCAGCAGCAGCATTGGAAAAGGCGAATGAGTGGGCAATTGACGACCCGCTCACCTGTTTCACCCCAGGGCAAAGCATCCAAAGACTGTCAGTCCTTGGCGTTTGGGAGCAGACTTCCAGAACTCAGACACTAGGCCCTAGCGTAAATTGGCTACACCGGCGGAGGTAGCAGACGTTGCCACACCGCAAACACGTGCAACCAGGGGGAGAAACTACCTTAAACATTACAGATAAAAAAAATTAACTTTCCAAGCTAAGAGCTGGGTAACCCAACTTGGGCAGATTGAATTTAAGGAAGGCAATCTGCTCCATCAGATGAGGTGCCATGCGTGAGCGCTGTGGACTCCAGTCATAGAAAACACGCGCTCACTTTGAACAGTGGTTGGCGGACATGATAGTAGCTGCTGCGCAACCCATGAGAGTGCAGGCCACACACTCTTCTTTTCATCCCAGTAGCTAAGAGGATCAACATTAGGCGCAGAAGGAACTTCACAGAGGTAAAGTTTGACCATTTCAGCAGCACTACTCTCCTTTCTGCTGCTAGCTCTGTCAGATGGTCCAACTATACTCCCAAGTGCCTCTTCCCAAAACGCAGCTGCTCCACTCAGCTGTGTTGTGCTGCTTGTGGCACTGCTGCTGATGCTGCTGCTAGGAGTAGCAGACCACATCATCTCTTCCTCCTCCTGCACCTCTCCCTCCTCGGACAGCATTCCCATTTTACGCTGCCAGTCACGCACCTTGTTGACCAATTGCTCCCGGTAGCTACTGAGAACATTAAATTTCAAAGCTAGCTTTCCCTTAATTCTTGGATCGCAAAGGCACGCTAGCATCATTTTGGGACTCTCTTCCATTCGTTTGCGAAGGTGTACTTTTAGCAGATCCTTCAGCTTCCTGACTATGGCTGCTATGTCAGGATGTAGAGTGCCACCTTGAACAGCCTCACGGTTTCCAAGGAACACATCCATCTTGCTGCCTAGATGGGAGAACACTGGGATTACCTGGGCCAGACTGGCAGTGTTTGAGCTTAAATTTTCTGTGGCATCCCTGAATGGTTTAAGGACTGCCACTAGCTGGGCGATCACTGTCCAATCCTCCCTATTCAATGGAGAGGTAATCCCAATATTGTGCTCTGAGGCAAGATTATGGATTGCCCTCTGCTGCTCCAAAATCCTCTCGAGCATGTCTAACGTGGAGTTCCACCGTGTACTGACATCCTGACGTAGGCAGTGTACGGGAAGACCTGACCTCTCTTGCTCTTCCCTCAAAAGTTGGCTAGCCTTAACACTATGGTGAAAGTGCCCAGCGATCTTTCTGCAGCGGGACAGAACTACTGCTGCCACATTAGTTCCTTCTGACATTGCTGCCTTCACTACAAGATGGATGATGTGGGCTGCACAGCGCACACCAACAATATGACCATCTCGCAGCGCTTTCACCATATTGGCACCTCCGTCAGTTACCACAAAACCAACTTCAACATTGGTGCCCGCCTCTGCTCCCACCCAAAGGCTAAACATTTTCCTCATCGCATGCAGAATGTTTTGGGAAGTGTGCTTTTCATCCATCACTTCTGCATGGAGAAGGAAAGATCGGTAGCCTGCTGCAGCAGCTTCCTTAGACACACCGGGCTGCCACCAGTGTGCTGTCAAAGAAAGAAAGGCATGCTGGCCGCTAGGTGCACTCCACAAATCTGTAGTGAAATGAACAGACTGACCAGCAGCCTTGGAAAGCTCCTCTTTCACTGCTGCAACACAGGACCGATACAATGAGGGGACAATGTTCCTGCTGAAAGTGGAACGTGACGGAACTGTATATTGTGGAGCCACAGCCGCCATCAATTGTTTGAAAGGCTCCCCTTCGATCATAGAGAAGGATGCCCCTCCAACAGCAATGAACTGACCAATCAGTCGCGTTACTTTATTGGCCTGCTGTTTGGGCATTGACCTTTTGGATTGGAATGCCACAAATTGTTCCAGGGTGGGCTGGACATGCAGTGCTCCAACCTGCCTTGGTCTCTGGCTGCCAGCACTAGTTGCTGCTGCTGCTGCTATTGGCTCAGAAGAAGAAGCTGTTGGGGTTTTTCCACGGCCACCAGCTATGCTGCCTGCACTAAGTTTTCCCTCTGCATCTTTCCCCAATAGCACAGCGTTGTGTTGAGTGCTGAGGTGATGCTTCATGCTAGCACTGGTAAAATGGCCAGACACTTTCCCTCTGCTTATTAGCTTCCCACAATGTTTGCACTTTCCATAGCGCCCTTCTTCAACATTTTCAAAGTGCTCCCAAATTGGGGCGCGCATAGCCTTGGAGTGTGCCTTGGGTGCTGCTCCTACTGCTCGGGGTGGATGAACAGAGGCAGAACTAGTGGTGGTGGGACTGGTGGTAACAGTACTGGCCATAGTGGGACTGCTAATTGCTTTAGATTTGCTAGGTTTTGCTGCTGCTGCTGGTGGTGGTGGTGGTGGTGATGATCGTAGCGGAGAAGGTGGAGGCTCAGGGGAAAATTGTGCACTAGTCATTTGGACACTGCTCCCTGAGGAATCTGATTCCTGACCACTCATCTCCTCTACTTCCTCTGGCTCATAGTCTAGCTCTTCATTAGCCAGATCGAATGGAATTCCTGCTAGGCTGGAGCTAAGACTGATATCGTCGTGAGACTCGTGACTAGTAGTAGTGCGAGCAGGAAGAATAGACTCTGCACTTGGCCTCTCAGTCTCAGGCTCCTCTGCTACCTCGCTAGGTGGAGTTCCACTATGTGTAGCCCTCTCTCTAACTGTCTTTACAAAAATTTTGTAAGGACTTGGTGGCTTGCTAGAGGTACTAGGAGGACATGGCGTGGCGGTACCAGTGGGAACAGTAGGCGCAGCACTAGTGGTGGTAGAGGCGGTAGAGGTGGGGGTGGTGGTGGTGGTGGTTTTCCCTACAAAGGAATGAGATCGCTTTGGTTTGGGACCCCTCTGAGTCTTGCTGCTAATTTGGCTCTGCTTGGTACCTTGCATGCTGCTGGTGGATGGGGAAGATGCTGCTTGGGGCAAAAGGCACTTCTTTTTAGTCACTGGGCTGGTACTACTTGTGCTACCCTTTAACTTTGAACGTGCTTCTGGTGCTTTAGGCTTTCCGTAAAAAACCATAGAGCTTGTGGGCCTAGCCGCACTACTACTGCCTGCTTTTGGTGCCTTTCCTTTACTTGATGATCCTTCAAGCAATGCTTCCCCAAATGATAAGCGAGAGCTTGGCCTACTTGGCCGACTAGACTGACGCAAAGGCTGCATCTTAGAACTGGTGGTGGTGCTGGTGGTGGTGCTGGTGGTGGCGGTGGTAGATGGAGCTTGTCCCTCCTTAGTCCCAAAAGGAGGATCCATTTCAAATTTTGTGTTGTGTGTGTAGTGTTTAAAAAACTATAAAAAAAATAAAAAAAAATAAAAATAAAAAAAAAGGAAAAACGAATTAAAGACAAAAAATTAGAGGAAGTTCTCTTCAGTGCTACTGCTTAAAAAGTAAAACTATGCACTACTGCACTGTGCTGTGTGCAATCTGCCAAAGTGCTAAAGTTATTTAAATTATTAACTCAAGATTAACTATTTAATAACTAGCAGTATTTTATTTTTAATTTGAATTTACACGGGCCTAAGAGCTTAGCCTACTACTATGCTAGCCTAAAGCTATATTTCCTTACTATAAGTCTACCTCTAGGCAGACGCTCTCAAACCCACTAAGCTAAAGTGAGGTTAAATCAGATTCAGTATATGATTTATTAATTAATATTAAGTTATATAATATTAATAGATTAGAAATAATTTACTTATATATTATGTATTATAGATAGAAGAATATAGATTATGAATTAGAATTTAGAATTAGAATTACTTATATTATAGATTATGAATTAGAATTTATATTGTTATATATTATTTATAATATATTATAGATTAAGATTAAAGAAGATTAGAATTATTTTAGTACTACAGCTAGTAGCTTGAAGCTTTGCTTAGTACAGCTCGTCACAGTCAATTTTTCTTGAAAAGAATTAGAAATAAAATAAAATGTCACAGCAAAACAGTTAGCTTCACTGCTGGCTGCACTCACTAGCCCAACAAGTTCACTTCACTGATGGACTGAGGTGAGCAAAACACTAAGGGTACTTTTAATAAAATTGAAATAAAATGTAAAATAAATGAGAAAATCTTTGCAAAACAGTTAACGTCACTGCTTGCTGATCAAAAAAAAACACAGCACTTATGTGGCTGCACTCACTAGCCCAACAAGTTCACTTCACTGATGGACTGAGGTGAGCAAAACAAATGAAATAAAATGAAAGATTAATTAAGAAAAATTGACTTGGTCTCTTGCTGTTGCTAAAACAAAGCACAAACTATAGAGCTGCAGCACCAGTACTAATAAGATTAGCTGAACTATACGCTAGTAGTAATTATTTAATATTATTACTTTTATTTATAGCTAATTTAATTAACTATTAAGACAAGAAAGAATTATAGAATTATTGATATTACTGATTTTAGATTAGACACTAGTAGATGTCTTGAATGTCTACAGTACACTCTACACTAGTATACTATTACTAACTATAACTGACAAATATATATATATAATTTTATAATGAATTCAATTATTAATTATATTAATTAATATTACTGATTTTAAATTAGACACTAGTAGATGAATGTCTACAGTACACTCTACACTAGTATACTATAGAATATATATATATATATGACTGACAAATATATATATATATAATAATGAACTATTAAATTATAGATTCTATTAAATTATTATTTATAAATTCTATTTAATTTATTTAAGCAGGACAGGCAATAGGCACTAGTGCCAGCCCAGGGCAAGGGCACCCCAGTGCCACTGAGGCACTGGGTGCACTGTCAACTCAACAGCACTTACACTACAGTTGATGACAAATTAAATAAAAAAAATTAAATTAATCAAATTATTATTAATTATATTAAGTAGCACTGAAGTGAGGATGAAGTACACTGTGAGAAATGGCAGGCTAAGGCTTACCAGTCTCACACAGAACAGAACAATCTCTCTCTGTAACGCTCGGATGCAGCACAGCAGTGTTGCCAAAGCAGTCACAGCGAAAAATGAATGGATCTCTCAGGCAAGCTCTGGTCTTATAAAGGCGCCTTCAGAATTCAAAAAACAGCAGCACAGGCATTGGACGAGACCCTTAGCGTGACGTCACAAGAGTGAGCTGATTGGACAGACGAGATCAGCTCACTCCTGTTTGAAATTTTGGCGGCTGCGCGGCAAAAACGAAGACGATCACGAAGAATCTTCGATTCTTCGTGGTTGTGAGTCTTCGTCTTCTCCTACGTTTTGCCGGCACTGTATTCTCTTCGGCGTGTCTTCGGAACGAACAAAAAAACGGCCTCTTCGTGCTCGTTTTCATGTTCGCCCGAAGACGAATGCGCAAGTCTAATTATAAATTAATAAGCATAGTGGGCCTGTTCATTCATGCAGTTATATACATCGATAAATACATTAATCAACATATACTACAGCGTTTCATTGTGTTTGTTTCAGTTTGTAAAATTATTTTACAGAAATGGGATTTCAAAGTGAGGGAATAGTTTACCTTGGCAGAACTGTATATAAGGTTAGGGTTGTCTGAACTAATCATCATAATAAGGGCTATGAAAAGCAATATATTCTAATACCTGTATATTGGTTATTTCTGTTGTCAAAGATGATACCCTTAACAGGTCTAAAGTCACATAAGTTATCACAACAACAGACAGCTTCTCTTCAGATAGAATGAAGAACCGACTTGTGCAACTGTACATCTTTTTTTTCTATGTTGGCTCAATAAAATACTGAACATGCCATGGGATGCATTTGGGCTGCCATAATCCCTGGTTCATACAAAAGAAATAGAAAAATAAGTAAAATGGATATAGATGTACAGTTCCAAGAGAAAATGTAATCTTCAAAGTAAAGGTAATACCCTACCTCTTTTTAGACCAACACATTAAAAGTTGTAGAGATGCATAAGCTAGAAAACAACCCTCATCCTGAAGGAACCCTTTATTTTCACCACCTCAGAGATTTCCAGCCAGTTGACTTCTCCAAATTATTATTATTTATTGTTTTATACAATGGGTAGACAAAGGATCTAAAAAGTAGTATATACCATAAAAAACAAGCTTACAATCTAGAGGCCTAGCTACAATGAAATTATCCTCAACCAAGCACTCCCTCTCCTGTCTCATTTCCACCTAACCTAGATTGTAAGCTCCTAAATACAGGGACCTCTATCCTTCTGTATTAGTAAGTATTAACATGTGTTAATGCTACTGTCAGGTTTGTATATTGTTAATTGTTATGTTATTGGTAATTTTCACTCACCTCTGCAAGTAACAGCGCTACGGAATCTGCACTTTATAAATAAAATGTAATGTAAAAACAAAGGAACATTTGAAAAATAGACCTCCCAGGTGCTTATATGACTACATATTTGCTATATATTGTTTCTATATTCTATAAATGTATAAAACTAAAGACTTATTCATCAACATAAGTGGAAAAACCAACAATATTTGATTACTGTAAAGCTACAGATATATAAATACAAGTAGGACACAATGATTAAGAGCTACCTCGATCTATCTAAACGTACTAGAAGACATCGCATACAATGAATGGGTGTGAAAAATATCTACTGTATTCAAGTAACTGTGTATGTGTTATTTTTCATTTCAGTAATGACCTATATATCCTAAGGTGCAGGCTCTTCAAAAATATGCAAATAAAGGCATAAACATCAAGGACAGGGCAGAAAGAAGACACCACATGACTACCAACCATATTCCAGGTAGTTCAAACCACAGTGGAGCTTCTGCTGGCACTTTAATGCCAAATCACCTAATTTCCCTGTGTCCCAAAAATGCCCCTATGTGTGTTTCACACTATACTATACCTGCCCTATTTGGGATCTCAAACATTTGGCCAAAGCAAGGTTAAGCTTTTATTACATATTTATATATCCTCACGTTGCTGTCCAAATCCACCCTATGATTTCAACTGGCTTATTACCAATGGGGCACTTATGTTTTAAAGTATATCTATTTGCTAGCACAGCTGAGCAAATACAATGAAAAGAACTAGCCTCAGATGACTTGCTAAATTGCAAATGGAAATTGCATAAGTCTAATTTTATGTTAGTACACATGGCTGCTAAACATGCCAGATTCAATGACAAGAGAGTTGTGAAGCTGAAGGCTGAATTTCTGTCCATATGAAAGCAAAGAGTGTGATAAAAATGCCTAATGTTCTGATCTATAATTGAGAGTCCTGATTCATGTTATGCTTGAAACGTCAGAAACTTGTCTTGAAGCGCTTGAAAAAAAAGTTTAATGTGATAGTTATATAAAACAGTGGAGCTTGTGTTCCTTCTTCTAGCCAGAATCCTAATGAAGAAATATGTTCCTCCTATTACTGAGTTTATGCTCACGCATTCTTAGCCCGTGAAGCAGAGGCGGCAACCACAGTTCTCAGGACAATAGGATATGCAGTCAAATAATATGTCTCCCAAAAGTCCAGATTTTCAGACACTGCCCTGCTATCCCAAGTATCTGCCAGGGAGCATGGGCCAGTTGGGGAGATCCTTTAGTCTTCTCCCTTCCTGGCCAAGTCGGGTGAAAAAGGAATACAACA
The DNA here is from genome assembly GCA_023333645.1 of Sceloporus occidentalis. NCBI lineage: Eukaryota > Metazoa > Chordata > Lepidosauria > Squamata > Phrynosomatidae > Sceloporus > Sceloporus occidentalis. Next base: position 6,909,348 of record JALMGF010000024.1, on the reverse strand, counting down.
GAACAGACCTCCTTTCCAGCTTCTACATAGCGACCTCACAACGCCATGGTCACTAGATGGCCAATCGGGTGACCGTGCCTCCTGTCCCACTCAAAACCCACGATTTGGACACCTGATATGTTGGGGATATGTAATTACTGACAGCACATATCAGATTTTGCGAGTTCTTAAAGTAGATCTCACATTGAAAAATTGCAATCTGTCTATTTGTATGGGATATTTTATCAGAAGATGTAATTTTCCTCTTTTATCTCTCTGCTATAAGGTTTGATGGTAGTTGAAAAACTACAAATATGGCCTCCAAGTGAGCTACTATCTACAATTCTCTGAACAAGAATGTAACAGAATGCTGTACGAGCAAATGTGTTCTATGAGAGAACAGAACTTCTGGTTTAAATATTTAAACACCACTGCATAGGTTTCTTTAGTGTTCCTAAATGGAAAAGGTAGGATCTAAAAAATGACATGTCAGCTTTAAGGTTACAGCGTGCACATATATCTAGATCCCTTACAGGTCTTGTGGACCTCATGGCTGCTACTTTAAGTGGAAGTATTTCTGACAAAACAAAGCAAACAAATGAATAATCATAACAATAAAAATGGACAATGGATAGCGACATGCATTGTAGATTTATATAGTAAAGGGTTAATTAACGTGTCTTGATGTGCCGCACTTTATTGCTCAATGGAAAATTTTTATACTTCATATATTCTGTAAGCAAGAGATTCAGTTTCTCTGTTCTAGATACTAATGCTCGCTATCGCTCATTTCATTATACTTTATTCATTTATTATCTGCAGTGGCCTCCTTTTCATATCAGCGTAAAGTGACCCTCTGGCTATTTCCTCCAGTTTAGCCCATCAGTCTCCACTAACAACATAAAAAACACTATTTTTAGGACATAGCTGGAAAACAATACTGAATTCCCAGGTCACATCACAGGAAGCTGCAAGCACTTACGTTCCTTCAGATCTCATAGACTCAAGCAATTGCTGAAACCAGGATGCAATTTTAATTAGCTTATTACTAATGGATGTGTCTTGATGTAGGCTTGCTAAAACAAAAATCAATATATCACAAGACTTTCAACTTCATCTCCGGGGGAAATTAAAAAAAATGGACCAAGGCCAAATCTGTTGCTGCTCTATGTAAAATAGACGTCTTTAATAACTGATGGTTTGCAAGATTGTCTTTGACGGTAGAAAAAACTGAGATGGGCAATGAGCAGTAGGTCAACTAGTGAAAACAGATTAAAAAAACATTTAACAGTGTAGCCTGTAGAAAATAATAAAATGTAAATCCATTGCTTGGTAGGGTTAGGAGACAGAAAGTATGTCTTCATGCCTCCATTCTAGTTAACATAACTAAAAACGTATACATATTCTAAATTGGATACTATACACCTTATCTACAGTACGCTCTACTGTTATTTCAGATTCATATGAACAATAACAGGCTGCATGACTGGATGTATGTGGCAGCCATCAATCTATACCACATTTCCATTCTACATTATCTCCTGGAGTCCTGAAGACCAAGAGCGTCTGGTTATGATATCATATTCCAGGTACATCGCGGCCTGATGGAGTAAGTATAGTTATCTTGGGTAGAAGGCACAATGGGAGGTATATGCAAAATAACTAATATATAATTAGCTGTTTAATTATGTGTTTAAAGCTTACACATGGAAATATAAACCTGCATTGCCTCTTTCCGTCTGTGAACATGTGACAGCAATTCATGTAAACGTATTGCTTAAACGAGATAAAAGCTTGGCTTAGAGAAATGATGTTTGATAAATGGGTTTGTTTGCTATTACCATTCCAAAGAGATCATTAAAATGCTTTCCTTTCAGTGGTGATTATTGTTATAAATGCGAAAAAAAAAGGTTAATTGTTAGTGGCAGAACCACAAATGACACAGCACACATAACCCTTCTTCATGAGGCTGCAGTATTTGGCATTACGCACTGGGCTTTTTTATTGTTTAGTCGTGATCGTCATAAAAATATTTAAAGACTAAATAATGAGTTTTGCTTGTGTGACGTATACGTACCACTCTGGTTTATTTTTTAAATCACTGTTGTTTTAAGAAACTACGTTGCATTATGCTATGGAGACCAAAATTGCATCTCAACCACAATCAGGGGCAGTTCAAATTCACACAGAACCTGTCACCTGGTCCAACTTCTTCATGGAGGGTCCATCCTACACATACTTTCCAACTGTTCTGGTTTTGAGCCACTCTTCCTCATGTAACTTTTATGGGCAGTAGGGACCATGGACCAGTTGAGAAGATTCTCTGATCTCCCATGACTAGCCCAAGGTGCTATAAAATCAGTGGAGTTCTGTTCTATTGCACCGTAGGCTTCTGTTGCAGTTCTCACGTGGCTGCCTCACAGCGCTCTGAAACTGAGTCTCACAAGGAGGCTCCTCAGGTAAGGTGAGTGGCAATGCCTCTAATCACCCCAACTTTCAATGTTGACCACGCTTTTTCCCTGCTACACCTCCTGCCAACACAGTTGTCCCAATTTGGACAACAAGACATGTTGGAAGGGTTTATACCCCGACATAACTGAATTTATGAATTATATAGTCTACTGTTCTGTACTTGTCAACGAGTGTCCTACAGAATATATATCATTTCTGTTCTAAATGTTCATCTGGCAATGTCCAATTACAGGTTAAACCAATGTATTATTTTGTAGAACAGAGGTGTGAGTTTTGTAGAAAAGAATAATAATGGAATAATTACAAGAATATAATGGTTCAAAATACAAAATCAGCACTTATAACAGTCAGGTTTACACTCTCTCTAGCGGTGTTCATACATCTATATTTATACTTAATAAAACAATGGCTCAATCTCTTATAAATGATCTTAATTAATGCAGAACGGTCTTGTTTTGTATAGGTAACAAGCTAAGTGAAATTCTAAATTTTTAAATACTATAATCTCAGACTTGCATTTTGCAGGCTGCCATGTGCTATTATTTTCTTGACAGCCCTTCTCAATGAATCACTCAGTGTTGTCACAATACCGTTTTTACACAGAAAAAGGTAACTGCTGAAGCCGATCTACAACCAGTAGAAAACAGCAATTGCCATTGAAGTCTAAATAGACAAGGAAAATAATTTAAAGCGTACATAAGAGATAATCATATATTTTCAATTGTCCTCCTTCACATCATCTCTTATTCTGGTTTTAAGGCTAGAGAGACTTCAGTTCGAATTGCAGTGTGATCACTGGTTGACACACAATTTTAGCATAGGATGGCAGATACGATGGAAAGTGGCAGTTGTCACAAAACCAGCGCCATTTGGGAAGATTAGTGGCCCTGTTACAAAACGGAAGTCTATGCCTAGCCGGCAAATCCTCTGTAGTATCCTTACCCAGTGCAGCAGTTCCTTCTATGGAGGAGCACCTAAATTTTATGTCATATATTAGTGAGGAAGGTGGTTAGGCATGGCTGAGGCATAGCATTGACAGAAATTGTATTTACCAACTGGAATTAAAAGGGACATTCCAGCCATCGTATTGAATGCATATGATAGAGTTTACATTTACGTGTCCCTTTTTTAAATGCATGGGGGAATTCTGTACAAGATCCCATGTTCTCTTAGACAATAGCATCTCCAACATTTCAGTTGTCCTAATTGAGACACGTGTTGGGGTGGCTAGAGACAAAGAGCGATGCATGGCCAGACCTGAGGGGTGTCACTGGCCCTGAGAGAGGGCATGGTTAACACCACCTGCTCCATTCAGCGCTTTAATTAATTTTAACATTATGAATATCATACTCAGGGCCGGCCTTAGGGGTGTGCGACCTGTGCGACCGCACAGGGCGCCATGGTTGCAGGGGCGCCTGACCGGGACTTAGATTAAAGCATCGTTTTTTGTTTTTTTTAAACTTTATTTAACATCATTCATGTTAAATAAAGTTTTAAAGAAAAAAAACGATGCTTTAATCCAAGTCCTGGTCAGGGGCGCCGAGCGGTTGCTCGTGAAGTTCTCAGCAACCGCTCGGCGCCCCTTACTCTCCGTGACTCCGTCGCTGTGCCGGCATCTCATGTTGAGCGCCGGGCTATTACGGCGCTCAACATGAAATGCCGGCAGAGCGAGAAGACGGATGCCTCCCGTTCTCACCGCAGGACTCCGGCAACAAGGTAAGTGTGTGTGTGGGGGGGGGGTAGTTTGAAGGGGGAAAGGGGGGGGTGTAGTTTGAAGGGACAGAGGGGGGGTGTAGTTTGAAGGGACAGAGGGGGGGGTGTAGTTTGAAGGGACAGAGGGAGGGGGGTGTAGTTTGAAGGGACTCAGGGGGGGTGTAGTTTGAAGGGGTAGAGAGGGAGGGGTAGTTTGAAGGGGCAGGGGGGGGGGCGCCAGAGGAGTAGTCCGCACAGGGCGCCACAACGCCTAAGGCCGGCTCTGATCATACTGCATCATGAACACATTTTTCTACATACATGTTTATACACTAAAAATGATGAATGAAAATAAGAAAAAGACCAGTTACCAAAGCAAAATTGTAACAATTTGCTTTTCTGTGCTAAGAGTGAGATCTCCTGGTTATTTGGTCTAAAATACAGAAGAGTACAAAGAATAACCAGGAGAGCAAAGGCTGTCCCAGAGGTTTGGAGATCAGCTGTGATTCCTGGAGCCTCTAGGGCGAACACAGTGACTTTCGAGATTATAATTGTGATAAATTGTCCTTTAGCAACTGTTACTCAAGCCATTGTAACAAAAAAACTATCTCACAGTGAAACATACAGCAGAATAATAAGTATGATGTCTATGATATCACAGGTACAATAAATTACCCTCAATAAATGGCAAATCAATATATACCCCAAGTACGCTGTGTAATCTGACCGCTTTGTAAAAGCTCAAATAAAGATGAACATTAAGGACAGATGTGTGTCCATAATTATATGTAAACAGAAGGGCCTTGAACTTGCACACAATATTATCCTTTATTTATTAAAGGATACAAAAGCCAGAGGCATATCTACTGAAAATAGCGCCTATGGCAAGCACTGAAATTGCGCCCCTGTCCAAATAAAAACCCATTTACTAGCCCCTGCTGCCTATATATATATATATATATATATATATATATATATATATATATATATATATATATATATATATATTAGTCCCTGCTGCCGATAGCGGGTATAGATCAACACGCAAACCCAGATCAATTGAAATTCACTTGTGATCTCAGCACTGAAGGTATATATCAAATAAACAGAATCAGACATACAAGTCCTGTATTTGCAGGTATACAATAATAATATATGAAACGTAGCATCGCAGGTATAGATCAACTGAATAAGACATATTAACCCTGTATTTGCAGGTATACATAAATAATGTATGGAAACATAGCATAGCAGATATGGATCTACAGAATAACACAAAAACCCAGCTTTGCAGGTAAAGATCAATTGGAATTCACATAAAAACACGGCATTAAAGGTATATTTAAAACAGGGATAGATCACAGGTTGCACCGCAAAGCCAGCCCTGGCGTCCACACTGCCGACATAGAACCTGGCCAGCACCCAGATTACACACATAAGATTTGCCATCTTTGTCCCCAAATAGCCCACCACAAGTCAACTTTGTCCCCAAACAGTCCGGCCAGTGCCATCTTTGTCCCATATACACCCTGCCTGTGCCATCTCGGTCCCCAAGGCTCAAACCTCCTGCTAGTGCCATCTTTGCCCTTCCACAATTATACATCTATGATACACAAACACTTTTACAGTCACTCACTAATTCACACTTTAATTCAGAGAACTCATCCACACATTAACTCATGCTCTCCCTCATTCACTCAATGCATCCACACATTAACTCATGCTCTCCCTCATTCAGACAATACATTCACATATTAACTCATGCTCGCCCTCATTCAGACAACTCATCCACACATTAACTCATGCTCTCTCTCATTCACTCAATGCATCCACACATTAATGCACACTCTTTACTTATATCTACCCCCCTTCCTTATCACTTTTTAACTCCCTCCCTTATCACTTTTTAACCCCCTCCCTCATCACTTTTTAACCCACCCCCTCCCTTCCTTCCTTATCACTTTTTAACTCCCTCCCTCCCTTATCACTTTTTAACCCCCTCCCTTCCTTATCACTTTTTAACTCCCTCCCTCCCTTATCACCTTTTAACCCCCTCCCTTATCACTTTTTAACCCCCTCCCTGCCTCCCTCATCACTTTGTAACCCCCTCCCCCTCACCTTGAAGTCCAGCGACGGGAGCACGATGTTGCTGTCTTCCTGCACCGCTCGCTGGTGCCCGCTGCTTCATTGCTGAGCGCCGTAATATGACGTATTGCAGCGGGCACCAGCGAGCGGCTTTTAAACACTGATGCGGAGGAGATAGAGGGGCGCCTAGCAACCGCTCGGCGCCCCTCTATCTCCTCCGCATCAGTGTTTAAAAGCCGCTCGCTGGTGCCGGCATTTCATGCAGAGCGCCGCAATATGCCGGCATATTGCGGCGCTCTGCATGAAATGCCGGCACCGGGATGGGGGTAGAGGGCCCGTGGAGGAGAATGAGGGGCGCCGAGCGGTTGCTAGGCGCTCCTCTCTCTCCTCCGCATAAAAAAAAATTAAAAAATGCCGGTGAGCGGCATTTAAAAGCCGCTCACCGGCGCCCCCCTTGAGATGGCGCCCATGGCACGTGCCATGGCTGCCATACACTATATACGCCTCTGACAAAAGCCATACAATTCAAACGTACAAATATAAAACATACTACAAGAAAAGAAAGGTCCGAGGATAGTATTTGGACATTTTCACAGACCAGGCGGTACAAATAAACTGGAATTCATTGCTGGTTTCTTATGACTGAAACCTGAACCAAGAGTTTTAAGCTCAGATGCAGCCTATGTTAAATTATTTAAAAGATTGAATGGGATAGATGTCATATGAGATGCCCGCTTTAGAATAGTCCAATCCTGCAGTCATGATGCTAATGGTTTTTAACCTTTGTGACTTTGAAGCTAGGATAGTTAATAAATAAGAATATGATTTGTACCTTGCCATTGGCCATAGATGCATCTGAACTTTACCTCCCCATGAACTCTAACAGCCAAACATGTCACCGTACAATGACACTGTAACCATCAGTAACCTATTTACCCATTCTGCCGGTGACAGCTACCATCAAGGGAATACGTCAATCTGCTGAAATCAATGAAGGCTGCATTGGATCCTTTAGTTCGTGCGCTTTTCACATATTAATACCTGTCTGTAAACTATCATCAAATAATAGATCTAAAGTTCTCTTCACATGACACTTAATGGAAGTTAATCCAGTGAATATCCAGAACAATATAATTAAACACATCAGTGCCACAAGGGGAAAGGGCAACACATTGATTAATTAAATATCAAGGAAATAACATAGAAAATAAATTGTGTTGATGATCTCAATAAAACAAGTTTATGCTGGGATGATGCTGTGATAATGGAAAAACAATTGCCAAAAAACTGAAATATACATTAATCAAATAATTAATAATATTCAACTCCAGAACACAGACTTTGTTGCAATATTTTAACATTCAGTCTCCCAGTCTTAAAAAGTTGTGTAATATGTTGCAACATTTTATATAAATTATAATAATATGGACTATTGTATTATTTTAGTGGATTGTTACAGTTATTCTAGCTCAAGACATTTAGGATATATTGTAGATGTTTAGCTCTAACCAACTAAGCACACCATCAACAATGATTTAAGTATGACCGACGGAGTGTCTCATCAGCTATCGCTAATTCACTCCTTTCTCTGTCTACTCTGATTCATAATGCTATGTGGTGTCCAGTCTTAATAAAGAGAAGGCTCATGTTGGCACGTTTTTCCATTTTGATTTAAAGATTATTCTAAAATGTAAAACTGATCAATGTATTCAGAAACAGCCGACCCAATAAATGAGCTGAAATGTAGGACCTTTCAAATTAAGACAGCTTGTGACATCTCTAATTGTATCTTTCAGATAAGGGTGTAACTAGAAACCACATGGCCCCCAGTGCGAAAATTGCCCCAGGGCCCCCCATCTCCACCAAGCAACATGTTCCACAGTGCTACCTTTGTCCCAAACAGCTTGTGAGTGCCACCTTCACCCCAAGCAGGTTATCAGTGCACCCACACAGCCTGCCTGTGCCACCTTTGCTCCAGCTTGCCAGTGCCCCCAAAAAGCTTGTTTGTGCTATCTTTGCCCCTTTCCCCACCTCCAACATACACTTTGACACACATATGTAAACACACTTACACAAATGTACACATAACACACACACTTACTCATACTCACTAACACACACATACACATTTATTCTAAATCATACACTTCATCCTCTCACACCACTCATGCTAACACACACTTTCACACCACTTACACATACATGCTCACACTCACTTGCACATCCACATCTATGCTCACACACACACGCACACTTACATACACATCCATGCTCACATATACTTATACATAGACATGCATGATCCCATACCCTCATACATAGACATGCATGCTCACATGCATACAAACATGCAGATTTCCGTCTGCTGGATTTCACTGTTTGACCACACAGTCACGTAACATAACGGGAGACCGCTGCTTGCCTGTCTGTCTCCGTGCGGGTTCCAAATGCTTTGGAGTGGTCAGAAGGGCTCTTTCTGAACAATTTTAAAGCAGTACAGAAAGAGACACCCACAACTGGTTGCAAAGGTCGCCCGGGTCCCCTTAAGAGGCGGGCCCCGTCACAGTGATGACTGCTGCAACCCCTGTAGTTACACCACTGTTTCAGATTATGATGTAATGGCAGACATGAAAGAGTGGAAACATATAAAGGATGTAGACATGGTGCAAATGTAACCTATCCTCAATGCAAAAATAATTGCAAATAAGAGATGCCTTAGATAGAAATCTCTATTTCCTGGAGAGAAAACATCATCTAGACATCTAGGCATCCCATCTGAACACATAATAATGATGATGACCATGCCTCAGGATTACATTTGCATTTGTTTTGAAATTATAACGTATATTGAGATCCATTTACCATTTTAATATAAAATTATCATTTGAAAATAAGGAAGCTGGATGTCTCCGGATTTATATTGATTATAGGTAATATTGTAAATATAGTGATAAAAATTTGGGGATCCATTCCCATTCATATCCCTGACTGGGCACTTCAAGTATGCCAAGGGTTATACTGTATATCTACCAAATCGTGTCAGTCTAAGAAACAGTGGCATCATTTTGGCACTCTACAAAAAGAGCATAGATATGTTCATATAATAATGAGTATATTAAGGTATTATATTTTTTGTGTGCAGGCTTTCTAATAACAAAACACGACAAATTACAGCAATGACTTTCTCAGCACACAGGAAAGAAGCATATTCAGTGCTCAAAGTAAATATTTACACAACTCGATACAGTCTTAGAGCAAGTAATTATTTAGTCATTTCTGAACACGAAATACTAGTTATGAGCTGAATTCCTGTTCATTGCCCTAGGGACACTGTATCTATCTGACCGAGTGAAGAAGGAGGAAAAATAAACAGGCCACAGAAAAACATACAGCTTTTTAAATGTCACAAGTTGAACATTCTTTCTAGAACTCATACAACCCCCACAGAATAGTTTTAATAATTTATGCATGCTTAAGTACTAAATGTTAAAAAAAGATAAATAAGATAGCTAATCATCTATTTTTCCTGCTAGCATACCATTCTTTTTTTCTATTTAATCTTTTTAATGGTAGTTCTGTGATAAAAATTTTAAAAAAATACACAGATATCACATACAGTTTTATATTTTACATGTAATATGGAACTAATTGTTTTATATTATAATCCCAGTGTTTCTCCAGATCTTTTTTTGTGTATTATACTCAAACTACAAGTAAAATTCTTGTACAATAAATTTGGTAATTCTTCTACAATAAAAATGGTAATTCCTCATTGAAATGCTGGTCAGATGTCGATGAAACCATGACAGTGATGCAAACCATTTGCCTCTCTGATCTCTTAGAAAATCAAAACCGGGCATGACTGTCCCTTAATAAAAGCTATTTTAGCTTATATTTATTTTTATTCTTTTGGAAAGACTGTTTATCTTGTATAATGTTGGGTTATAAAAAAAACACACATATATTTATCCTAACTGTAAACACTATAAAGAACATTCTGAAATTGCTAGAATTAAACATGATTTATGAAATTACTATTTGCTTCCTACGTTTAGTACATAATTATTCTCCCGCAATCATTTCAGTATGAATTTAAGGGGACACTCCAGCCATCATATGTACATTAATTTAAATGACTGCTATGTGATCCCCTTAAATTTATATGGTGTCCCCCTTACAAATGCATGGAGGAATTCTGCAGCATCCACCCATTTGCACTTTCCTCACCTCCAAGCTATATGCCATCCAGGAGATGTGTTCGGCCGAACATACCTCAATGATATACCATATTTGCTCGATTATGAGACGACTCTGATTATAAGAAGACCCCCCAAAATCTGAATATTAACTTAGGTAAAAAAGAAAAAGCCTGAATATAAGACGATCCTAAAGGAAAAAAGTTTTACCAGTAAATGTTAATTCATGTAAACTATTTTTTTAAATAAAAGCTATGATTGAGAAAAATATTTCTTTTGTTTTTATTTCCTTGTATTTTCCAACCTGTCCCCCAGTTACGCACATCTGCCCCCAGGCTTGCCACACCAATATGGCACTGTGGCCCATGATATGCCTTTTAACCCTCTATATGCCACTGTGCCCCATGGTATGCCTTTTGACCCCCTATGTGCCACTCTGCCTCCAGAAATGCCTTATACCCCTATATCCCATTCTGGCATTTAGGGGGTTAAAATGCATATTATGGGGCAGAGTGGCATATAGGGAGGTATAAGGCATTCCAGGAGGCAGAGTGGCATTAAGGGAGTTAAAAGGCAGTGTATAGAGCACTCTGCCTGCAGAAATGCCCTATACCCCTATATGCCACTCTGGTATTTAGGGGGTTAAAAGGCATATTATGGGGCAGAGTGGCATATAGGGAGGTATAAGGCATTTCAGGAGGCAGAGTGCTCTATTAAATGCCCCCTTAACGCCACTCTGCCTCCTGAAATGCCTTATACCTCCCTATATGCCACTCTGCCCCATAATATGCCTTTTAACCCCCTAAGTGCCAGAGTGGCATATAGGGGTATAAGGCATTCCAGAAATGCCCTATGCCCCCATTCAACACACACACACATGCGCGCGCACACACACACACACACACACACTTACAGGTGCTTCCAATTTCCTGCTGTATTGCTGGGGCAGCGGGTTGACATCTCCTTCCGCTGCAGCCGGAAGGAGGTGAAGTTGGCAGCGGGGGTTTGTCTGCGTCCGACGCGCATACCTTCCCCGGCTGTCAGAGATCAGAGTTCCCCGCACCGGTGCCGCACCAGTACGGGGAACTCTGATCTCTGACAGTCGGGGAAGGTATGCGCGTCGGACGCAGACAACCCCCGCTGCTAGCCACACCTCCTTCCGGCTGCAGCGGACGTTGTCTACGCGGATCGCTGCCCCGGCAATACAGCAGCGGTGTGGGGGATCTGGATCTTAGTCTCATAATCAGACCTCTATTTGAGGTCTGATTAGAAGACGACCCCGATTAGAAGACGAGGGGTATTTTTCAGAGCATTTGCTCTGAAAAAAACCTCGTCTTATAATCGAGCAAATACGGTACTTACCTCTAATCATCTCCAGCAAACGCTTCGGGTGGAGGGCTAATGATTTTAATGGGAGTGCTTCCCTGCCACTGATTGGCTGCCTTAAGGATTGTATAGCAACGTTTGCATCCTAGAGCTGTCATCAGTAATAGCAAATGCTCTGTGGGTGATGACCCATTTATTGACAATAATAACTTGAGGCTATGGGAAACCAATGGTCTATAAAGTCTCAGCAGCCCTGCTTTTCTCCCAACATCCAAGACTATTTGCAATAAAAAAAAACATCTAGTGTTACTCACACTCACATTCACTAATCATATACCATATCTATTTCAGTTGACTGGTATGAGTATTTTACTTTCCACATGCTTTTGAAAGAAAGGAAACTTTTCCCCCTGGTCAACTGAACAGACAAGCAAGAGCGCAGTAAGAGTTAAGAGATGAGACCCTTCAAAATATTTGACTTTTATACTAAAGAAACTTGTATCATGAGCAGAGTACGTCAAATAATTTAAGCAAAACTGTGTTGTCCTATTTGTAACAGCTGTGAATGTCATCCAAGTCAGAATAAAAGACACAGAGCTTAGGTAATGCAGTAGAAAACAGCTTTAGAGCCTACTGTATCTTGACAGCGGCCCCTAAAAAACACACTAACATTAAGTGTACAGCCCCTGTGACTGTCAAGATAATCAAAATATATATATTTCAGAGAGTAAATATCTTTAGGTGAAAAAAAAATCTGGGACTCACTAAAGTCTGTTCATATGGTAAATGACAATTGTACTTACCCCAAAAAAATCCTGGTATGGAAACATAAAACCAGAAAGTACTAGATTTGATTTTTCTATACATAGACCAACATTGGACTTACACTAGCCTCTTTTTTGTTCTTCTGTGATTCCCCCTGCAAAGCATATGTTTCTATACCAATCTTCGTGGAAACCCTAACTTGTCAAGACTTAGAAACATCTTATATTTCAAACAGGTATTGTATTATAAGTATGACATAATACTAAGAAGAGACCTCTGCAGTCCAGAAAACGTGTAATTTTACGAATTTTTCTATACTGGCTGAATAAAAGGTATTAACTTCCACTAAGACTACATTTTCTCTTGAGGTAATAAATATAAAATTTATATAAATTTGTCTTATCAAGTATGCTATAATGTTAAGAAATGCTCCTCATCTCTGGATCTCCCTTACACTTTTTACTGTAGCACTTTTTACTGTAGCACTGCAATAATATACACATTTCATCTGGCCTGAACTTTTAGATCTGTCGCATACTACTGCTGCTATTCCTTCTTACTGTAACTGTAGATCTAAGGAACCTCCCTAAGGGATCTAATTTCTGCTCTCTCTTTGATAATTGTTATATAATTACTGTGATTGTTCTAACTACACTCACTGAAGAAAATGTGCAAAATTATAAAAATAAATGTCCCCATAGCAGGCCCTAGGCCTTTGGCAGGCATTATAAAAATGTCCCTTTCATTGCCTACCAGCCAAAAAGACAGGGAAAGGTGGCAAAAATTAAGACCTAGTGAAAGCTGCAATGTTCTCTTCAAGTCTCATGCACTTACCTGCAGCCCACTCAGAGTCATGCTAGAGTGTACCCCACACCCAGTTCAAACCCAGTTCAGATGAGCAAGCCTAGGTTGGACATCCCTGGGGGCTAAAAAAGGATCTCAAGCGTCTTCTTACAGATGGTCTTGTGGTTCCCAGTTTATGTGAAGAACAGAAAAACTGTAGCTGGTGCTAAAAACACAGTAAAGCCAACAAGGGGATATGAGGCCACTTCTTTCCATCCCAGGCCGAGTGCCAGCTCTTCCATGGTCTCCTCTAAAGAAGAAACCCACTGAAGTCTTCAGAGAGGAGTAGTGGCCAGAAGGCACAGCCCACTCCTCCCACCAAATCCAAGTCTCGAGGACCCAGTTCTACTGTGTCATTTTCAGTGTGGAAATCATCAAGTAAAATCCAAAATCCACATGTGCTCAAAACAATAACTAAAAAATAGTGTCCGTGAACAGTGTGATTTGTGCCATTAGTGGCCCCAATTATCAACTCGTGCTCGCGTGCCCCCACACACCACTAATGTTCCAAGTGCTCTAGAGGGCCAAACCAGAGGACACTATGACAACTCTCAGGCTTCATAATGCAATCCCAGCCTTATGCTCTGCCATTAACTTCTGATTCTTTGATTCCAGTCCTGCTCTTAGCTTCAGCTTCTTGTTATGTTTCTCTCAGTCTGCAGTCTCGTATGTTTTATCTCTGTTCTGTGTTTTAATGTTTAGTTTCAGCTTATTAGTAATTCAATAGGCAGGGTTTAGCGCTAGGACCCACCGAATATTGAAGTACTTTGACGTAGTGGTGTGCTAAGCATACTATGGCCATATTATGTGACTAAATCTCCAATTGTTATCATATACTAGGCTAGTCCTGTATTTATGTGTGTCAGTCTTTTATGTACTTTTGCCCTCATTTCCCTGAATCATGTGAGAATCTCGGTTCCTCTCTTCTCTCCCCTTGTTCCAGTTAAAATGTCCTATCCTTGCTTAAAGGAGAAGCATCTGAGGATCTCCTTCCTCACTCCATCCCTTGTGTTCCTTCCCTTGTTCCCTGTCCTTTGCTGTGTCCTGTACCATGTATGTCTTGTCTGGCTCTCTCCAACTCCACTACTGCGCAATACCTCCTGAATTCAATCAATGGGCGCTCTGGGTCATTACAGTCATCTGTATGGATCCAGCCCCTGACAACTGTGCTATATTATTGTATGATTCTCATTTAAAGTTGACCATATTCTATTTTGTAATTCTTGTATCCACCCAAGGCACCGTCAAGACAATTCATGCCATTTCTTCTTTGTTTTCCCTTGATCCCTCAGTGAACATTGCATTGGAATCCTCTTGTATTATTCTAGCATACAGCGTGTGAGCTTCCAACTGTACAGATTGTTTACAACTCTGCAATTCCTCCATTCAGCTGTTTTCCCAGATATCTTAGAAAAGGCACCATATTAAAGCATAATACAAGGTGTCAAGAAAGGACAAGTATATGATTAATATGTTGCATACAAGTGTTACAATTAAGAACAGAGAAAATCTGTATTGTAACAGATTCTTTTTAAGTGGCAAGACTTAATTATCTGGCAAGCACAGCAGAGATTTTACATTGTAAAATAAAGTAACACTTATTCATTTAATCCTTGTGTCGGCAGCGCTTTAGTAACACAGGTATTTCAATTCTGTAACAAGATTGTGGTTACCTACTAATCTTATCATATAATTTTACTGACATATATACTAAGCACAGGAGTCCCCAAGGGCTTTAAATTGGAAGATGCCTGTAGGCATTGGCGTTATTAAATAGAGTTATTGTCAATGGATGAAAGATGGTATTTCACAACCACTTTTAAATTGACCTGTGAATGAACAGCAAATATCTCTCATTTAGAGCTCATCGTGGTCTGGGCCAATTAAACAAACACAGAAAGAGCTTGCTTTTTCAATATTGTGAACAATATATATATATATATATATATCGTGATCCTACACCACAGGACAATCAGAGGTACAAATTGAGGAAAAAAAGAGGAATAGATATATTTCAGAGATGGCGAAGGGCTAAATCTATATCAGGCTATACAAACTCTAGGCTTTCCAGAAGTTCCTGCATAGATTTATTTAAATGGAGATTATTGACAATGTAATCTGGATTTATGAGAAATATAGTGTATGCTAATTGTAAACATAAGAAGCATTATTGATAGCCAAAGAATTCCGTAGAAGCATGGCATAGCTATTTTTGTTGGGTAATATCTTAAACCTAGTACAGCAGACTATGAGAATTTTTCAGATATGATAGACAGACATATATTGGCATAACTATGTTCCATGTGTATTGTGGTTTTTATGTACTGGTATAATTGTATCGGTGAAAATGGTGTGGGACAGCAACAGCCTAAATTATGGAGACCTGACACCACCACCTACCTTGTGTCTTTGTACAGTGGACTAGCATGGAGCAGAGGGACCTAAGCCAAAAATAAAGCCTCGCTCCTATGCTCTTCACTGGCCAACACATTACTAGATCAATACATATGTTGGTTTTATATTCCATTTTATACAAAATAAAACAAATGTGTATGTTTGCTAGTAAAAATGATTTCTCTATACAACAAAATCATCTGAAAATAGACAACTAATGTACCTACAGCGTGCCTCACTAAGAATTATTTTTCAATGCCACCTACAAATTCATTATTTATAGAGCTGTGAAGCTGTTCTAATTCCTATGCAATAAAAATGAACTAACTTTTCCTCTCCGCCCAATGTAAAATAAAGACACCCTAGTTTGGCCATGATCAAAAAGAGTGAAAATGCAAACTGCTTGCCATCAAAGGACTTAAAGGATTAAAGGGACAGTTTACTGTCCCTGACAGCCCAGCTAAGGAAGAATGCATATTAAAAATACTCTTTGTGCTTTAATATGCATTCTTCAAAAAAAAAAAAACATTCTACCTGAGGTAGCTGCCCTCATCCTCCTCGGTGGTCCAACATTACTGCCCATTACTGGCTAGAGCAGGAGACCCTCACCCAAGCCAGTATAATACTTGCGTGGAAATGAGTTCAGCCGAACACATCTCCTGAGCTTAAAACAACTGCGGGATAGGAAGAAGAGTCGTTTTAGATAATATTTTTACTTAACGTTTCCAACATCTACAGAATTTCCTTTGCTGATTAGAATGATCATGATATCATGATCAACCGCATTTTTGGGAAGTACATATAAAATTCTGACTGCTGTATCAAGCCTAATTGTACAAATAATGGTAACTTTGTAGTGAAAATCAGGAATTAAATATTTGCTGGTATTTTTTTAATTAATTTATAAAGTAACTTATCTAGAAGAAAAGGGTACAATCTAAATTTCACCAGGTTAGCTAACGTTCCTAATATGCTGGTATTTAAGATTTTGTAGTATTTTATACCTATTCCTATACCTGTTCTTAGCTCCTATATACCGTATTTGCTTGAATATAAGATGCCCCTCTTCTTATATTCGAGGTCATTTTATAATCCGACTTCAAATAGAGGTCTATAAGACTGCTGCGCTGCAGGGGACCTGGATCCTCTTCTCTGGCAGCCGGTGGACGTCTGCGTGATGCACGCAGACAACCTCCGCTGCTGCCCGACACTTCCGTTAGGGCTTCTATGAAAGAACGCCAGCGAGACGTGCGCTTCCGCAGAGGTTGTCTACGGCCATTGTTCAGATGTCCACCAGATGCCCCCCCACTAGATACCATGGAGTGTGGCGCACGAGAGGCAAGTCTGGGGATGCATTGGTAGGTCAGGAGGGGCAGAGTGGCATATCTGCGGTGTCAGAGTGGCAAGCCTGGGGTCAGATGTGCATAACTGGGGGGCAGGTTGGCAAAGAAAAGGAAATAAAAACATTTTTCTCAATCATAGTTTTTATTAAATATGAAAAAAATAGTTTACATGTGGGGGGGTTGTCTTATAATCAGGGTTGTCTTATAATTGAGCAAACACAGTAAATAACCATATAAAGCTGACCTAAGATTCTCTGTCTGGCTCCTGAATATGTAAATAAGTCAGACTCCGGACTAAGCAAGGGCTTGATTTTCAAGGCTTATCACCATTTTAAAAGAGGGGAAAGATGCAGAACAATGCCATTGCAACAAAAGCAGGGTAACCTTTGTAACTGTTCTTGAAATAACTACACCCCCTTAAAAAAATAAAATGGGTGCATTGACTGAAGAAAAGCTGTAAAATGAAACTGGAACGGGGAGCGGCTTATTTAAAAATGAAGTTAGAAACATAGAATTTGATGGCAGATAAAGACCACTTGGCTCATCTATTCAGCCCATTTTTTTATGCAGTACTTAAATTCAGGTCAGCAGTATGCTTATGCATGACATCAGATTAATGTATAGTATAGGAATTCTGTCCCACCCTATCCACAGTGTTACCACTAGTGTTGTTAATCAGTTTTTGATTACCCTTTGGAAAAACAGACATCCTTATGTCTACTACTACGGGCTGAAGCCAAAATGAAACCAAGGGTCTCATGTTTAATATTACAAACAACATCTCAATGAATATTTTATTATCTACTATTTATATATTTTATTTATATATTTTTTATATAGCACCAACAATTTACGCAGCACTTCTTACACTACATACATTCAAAGGGTATGACAAAACTAGAATAGACAGACTAAGGCAAAACCGTATGTTAGGAAAAGAGGACCCTGCCCTCAAGTTTACAATCCAGAGGCTTCCTTGGGAATAAGTGCAGTTAAAGTGGATTTGTCACTTCCCCAAATCCTACACTAAATAAACATATGTCATTGTGTTTACATATTACAATGGGCAATATATACAGTATGTATTAAACAAATGTTATGTGTATACATCAAGCCCTGCTACCTACATAAATAAAGATAATAATGAAATAAAAGGCAGATTTTTTTCCCTTGCAAGTTTATGGCACCCAGGTGGTTAGGATATAGCTCATTTGTGTATATTTTTCAATGCACCCAAGTAATTTAGTAGAATAAATATTGACAATTCCCAGTACAGTGCCGGAGAACAGTCATTATGGGTATTCATAATGATGAAATTTCAACTTGGGAGTAGTTAAACTTGTTACACTTCTTAAAAACCGTCCAGTTCAATGGAAACCCCAGTGGCAGCACCATTAACAAAACGTAGGAGTAACTGGACATGAGTCTGCTCTGCTGTGACAAATCGGTGTCCCTACAGAAGTCGCAACAAGTCTCCGGCAAGGCTTTAAGCCACAAAGAGTCTGCCTAGTGTTTATAGTTCAGAGTAGAGCTTACTTTAATAGTAAACCAATTCCATGATGGACCCTTCAGGCAGCCCTGTGAGCTGTGTGTGCAGTCAGCTGTGTGCTAATCATTATATGGGAAATACACAACTATTGTTGTTTAAATATTTACGTTACAGTACCCACAATGATGGTATAATATTGATTTGAAACATTTTCTATAGAAAAACATGTTTCAGTGTTTTTGGCTGAACCCCTGTGACAAGCTCAAAAGTTTCTGCTCTTGTGTGCCATGCACTTTCCTTAGGAAAAGGTACATCTTCTATTTTGACAGAGGGTGGGGACTGGGTGTATATTCAAGTAGAAGTGTAAATAAAACCTATTCCAGCTATGTACTTCTACCTAGACACGTGTACATGACATGGACAACAAATACTGAATGGCCACATGTGACAAGGAGTTTACCAGGGTCGTGATCTTATATAGACTGGATTGTAGGTAGGAGGGGATCTGATATATACTGTCTGACTCATTTACTGTATGCAGTGTGAGGCACCAGGGGCAAGAACCCAGCTGTAATGATGAAGCCTGGAGAGGCAGATGTTCCTAAAAGGGGTCTATTCACTAAAGGCAAAGTTGGCAGGACAGTTTCAGCTCCTTGACTTTGCTATAGATTATGAAAATCCAACCTTGATGAGAGTCTTTGTAGGGAAAGTATTGCTGGCCCTATATAATGTATGATTAAATCAGCAAGATATCCTTGCACGTTGAACTATACATTATACAAATTGGTGTCTTGATTGATAAACATGTCAGTGTTGGCCATTCATAATGAATAATGAGTTTTGTACAGTTTGTAACATGGAGCAGGACAGTCTTCATCCAGCAGGCATCTCCCAACTTTCCCTGCACACTCCCAGTGCCAGATCCTCTGTAAGCAAAGAGTGCCCAACGTGCCGACACATAAGGGAAGGGTAGTGAGATCTAAACTACCAGGAGGGTCCGGTCTAGAGAGAAAAGTGGTAAGGCGTCTACTGTTCAATGTATTCCTGCCAAAAGCCCTCCATATGCATTGCTGCTATATGTTTGGGCGACACGTGCTTAACCCAACCCCTGACATATGATCAGAGGCACAATTCTAGGGCTCAATGACAGCCCCCAAACATACACACCACACGTTATAACGCAGCCCCCAAACATACACACTACACATTACAGCGCAGCCCCCAAACATACACACTACACATTACAGCGCAGCCCCCAAACATACACACTACACGTTATAGCGCAGCCCCCAAACATTCACACTACACATTACAGCGCAGCCCCCAAACATACACACTACACATTACAGCGCAGCCCCCAAACATACACACCACACGTTATAACGCAGCCCCCAAACATACACACTACACATTACAGCGCAGCCCCCAAACATACACACCACACGTTATAACGCAGCCCCCAAACATACACACTACACATTACAGCGCAGCCCCCAAACATACACACTACACATTACAGCGCAGCCCCCAAACATACACACTACACGTTATAGCGCAGCCCCCAAACATACACACTACACATTACAGCGCAGCCCCCAAACATACACACTACACATTACAGCGCAGCCCCCAAACATACACACTACACGTTATAGCGCAGCCCCCAAACATTCACACTACACATTACAGCGCAGCCCCCAAACATACACACTACACATTACAGCGCAGCCCCCAAACATACACACTACACGTTATAGCGCAGCCCCCAAACATTCACACTACACATTACAGCGCAGCCCCCAAACATTCACACTACACATTACAGCGCAGCCCCCAAACATTCACACTACACATTACAGCGCAGCCCCCAAGCATTCACACTACACATTACAGCGCAGCCCCCAAACATTCACACTACACATTACAGCGCAGCCCCCCCAAGCCATTCATAGCCATACCTGAATACTGCAGGAGATTTCGGAATCATCCAGCAGACGGACGGTGCATTTCATCTCCAAATTTAAGGATCTCATACTAGCAGTCCTCAAGCGGATCATTTTCATAGTCCCCTTCTCCTTGGTGCACTGGCAGCCAAACATGCACCCTCCAGACAGATCAAACACTGCTTTGAAAAGAAGGCAAGAGGGTCTCCTATCACCACCAGCCAACAAGCAGCATCTTTTCCTCCTCTTCTCCTCCTCTCCCCACCCTCCACCACCCTCCCCTCCTCCTGAGACCTTTGCGTGGTGGGGGTCTGGGAAAACAAGGGAAAAAGCTTATGTAGGCTTTCTGGATGGACGCTGAAGAGGAGAGTCAGGAGGGGGCGGACGCTACTCCTGGTCCCAGACAGATCCTCTGCGATCCCCCCAGGATTGTGGGAGTGCTGCTGCTGCTGCTGATGTGAGATCGAGGCTGGGTTTGCTGTGTGTGTGTTTGTCGCCTCCCCAGCTCAATGAACAGAGGCTGTGTGCTAGCAGAATGCCTCCCTTATGTTTGTGGCATATTAATAGCCTGCTTGCTGCTGCTGGTGGTGGGTGGGAAAAAATATATATTCAACAGCATGACTGAGAAATTCCACATTTCCTTGAGATCTTGAGGGATTTTTTAACCTTTTTGTTTTTTCTACAACTGGTCTGCATAAAGAATAACTTTTGCTGTGTCTGGGATTGAATTTGAACAAACCTCTTGAATAGGAATTGCTATGATAATGGGTAGTGAGGTAGTATGGAAACCCAATATGTAAATAAATGGTAGCAGGTGAATTATCAGGGAAGTAAGGGGAAGCATTATTAATTATTATTATTATTATTATTATCATTATCATGTTTTATTTATATAAACAATAAGCACTTCTTACAATACATATATTCAAGGAGTATCACAAGACTAGAATTGACAAACTTAAGATAAACCAATACATTACATAAAGAGGGTCTAGAAAGCTTGTTACCACGGTGATTACTCCAATTTCTTTTTCCTTTTGTACCAGATCTGCTTTTGTTTTGCCTTAATAAATATGGGCTTTTGTCCTTTTCAATAAATACCGTTGAAACTACGTAAATATTGTAAATATTGTAAATATTCCGAAAAGTTATTTTTGTTGCAGACGTTAAAAGAAGTGAATAAGCAATTCTTAAAAAAGGCACAAAACAATATTCATGAAGCAGTTCATCTGTGACGTATTAAAATAACCCCCTAATTTCATGCTAAAGTAAAACAGCTTAATGAAACAAAGACAACAGATAAAAAAACCATTCAGCCCATCTAGTCTGCCCAGTTTTTTTTCCTGCTTTAAAGACTCAAACCTTAGATTCAGGATAGTCGTATGCATATATCTCATGCATGTTTAAATTCTGTTCTACTATCATTAAAGTATTTGAGAGCATTAATTCCATGAAGTTATGGAAACATTTACTTTAAAATCTCACTTCTTGTATCTAGTACATATTATATACATATAATACTTGTATGCTCCAAACAGAGGCTCCTACTTATTTTACACTTATGCAATATAAAACAATATAAAATTAGATTGTATGGGGAATCAGCAAGCTGCTCTCTCTAGAATTTTTTGAGATATCGTCACAGCAGACTTTTTTTTACTTACTCTGCTGCCTACAAGACAATATTATTATACAAAAACATGACCATGCCACAACATTGTCTGGAGCATAAAGGAGGCATATTCCAAGTCTTAATTCTTTTGTTGCCAGAAGCCTGTACAGACTGACCATTGTAGCACAATGCTTTATTCTAACCCCTGGCAGCGAAACAGTGAAATGTATCATGTCAGAAGTAGCTCACACCCTATTGGGTTTTGTTACTCGTGACAGATGTTGTCTAACACCCAGTGTGTGACTCAGTACATTCCAGTATCATATTTCTTATACTCCTGCATTTGTGTTAAATGCTAAAATATTAACATGAGAGTGTTTAATCTGTCATCATAACAGAAAGTAAGTAACAGATATGGGACACACTGTGATTAATTGATTAGGTGACAAGAATGCTACATACTACTGAGAATAACTATTAGTGGCCGACAGCCTATGGATATTATATTAGTTATGGCAGAGTGAGTATATTATTTTGATTTATTTAAACAGGCTTTTGCCTGGTATGCCAGGTTACCAGTCCGGCCCTAAACATAAGGAAAGGACCTAAAAATAATATTAGAAAGAAATATTTTATTTGTATACCATCTTAATATGTTGTCCCCAGTATATGGTTGATTACCCCCCCCCATAACATTATGTCCCTCTTTGATGGGAGCTGTGACATAGTTTAATAAGAGATCAGGACAAGAAAATAATATGCTAGTTTTGTCACCATTTGCCACAGATCTAATCTTCCAAGTTGTAATATACCCACTTACCTTAAAATCAGATATCTCCAAAACAAGTATACCAATTAAAATAAAAAGCCTACGTTATAGGTAGTTTTAAGAAAATAACTGCTTGTCATTTTGTACTTGACGTTATCTGCAAAATTTTTACCTTGTACAGCGCTGCGGAGTCTGTCGGCGCTCTTTAAATTAAGTATAATAATAACTAAGTTTAACTAAGTTTAACTAAGTTTTAAGATTATGATCTTTCTCGTTCTTTCTGATTTCATGTTGAGTGGGATTTGAGTTTATAGTGCAGTCTTCAATAGAGGGAAGTTGCTTAATATAAAGACGAACAATGTAAATCTATAAGAAGAACTCTTTATTTATTGGCATTACCTAATGTCGTATGGTCAGTATATATAGACGTGAACAGGAAAAACTTCAAAGAGCCAGAGATTCTTTAGCTGAAGAGTATATGCTGGTCCTTAGATATTACATTGGTATTCCATGCATCTAGACTCTCCTAGCAACAGAAAGTAGATCCAACCTTCCTTTCAATCACTACCAATGCACAGTATAGCAAGGAGCAGACTCTCTGAAAAACCCACATTAAACATTGCAGACACTGCACTTACTGGGTTGGTTTTTTTTTATGAAAGCTTGACGCACCGTATAGGAATGGTTTGATTTTCACCAATAATCCTATTTTACCATTTTTCTTCAAAATGTGTTAATTACTGATCCATCATTTAATTATAATATGTATTCCAGAAGAAAAAAGTTTGAAGAACAGCAGTATTGCGAAGTTTAGAATTCCTTTTAAATTACTTGACCATTTAAAGTTTGGTGTACTGCTAGGTTACCATTTACAGATACTGCAAGAAGATTTGTTTTAGTTCTAGACACTAGCATAACAGAGGCCTCCGCAGCCCTCTCAATGCTTCTCATTGTTACTGTGTAAGTATGTTACAGTGTGTATGAAAATATGTATATGTAAGAATGTTACTCTACTGTGTGTAAATGTGTGTGTAAGTATGTTACAGTGTGTAGATATGTAGTGTAAGTATTTTACAGTGTGTATGAGTATGTGTATGTAAGTATGTTGCAGTTTATGTGTATGTAACTTTGTTGTTGTGTGTGTAGTTTGTGTGTAGTATGTGTGTAGTTATGTTACTGTGTATGAATATACAGTATCTGTGTATGGGTGAGGACCGTGAGCAGAAGAGCTGCCGGCTGGTGGACTTCCCCCTCCTCAGCCTGTAAGTATGTTACTGTGTGAGCGTGTGTATCTGTGTAAGTATGTTTCTGCGTGTGAGTAATTGTGTACAGTACATTACTGTGGGTGAGTATGTGTGTGTAAACATGTTACTGTGTGTGAGCGTGTGTATCTGTGTAAGTATGTTTCTGCGTGTGAGTAATTGTGTACAGTACATTACTGTGGGTGAGTATGTGTGTGTAAACATGTTACTGTGTGTATCTGTGTAAGTATGTTTCTGTGTGTGAGTAATTGTATACAGTACATTACTGTGGGTGAGTATGTGTGTGTAAACATGTTACTGTGTGTGCAAGTATGCTACTGTGTGTGAGAGTACTGTATGTGTAAACATGCTACTGGACTCCTATAAAGGTAGAGGTGTGTATGTTACTATTTGGTTGTGTGGGTGTTACAATGTGTTTTAATATGTCAGTGACTGCACGTATGTGTGTATGTATGTGTGTGCATTTGTGTGTCAGTATGTTAGTGTCTGTATGTAAGTATGTCACTGTGTGTGTGTGTGTGTATGTGTTGTGTATAAATATGTTACTGTGTGTAGGAGGACAATGTTACTCCACTGGCTCCACCGGATCCGCATTTTATACAGAAGTAATAACTTCTAGGCCTAATGATAACCCAACAAACCTAATATTTGGTGATCATATTAACACAAAAAAAGTCAAATTACATATCATAGCGAAGTAAGAATCATTTAGGTAAAAATATAGACATGTTTACCAGCCATCTAGGTGTGCGACGGCAACAATTATAAATATAAAAGTAAAATCTCCAACATAGGCTCTGTATTTCAATTATACATATTAATATTCATAGCAGTATTTTTTTATATTTTATTTCATGGCTACTATATTTTTGTTTTATATTACATGGTTGGTTTATATGGTGTACCGGTATATGCAAACATTTCCTATGTACAAACAAATGTATGTCAATGATCATGATATGTCATTACATTACATTACATTTATTTATAAAGCGCTGGCAGATTCTGCAGTCAACATGTATTTTAAGCATTTCATCTTCTATAAGTCTTATACATATATAACCATACATATTTCACTCCTCAACTGAAGGATTATGGGAAATAATAAAAAAATTTTACATTATATGCCTCAGCTATGCATTAAGAGTAAAAAATATGAATTATTTTTTAAAAAGTATCCCACTCCTTTCCTTCTAATGAGTATATCTTATATTCTATTGGCCTTTCTGCTCTTTCGTCTTCACATTTCCCATCTTCCTTGGACATTTACAGACATGACAGCCACAGGCTACAATGCGTATCTGCTTGATTCTGCTTGTTAGGTCAAGTTTGCTAATTGCTAAATAATAATTATAGTAAGATGAAAGAGTAAGCTTGAGAATGGCACATAGAACCAAACCCTGGAGAATGTACAAAGGGGTTGTTGTCCACCCGGATGCTGCTTTCCAAAAATGCATACATTCTATTACATTAGATAATAAATAGTTCCCCCACTTTGATCTTTTAAAAAAAACAAAATCTTCCACATGGAGTTTGAAAAACATTGGTCTGGTAAATATATTTCATTCTCATTAAGTGCATCAAGGACCATTCTCTTATTAAGGAGTATATGTTACTTATATAGGAAGAGGCAGGTGATACCCCTGTGTGAGAATTGGGTTTCTCCTTTGATTTAAAGACTCCATTATGCAGTGAGGAGAGTCATACTGGATACATGCTCCTTGCCACTGAAACATGGCCTGGCCCAAAGGGCACTTTCTCTATATGCCCTATGCTCACTTCATGCCTAATGCTGATATCCTGCACTGGAGTTCTTTTACTGGAGCAATTATTTAATGGCAGAGAGAGGTCACATAATTTACGATAGAAGGTTATCACTTAAACACAGTGGCAGCTTATCCGTTAGGCACATTAGGCACATGCCTAGGGGCCACTGAGGTCTTGGGGCGCTATTGTTCAAATGGGTAATTTGGCTGACACACAAATCACCGGGTAAATAGCAGTAGGCGTTATGTAGCCATGGAGTAAAAGGCTACCATGGAAGCAGAAGAGCCACACTTAAGAAGTAAGGTGATTTTGTGTGTGTCTGAGAATGTACTGTACATGCGTATGTCATACATGTGACTGTGTGTGTGTGTGCATGAAAGAGAGAGTGTGTGTTACCTCTAATTAAGAAGACTCTCCATCCATTATGTGCAACCATTTCTTTTTTAGTGCAAGTGCATGGAGGGCCCGCACTCATGCCTATGTACTCTTTTCCAGTCCCTAGCCCCTGGATGTGTTTCGCTGAATGTATGTCCTGCTTATCAGTGTGCATACACGCTATACTCACTTCCAGGCAGCTCTGGCATGCATGAGAGTTACATGGGGGGTCCAATAAGACTTTAGGGTTCGTGTTCAAAATGGACTCCCATTAATTTTGGCCAGCCAACACTAGTGTGAATAACATAACAGAGGGGGAATTCCACTGCAGTTCTGAAGGGTGTTTTTTTTGTTTACAGGTAAACAGTGCATATTAAAGTACTTACAGAATACTTTTACATGCTGGCCTTGTTCATTGGTGGGGATGTATTGGAGAAACTTTAATGTCCTTTAATGTTTCCTTCCCTGCACTGGAATACACAAGACAAGCAAAAACACAGTAGAAGTATGCAGGCCATCTGCTGACTTTATACAGTACTACAGCTTTTGTGCTTAACATACGAAACTCCTCAGGGCTTATTTTTTGGCTTTACAAGTTCCAGTCCGGGGATAGACTGGCCATCTGGCACACACACTAAATGCCTCTTGGGCCACTGGACATCACTCTGGCAGCTAATCAGTTGCTGCCGTGTGTGCCTACCATACTTATGTTACTTGGTGGTCACTGCCCACCTAGTCTGGCAGGATGGGGGCAGACGTAAATCATTTTAGATCATGAACAGCCTCAGGAGTCTAATGGAAATGTCTGTCTCTTGGTTAGGGTTGTTAATGGCTGGATGATCTTGGAGAATGCTTGGATGAACTTCCCATAGAAGTTTATAAATCAAATAAAACTTTGTTTAGATTTCACATTAATGGGAGCTGGTCATTCCAAGATTGAGGCTACCCTTTTTAGGGACACACCAAATACAATGCCAGCTTGGCCCACGAAAATATAAATAAAAAGCAGCCTATAGCATCTCATCGGTAGCTCAAGCGTTAAAGGTGGAACACCTCACACCAATCAGAAAAATGCAGCATATCCCATTGCACAAGGGGCCGGTTATTGGGAAGATCTTTGATCTCCCCAGCTCACCAACTTACCTTATGGAGGCTGTGCCAACTCAACACATCCTCCATAGATTGCATTATTTTAATAAATAATGCAATCTATGGAGGATGTGTAGATTGCATTATTTTAATAAATTCAGGATGCCGACTGTGGAGGGGCAGTTGGGGTTGCTTCCCTAGGTTGGGCCTGGGGGAATTCCCGAAGTAAATACTCCACCAGGTCTCAGTAGTCACAGGTCCCTACTTGATGGTATGTCCGTCAACCAGTTGGAGATGAATAGGATGGTTCTTGGGTCTAGGGCCTTTACTAATTGATGGTCAATGAAGCTATCTCTAGCACCCAAATCTACAATGGCAGAAACTGATGCCTTATTATTGTCTCACTGCAAAAAGAAGGGATAGCGAAAAGCAGAAGGGAACCACCCAACATCAACGTAGGTGGAGTTGGTGGCTTAGCTCCAGAGGGACTGGGTCTATCAGGGCACTGATGCAGCAGGTGATGTAGATTGTCACAATACATGCAAAGCTTGAGTCTATATCTGCAGTTCATCTTGTGAAGCTGTGATGGTCCAGGCAACTGAGTCTCTAGTAAACGATGGACCAGGGGAAGAGTTGTAGAAGAGCTTGAACGTTCTTGTAGCCGACAGTCGATCTCAATAACTATGTGAATCAAGTCCTCCAAGAATGTAGAAACACCCATACAAGCCAGTTCATCCTTAAGAGTCTTGATCCGCCAGTGCTGTCTCATTTGATTCGGTGGCTACTGCCAGTCTTGGGAGACAAAGTCCTTCACTGGTCATCGACCAGATGGAGTTCTGACAGAGGATTCTGCAGTAGATGTGTGGAAAGGGTCATCATACAATGAGGACATGACTTGGAGGAAGGAAGACCACAAGTTCAGAACAGAGCTATTAGTGTCAACCTAATGGTGGGACCAAGCCATGGGTGCACTGGACCGCAAAGAGGTGACAGTAAACTTCTATGCTTTAAAGAAAAGTATTTGACATGATTTAATGAAGGAGCAGAACTGACAGTGCACACCATTAAATGTATAAGGTAGTTTTACTGATTGTGCTGGGTCTATCTGACTTTCTGCTTATGCGGTGTCAGGAGTTATGGGTGAAGTCAGAAATCACAGAGGTAGCCGCGACAGTTGAAGGCTAGGTGGAGGTGAATGCCTGCAGTTAATTTTTTTAGCTGAACCTGGTTACTTTGTATTTCCTGCACGGTTTATGTCAATGATGTTATCTGACAAGTTAAATCAGGAACCAAACAAGCAGGATGCACCAAGGCAATAATCTGAGAGGTAGAAGCCGGAACAGGTCCAGAGCAGTCAAAGGAGCAAGCCAGGTCAGCAACTGGTAACAGGAATCAGAGCAACAGAGTGCAGACAGCAAGACACCTGGGAACCTACTGAAGATGTCTTATAGCTTAGCTGGACACATTTCAGCCATGGGAAGTCTTAATCCATCAATTACTCAAAATCACCTCAGCTGTGGAGCCAATTGCAGTTTCCAGGCTGTATGCCATGTAAAGAGCCTCCTTATCCGCCTTTGTGTATGCACACATGTGTATGCATGTGAGACCAGTGCGCAACAACTTGTCATGGATACTTGCCGTGACATTACTGGTGACTGGTTATGAGGCCCACAGCGCAAAGTAGTTTGACCAGGTGCATGACAAAAGATTTCACTTGTGAAATCCCAGTGACATACTTGAAAATAAGATAAATACCAATGTATTCTTCCTGCTAAACCTGTGATAAGAGTACAACCCTGAAAATGTGGGGCAATTCCAGACAGTTTCCAATTAAGCAACTGGCGAGCAGACATCAGTATAGGCTTAGGTGATCAGTAAGAAAGCTTTTCGTTATTAAAATGAATGTATATATTTATTTAATTATTTAAGATGTGCTCCATATCCCATACGGTGATATATTTTCATTTCGAAAGAAAACAAGTAGATCCTCTGGTTCCCTCGTATTTTTTGGCATTCTGGTGATCTTGTATCATATAATTTACATGAACTATAGAGCTTAGTGTTTACATCTTCCCTGTGATCCACCCTTTACCGTGTCGCCCACGTGCTTTTTGGCATTTTTCTGCCTTTCATATGTGAATCAGTGATGTGAATCCTCCTCCACAAGTAAGCTAATTGTCGCCTTGGCTTGCATGTTCCTTTTCTCTCACTCCTCTGCATTCTTGGACAGTCTGTTTGTGTTGCGTACATGACACAGGTTATCCTTACAAATGAGCATTCCCAACATGAACTTTCACAAATGGTTATTATGGATTCAGTTTACCCACGACTCATCTGCAATGCAGTCAGTCACCCTGCCACTTTCTGTAAATACAGTATATCCAACTTTCCCGTTGTTCAAGAAAACTCTGTTACTTAAATATATAGATATTTCATTTTATTTCTGCTCTGTTTAAGCACACATTTTATGTTTAGTAATTGTCGGAAGAAAAAGAGTCACAACACTTCCAATTGAGATCAAATGTTCATTTATTGTGTCACAATGGGGATAAAAATCAACCTTTCAGCCTACTTGTTTTTTATCAGTCTTGTTAAAGATGAATGTAGATCGATTGGTTTTTTTTATCACTATTCTGACACAATAAATGAACATTTGATATCATTTGGATGTTTCTGATGAACACGTGATATGGTGGGACCATTGAGATGCCCGCACCATGTTTTATAATGAAATATGCTTGTAAGTGAGTGCTTTGAAACCCATTGGTTAGATTTTATCTTTAGTCACATGAAAAAACAACACAGAAATTTTAACAATCTCTTTCAGTTTCTAATGCAGCAGCCTATGAGTGGTTGCTTTTGTACCGCATGAGTTAAGGACAGGGAGGATAAACTGCCTGAGCTACATGTATAACAAGAGAGAGAGAAAGTGACAGTGTGTGTGTATATGTAAATGTAAGGTGTTAGTGTGTGTATGCATGTATGTGTAAATGTACAGTGTGTGTGTATAATCTTGGAATGAGTGGACATTATTGTATGGTTCTGTTAGTGTATGGTGTTAGCGTGTGTGAAGGTATATGGTGTGTGTCAAAGTATGGTGTTAGCAGGGGGGCGGGGCCGGCGCTGACCCAAGATGGCTGCATAATACCGCAGCTCCGTCTACCGTATCGGGACTAATAGCTTTTTTGTACGCTACCGCAATTATGGGGAAGTCGAATCGTTCTGCCGGCACTCCTAAAGCCCCCAGCACGCGGGATAGACCGTCGGCGCCGTCAGTACGCCCCTTTTTTTTGGGGCACCCAGGACTCCGAGTCTCCAGGCCATGTGTCCAAGATGGCGCCGTCTCCCTCGAGCCGCGCGAGCGAGTGCTCCGACGACGCCTCGCTCGACCAGGACCCAACGCTCTCGGTCCCCCGGGCGGTGTCACTTACCTGGCAGGACGCCCTGAAGCAGCTTCCCACGAAGGCGGATTTGGTCTCAGTGATAGATTCTGCCTTGGATCAGGCCTTGCAGGGTGTTCGAGCTGATCTCACGGCGATCAAGCAAGATGTTCAGCATATTGGTGACCGGGTAGCTACGCTGGAGGAAGACCACGTCAAGACCTGTGAGGCGGTCGATGCTTTATCTACTATGCACCGGGATCACACTGAACTTTTCATCGCCCTAAATAGGCAACTTGAAGACCTGGATAACAGGGGACGGCGCAACAACTTGCGCATTAGGGGCTTACCTGAATCGGTACCGGTTGATGATGTCCGCAAGACGCTGCAGACCCTATTTAATCGGCTTCTTCAGCAGCCTGAGGACACCTCGATCAAATTCGATAGGGCCCACCGGGCGCTCCGTCCGAGAGGCCCTCCCTCTGCACCACCGAGGGATGTGGTATGCTGCTTGCATGACTACTCCGTCAAGGAGGCTGTGCTTAAAGCGTGTCGCCTTTCGGGCGATTTGGATTTCGAGGGGGAACAGGTCAAGATCTTCCAGGACCTTTCCCCAATCACCCTTCAGAAACGTCGGGCCCTCAAGCCCGTTACTGCAGCGTTGCGAGCGGCGGGTATCCCGTACCAGTGGGGTTTCCCGTTCATTCTTATTGCCCGTAAGGACAAGGATGTCCTTACCCTTCGGAATCATGGCGACTTGGAGGATTTCCTCACTCACCTTGATCTTCCAGCCATTCGCATTCCGGATTGGGAACTCTCGCTTGAAGCTCCGAGGCAGCTCTCCACGCCGGCTACGTCCTGGATGGCTCCGATGCATCGCAGGAAGAGGTCTCGACGGGCCGCGTCTGCAGCGCCGCAGCCTGATGGTGACACCTGAGTGTCTGACCCCGCTTGCAGCGTCTCGTCCCTTGCCGGTTCCTGTGTCCTGACTTGCGGTTGCCCTTGATTGGGGGTTTTTCCGCTGGTCCGGGTGGTGAGTTGGTGGAGATCCCTGCACCCGCGTTTGTGCTCCTATGTTCCTCGCCGGTGCGGCGCTTTGGACATTGTTTGTTGGACTTTTCGGACTTCGGCATTTTTATCTTGTTTTTTCCATATTTTTGTTTCTCGTCCACTCGTTTCGGTACTCCGTTATACACGCGCCGACCCTCGTGCACCACACTACACTACTCTCATCCGCTATGCCGCGACTCTGCTGTTTTCAGACAATTTACATTGTTTTTTACCTTTTTATTTTCATTTTATTTTCTTCTACATTTACATTATTTGCCCGCAGAGCGCTTACTTACTGCCTTTTAGCGCCATTTAGTGGATACAATGGCTTCCAGGTTTTCCCTTCCCCTGAGCGGTTCATGTATTTGGTTTTAGTCCCGTAGACGGGGACGCATGGTTTGGCCCCTGCCATCTTTGGTTTTTGGGACCGTCACGGTCCTTTCCCTTCTTGTCCTTTTCGGCATCCCCCCCCCAGAGCCTTCCTGTCCGTGTGTGGACAGTTGATTTGGGCCTGCTTGCAGTCCCCGTGCTCACCCTTCATATTGCTACAGCAATATTACTAGGGATGTTTTCCCTTGCATCGCACCACACCTTACACACATTTCACACAGTTTGGTTTATGTTTTGTTTTATTGTTTTGTTTGCATGTCCCAGTGGTCCCGGGTATAGGTTGTGCTCTTCCTGGAGCTTTTTCACTTTTTTGTATGGCTCCTCAGTCTCTTAACTTGGTCTCATTGAACATTAGGGGCCTTAATAAACCTCAACAGCGTTCTAAACTCTTAGCGTTTTTCCACTCCTTTAAGGCTCACGTTGCGTTTGTGCAGGAAACGCATTTTTCCACTACCAGGGAATTTCCTCTTTTAAATAAACATTTTACCCACTCCTTTCTGTCCAGCTCCCCGTCCTCTAAAACCAAGGGGGTGGCCATCCTCGTACATAAGTGCATTCGTTTTCGTCCTTCTGAGACGTGGAAGGATGCTGAGGGTCGAGCTGTGTTTGTTAAGGGATTTGTGGGTTCTCACAAAGTCACTATGGCGAACATTTATGCCCCCAATAGTAACCAGGCCCGCTTTGTTTCCTCAATCCTGTCTAAACTGGCTGATTTCCAGGAGGGTATCACCATCTTGGGGGGAGATTTTAACATGGTGATGGACCCTAAAATTGACACTTCCTCAGGGAGTTCCCATGTCCCCTTTTCCATGATCCGTAAAGTGAACCACCAGTTGCGTTTGAACCAGATGGTTGATGCGTGGAGGGCCCTCCATCCTACTGTAAGAGACTATACCTTTTCCCCTAGCCACTGTAAGTATTCGCGCATTGACGCCTTTTTTCTGTCTCATTTTCATTTGTCGCTCCTGCTTTCGGCTGGCATTGGTGTGGCGACGATTAGCGATCACGCTCCGGTTTTCATGAAGCTTGCCCTCTCGGGTCTCCCCGGGGCGACCTGGCATTGGCGTCTCAATGAGAACTTACTAAGCGAACCTCATCATGTTTCCCAATTGTCCTCTCACATTAAACACTATTTCGCGGAAAATGTGACCCCTGATGTCTCGTACCCGACCATTTGGGAAGCACATAAGGCGGTCCTGCGGGGCCACCTGATAAAGTTGGGCGCTTCTGTTAAACGGAACCGCGCGGCCCTTATCTTAGACCTTACGCAGCAAATAGCACGCCTTGAGGCCCGCCACAAGCTGACCCTTCTTCCCTCTATCCAGGTGGAACTGGCCGCCTTACGCACACGGTTGGCGGCGCTCCTGGATGATAGGACTAGGCGTAATTATCTTTTGGTACGGCGTCAGTTTTACGAATTTGGTGACAAACCTGGTAGGCTCCTGGCTCGGGCGCTGAGGGCGAAACGGGCACAAACCTATGTTCCGCGTATTCGGGATTCTATTGGTCAGCTTCGCTTTCGCTCGGAAGACATTGCCGACTGTTTTAGACAGTATTATGCCTCTCTGTATAACTTGCCACGTCCGGGGTCTCCTCCTTCTGAGTCGGAAGCGGCCCTTGCAGCTTATTTCTCAGAATTTATCTCCAAAACTCTCCCATCCGAAGCCAGAGCTCTCCTTGACCAACCGATCTCGTTGGCTGAGGTCGCCGAGGTCGTGAAGTCTTCTCCCGCCGGTAAGAGTCCTGGTCCGGATGGTTTTACCATTTTATATTATAAGAAATTTCTTCCTGTTCTTGGCCCACACATGGTCTCGTGTTTTAATGCGGTCGCCCAGGGTGTTCCGTTTGCCCCGCAGGCTTTGTCCGCGCATATCGTGGTCATCCCTAAACCAGACAAGAACTTAGACCTCTGTAGTAGTTTTCCCCCTATTTCTCTTATCAATGTTGATTTTAAGTTGTTTTCCAAAATTTTGGCTAATCGCCTATTACCCTTTTTGCCCCATCTTATACATTCTGATCAGGTGGGGTTCGTCCCAGGGCACGAGGCCAGAGATAATACTATCAAGGTGGTCAACATAATAGCCCATGCCCAGTCCCGTGGCCTTCCGTTGGTCGTGGCCTCGATGGATGCCGAGAAAGCGTTTGATCGAGTGTCCTGGTCCTTTCTTTTTGGGGTGTTGTCCAGAATTGGTGTTGGTCTTAGTTTTTTGACCTGTGTTAAGGCTTTATATGACTCCCCGACCGCTCAGGTGGCCGTTAATGGCTTGTTGTCGGACCCGTTCACACTGGCGAACGGCACGAGACAGGGCTGCCCCCTTTCCCCCCTTTTGTTTCTTTTAGTTCTCGAACCCTTTGCGAATGCCGTTCGGGCCCATCCGAATATTACGGGGGTCCAGATTGGACCCAGGTCTTATTCCCTCTCGCTGTTTGCGGATGATATCCTCTTGACTCTCTGTAAAAGATTCTAATAAACCTCAATTAAGAAATGGACCATATATAATTATTGGTATAGGCAATAGTTCAATGATAGGCTTCAAGGTTTCCTTGACCTTAAAATATGGAATGAAGGATTTGCTGAACAGGCATTCTATAGATAGGATAGTAACTTGCTAATGCAGGGTATAGTTGTAACTCTAAAAGGGCATTACAGTATGCGTACAGCCACCACCTAAAATAGGGTTTCGACGTGTAAAGATCTTAGTGAGCATGTTTACCCAATTAGGTGAAGACCAATAGACTGACAAGACTGACATCATTATTCAAACCGTGTATATAAGTTAAGGCCTTGGAGAAGCATGGGAGGAGAGGTAGAGGGGAGATGTACTTGCCATCCACGTACTCTTCACGTCCCAACACTCCCTCCCTCCATCCTCAGGAATGCATAGGACAGATGTCATGAACTAAATTCCTCTCCAAGGTTTTGTAAGACTTGTTTCGTATTATTTTTGTTATCTTCTTTTTATATTCTTCTTCTATTTTTGTTCGTATTAAATGTTTTACCTTTGTTTGCATCTAAGTGACTCTGCCTATTTTTGACGCACATACATTTATATGTGTTCCAATTATTTGAAGTTTGTATTTGGCCCTATATACATTTTATTACATATCTGGCGTGCCAGCCCTGCGTATTTCTTCCTGACCTTTGCCCTCCAGCTTGCTCAGGGGGAAGGGCAGATATATCTGTACACTTTTTGCAAACTGTCGGGAGAAAATTAAGAAAAGGACTTTTGAGGATACAGACTTTCAGATTTTATTGGAACCACAAGTGCTAAGAGACGCTATTGACGGCAGACGCAAGACAGCCATACAGCGTGAAACAACAGCCACTCACGGAGAGTTCACTAAACAGGGTAAGTCATGGATTTTATAAAAACTTATGCTAACAAAAGTAAAATAACTTTTCAATTTGATAATTGTCCTACTAATGCACAGTTATGGGCTAGTATGTACAAACAATGTGAGCTAGAAAATATGAAATTGGATAAGAAATTGTTTTGTATTGATAAACTTAAGAAGAAACTGCAAAATGCCCTAAGCATGTTTAAAACGTTTAATGACTTGATTGTGGAGGATTTACAGCCTAGACAAAGTATTTGCATGATTAACAAAGTTGTACCAGAATCTAACCCTGATGACAGTACTGACGACTTTAACAGCTGTCCCGACTGTTTTGTTTTAGCTCAGCAATTAGAGAACTTGGAGAGGGATATGGACAGACAAACGGCTAGAATTAACTCAGAATGACTGTCACAAGCCACAAACTAATCCTACTAATTTTGAACGATTTGATAATACTAACCAAAAGATATTCAGACCAAATGTTAGTTGTTATCATTGTGGTCAAAGAGGACATTTGAAGTGGCAGTGTAAACAATTTCTTAAAAATAGAAAATTTGTCCCTAGAACACAAAATTTTGGGAAAGAGAATGGGCTGGTGCCAACAGCCCCACCTACTGGTGAACAATTTAAGTCAACGTCCCCATACACTCCACTAATAAGACAGGTGCAAGAGCTCACAACAAATAGTACTGCTACTAATGTAACAGGAAAGAATGTCAGGGGGGGTCTGACACCCTCTCAGTGACTAGATAAGAATCAATCACTCTGTAAGTTGACCTATGTAGCTCCAGTGTCAACTGACAACTGTGGCAGACCATATGTCAAGGGAAAATTACAGGGAAAAGAGATTACATTCCTAATTGATACAGGAGCTCAATTAAGTGTGACTAATCAAGCTTTGCCTATAACATCTAATTCACCTGTTTGCACGATTGTAGGTTTTAGTGGTAAAGGTAATACTTCAGCAACTTTAGTTACTGGTGTTTTGTTTGAGATTCCTGGCTATTTGTGTACTGAAATTGATATCTGGCATTGTCCTAGCTCAGAAAATATCTTAGGGGCTGACGTAATGAGAGAAAGAGGTTGGGTCATTGACTTAGGGAATCAAGTGATTTGGAGAAGTAATAACCTTAAAGGGCCTGTAGTAATAGATCCAAGTGACTATAGTATAGTGGGCGTTATCAATTTAATTGAGGAGGTATCCCCAAATCATGTTTGGCCACAAATGGATTGTAATGACTTGACTCTTGTAGAAATTGTGCAGAAACATCCCTCGTTATGGGCTCAGTCTAAGAATGAGGTAGGGACAATGAAAGATGTTGTTGTTAAAGTGGAAGGAATAGATCCCATAGCTCAGAAACAGTACCGATTGCCTCCAGATTCAATTGAGCCTTTGTCCAAAATTATTGAAGAACTACTTCAACAAGGCGTCATACGCAAATCAAATTCGGTGACAAATTATCCGTTATGGGCAGTTAAGAAACCAGATAATTCTTATAGAATGCTTCTAGATTTGCGTATGTTTAATAAATGTACCCCAAATGTGGCACCAATTGTAGCAGATACCCCTGACATCATGTCTCGATTGAATGCTAAGGCGAAGTTTTTCTCGGTACTGGATATTAGTAATGGTTTTTTCAGTATTCAGATAGAGAGGAGTTGTCAATACAAATTTGCTTTTACTTTTCTGAATGAGCAATATGTATTTTGCAGATTACCACAAGGGGCGCACGTCACCTAGTCTGTTTCATCAGGCATTGGCAAAAGTATTATCAAAATTCTCAAGGCAAGATTGTATTCTACAGTATGTGGATGATATCTTGTTGGCAACAGAGAGTAGAGAGGAACACCTCACCTTGCTATCAGAATTGTTTGATCTGTTGTACGAGTCAGGATTGAAATTAAATCCAAGGAAGGTCCAATTACTGAAACAAGAGGTTCAGTACTTGGGAGTTTTGATAAGTCCAGGCCAGAGACGTCCTTTGCAGGAAAGAGTAGCAACAGTAGCAGCTTTGCCTGTACCTACAACTTTCAAAGCTTTAAGACAATTCCTGGGACTTGTAAATTTTTCTAGAGACTTCATAGAGGGCTTTGCTGAAAAAGCTAAACCCTTATATGACTTACTAAAAAGTACTGATGATGACAATTTGTTTGGTCCATGGGGAGATGAGCAGCAGAAAGCGTTTGAACAACTTAAACTTGATTTACAGAGAGCACCAGCTTTGACAACTGTGTATCCATCTAAGCCTTTTGCTTTACAAGTTCATACCTCAGAGACGGCTGTCTCGGCAGTTTTACTGCAGCTACAGGGAAAGGAATGGAGAATAGTTGGCTATTTTTCCAAACTCCTTTCACCTGTGGAAAAAGGGTTTGAAACGTGTGCAAGACATCTGGTGGGTGTACACTTTGCAGTCAAGGCGACTGAACATATTGTTGGGTTTAACAAACTAATTCTGCAGACCCCTCACTCCACCTTGAAATTGCTTCTTGAAAAAAGTATCCCAGGAGTGTCACATCAAAGATTTGCACATTGGTTGTTGTCTTTATCTCCAAAACAGATTGAAGTGGATCATAAAGCTAAATATGTGCTCCCTCAACTAATGCAATATGAGGGTGAATCACATGAGTGTGTTGAGACATTTCAGGGGGATTTTCCATCTCTTTTTAGAAAAGAAGTAGAGGAAACTGATGAACCAGTATTTGTAGATGGTTCTAGATTTTGTTTGAAAGGACAATATTATACCGGATATGCCATTTGGTTTCCAAAAAAAGGCCGAGCTATTCAGCACAGACTACCAGGACATTTTTCTGCACAGAGAGCAGAA
Organism: Sceloporus occidentalis; assembly: GCA_023333645.1. Lineage (NCBI taxonomy): Eukaryota > Metazoa > Chordata > Lepidosauria > Squamata > Phrynosomatidae > Sceloporus > Sceloporus occidentalis. The sequence goes on along the minus strand of JALMGF010000024.1, from coordinate 6,870,963 downwards.
ATTGAAGCTGTTAAAACAGTATTGGAAATTAATGAGAAAGAAAATAATGATCCTTTGGTAATCTATAGTGATAGTTCATATGTCGTACGTTCACTAACAGACTACTTACCTGTGTGGAAAAAACAAGGTTTTGTGGATTCATCTAACAAAATCTTAAGTCATGTTGATACATTGCAGACTATCTTTGAGCTTGCTTCTAAAAATCCTAACCGATATGCTATTGTCAAAGTACCTGGCCATAGCAGAGGAACTAGTGATTTAGCTTTGGGAAATGAGAAAGCAGATTCTCTAGCCAAGGAAGCAGCTTTGATAGGAGAGAGAGTGATGGAACTAGAACCGTTGGAAGTACTACCAGTAAAGAGTAAGGAAGCAAATTTACCTTCATTTAGTGATGAACAGATGAAAGATCCGTTCATTGTGGAATGTAAGAATAAAATAACACCTCCTTTTGTTTGTGAAAATGGAGTGATTTGTTATGAAATGCAAGGTAATTTACTTCCAGTTGTGCCTAAACACTTGCAGACGGAATTCACCCGCTATAATCATGAAAGTTTAGGTCATGTGGGTCAGCAAAAGTTGCTGGAAATTCTCAAAGAGAAGTTTTATTGGGACAAAATGGAAGACTCTGTACAAAATGTTGTTCAGTCATGTCTCATTTGTGCTCAAGTAAACCCCAGGCCTAAAGGACAAAAGCCTCCACTTCTAAGAATTGCACCTGCAGACGGTCCGTGGTCTACATTGCAGATTGACTACATAGGTCCCCTACCTTCAGGTAAACAAGGTCTCAGGTATGCATTAGTCGTGGTAGATGTATTTTCTAAGTGGGTAGAACTGTTGCCTGTCAGGAAAGATGATGCTTTGTCTACGGCAAAAGCATTGATGAATCATGTTTTTTGTACTTGGGGAATCCCAAGGATGATTTCTTCTGACAGGGGGAGCCATTTTACTGGCAAAGTCATGCAGGCTGTTTGCGCAATACTGGGGGTACGTCAACAATTCCATGTTCCATACCATCCTCAGTCCGCAGGTATTGTAGAAAGAATGAACAGAACGATTAAGTCTAGAATTGCAAAAATGTTACTTGATAAAGGAAATACTTGGGTTGATGCAGTACCTCTGGTATTGATGAGTATTAGGGGAACAAGCTCCTCAACTACCCAGTATACACCTTTTGAATTAATGACAGGAAGGAAAATGCCATTGATCTTTCCTCATGAACCGTTTTTGTCTACTCCACAGAAAGATGCCATTGCAAGAACTAAGTGGTTACAGGAACACAGTTCTGCAAGAAAATGGAGGAACAAAACTGTTTACTATTGGACAAAGAACCTCCAAAGAAACAGCAATACAAGAAGCGTGACATCAAGATAGCGTGCTACATATTACTTCCATGGTTGTTGGTGCTGAGTTTTTTGATTGCTGTGTTGTTTGAACTATACCAGAAGCCAATTGGAATTGATGATCCGACAAAGGATTTACCACAGGAGACATTGTTATCACATAAGATAAGAGAAGTTCGAGTGGATCGACTCCTGACATCAGACATTGATACATCAAGAGACATTGTTGGACAAATTAGATTCGGTTATGGCTCCAGAGATCAACCTTGTTTGACTATATTTTTTGAGCATACCTCAGAGATCACGGTTCATGCAACAGTAGGACCAAAAGCCAAATTCACACAGTCACAGGGGAATTATACCCATAATAATCAGACAGGTGTTTGGGAATGTCATCCTACTGAGTCCATGTGGTGGTTTATAACAATTAAGGGAGAAGAACATGCACAATGGACAGGTGATGTTACCAATGAGATGTTAACATCAGGGAAAATGGGAAGATCAAAGACAGAGATTTGGTATAAGACTCAGTCTTATGGTAAAATCTTGGATCCTTCACTGCTTTCTATATCAGCAGGGGATGATGATTGGACTAGGGTTTGGAACTTTCAGGTGGAAAGAGAAATAGCTATAGTCAAAGTATCTTTTGTATTTACGGTAACTAATTCTATAGCACCTGAAGTTAGAGTTAATCCCCATAGTGTGAAAAGCCAAGAGGAATTGGAACCTATAGAACTACAATGTGGGACAAGGTTACTATTACCCCAGGAAGCATCACTCGTTTGGTCAAAAGGGAAAACATCTTTAGGAAGTTTTACAAATAATCCAACTCGTATACTTCATAAGGGTCAAATGGGGGATGTACATTGGAATGGTATACATTTTATGCTTAGAATAGATAGTCCAACTCGTAAAGACTCTGGGATATATGAATGTTGTGTATTACTGAAAGGAGATTACAAACACTGTGACAGAGCAAATGTCAGTGTTTGGTCCCCTGAAGACAATTTGTGTACTGGTACTAGACTCAAACCATCCAATCCTTTTCAGGTTAATTACTTTCAATCTAAGCCATTGTTGAGGAATGGATCGTTTGTAACCCTAGTTTGGACTTTTAACATGACTGATTGGAAAATATCCACTTGGTTTCCTCAATGTTTGTCACACCTTACTAACCTGGAAAAAGGTCTTGCTCAATGGTTTGGACAAAATCCATTGAGAATGGCAAGAAGTAGACGAGGTATTATTGAGGGAATCTTGGGGGGTGTTGGTTCGGTAGGAAGCTTACTTAATACTATGGATATAAATACTCTTAAATCCGATTTGGGATCCGTGAGTTATGTTGGAAGTCAGGGAGCAAAAGTACAAAAAGGGTTAAATCAGTTATTGGAAAAAATGGTTCTAAGTTCTGCTACTGTGATTGGGTCGTCTGTATCTCACTTACAGGATGCCACTTTAGACTTAATAGAGAGTCAAGAGGAGAATCAAGTGTCAAGAGCATGCCTGGAAATACAGATAGAATATTCCACTAATCTAAAGATGATTGCACAGGCTTTACAGAGTGGTATTACACCTTTGGGTTTGTTGAAAAGCTTACCTGACAAATATAGTTTTGGTCTGGGTCATATTGATTTGTGGATTAATAAATGGATGGGTTGTGATCAGGATTTTTGTATTAGGACATCTTTAATCCCAGTGGCAGGAGTTGAACAAGTAGTGGTACCAGTAACAGTTTTAGGAATTCCAGTCAGTGACACACAATTGATTCATTATAATTTAAGGTATACAGATTTTGTATTTGATGGGGAAAATCTGGAACAATTAGATGTTTCAGCTTGTCTTCATTTTGTTTCTAAAGTAATATGTCTTCCAGGGCAAGAAAAGGTTGTCTATCATTCTTGTTTTCACAATCATTCATCATGTGAGGCCAGGATTGAAAGTGTTACATCTATGCATGAATTAATGACTCAAGTAAAGATAGGGAAAGTTTGTTTTCAAGTAATGAAGGAAGAGTCATTGGTCAGAGCATTCTTTTCAAATTGTATGCATAATGAAACTCTTCACAGAGGATTATATTGCATAGAAGGTGATTTGAAAAAGTTGGAGATAGATGGGAAAAAGTTTAATGTCTCCACTATAGGTACAGAGCGTTTAAGAACACTACCTCAGCAATTTAATCTGACACAGATAGACCATTTTCCTTGGAAAACATGGACAGAGGAAATAAAGAAAGATAAGGGATTATTGGCCATATTAAAGCAACAACTGAAAGATGCAGAAATTGTTTTCCAACATAAACAAGGTGAATTAGAACAAATTCAACATCAATGGAATGATATGTCTGGAGTTAATTGGTGGTCAAATTTTAAAAAATCAGTAAATATGTGGTCACAATCTTCGGTAAAATCCGCAGCTGGGAATATATTGTTAAATCCAATTATTATTATGGCTATACTTGTTTTGTTATGTATTGTTTATCAAAGTTTTCTTATGTGTAGAATAAGTAAGATATATAAACATGTTAAGTATGAAGTAGATAAGGGAGATGGAATATTAAGGGAAATGATAAAAAGAGCACAATCCTCTCATTCCATAACAAATGTAGAGAAAAGGGTGTCTCATGCTAATGATTATCATATGGTCCCAGGAAAAGTGTGATGTGATTGTAGTATAAATGTGATACGAATGTGATACGAATGGGGAGTAAATGTGTGTATTTGAAAATATATGATAAGGATATTATCCTATCATCAGGGGGAATTGTAAAAGATTCTAATAAACCTCAATTAAGAAATGGACCATATATAATTATTGGTATAGGCAATAGTTCAATGATAGGCTTCAAGGTTTCCTTGACCTTAAAATATGGAATGAAGGATTTGCTGAACAGGCATTCTATAGATAGGATAGTAACTTGCTAATGCAGGGTATAGTTGTAACTCTAAAAGGGCATTACAGTATGCGTACAGCCACCACCTAAAATAGGGTTTCGACGTGTAAAGATCTTAGTGAGCATGTTTACCCAATTAGGTGAAGACCAATAGACTGACAAGACTGACATCATTATTCAAACCGTGTATATAAGTTAAGGCCTTGGAGAAGCATGGGAGGAGAGGTAGAGGGGAGATGTACTTGCCATCCACGTACTCTTCACGTCCCAACACTCCCTCCCTCCATCCTCAGGAATGCATAGGACAGATGTCATGAACTAAATTCCTCTCCAAGGTTTTGTAAGACTTGTTTCGTATTATTTTTGTTATCTTCTTTTTATATTCTTCTTCTATTTTTGTTCGTATTAAATGTTTTACCTTTGTTTGCATCTAAGTGACTCTGCCTATTTTTGACGCACATACATTTATATGTGTTCCAATTATTTGAAGTTTGTATTTGGCCCTATATACATTTTATTACACTCTCACTAGCCCGGTTCGGTCCCTTTCAGCTGTCCTGTCGGAGCTTGCCAGGTTCCAGGTATTGTCCAACTATAAAATAAATTTATCTAAGTCGGAGATCCTTGGGTTTAACATCCCGGCGCCTGTCCGTAGCTGCATTCGGACTGGGTTCCCCTTTAAGTGGCAGGAGGACTCTCTTAAATACTTGGGTCTGTTTATACCCACGGACCTCTCGAAGCTGCGTATTCTTAATTTTGAGCCCTTGTTGACCACATTGGAATCGGACTTGCGTAAATGGGCATTTCCACATGTATCCTGGTTCGGGAGGGTAGGAGTTATTAAGATGAATCTTCTTCCCAGATTCCTTTACCTTTTTCAGACGCTACCCATTGCCCTCCCGAGGTCCTTTTTTCGGAGATGCAGGAGGGCCTTCTTGCGCTACGTTTGGAGGGGTAAGCCAAGGCGTTCTCCTATCTAATCCGGCCACGGTTGCAGGGGGGGGTGGGTCTCCCGAGTTTGGAGCTTTATTGGCAGGCGTCCCACTTACTCCGTGTTATTGAGTGGTCCGTAGACTCAGCTAAACAATGGGTGTTAGTGGAGGGGTCTTTTCTGACGTGCCCGGTGTCTGTGTTGCCGTGGATTCGCGCCCCTGGGAGTTGCGTCACGTGTTCCGCCCACCCTTTCCTTCTCCCTACCCTACGGGTTTTTCGTAAATTGCTGCGGGACGGTGTGGTTGCTAGAGTTCCCGGCCCATTGACCCCCTTGGTGGGGAATCCGGACTTCCCCCCGGGTTTCGCAGGTGGGGGCTTACAAGCTTTCCTCCCCCCGGGTATTCGCACGTTGCACTTGTGCCATGTGGTCACTGGGACGGCCTTGAAGCCTTTAGAGACCCTGTTGGGTCCGGGTCCCTGTCCCTTCTCCCTTAAGTTCCTCTACCATCAGCTCAGGCATTTTGTTTCCTCCTTGGCGGTTCTGCCACATATGGAACGACCACTTACACCATTGGAGAGGCTTTGTCTGGAACTGAAGGCACCTTCCCACCTCTTATCCAAATTGTATTTGCTTTTGCTCTCCCCTGAGCCGGTTGCCAAGCCGTATTATTTTAGCCTCTGGGAGAGGGACTTGGCCTGCTCGTTCGCTCCGGAGGACTGGTCCAAGATCCTCTCTATAGTCCACAGGGGCACAATGTCTAGCCGAATGCAGGAGACATCTTTCAAGATACTTACAAGATGGTATAGGGTTCCCCTAGATATTCACAGGTTCGCTCCTCTGGTTTCCCCGAGTTGCTGGAGGTGTGGTGCCCACCCTGGTTCCCTGTTGCATATCTGGTGGTCTTGCCCTGATATTAGGCCCTTTTGGGATTCCGTTACGGCGGTTATCCGTGATGTGGCCGATCCTGACTTCCAGGCTTCTCCTGGGTCCATTCTGCTCCATCATACGCACCTTTCTTTTTCTTGCTACAAGCGGTCCCTGACTTTCCATCTACTTAATGCGGCCAACACAATTCTCCCCCGCCACTGGAAGTCAGCCACCCCTCCCTCCTTCATGGCCTGGGTGAATCAGGTCGAATTCATTTACCAGATGGAGGTTTTGGTGTGGTCAGCTCGGGGTGCGGGTCACAAAGTTGAGCTTAGGTGGTTTCACTGGAGATCTTTTGTTTCGTCCCTGGAACACCGTCCTTTGCCGGGTCACTGACCCTTGCGCCGGTTCTGCATCGCGCCTATCTGGTGTGTTTTATGTTCGGTGTTTTTGACTATGGAGACTTTGTAATGGAGCTACCCGTCGGACCTTGGGACATATATGTTTTATTCTGTTTCTGTTTCTATTTGTTTTACGTGTTGCTTTGTGGCACTTTAATATGAGGAACCTAAACTCTTCCACGTCTTACTCTGTGCTACCCCCTGGGGGGTGGCTGTCTTCCGCTGAGGTACCAGTTAGGTTCCACTACTGTTTTTTCACCGTATGTAGTTTTCATTTATGGTGTAATTGTAAACTTGTCAATTGATGTGACTATGTACTTAATATTTTGTGCCTTGTTACTGTTACCATTTGTGTAATAAACTGAGAATTGATAAAAAAAAAAGTATGGTGTTAGCATGAGTGTGTGTATATGAGTGTATGATGTTAGCATTAGTGTGCTTGTATTTGGTGTTAGTGTGTATGTTAACGTATGATGTTAGCATTAGTGTGTGTGTGTTAGTTTTTGGTGTCAGCATATGTGGGTGGGTGTTATTGTAGTGTATGGCTAGTGGTGCAACAGAGAGGGAGGAAGATATACGGTATATATATATATGTGTGTAAATGCATGCTGTGAGTGGCTCTTAATCTGCATTTGCATGTTAGTATGTGCATGTGTTTTACCTATGGAGGGTGGCCTGCAAATACTGCACCTAGGGGCCACTAACCCTAGACTCAACCCTGCTCCCTAATACCATTTTTATAACTCCAAGTATCTAGATTAGGAAATGTATGCCTTACTCCTTAACCCACTATATATTATTATATACACTACTTTTTCATCTATCACTATGCAGATATTTTACACGTTAATAAAAAAATGGACTAGATTTTCACTGTAGCAAGGCACTTTTTATTTAAAATGATCAAAAACCTTTATATACGGGCATATGTAAATAAATATATACACACATCATCATAACTGGATAAAATACATGCAGTAAAGAATAATTTCAAAGCAGGTCTGTCCTTCAAGATAATCACAAACTGTTATTTGGACTGCTGACATGGTGTCGCAGGAATCACATCAATAAACGAAACTGCAGTGATGGAATGCATTATCTTGGCAAATTTACTTAGACAAGAACAAATTCACCGTGATATAGCAATGAATGCTGCAATGTATTCCTCTATAAGAGTAGACAAAGAAGATTTAAGATTAATTTTGGCTGGATGAGAATTTACTAGACTTGGGCACCAGGGGGCTCTTCGTGTTCGTCTTCGTGCTCGTCTTCGGGGGGGGGGGGAATCTTCGTATTCTGCGAATATTCGCCTGTTCCTGTCTTCTCTTAGGGGGAATATTCGTGGACATTCTTCGTGTTAGTTTTTTCTTTGTTTTTGCCGGTTAAGGGGTTAATACAGGGTTAACGCGTACCGCAGCAGCTCTGGTGCCAGGAGTTTAAATGTCCGTATGAGCAACTCTATTGGTCGTCAGCAGGGGGCTCATCTGCCAATGGTTGATGGCAGACGAGCCCCCTGCTGGCGACCAATAGGGTCACTCGTACAAACTGTTAAACTCCTGGTGCCGTAACTTACCCTGCAGATCCCACTGGCCTCCCTGTTCTATCAGTTAAATGTCCGTACGAACAACCAATAAAGTCGCTCGTATGGACATTTAACTAATTGAACAGGGAGGGAGACCAGTGGCATCTGCAGGGTAAGTTGAAGCATTGGGGTTTTAAAAGTCTGTACGAGCGACCAACAGAGTCACTCGTGCAGACTTTTAAAACCCTAATGATGCAATTTACCCTGCAGATCCCACTGGTCTCCCTGTTCTATCAGTTAAATGTCCGTACGAACGACCAATAAAGTCGCTTGTTTTGGTCACCTGCAGGCTCTTCCTCTGGTATCAACCAATTGGTTGATGCCAGAGGAGGTCCCTGTAGGCGACCAATAGGCTCATTCGCACTGCCCTGTAACCCGTGACGACGAACCTGCGGATTTCCACTTCCGTGAACTGCTGCGATGCCGCGAAGACAAGGTAAGTTAGAAGGGGGGGGTGGTAGACGAAGACGATCACGAAGATCTTCGTGGTGTGTGTCTTCGTCTTCGCCTACGTTTTACCGCCGTTGTCTTCTCTTCGGCGTGTCTTCTGAACGAACACAAAAACACACTCTTCGTGTTCGTTTTCATGTTTGCTCGAAGACGAATGCACAAGTCTAGAATTTACCCTGCTGCCAGGCAGTTCCCTTAGGTGTCACGGTTGAGTTAACTCTGGCACTCTGTAATATAGTGCTGTGTAGGCCATTATAGCACAAGTGTGTGATGGGTCCAAGAGAGCTTAGTAAAGGTGAGCTTAGGCTCACTCCTCTTTTGCTCTGAATCCGCATCCAAGGGATGACATTGTATGTGGGAAAAGTCCTGGATCTGCTGCATAGTGGTGCTGGCTGGTCGCCTTTAGGCAGCTAACTCAAGTTGCTCTAGTATGACCAGAACAAATCAGTTACCCCTCTGATAATTTCAGGCATCTGAAGTGGGACATCTTTGGAGAGTTGTGGTTAGAGGCAGGGACAGGGGCATGAGTAACCACCTACTTTATCTGTCCAGCTACTATGCAAATTACTGAAGCAGGATGACTGGATATGATGTCATATTGTTGAAATGTACTTAAATACATCACAAGGCATAGTTGCGAACTCTTCTGTTTTTCCCGGGACAGTCCCTCGACTTGGAAGCTTGTCCCGGTACTTTCAGTAAGTTGAAATTTACATAACTTTATTATTATATACTGTACCTTACCCTACCATTTTGTACATGACAGACTTTTTTTTCCAGATCTACATATGTAGGAGCTATGTACGTTGAGGTCCGTCTGTACTTGTTAAATTGGAAGCGCAGTAAATACCTGGAATACTTCCAGAGGAAGTAGTTCTGTCAAACACAGTAATTAATTTAAGAAGGCTTGGGATGTACTTAGAGCAATCAGAAGAATTAACAGGTTAATTGTAGTTGAAAAAAAGGGCAACTAGGGCCAGTTTGTTTTTCCTGCTCTCGTTGTTTATGTATCGATGTATAAATCAATCATTTTTACTATACTGTTTGCCTCTTTCGGGAATTGCAGTGAGTTCTCCTTGTAGGAGTCTTGCAATACTAAGTACTTCCTGTAGGGTCTGCACACTGTGACAAAATGTGCAGGGAGGGACCTGCTCGACTTCCTGTTTGTGCTCAGCGTGCAGGTTCCTTACCCAGCTATTGTTACAGTTACTATCATGATAGTCGTTATTATGGGAGTGAGCGGGTCTGGGAAGTAGGTATCATTGTCATGCTGACAAGTGGTGTGTCTGGCGAACAGTCCTTCTAGCAATAAATGGGTTAACGAACGAGCAGCTGGCTATACAGCTCAGAGCTGCTAATCCCATTGTGCGTGTGTGCGTGCGTGCGTGTGTGTGCGCATGTGTGTCACACTCTGTTTTGAATGAGTAGAAAAGCTTTACACTGGGAGGGGTTGTTCATAGTTGCACATTGAAAGGCTGTGGGCAATGCGCTCTGTGCTGTGTATTCTGGGGGAAGGGAATGTGCACACTTTAGATCTTGCAGGATCTTGTTTTCATTTTTAGTGTGAGTTTGAACTGATAGAGGAGCCAGAATGCACTTTAAGGTTAAATCGATTGTACTGTCACCGAAATTGTATCGGTATATCATAACGCTCAGCTCATGATGGCACACAGAACAGTTTGGGGCACACTGCCTCTTTCTTAATGTGTAGTCCTCAAGTATGAGTTTGCTGAAAGCCGTAGTATATTAGTATTGCATTTAAAATGATGCTGGTAATTTTGTAGCACAGCCAGTCTTACTTAGCAAATCCCCACATACTACGGTAAATATGAAATTACTAGAGGGTTAACTCTTCGAGCAGTAGAATGGAAAATAATGATTTGGGACTATAAAAGAAAATATTTAATATACACTGTTTTCAGCTAGAGGAAAACTATTTCACTATTTCATTTCTTTATGTGACATGTATATGATATTAACAACATTTTAATGAGTTCTTCATTTACAGAAAAGAAAACACGTCAAAATAACAGAAAATCCCATACATTTTGTAGGTGTCCGTGATATTGTCATTACATAGTAATGTATATTTTTAACAGGCAATGATGCTGTTTTTCTCCTCTCCACTGGATCAATGAAGCAGTCTGGCAGTTCCGATTTCAGTACTTTCCTGACAACTGTCTCCTCATTGTAGAACTTCAGGGAATATCTGACAAGAGCTCCGGTTGTCTGCGCATGCACACGGCTGGAGTGTGCTTCACGTTCTCCCATTCTTTCCCCACTTGTGACAATGCTCAGCGTTGAACCTAGTGTGCTATGTCATAGTATGTGATAATGTAAATCTGTGGCATAATCATTGCAATGTTTTCTTATGGACACAGTATGCCGCTGTTGTTTCTTGGAGTAATCTGGGAGGCACTGGTCATGCCAGTGTTCCTAGATGTGCCCTAAATGGCTTAGAAACCTCAGGTTGCACACCACTGATCTATGGAATTGTTATACCATATAAATTAAGTTTCTGCTCTTTGAGACCAATTCTACCATAATAATAATAATTATGTGATATTTCTTTGCACAGGTCTGAAGTGGGATCTATACTGGCTCGTAAGGTATGTTCTATGAATTAATTTTAGTTTAGCAGATTTGTATATATGAAGCTGTTCTATTCATTAAGGTCCAAGTAGGCCTGATCATCACTACATTACCTTTTACGCATAGAGCAGATTCCAAAGCACTATTACGAAAGAGTGTGAAAAATAACAATTAACATCAAAATTCACAATTGACAAAATGGTGGGTTTTTAACAATTGTTCAAAGTTAGACTTGGTCAGGCATTTAACGTTTATTCTGGGGCATGGGGAGCCAATGAAAGGACTTTCACCGATTGAAAAATCATTGGAATAAGAAAATTACCCTACCCAGTTAGTAGGTAGCTATAATAATCCAGACGGGATATTGGCATGGAATAAGTTTTATGTCAGATTTGAAAAATATGCGGATGATAGCAACGTGATTTGGTAAGCAACTGGGTGTGAGGGGAGAAGGAGCGAGGGGAGTCACATGCAAAGAGAACGCTACAAAATGTTGCTGTTGTATCAGGAATTGAGGGCAGAGGAGATGGAATAACCAAAAGCTCAGTTTTGGAAATTTTAATATTATAATAGTATTGGGATGCAATTAGCGTGTTGCTGGCATAGAGGTGCTATTTTGATCCAAAAGAAGAGATTAGATTTTGTAGAGAGAGGAGGTGTAAACAGAGTAGATGCATCAGAACTAAGCCCTGAGGCACACCAATAGAAAGTAATAGGGAAGAGAAACAAGTCCAAGAGAAGGAGACACTAAAGGTATGGTCAGAGAGGTAGGCTTTGACAGTAACAGTTTGGAGGCAGCAGAACAAGAGGGATCGTTGATGAATATATTAAAGTCACTCATGATTAGTGTGGTCATAGAACATCAGAAGTGTAAAGGAGAGAACAATAAAGTTCAGAGGAAAGAGAAGGGGAGAGAGAGAGAGAGAGCATTGGTGGTAAACCTTACAAGTGAAGTGAGGAGAGAAGATACCAACATTCCCTTCAAAAGCTGTGAGTCAGGCTTGAGTGATGTTGAGATTGTTAGAAATAAAGTGGTCATGAACAGCAGTGAAAGTCTGCATCTGAGCTTCTGTGCAAAAAGGTTTGTTATGCCACCCTGACCATTCTCTCGATAGAAACTCATCAGATGTCTTCTAAGAGATAAGGTCCAAAGTTCAGTCCCCATTGAAATTATTGGAGACTAAACTTATTGCAACAAGCCAGAGCTGGGGGCTGAACCCGTACATATTTAAGACAATTATCAATGCCCTTTAAATAACCGAACAGAAAGTCTGTGACAAGGTAAAAGATATATTGAGAAGTTGAATCACTATTGTGTTAGTGTTTTTGGTAATTATTCATTTTTACGTGGACTCATGCACTGTTTGGGCTACCTCCCCAACACAAGAAATGCAGGAAAGTTTTCTACAACATGAGAAAATTGTCCGCAGCTATGCAATTGTATGCATTTTACTGGGAGAATTTTAGAGGCATAAAGATGTCTCAGAATTGTCAACATACAGTAACTAAGTAATGGAATTTTGTGACATTGTAGCCATGGAAACATCAGATTGCGCAATGTGCTCTATGTTGTCAGTGGAATGCATGCATAATAACAAGCTTTTCATATATAGACATGCTGGACAGTACCCCGATCAGTCAAATATAATTGCAAACCATGTTATCATCATGTACATCTAGACAGCTTGCTAATGAATAACACTGGGACAAGTACATTTTCCCAAAAATATGTCATATAATATTATAATTTCTAATTATCAACAACCAAATGATTTGCTGCTATGGAGATATTATATGATATTTACAAGGTAAAGGGAACAAGAGATGTTTTACCTGCGCAATAACACTTCTACTGACAACTGGATAATTTAACCTTGGTGAAGAGAGCAAACAATAGACCCCAACATGTTAGTTGTGGTACAGTACCTACAAGAGAATATTAGGGCTGTGCATTATGAGCTGGAATCTTATCTAAAAGATCATTAATCAAGGACATGCATTAAATCTATGCCAGTGATTAAGACAAACAAGTTTTAACCAAGTCAACAAAGAGTCTTCTTGTGAGTTATAGATAAAACAGTGAAAATGTATTAAAATGGGGAGAAAATAAAATGGGAGCCACATCTCAAACCGAGAAATGACAGCACTGACATAGCCTGCCCTATAGGAAAATACCTACTCTGGAGGAGCATCACTGTTTTTTTGTTCACTTGCACTATTACAGAGGAGACCTCTCCATTACTATATCAGACTGGTCCTTGCTGCTAGATACTCTTAAGCAGTGACACTTCCCATGTCTTGCTTTCCTATGTCTTCCTAGTTACGTACCTGTGTTTACCTACAGGCAACCAGAGCTCCATATCTCATTAACTATTATAATACCATATTTGCCCGAACATAGGCCACACTTTTTTCCTCCACTTTAAGTCTTTTGTCGTACCACCTGAATCTATGTATTGTATGAAGCGCTTCATAAATTGTTGGTGCTATATAAATAAACGCTAATAATAATACTAATAGTATGGCTCTGTTGTAGATGGGGTGGAAGTTCTACGATGCAGATGATTATCATCCCGTAGAGAACAAACTGAAAATGTCACAAGGAATACCATTAAATGATCAGGTAAAATTGCCTTTAATCCTGGATCTTTTAAATATAATGTATCATTGTCAAAAGGAATTTGGCAATTATACCCAACAGTTACTCCGAGTCAGCTGGCAAAAAAATGTTGGGCCTCGCAGTAAAGCCTTGGGCTGGTTGGTTGATGGATAATGAAAAAACAGTCAGGCCAATACATGCAAATCATTGAATTTGGCTTATTGCCAAAAAAAGCCCATATAAGAGAAGGCTGCGGTAGATTAAGGCAGTCCGTAAATGAGGTACTACACAGCTGTTCTATATCATCTGTTTATCATGAAATAAAATACATAAAAGGAACATTTAAGACATGTTTAATTTCTTACACACCCATTGTAAACCCAAAGGTTTGTTTGCGTGCATTGTCCACCAGATCAGAGGAAGAAAGGTACTTATATTAGTTTACTGAGTAAGATCAATATTGCCTTTCATGGAACATGATATATTCCATAACTCTTTGTTACGTTAGAACAGCTTATCTACAGTAACACCTTATATTCTGGCAGATAATTGCAGAATCTCGCATTGTTATGTTGGATATAACATTGATCGATTGTTCAACTATGGTGCTTAGAATGATAATAAATGTCGTACACCACTTAGAATGCTTGGCACAGTTGATCATATGTTCCTGGACGTGTCCAGTGTGATGGATGCGTGTTTGTTTAGGTTAAAAGGACACATTTTCAGGAGGAGCTCCAGAATTGTAGCTCATCACTATCCTTTGGAGTATGGGTTTTACTTTAGTTTTGACCATTTGAAACAGCCAATCACAGGAAGGAAAATAAAATAAATAAAAATAATTGTAAAGGGGACACTTGGCTATGGTTATCATATGCATTAAAGGGAATATGATGACTGGAGTGTCATGTGATGATGGTGCCTATTGCTCTGTTTTTTGGAATTAGTACCTTTTATTTTCTATATTGTTGTGTTTGTTAGTGGCTAGTAATCGCAAGTGCTCTACCCCAGGACATTGCTTGAAGGAACTTTCTGTAGATTCCCGGCCTGTCATCCTTGGAATACAGTGTTGTTTAAATTGTTAGCAGAGGTGATGACAGGGCATTGATAAATGACGAACAAATGATGAACAATAGTGGCATTTCCTCCAGGGGTCCTGGAGCACATTACATGGCTCTAAGAAACCTATCATTCATCTTTATAATTTGTGACAAGTTCTACTTGCATCCAAAAGAAAAATGGTTTGGAAGGAAAGTTTCTCAGGAGAGCACTACACTTAAGTCACTACCACACCGCATCACCCGATTCAGTCTTCTATTACAGTGCATGTGTAGCTTGGAACTAATATTTTAAGTACATTTCACTTTTAGGGTACTTAAAGACACCGAGTAACAAGTAAATATCTAAATGCATCAACTTATCATAAGTCATTAAAAACAACAGGATCTTGTAAACATAAACTGAATGATGTCATGGGAACATGTAAGGATCTGCATTGCCAGGAATTTGGAGCAGTTCAGGGTTCTCAGTGATGTCCAACTTGTCCACTCCAGATTGGTGGGTGCGACAGATTTAAGTCAACAATACCTTTTATTGGGCCAACACAGTAAAAAATCACATAAGCTTTTTGAACCTTAGTGATCTCTTCTTCTCATGTCAATAAGCAGAACATAAAGGTTTGAATAGGAAGAAGTTGTTCTCTGCCGTAATATTTGATGATAGATTTGAATGCGTCATGGGAAAAAAAAAAACATAATATGTAAAAGATGCGCATATCTTTAGATGTTTTTTTCTTGATGTTTACTGATATGTGAAATATTTATAAGATCCTTAAAAGGAACATAGGCAGGAAAAGAAATTTGAGGTTATTAAACACTAATAAAGTACATTGAGATGTTCTATGTAGAATATGATGGGTTTGTGTAAGGTATTATTAACAAATAATAGATGGTTGCACATCATCTACTTGAGCCCTCAAGTTCTCCAACAGTACAGGTTCTCAGTACCTCTTTATAGTCCATGCCATGGGTTGGTATGTTTTTGTTTTTTGTTATTTTTGTGCATGTGTGAACTTGATTTTGGCCACTAGAAATTCAGCAGTAGAGCCTGGTGCTCAAAGATTTATTTTAAGCAAGGCGCAGTGGGCTGTGACTTCTAGTTGCCACTTAGAACACAGAAGAAGAAGAAGACTAAATATTTGGTTTCCACTGTGGCCCTACATCACTGGCTGCACATTCACATCTTTGCACAACAATGGTAAGCAGGACAAATCAGTGTTTCAGCTCTGGTTAGAGATAAATGTGAGAAGCCATAAGGGAAACATGACATTTAGACAAGGATAGTCATACTGCATCTTGTTTCTAAATCACAGGTTTCAGCAGTTTGGATAAAATAAAAAAATATAAATAAAAAGTCTGTGGACGTGCTTATATATCTATATCTGAAGAGCAGAGCACAAGGATTGGGAAAGTGTGCAGATTAAGACAATAAAATGACATTATGGAACTTATATAAAAAAAATATAACAGATATAGTTTATGCTCAAGACCTCAGCTGGAGTAATAGGTCTAGCAACATGAGGAGCAGAGCAAGTGGTAAAATGGTTCTCTTTAAGGTTGGACGTTATCAAATGTGGTGTCATATTTACCAAGTTGGAGAGCAAACTCGTGATGGTGAATACAATAACAGTAATAAAACAGGTAATTATAAAGCATAGTTGGAACTACAAGATAAAAATGAGAGAATGTGAAAAAGGAAAAATAGCTCACGCGATGTGGCAAAAAACAACATGGGGCATTTGGAAGCCTCTGATAGCAGCAGATATCTTTTCCATGTTTATGATATTTTATTATGGATTATTGGACTGGCCAACAAGTTAGATATATGTACAATGCATGGGTATTGCTGTGTATCGCCCCACATATTTAACTTACATTGTGAAAAACTAAAGTTGGTTTAAGGGAAAATGGATCCTGCTTTAAGCATTTGTCGACCAAATGTACAGAGTTTTAAAATGAAATTAATTTCTGCCTTACAGGACAGGCACCCGTGGCTTTGCAAATTGCATGAAGTCATAACAGGGTAAGCTGGATTTACTTGCCTGCACTAAAATTACCGGATACGTTTTATAAGGAGCTAAGGACCTTTACTGGTAAGCCAATTCCCCTATGCAAGGGGATTATCATTAATAATGCAGAACAATTACTCTATCATGTCTGCACTATATAAACGGATGCTTTGGTTACCACACCTCTCCCTGACCATTATTTTTTAACCAAGTAATATTTTGCCTGTAAACTTTGTGATGTGAAAGAAAAGCGGGCATCGATAGGTTGTTGCCATAGGAACTGAAACAGCTTCCTAAAACGTGTTTGCTAAGTGGAACAGCACCTTTAAAGTTTAGGACTAATAATGACTTTTGCTTCATCTCAATGTTCAATCAACATGAAAATAAATTTTTGACTTGTAGACTGTTTTTTGGAATGTGTTGTATATAATAAGAAAGTTTTAAAAATGAGCAACATGTAGACTAGTAGACTTTAGGTTTTATATAATATATCTATGTAATATATATATATATATATAGGACATGGGTCAAAAAAAAAAGAATGATGTTCTCTGTTCTGTATTTTCATAGAGAAAAATCATTTGGGCATCACGTTGTGCTGGCATGTTCAGCTTTGAAAAGGGCCTACAGGACGACGTTGACAACAGGGAAGAATCCTCTTATGGATGAAAATCCTCACGAAGGGAAGCACGACATTTCTTCTGATACGTTGTTCGTTCATTTGCAAGGCTCAATAGACATTATCTCCGATAGACTGCAGAAACGAAAAGGACATTTCATGCCTTTAACATTGCTAGAGTCCCAGTTTCAAACATTGGAGCCTCCAGCAGATCCAGAAGTTTTCATCACCGTGAATGTTGAGAGAGAGATTTCAGAAACAGTGCGTGAAATTGAGAAAGAATTAAAAAGTAAAATCAATTGAAACCATTCCATGCTTAACCCTTAAATCTACCCTTGCATTGTTAATGCACTCAATTGCAGCTTAGTAACGTGCTTATGATCATAAGGTGATTCATCTGGTGTGTGAAGTCATCACGTCGCTCCCATATAAAAATAGTTTCTCTCTGTTATTCCTTAATGGATCCATTATGGGAAGCAAGAAAGGAAAAATCCGCCCAAAATTAATTCAACACCATTCCAGAAAATATTTGCATGGCTTTAAGCGTCATAAACGTAACATCTGCAAAGCATTTTCTTTGTGTAATAAAGCAAGCACATTTTTGAACGCATCAATAAATTGATGAAATGTTTCTGTTTGTAACAAATTAACGGTGCACCTAATCAATCACCTGCAGATGAGAGGACGCATATACATTTAACAGAAACTATACTCTGCTATGAAGCCGTTTATTACCAGTTTATTTACAAATTACAACGTGCAATCTTTATGTAATCCATCTCAAATAACATTTATCAGCATTTGTGTGAAATTCTATTCCCAGGACATTCATTATTATTATTATATTATACGTTTTGTAACCCAGTACACTTGATAGCTCCGTTGTACACAGCCGGCTTAGGCAGCAGAGTCGTGTTGGAGACATTTGGGGTCACCTCAAGGCATCCGGGCATCAGCCTAAGTCATGGCGAACATGGTTTTAGGAGCATATAGCGTTTTAAGTATGCTGACGCATCAACAATTCCTTTTGACGTAGGCTTAATTCATTCTCTGCCATATCTAACGGGAAGAATAAATGCTTGTCCGTTTGTTCTTAAAATACAATCGCTCCCTCCAAGCGTTTCGGTATGTTATCTTAATATCTGGATGTCCATTTGACATCTTTGTTCAGTTAAGTGTGTGTAAGGGATCTAAATATGCCTCATGGATGGTAAGCACTAAACCAGAAGTGTCTCACTAAAGATGCATCTTGGCAATCTGGAAATATGAACCAATGTTTAAACTTAAAACCAAAAGCATGGGGCAGTCTAAGAAAGAAAAACTCTTATTAACAATGTGTCCATGCAAATGCATTTATTTGGCCAACATACAAAAATAAGATGTAGAGTTGTGTAAGCAGAAGTCAATTTCAAATGGAATCATTGGTCATTAGATCTGAAGATCATGTGAATCTACATCTTTTTCTTTTTGACCCATTTAAAGGAATCATGTTTGCCTATATGGACTTTGTCATCCTTTTGGAAAGTAATTGAACCCTTTGAGAATTACCCGTTTTCTATATTAATTATATTAACTATATTATATTAATTATTCTAGACAAACGCACCGTGCTTAAGTTAATAAAACACAAACAATAATAATCCTTCATGTCTTTATTTTGCACACCTATTTAACCCCTTCAATCCCAGGGGTTTTTGGTACCTCAAAGCCCAGAGCAATTTTGCCATTTTTGGGGTATGTCGGTTTAGCGATGATTCTCTTTCCCTGTGAATGGTGTACCCATATAAACTATATATTGTTTTTTCAAGGAGAGATAGAGCTTTCGTTTGATACCATAGTTGGATGATTAGCTGAAAATTTAGAATGAGAAATTTAGTAAAAACTAGCGAAGATTAGAAAAATAAACTAATTTTGTTTTACATTTTCCCTCTGAATCCTCACAAAATTAGGTAAAGTGATGGAAAATCCCCTCCAAATTTATCAATTCAGGTGTCCTGATTTCAGAAATATCTAATTTATATAGATTTTCCAGACTTTCCCAGCACCAGGGAGCATACTATTAGGTGTACAATTTTGTATAATTTTTATGCCTATGGCTTAACGAGTTTGGGGGTTGTGAATGGGGGCAGGAGGGTTATACTGGCTAGATGTTATGCTAGGGCAATGGGAAGTAAGGTTTTTTTAAGAATTTTTTTTATTATCTTTTTTTATATATATTTTTTTATTTTAATTTTTTTTACATTTTTTTTATTTTTTACATTTTTTTTTTTACACAGTAATGGTTAGAGGTCCTCCTAGGGACCTCCTGAACATACCAGTGATGTCACAGTGACATCACAGCTCATATTATAATTTTTTTTAGTATTATTTATATTATTATTTTAATGATTTATTTAATATTATTTTTAAATGACTAACCGGTTTTTTTTTTCCAGCTTTTCTGTTACAGGCCGGGAGGGGGAGTTAGAGAGATGGTTTCTCACTCCCCTCCCCGCGATCCCCCTGCACCGATCACACTGTGATCTCTATGCAGGTCCTCACAGACCTGCATAGAGATCGCAGCGTCTCTGTGCCTCATCGGAGGACAGGATATCCCCGCAGGGGATATCCTGTCCTCCGATGACCTTCCGGGTTACGTCAGCAGTGACGTAACCCGGAAGGGAATGCCCGATCGCGCGTTTGCAACTGCCGGCTTCTGTTGTCAGTGGGGAGTCCAGGCTGTCAAACGACAGCCTGGTCTCCCGTGCGGCGGCAGGGATGTGTCCCTGACGCTGCACGAAGGGCTGGACGTACCGGGACGTCCATAGGGGTTTCTTTGTGGGCGTTTTTTGGACGTCCCGGTACGTCTATAGGGGATTGAAGGGGTTAACATTCACAGTGCTGGTGGAAAAAGTATGTGAACCCTGGGATTTAATAACTCATAGAACCTCCTTTGGCAGCAATAACCTCAAACAAGTGCTTCCGATAGCTGCAGATTAGACTATTCTTTCTTATGTAACTGCTAAAGCTTGGCCATTTTCCTAGGATGTCTGATGTGAATGGCTCTCACAGTCATTTCACTGCAGTTTAAGGTCTGGGCTCTGACTGGACCACTTGAAAAGGCATTTTCTTTTTTCTTGTAGATTTACTTTGATGTTTAGGGTCATGTTCCTTCTGAATCACCCAATTTCTACCAAGCAGCCACCCTATTTTCCTGTATGACACCTTGATAAACTTGGGAATTTGCTGTCCCCTCGACGATCGCAAGCTGTGCAGGCGCTGAGGCACCAAAGCAGCCCTAAACCATGATGCTCCCTCCACCATACTTCAACATTGGGATGATATTTTCATGTTGGTATGCGGTGCCCATTTTTATTCCATACATAGTGCTGCGTGTTCATACCCAGCAATTCAAACTTAGTTTCATCAGTCCACAAAATATTTTCCCAGTAGCGTTGTGGAGTGTCAAGGTGACAAACTTCAGGCAAACAGCGATGTTAAAGTGGAAAGCAGAAGCTTCCTCCGTGGTGTTCTGCCAAAGACTCCATCCATGCCTGTTCAATATTTTTCATATGGTAGAATCATGAACAGAGATGTCAATCAGCCTTTAGCTGTTACTCTAGGGTTCTTTTTTGTGTGGACTCTTGAGATTGCTTTATTACCCTTTCCAGTTTTATACAAATAAATAATTCTGGATTCTTCTGATACTTCTTTTTTTGTGGTTCACATAAGCAGATGCTTCTTGAGAACAGCAAACTTGAAATGTGTATATTTTATGTCGAAGTAACTCCAAAACACACTGCCAATGCCATTTCATTGATAGGACTCCAGGCTTGCCAACTCCTGACTCCAATTAGCTTTTGCTGAAGTGAAGAGCCCGGGGTTCACATACTTTTTCCAACCCACACTGTGAATGTTTAAATGATGTATTTAACATGGCCAAGAACAATACAATAATTTGTGTGTTATTAGTTAAGACAGAATGCGTTTATTTTTGTAACTTAAGCATCATATCATAGTTTAAGACAAATGTGTACATAAAATGCTGGCAATTCCAAGGGGTTCACTCTTTCTTGCCATTTCTGTATATCAGCTTCCCTTGTTACCACTAAGGGAAAATAATATAACCAAAAATGAATTCTCTTTAACACCTCAATGTGTTTCAAAGGACCTTCAGACAGACAGCTGAACACATACTACTACTTTGATACATTTTGTATGGTGATGTGAAATCATACCATCAGCATACAATCAAAAAAAAAAAAAAAATCACACTGAAAAACAAGTCAGCCAGTTCAGTGGGGTACTTTTATTTTCTTTCTGGTGTGGGGGGGTATGAGTATTAGTAGGTCTCAATATACCATAGCAAGTAACTCTATACCATATCCTTCACAGTCATCACTTGCTCCTCTTCCAACTATTTGATTTTAAAGAAACAGTATACTGTTAGGCTTCTTAGGTGGTCTGTGAGAAGCAAGAAGTGGAGGTATTATTCACTTCACATAATACTTACTTTCTACTTTTGGGGAATGAAGCCACACAATAGTACCCATGTAAAGCTACACAAAATATACCTCAGTGAAATCTCTACTAGATAAACGTCTCCAGTAATCCATGCAAAGGACAAGCAAGACATATTTCATGCTATGTTAATAGCACCCTCTGGTGGATTTTAGGACCATAAACATTATTTAATGACTTCTGTTAGGACTCCCTCTACGAGTATATCCTTTCAGGACATCTTTTACTATTATTACATTTCAATCTTTATTGACTTGTAGAATTTTCTGTACACACAGACATTCACTCTATTTTTTTTTTTTTGTAGACAAGTTCGACTTAACAAGCAAGACTTCAGCTAGAAACCCAACCTATTTTTTCCAGTGGCACCATCCAAACGTATCGCAAGCACACTCAAAGTGCATTCGGACCAAGCGACTAAAATCAAGCCAGCCTCAAACCGTATGACTTTGTTTTTAAAAAGCTCCCCTAGGGCATGACTTACAAGGCAGCGTGTTACATTGTAGTAAACCGATTATAGGAATATTTTGGCATTTCCACTAATGTTTTATGATGCTCATGTAGTCCTCCGGAAATATTTAAATAATTAAAACTGAACAAGAAATGAAAGAAGTATTGGAGTTTATTTATTACCTGTGCACAGGAGAAAGAGCTATTGATAAAAATTAAAGTACAAACCAAATTTTTCGACGTGGTTAAAAAGAATTTGTTTATCACATGACACTTTGAAACCCTGAAGTTTTGGTGAATTTTTGGCCACCCAGAGCAGACCAGGACTGTGGTGTTCCCTCTGTGCAAATACATTTACACTTCAGAATCAGGGATTGGTAGGACTGTGTCAGGTGTAAAATTAAACAATGATCAACGTCAAAGAAAATTATAAGTCACACTGGAGGGGTTCACTGGGGTCAGTGAAAAAGTAGACCTCGCCGAATTCTACTGAAATGGATGTTCCTTGGTGAACGAGCTGCATCTAATTTCACAATATCACTTCGCTTACAAAAGCTTCCTACGTCACATAATTTTCTTAAATACAGGTTTCTATTATCTGTGTATGCGCTCAAGACTATTTTTCCCACGTAACTCTGCTGAACGGGATCTGTTTAAATTTAACTGAAGTGGAAGGATTTAATAAAGCGTAAAAAATCAAGCAGAATGAATATTACAGCATTGCATTAGCAAAAATACATGCGGAAGTCACAAAAAGCGATAATTCATCACTAATTAGAACTTTATGTTTTTGCTTCCTGTGTGGTATAAATTATTAGGATATTGATTTAAAAAGAGCTACCTTTTGCCAGCTGAAAGGTTAAATAAAACCGGTTAGCCCAACTGCAGTAGCTATTGGTTTAGAAATCACAAGCAATGCGGCGGGGGGAGGGGGGGAGTTGTGTCTGATGCATGCAACACATTCAAATGAAAAGCTTTGATTCCCGCTATTTCAGATTAACTACTGCACTTCAGCCCAAAGTAAATGCATGGGTTTAGTTTGTAATGAGAAGGGATTCCAGGAGTCAAACTGAAAAAAGCAGGTGTTTTATCGAGACTCAAGAGCCATTATCAAAAATAAATTACACTTTTGTTTGTGGGTTCGAAAGGGTCGCTATGATGGTTGAGAGCCCAGTAGTCGTTCTATAGCAGCATTGATGTCTCCTCCAGTTGCTATTAAAGCTTGTATGTTTGCTTCTCGGTTTAGGAATCCCATAGCACTGAGCTGATCCAGCTGCTGTTGAAATCGTATTTCTGGATTCTGAACCTGCTGAGACTGTCATAAAAAGAGATAATTTTAGTTAAAAAAACCCCAAAAAACAAAGGTTTATTTTATGGCGCACTACCATTAACCCCTTAACGACCTATGACGGGCCAGGAACATTACGCAAAAACGGTCTCTTAAAGACCAATGACATGCCTGGCACGTCATGGCATTAAACAAGCTTAGAAAGCGATCTACGGTCACTTTCTTCGCTTAAACTGTGTTGCCGTAATGCCTCGTTGCCGAGGCATTGAGCAACATTGAGATCGGCATCAACAGAGAAAGCCCACTTTAAAAGTTTAGGAGGGTAATCAGCGCCAATGGTGTTGCCGAAATGTTACCTCCCAAACAACCTGACAAACCCATGCATGGAGGGTATCACTGTACTCTGGATATATAGCTGAACACATATATTGGAGTGTTTTTGACAGTGGCATATACCAGGAGCTGTAAATTCATTCCTGAAGTGCAATTTTTGCCATAAATTACTACCACAAAGTTTGACAAAGGGTTGTAGTAGAATTAGTGCATGGAAATACCTTGGGATGTCTAGTTTTCAAAAAATAAAAAAACAGCTTGGTCCTTAAGGGGTTAATTTTTGTAATAAGTGTTTATGTTTAATAAACAAACATTTTAATCAGGAAGTGATTTTTGCCAATATTTCTACATTTTCATGAATTAAATGAATGTACAGAATAGCCTTGCCAGATGCCACAAATGTGTGACATCCAGTCTTACCAGAATCATCCAGTTTCCAAATGCCAAGTAGTGCGAGTAGTCATGAGAATTAGATATGCATGCAAAATATGGATATTGATAAATAAGGTAAATCTATTCATAACCCATTGAATTTGAGTGACAGCATTGCTTTACCTGTGGATTAGCACCAGAAAGAGCCTGTAACATTTGTTGTATAAATTGCTGGTGCCCGGGCTCAGATATTCCAGACAGGGGACTTGGGGCTTCTGTGGGCACAGGATTAGGGGGAGCTGTGGGGGTTGCAGGGCTAGCGCTCCCCAATCCTCCAATGCCACTGCAAGAACAAAGGCAATTTTAAAATAGGGGGGAAAAGTACAATCGTATATCACCAACATCTGCTTTTGAGATTAAGCATTAGAATATTATTCTAACGTATTCTGAAGTACAGTTACGCCAAATCTTTTCAGTTCAAAACCCTGCTCTGTTACTTTCCCCTGGCCAAATCCTGATGCCATTGAGTCACGTGGCCTCATGCAGGAACAGATCAATGTGAAAGCTTATGTAGAGAACAAAGGGTTAATGACAGAATTGCTAAACCCCTTTTAAGTGGGAATTCTTAATAGGGAATCCCACAATTTTTCCATAGCTTATATATATAGATTTGTCTGCTACCCTCTAAAGTAGATATTAAGTCTCTGAACTGGTCTGTAGTATGAAAGAGCATTCAATAGCAAACAGAATAAGAAAGATCGTGTAATATTTAAACTTTAACCAGCTTCTTGAAACTGCAGGCAAGCACTATCGACATCTCAAGTATTTTTCTAGACCACTTCTATCGGATTTCTGATTAAAACAAGTGCTGGCACAAAAAGTAACAATAAATCAAAGTGTACCCTGGCATAAGTGTTGGTGCTTCCGTTGCCAAGGTCTGCAGTCCCTGCTGGATCTGCAGCAAAGCCTGCATTGCTCTTGGATTTGACATGGCTGATAATGTGTCCGGATTCTGCATCTATAAAGAGACATAAGCATGTAAAACAGTCGCACAAAAACACGACAGGACAAAATACTGTTAGAAAGATCACATGCAGTTAAGTCACATGCAAACAAAGTCAACTGTAGAATGGCGGATCTCCTCTTTACATTGCTTAACACTACATAGTATCATACTTGAACGATGCCGTTTACTGTGCTATGTAAAACACGCATCCGCTCTGCTCTTACAATCCTAAATGAAGTGCCATTTAATGTAAATATATGCACAACCTGCATGCTTAAAAAGTCTTATACGGATCTGAAAAAAAACTTGAAAGTTGCTGGGAGCAGCCATACATTATAGCAATATAATATCAAAAGAAAAAATATGTCTCAGCAGCTCAAGAACGCCGTAAAACAATGCATGTAAAATGCAAAGCCCATGAGGCAGGCGCAGATCCAGCAGCAGGTGCAACGACTTGGTGCCCGACAGCTTGACACTCGGCTCTCACCTGCTGTAAGAAAAGTGGCAGCTGCTGTCGCATTTGATCTTGCAGTTGGGGATTCCCAGCAAACAGGGGGTTATTTTGCATCATCTGAAAGAATACAATAAAACGTCATTCCATTTTGACCATAAAAACCCCAAAACAAACACCCCCACAAAATTCAACAAATTAGGGGTTTTTTTGCACACACAGATCACAAGATCACTTTATCCCTGTCTTGATTCGGTATTATTTAAACACACTAGATATTTGGGGTTAAAGAGTCAAAAGGTTTTTATCCGTGTTGAAAAATCACCCACCGCAGACACAAACCTCTTACCTGTGCTGCAAATTCAGGATTCTGACTAAAAGACTGCATCATGCTCCTCATATACGGGGCAGACAACATGTTCTGCATTAGCTGTGGGTTTTCAGTAATTTGCTGCATCAGGCTTTGCATACCGGGGGTATTGAACATACCTGCTGTGGAAACAATGACATGGAAGGAAACAGTTAACTAATAATACAAACAAATGGAAAATTCATGAAACTATTTAGGAGAACTGCAATAACTTCTCAAGAACGCATCCACATTAAATTAGTCTGACCTAATGAACGAATATGCCTTAAGAATAGTTACAGTAAATGTATAAGTTGTTGCCCTTGCGGCTTACACTTACCAGATCCAGGACATTTTTTGGCCAGACGCTGGTATCCTGAGCCAAAGATCGAGGATGTGATGCGACTCTTTGTCATGCCCTTTAGTCTGCTGATGGGTTTGCCATGCTACATTTATTATACGCGGGACAGCCAATGTATTTCATTCATATGAAACATTGCTCAGTTGGGCAGCATAGGGAGGACTATGCCGACACTATAGAAGTAAAACCAATAATTGTGTAATTTTACACAAAACTAAAAAATGATCTGCAAACTTTGTTTTGCAGATAATGAGCATTAAGGCTTAGGAAGTGTGCATCCCGTCACGATGAAGTGACCGAACACTGAGACAGCACTGCGAATTAGACTACAGTACCTCCTAATCCAGACGTCATGCTTGGCAATGTGGAACTTGGTGTTGTGGTGGTACCGCTGTTGGTACTGGTGGTATTTACTGCAGGGTTGCTTCCCCCGCTTCCAGCAGATGGAGAATCGGCAGTGCTGGACTGAGGAGCCCAAGGGTTTGGAAGAGGATCTCTGTTTTCTGTACGGGAAGGCTGGTTCCCTGCATTCGAATTACTCACAAGTGAAGCAAATGGATTGCCACCAAACTGAAACAGAAGAACATGCCAAGATTAAAATTATTGCCGGGGGGGGGGGGGTGCACAATCATTATGCAAAAATGCTTAATAATGACCATTCATTGCACTGAAATCTAATAATTTAAATAAAAAAAATCATGCACCCAATTGCTTTGTTCTTGCATAATAATACAAAATTAATGATAAAATTCAATACTGCGGCTTGGCAGGTAGCCTCACCAGGATACACATAAAGGTTCATTGATAAGCGACCGTCAATCTTTATTCCCATCACTCCAAATCATAGAAGGGACTACAACTTTTCAGACAAACCATCTATCTGGGCAGACAGTCTCATTACATCACATTTACCACTCAGCATATTATACTTTCACTCACTCTTACAATGAGAGTCAATTGGGAACAGTACCTGCTCTTGGGCAGCATTCAGCATAGGCTCCTGAATGTCCGTGTACATTCTCCGCAAGGCGTTATAGCCCCCAGGAATACTTTCGAGATTGCTCAGGGCTCTGTCTTGGTTCCTCATCATCTCCTGCATCATCGCTGGATTTCGAGCAAGTTCTAGCGTCTAGAGATAACATTTAAAACGTCAAAACCAGCCAAATATATCACTGCTACATCTCAGGCTGCATCCAAGCAGACAATGCAAGGACCATTTACATCATGCAAGAGCTATTTTTTCTACAGCACAAAGATGTATGGTGTATAGCAGAAAATGCTATAAAGGTAGTGGAGTTAGAATTTTATTATATATTCTGTACTAGTTAAACTAGTCACAGATCCCCAGTCAGGGATCCATGCTACAACCAAACAGTCTCTACATACATATAAACCAAAGCTTTGGACAGCTGGACAGTTTGCGTTCATTCACCGATTTAGTTATTCAATTACAGACACCATTAAACTAAAGTGAGGATGTGGTTACCTGCCATTTTGGTTTTTGATTCAGAACCACTTCATTTAGCTTTAGAATCTGATTAAATTAATGCAATTCTTCTGTGTCTTACATATGACCACACTAACTAACTGGCCTTTTTAGCACATTTATAGAGATAAGTTTGTAAACATAGTATAAAAGAAGCCAAAAATACCTGTCGCATTATATCTGGATTATTAAGCATATGACTGATTTCAGGATTTCGCTGGATTAACTGCTGCATTTGAGGATTGGCCATAATTAATTGCCTCATTAAGTCAGGATTAGAGAGCATGCTTTGAACAAATGGGTTCTCCATGATTTGAACCATCATCTCTGGGTTGGACATGAGCTGCCTCTGCATCTGACTCTGGAGCTCAGAAAAGTTTGAAGCATTCATGCCCATGCTGCTGAGACTCGCCAGCCCTCCGAGGCCTCCTGGAAAGAGAACAGGACACAAACATAAAAATAAATAGGAAATAATGTACAAAGTAATGGCAGAGGATTAGATTAATCTTAAAGGACCTGAAAGGCAAGTTGGAAAGGTAACGACCTGAACGCTAAAATATATATATATATATATATACACACACACACACACACACACACACACATACATATATACACACACACAATCATCCAACCCCATGTGAATAAAACACCTTATCGTTAAGCAATCATTGAAAACAGCATCCTCTGTATGCTTAATTTGAATGCAGACATTTAGAAGCAAGAACATTTCTTCTGGATGCAGGGTTTGCATCTAAACTACATCTAACTGCCCTGTGTTAGGTGCTGTTGATCTACATGTATGTGCAACCCCGTAGATAAGATTTCTACTAATTTTTCACAAACAAAATGCTGCTTTTAATACTTGGTTTACATTATTTTGGGAAGGTGTGTGTGTGTGTGTGTGTGTGTGTATAAAAAGCATATACAAGTTTACCTAGGTAACATGTATGCTGTTTATAACATTGTGACCTAAATAACACTAGAAGCAAAATAGGAAAGTTGGCCTGGTTTCCAACAGGGGGGGGGGGGGGGAATAATGTGTCCCGACCCTAGCACTTAAAGGCTTAAAATAACTCTAAGCACCCCTATCTTCTATGTGCTCTGCAGAGCTATTTGGCTCCACTCATTCTTGCCTGATGTTGTTGGCCTGCTTTGCACACCACATGTTACGGACAGCTAATGGCATAGATAATTCACGTGCCTTCCTGTTAGGAGATAACCCTGCAGAAGTGGGCACATCAAATACCACTGCTTGGTACAGCGGACTCGGTGGCCAGCAGTTACAGTGAACAAGCAATGCTATTAAAAACACTAATTTTATTGAAAGAAAGGCACTTTCCCAGAGCAGACAATGGGGGGGGGGGGGATGATAGCCAACACATAATGGATCCTAACAGCGCCCTAGGTGGCCATAGAGAACCTTACCCAAACCAAACGGAGAGCTGGTGGTTGGCGTTGAGGTGGCAGTGCTGCTGGGTGCGGTTGAACTAGCTTCTTGGTTGCTGGAGCTGTTCGGCTGTGAAGCTGCTGAAGCTTGTGACCTATTGTCAGATACAATAGAAATTACGTTGAACAAACACACATTCTCAACCTGCAGACAAATCAGAAAGCACAAAGCCTAAATCAGATGTTTTCTACGTACCGGTTCTGTGTTTTGATGACCAGGTGAACAGTGAGTCCATCGTGGATTCCATGTTGGCTAAGCGTATCCTGATCCTTCAAAATCTTCCCGGCAAATATTAACACAAGCTGGTCTGTGTTTGACTTGAAGCGCTTTGATATGTCCTCCTTGAACTGAAAATAAGGCGTTTTAGTGAAGTACTCTAAAATATAAGTAACATTTTAACTATTTACAGTGTATAGCATGAAATGATTACGTATCTATAGTCCCGTTTACAGCTACAGTTCTTTACATTAAATACACCATATAATTCTGTTTACTGATTAAGTATCAAGTTTGTGATCTAAATGATTCGAAAATGCTGTTCATGCCATAGTCTGCCATCTTTCACAAGATGGACATCTGAACGACATATCTCCTACAGAAAAAGCTACTTTATCACGTGTGCTCTAATTCATGAATTGAATTAAGCTGGGATGCCAACAGTTCTTTAGAAACAGGACTAGCACGACCGTAACGCAACAGATGACTGCTTCTGAACCAACAAATGCACGAATGGGGTCGAAATGCATAATGCATCATGACCGATGACTTAAATGGACCCTATCCCATTAGGCATTTAAAAAAATCACGTCGTCCTGTTACAGGGCAACAGATCAGATGGCTGAAAGAGATACAACAAAGTCAACAAGTACACAGACGTTGGCACGTGATCCAACGATTACACGAGTCACGTGTTGGAAAAAAGCAACGGAGTACAAGTTTCTAGATGGAAGGTCTTACTATTCAGTCTGTAAAAACCACATAAACGCACAATAGTACCCCCTTTTTTTCTACCTGCCATGTTCAGCATCTGTAGGGGGGAGGGGATATCCCTTATGAGCTAAACACACAACAACGTCTATTGACTAAAGAGAGGAACGCCAGGAGAGCTTGGAGGAGAGCTGTGGTTTCAACTTCCTGACCGTAAATACGCGGCACGCGAGATATCAGCGGGCGGATCTCATGTGTAAGACTCACTTTTATTAGTAAGGTGTGTGCTGTAGTACTAAATAACGTAAGCTTGGTGGAAACGTTTCCTGAATCGCCTTGCCTGCCGCAAGTTGTATAGTCATAGTCTATGGCTACACTTGGTGATAGAGCTCTATTCCCATACATTCAAATACAAAGCGCCGAAATACGGTAGTGGATCCCATTTACAATTCTGCTGACTAAGCCAATTATCCAGAGAGTTTTCTCTTGACTGGAAATGATTTATTCTAGCTAAAGATGGCTTACCAACTTGGAGCCAGATAACATCCAATGAGAATGATTAAGTTATTCCATGGATATTTTTTCACACTCCACAACACTGCGCATGCACATGCCAAATCTGCTTTACTACATAGCACATAGAACGTTGCATCGTGACTGGACAGTCACATTTATCCTAAGAAAATATTTTAAAATACACAGATTTTAACAGCAACAAAGATCATTTGTACCCAAACGATTAAGAAACATAGCTGCAGACTTCATAAAAGTGCCTGAAAGGGACACCCCAGCCATCCCACGTACTTTAACACATAAAATAGCTTTGTGGTTCCATTAAAATGTCGCAATGTCCTTTTCTCCAAATGCCTACATATTTGCCCCCTTTCTCCACCCCTCAACCAAAAGTTGTGCAGGAGAAGGAGATTAGTTTTGGGCCAAAACAGTCCCCCGACCTTCATACAGCTCCGGCACTGGCTTCAAGCAGCCAATCAGCAGCAAGAATAGACCGACCATGGAGGAGGAGGAGGAGGGCAGCTGCTTTCACCGTTTCATTTCTTAAGGATGCATATTGTAGTACTCACAGAGCATTTCAATATACATTCTTCCATAGCAGGGGTGTCAGTGACATTAAACTGTCCCTTTAACAATACACTAGCCTGTAGTCGAGACAATAATACTTGGATCTTTACACAGCAGGAATAAAAAGGCTTAATGAAAGCTTGTCATGCGCTTAGTCATGGTAGACCTCATGACATCTCGAAAATGTGAATAACTGGCAGGAAGGCCACCAGGGTGCCAATCAGTGGCTACCGCGCTTTCACACACTGCCGATGAAGTAATCATTTAGTCATACTGGCCAATGACAATGATTGACACTTACAGCCATCATCCATTTGGGACAGAGTTTTGGTTGGGGAGGAGAAAGGTCTTCCCATATGTAACATAGAATTGTAACATTTTTGAATAGTAAGGCCAAAAAAAAAAAAAAGGAAAACAAAATAAAAACTTGATCTTCCACAAATGTAAGCGAGAACCCAAAAGCTTTATTCATCTAGAATGCCTAGAACACTATTATTCCTGCCAATCACAGACACAAGGAGCGACGTTAATCGGGTTAAAAGAAGAAATAAAGGTTTTCATACCCAAACATGAATATTTACGAATAGGTCACTGTGCAGAAGGGTTAACGAAGCAGAATTTTACGATTACACAATAAATGCAGGCATTTTGGTTTTATCTCGCACCAAGCATGAGGAAGGGTCAAAAGTCCAATCCTATGTCCTAGCGTAAGAATTCATGTACACTATTGGCACACGTAAAAAGAAAAGCGTCGCCGAAGAGACATTTCTTTAGAAACATAGAATTGGATGGCAGGTAAGGACCGTTCGGCCATCTAGTCTGCCCGTTCTTCCTGATGTTGGCCTCATCTTAGAATCGGGAGCCTTATGCCGGTCCCGTGCTTGATTCAATTTCCTAACGCACAGCATGAGCAGATGCATAATAAACCATATACAATATAAACCACAATATAATATGGGGTAACCAACAGGTGCATCTGTTAAACTGGTTGACCGCCAGATCCAACCTGTGTATTTATACATACACACATTATATATATATATAAATATAACTCGCTTTAGCGCTGCATTTTGTGAGCTTGTCTGTTTTGGCCAAAACATTGAACTAAAGCCTCGCGGTTACTCTAACGTATACACACGCAGGTTTGGATTCAAGAGCTTGCAATTGTGGCTTTTTCGCCATTGTTGTGACACATGAAATCGGGGCTGCGCGCAGGCACAACGCATCCAAGAAAGCCGGGTTACCCCCAGTAACAGACACGTGATGCTTCAGCGTCATTCTAATGGAAAGGCGGACAGAAGGTAGTTTCCAATACGATTCCTACGATGACAGCGACAGACGGGCCATCATTACAGCCAACGTGCCAGATCCACTTATTGCTAGCCCTGAGTCTATTGCTGTGTCCTCTAATGTTATACACAACAGAAACAGGTATTGGCCAAAAATAAAATTTAGATAAACTGTGACATCTTATCTAAACAAAGTGCCAATACTTAGATCTGAGGCTAATCTCAAGTGGCCGTGTGTCTTTCCGCTGATCCCTGCTTTCTCACCTCCTTAATGCTGCTGTTTTCCGGCACCGCAAACTCTTCTTTCTCCTTAGGAGTTTTCACCGTGACTTTGATGATCCGGGCTGGATCTGATGAGCTAGCTGTGGATGAGGAGGGGGGATCTGACATGGCTCCACTAAGACACTGGGTATATTCACACGGCTGAGTGTACCGGCAGCAGGGTGTACGTGGACGCCCACGGAGGACCGTGTATCCGAGTGATCGCGCTTACGGAGTGAGCGCGGTTAGTGCTGTTGTAATCGTGTGCCTATGAGTGCGCACTTCGGGCCGGAGGAAATGAGTCAGTATGTCTGCGTATAATGTGGATTTCGGCTCTGTGGTGTCAGGCGGTACAGGCGCAGCTCAGGCCGCACTAACGGCGCTTCCTCATACCGCAGCGTCACAAACACGTCACAGGAACCGGCCGCCGCGGGGCACTCTGGGAAAGGAATGGCACCCTTTTAAGCCTTGTCACTGCCTTTGCGGCTTCTCGTTTGCGGCGGAATGGCTGCAAAGCGAAACAAGTTCAAATATCTCAGAAGCTGAAAGCGCGAGAAATGGTCAAAACAGCTGCCTTCCCGTACAGAACCCGTAGCTGCGTGTCCGTACGATGTCGCATGAAGATGACGTTAAAGCTGTCATAGAAACTGCTAGAACGATACATAACCTTTCTTGAACGCTAGGGTGCGCATGAGCAGGTAGCGGCGAAACATCCCAATAGTCGCTAAAAGTTGACTCGGCGGCCATTTTTATGGTTAGAAAGAAAAAAACAAACTTGTTTGGAATAGTTTCTAAGCGTGTCATGTGCCTAATGTGTGTTCATTCTACCTCTCTGTCAATTCGTATTAAAGTGCCATGGCTGGAAATCATTGAGCCACGTATTTCTTAATTGTACCAGCTCTGTATGAAACTCACGTGACCTCCCTGGTGCACACAGGCTAGTTGGTAGGTATACATTAGCGCAATGGCTGAATCTTGGCCACGCTTAATGCTACAAAAAGATGATCCTCGGACCTTCTCAAATATTAACTCTTTAAAGGCGCATCAAAGCGCAGCAATTTGATCATGTTGGCCGATAAATGCTTCTAATAGCAGTGTATAGATTAAAACCATTACTTGTCACCTTGTCACCAGGAATTTCTGCTGTGATTATACCGGTGGGAAAATCTCATTGGAATTAGTGCAGATAGGAAGGATTCACTTCCACCCCCGAGTTTGGGTCATCAAGGGTTAAAAAAGCTAAAGCAGGGAAGCAAGCCTTATAACTAGGATCTTTCCTAGTCGGACATGGCACATTAAGGGGCAATACTAGCCTGAGTTGCCATTACAAGCTCCGTACGTGAAACCGGAGTATGGCAGCAAGTAAAGTTAAGATTTGCCATTTTTTGGAGACTCTTTACACAACTATGTTGCAGGCTACATCACGCATCACGTCATCAGTACTGTGTTCCAAACTCAGAGGGCTTCGCGATACAAGAGGGATCTTGGAAGGTGAGTTCATTTATATGGTAAGATTACTATATATTTGAAGTTTTGTAAAATATTTCTTAAAATTACCACCTATTAAGAGGGGGAAAAAAAAATGAACAAGAACTTTGTAGGATACTAATCTGGAACCTGTAAAAAAAAAAAAAAAAAAGTAACTGTCTATTTTTTTGAAGAATGAATGCATTATTTTGCAGGGTTTTGCCCAGAGACTCCAGGTGAAACAGCATTTCTCTGGGTCACTGCGGGGAAACTCCAGGTATTCTGGCATTGCTGAATCCCCGCCCACTTCCCCTCCAAAAATGGTGTGTCCTGCAACATCAGTGGAGCCGCCCATTGTCAGCAGGACCGCCCACCGTCAGCGGGACCTCCTATTCACATCCCGCAGGTACACGGTAGGTTCTCAGGTGTGGCCGGGAGGTATCCTGCATGGCTTTTCGCTTGGGAGGTGCAAACGCATAAGGAGGATTCCGCAGAATCCCAACATGGATTTGCAAAACAGATGCCATGAAAATTTAAAGGGGCCATGCATTATATTATATGCATTAAAGTGCATAGGATGGCTGGAGTGCCCCTTTAATACAATAATGAAGCCTGAATGTGGAAGCATACCACATTAAAAGAGCATGCCCCATCTATACTCGCTTCATATGCAACCACTTATTTTTTATAAATATATACCCACTTTAAGACCAATTCTGATGAGTTTGACTTTTGTGCACATTTAATCTTTATGATTAAAAATGAAATGACTGAATTCTGGTTGTAGAATTTAACTCCATCTGTCTTGTTTTGTTTTCATGCTTCTTGCAGGGCCCATCATTTGAATTTTTCTCACACCCTTTGTTGGCCTTGTGCTAGGCAGCCCACATATATTCTTCTTTTAGTACTTTATGGGTTACATTCGGGCCATCTTAAGGCTTGATGCATAGGCACTACACGTCATTCATCTTTTCCTCTGACATTTGATGCAACGCATATAAACATGAAGAATTGAGGAAAAATACTTCCATGTAACAATTCAAAAGCATTTTAGGAGACATTTGCTACAAATTACTCTCCGATATTGACCTCATATCCCCAAAGCAATAGCTTCTAAAATGCGTAGTACTGTTCATTACACCTTTTGATGTTTCTAGTGGCTATAGTAAGATTAAAAAAATCCGCAGTTACAGCTCAAGGAGCAGCCCTAGTGTTATTCTAAACCACATAGAGCATACCAATTCCGGTATTCATTATATTAATTATGCATATTTTTTATAACATCAAAGAAAAGAAAAAGTTGATGGGGCTCCATCCTTTATTGCACAGCACTTTACATGCAATCCTAATTACAAGAGAGTAAGTGCTTTATTCTCACTTGAGATAATACCCCTATTAAGATTTTTCCAGCTGTATCAGCTGAAGTCTTGCTCAAAATGGATTACATTTTGGGCCATATTTTACTGATTTCTGCAACAAACCAAAAAAAGACGATTGAAATGTAAAACATGTAGCTAAAAATATGCTCATAGAAAATGATACATGTTTTCAA